>LS997567.1:34267504-34557504 GCA_000469685.2 Haemonchus contortus
AATCAATCGTACCTCACCAGATTTCAAGGAATTTCTGCTTTGACTAAATTTATGGCCTTACGGCGGAACACCCCAAGAGTCAAGCGCTTGATATTCTCATCGTAGATTTTATTCAGCAAAGGTAGCACTCTAATAGCAAATCTGACTTGTGTTCTTACTATAGGAAACCTTATTTTGACCGTGCTCCCTCTAGTCCTCGATTTTACCAGAGTGAAAAATTCAGCAGAGTCAACCGCAACCATCCCTGTCAAAATTTCGAAAGCGATAACGAGATCGTTAACATGCCTTCTATGCGTCAGAGTAACGATGACGCCTTTCAACCCCACTAGGCAGAAACTTGAAACTTAGGGCGGAACAACGAAGGATAAGCTTACAAAAGAAACTATTTTGTACACTTTCCAAAAGCTGTACGTCTTTTTTCTTGAATGGAAAGAACACGGAGGTACCAGATTCTACGATTGGTCTCACGTACGCCTTGTATGCCTTTAGTAAGATTGCGGGGTTCTTTGATTGTAAAGTCTTGAAAAGGTTGTGAATTCTATCGTTTGCTCTAGACACCAAAGCCTTATAGTGCGAGTCGAAGGCGAGCTTATTCGACAGGACAAATCCAAGATCCCTGACTTCGTTCACTGGTTCTAATACTACAGAACCTATTTTGTAGCGTTGGATAAGGCTATTATTTCCGATGGTGAACACTTTGGTTTTATCAGGGGCAAGAGGTAGCTCCCATTAACGCTAGAGAGTCAGATAATTTTGAGGGTCACGAGAATCGCCCTTCATGTTCCTGCCACCCCTATTAATAATAGGCAGTATGGAGGAATAGATCACCATATAGATCAGTTTCTCAAGCGAAAAATTGTTGGGCTGAAGAGAAATGAAAGGTTCCGCTCATTTTTCAATCAAATTGTGTAAAGTTAGATTTGCGTAGCTTCCTGCCTTGGAGGAATTGCTTTCTTCCAGTGGGACGAACTTTCGAAACGGCTGACTGAACACGTGTTCCAAAGAAGTGTTACGCCCAGAAGTAGATATTACTATTAATCTTCGATATATTATCTTAGTACTTCATCAATCACATAGAATTACGCGCTTTCTTTTATGTTCCCTCATATTCCCTATTTTTTTGTTATTTGCAGCTAGGCCTTTAAAACCACCCCTTGCTTCAATCAGCTTCGCAAGATTAGTCTCCGGAATCTACTGTTTTTAGAAACATAATATCATTATATGAATCTTCTAGTCCGGTTTTCAATGAGATTCTTTTAAGGCGCACTACCTTAAAATGCACCTCTTTCAATCAATACCCTGAGATGTATTTTTGGCAAGGATAAAGTAAGACTGTCACTTGTCCTTCATATATACTGATACTTGTGAGAGCAATCTCAGCTACTCACTGTTCGTCAGCTTGACTTCCCGAGCTAAAGATGACCTATCGGTGATGATATTCGACCTCCTCTTTAACTGCTGCAGACTTGCGAGCGATTCGATTTTGTAGTGAAGGCTAAAGTTGCATAGTTCATAAGCATGTACACCAGATCTAATCTTCTTTCCTGATTATTCCGTTTTCTTTGAAAGCCAGAGAATTCGGCTCACTAACTGTCAGTGTCGGCTTCTGATGCATTCAATCATCTTTGAGTGGCGTTAATCGAGTCTTTCCTCCATTTATTTCCAAATTTTTGAAAATTCACTAAGTAGTTCCATTTCAGTTCTCCCCCTCTCGACTTTTCTCATTTAATTTGATGGTGTTCTGCTAGAGAAAATGTTTGAATGTTGTCGTGAAAGTTGAACGGTACCATTTTTGCACTCAGCTGATACACGGCTAGATATTCAAAGGTGCATAGGTTCTCATCAGTGATTGCTTGTCGTACGTACCTCCCATATATTTCGTGATTGAATACGTGAAGAAAATAGATTAGTTTGATTGTTTTAGTTGGAATATGAACTGCCTCATTTTTATCACTTTCCTATTAGAGCACATTCAAAGAGGCATTGAATGTTTCCCCCTCAGTGCCTACGTATTTAAGAAGTATACTATCGTATCATAGATTACATACTCGGTCAATTTATTAGGGTGTCCATTTTCGTTGGCCATTCGTTTTTTCAGAGCATGCAAAGATAACTCACCAAGTTGAACTTACTAGTCCATGATGTAACCTCCATGCATACCCACCACCTTTCGCCAACGATCGGGTAGAGAGGCAACTCCATCCTCCCAAAAGCCGGCCGGCCGCGGCTCGGCCCAGTCCTCGATCACGTCCTCGAGGTCGCGCTCGTTCTTCAGCTGTTTTCCGTCCAAGAAATTTTGTATGGACCGAAAGATGCGGAAATCGCATGGAGTGATGTCCGGGCTGTACGGTGGATGAGTGACCGTCCTGATGCCTTGCCTGTCCAGGACGGCCTGAGTATCTCTCGCTTTGTGGGGGCACGCGTTGTCCCAGAGCAACCACGGATTTGCAAGTTTCTGGAACAAGGCGGCAGCTTTCACCTTGACCTCCTGCAATTCTTTATAGAGGGTCTCTGTCGTCACTGTGGCACTGTTGGGTAAGGTGCTGTAGTGAGCGACGCCGTGGCGAGAGACGGTGGCTGGGCGATCGGACCTCGGCATATCTTCGATGCCATAGTTTCCATTGGTGAGGCGAGTCCACCATTTTAACATCCATTTCTTAGAGGGGTTTTATCACAGAACTGCTGACACATCCTGGTCGTGGCCTGACGTCTGGAGATGCCCAAGTTGTAGTAGTCCAGCAAACATCGGCGGTGGTGGTGGTGACTATCACCCATCTTCACTGCTTTATTGCGGAGAGAGCAGGAAAGGAAATTCAGAGCTAGCTAGCTTAGAAGATAGCCCGCGAGTACTTTCAGTATTGCGAAATCATTATGCAAAATCACAACGCGTTGCGTAACGTGTCGCTGTTTACGAATGGTCAACGAACTTTATGGACACCCTAAAATTACTGAAACTGGTAGCGACATTTAATTTCTTTCGACTGATAAGAAAGCAAACAGAACAACATTAGGAATGGGAATTGCGTGGAAGGGGCAGGGAGTCGCTTTTTAAAAAATATTTCTCCGCCAAAAAATATTAGATTCTGTTCAAGATAGATTTTGATCGCTCCACTCCTTCTATTGGCACAAGACGACAAAAAGAAGTGTTGACCGTGAAGCACTACGCTCGGCAAGCGTAAGAGATTATATGAGGCAGCGGTGTACTGATCCCTAAGAATGAAGCAAGTCCTGTACAGTCGTGCTCGGTTTTCCATCCTGAAACCAACAGAGAAATGTGAAAGAGGTAAAATAAGCTATCGTCCAGCTGCAGGAACATTTCGCATGATATTTTTCGAAGTTATCCTTCACCTTACACTTTTTTTATTTCGTCATTTCTGAAATACTATTAAATAACAGTTATAATAAATGCGAAGAGGAAGTACCATCCAAACCTCATGAGACTAACTCTTGCAATTCCTTAATTTCCTGGAGCAAGCAGCTGAAAACTGATAACACCTTAAAATAAATTAACGATAAATTAACGTCATTTGAAAGTTTTCGATCGTGAGAAGTGAGAATGGGAGTGGGGTAAGTCGCACAGCTTGCACCAAACTTCGGGGTGCTTCTTCACTGCACTTATTTGAAGCTTTTGAACTGAAAATTGCAATGGAATCTACGAGCACACTTGCTTACATTATGCGCAACAGTAAGCTACAATTACTTTTCAAAATATGCCCCATTGGCACCAGTAGAGGCCCAAAGTTTGTTCTTGAACCCTTCTCATGTTCAGGCATGTATTTCCTGACGATTTCTTCCCAGCCGTTCATGACAAACCCTGACAGGTTGAATAATGGATACCATGAAAATCGACTGAGTCAAGATCTGGAGAGTAGGATGGCGAGTCAGTGCTAGTGAAGCCAGGCAGCTGCTTCTGCACCACTCCTGGACGAACTTCGCTCTGTGGGAAGGGGTTCTCTCCTGCTGAAGGGGCCACAGGCTGTTTCAAAGAGCGTAGTCAGAAATGCTCCGATGCGTCTATCAGTATGCTCTTTGAGTACACGCCTTTGTTAATTTTCTCGCCCCCACCGACAAAACCAGCAACGTCTTACCGTTGCAACTATCTAAAGGGTAACAATTTCAATGAACATAATTTTGGTATTCTTATAGCGAGTTTTCGTGGTAGATTGCACTTTCGATGTTTTTTCTCCGAAACGCGATCGTCCCTTCGCCGTGGATTGTCTTTGTCGTGAAAATTTTTTTGTCCGAGAAAACGATGGAGAGATGTGTTTTCATCATGTAGGTTAGCAACCTTCTCCATTTTTGACCCTGTGCTATCTGTTGGAAACGGAACTGAAGTTACATTTCTGCATATAATAGGAATGGCAGTGAAGATTTTGCTTGACAAACCGCCCAATCGACAACTTTGAAAAGTCCCGCTCCACAGCTTTCCTTCTGATGGGTCCCCCAGAGTCACGATCGCTGCCTTTCTACCTCTTCCAGCTTCATCTTTGATCGATTATGCTCCTCTGTATCGCTCAATTGCCTTCTGTACGGTCAATACTGCAATCAAAGGAATTTTACTATACCCGCTGCCCCTTGCATGCAAGTGATTGCAAGTGTCATTGAATGAGCTTCCAGCATCTGAAAGATGTTGGGAGTTTATTTCCAATTTCTACGCATATTGCAAGAAGACTCAAATATGCTATAATTAGTTGTAAATGAAGTGAAGATAGTAAATGTGAATTAGAAGTTTCTGAAATTTGGCGCCTATAATTTGCAGTTATCTCTCCATTCCATGCCAGCGAGTCGACTGAGGTACAAAATTTGCTCACCCTCGGGCCGACAACTTTTGTACAATTGAACTTCAAAGCCTACATGCTTCAGCCTCCACTATATAAAATCGAAATCCGTATTTTGAAAAACAACTCACCAAGTACCCACCGCTCAGGCAGGAAATTGATCTCTTTACGGGCTACTGTCAGTATGAGACTACCTGCTGTCTTCCTCATATTTACATAGGATAAGGGAAATCTCGTTATAGCGCTACCTAGTCACAACTCACAGTGTTTCGTGGGCAACAGTTCTTTAGCTTTGGGCGGATACACATCTCTACCTTTCATTTTAGGGTTTCCTCGGGAAGCTCAGAATAGGATTTCCTCGGGAAGCTCACAACGCCTCTAGTGCTTGCTCGCCGAATTCTCCATCTCCTAATATCGCGCACTTTTCTTTAGAATGGTTGCCATGGTCCAGCATTCTATCCGGTAGATTACGCCTATCATTACGTGATTGCCGGTTTTTTTAGTAGGGGCATATGGTGCAACCATACGCGCCTTTTGTTATGCACTGCTTGTCGTAGAACCGGTTTCGAACTAACTGCTGATTGGGTTGTCATTAGAAATTTTCACTAGTTGTACAATATCTTACAGCTCAGCTCTGATACTGCTCCATTGTACTTCACCTCTAACCTCATGCGTAGCAATTTTCGTATTGGTATAACATTTTCCACGACATTCTGACACTGTTACCGACCGTTTCAACAGCTATCTTATAGCTAACAGGACAGCAACAAGTATCTGCTTTAGTGAAGCTCAACGCGCACCTCGCGATTCGTGACGTTTAGCTTCACCAGTGCAGGTGCTTATTGTTGTTCTCAGCGTGTTGTTGGCGACTGCACGTTTAACTGCACGTGGATCAGGTGATGTGGCGTGAACTAAGATTCTCATAACTAGCTTTGCGGTACCTCTCTACACTGAAAACTCTATTGGACACTTTGTTCAGATAAATGAGCCAACCGTTGTGCGGCACCGTCTGTTGAGTTCGGTATACTGTCACTATGTCATAGTTTGAAAACACTCGTTCATTCTGAAATGCCTTGATGTTACGATGAAACAGTCATCAATATACTTGCAGCACATTAAGTGATCTCGTTCCAAAACGTGTGTATGTGTATGTGTATGTATGCGTGTGTATATGTATGTGTGTATGTGTATGTGGGTATGCGTGTATGTGTGTATGTATATGTATGTGTGTATATGTATGTGTGTATATGTATGTGTGTATGAGTGTGTATGTGTATGTGTATGTATATGTATGTGTATACATGTATGTGTGTATGTGTATGTGTATGTGTGTATGTGTGTATGTGTGTATGTATGTGTGTCTATGTGTGTGTGTTTGTGTATTTGTGTGTCCACGTGTGTGTATGTGTTTGTATGTGTATGTGTATGTATATGTATGTATGTATATGTATGTATGTGTGTATGTGTATGTGTATGTGTGTATGTGTATGTGTATGTATATGTATGTGTGTATATGTATGTGTGTATGTGTATGTGTATGTGTGTATGTGTGTATGTATGTGTGTATGTGTGTATGTGTGTGTGTCTATGTGTGTGTGTTTGTGTATTTGTGTGTCCACGTGTGTGTATGTGTGTATGTGTATGTGTATGTATATGTATGTATGTATATGTATGTATGTGTGTATGTGTATGTGTATGTGTGTATGTGTATGTGTATGTATATGTATGTGTGTATATGTATGTGTGTATGTGTATGTGTATGTGTGTATGAGTGTGTATGTGTATGTGTATGTGTATGTATATGTATGTGTGTATATGTATGTGTGTATGTGTATGTGTATGTGTGTATGTGTGTATGTGTGTGTGTCTATGTGAGTGTGTTTGTGTATTTGTGTGTCCACGTGTGTGTGTATGTGTATTTATATGTATATGTATGTATGTATATGTATGTGTGTATGTGTATGTGTATGTGTGTATGTGTATGTGTATGTATATGTATGTGTGTATATGTATGTGTGTATGTGTATGTGTATGTGTATGTGTGTATGTGTGTATGTGTGTGTATGTATGTGTGTATGTGTGTGTATGTCTATGTGTGTTTGTGTATGTGTGTGTCCACGTGTGTGTATGTGTGTGTATGTGTATGTGTATGTATATGTATGTGTGTATATGTATGTGTGTATGTGTATGTGTATGTGTGTATGTGTATGAATGTGTGTATGTGTGTATGTGTGTCTATGTGTGTGTGTGTGTGTGTTTGTGTATGTGCGTGTCTAAATGAGTGTATGTGTGTGTACGTTACGTGTGTGTATGTGTGTATGTGTGTATGTGTGCGTGGAGACCTAGAGCGTCCGAAGTTAGGAGCCCTCCAGATAGGATGGGAACGCTTATAATGGGTGGCAGGACCGGACCCCGCCCACAGGGGCGAGGTTTGAGCGAAAACTCATAGACTCCGTTCCTATAGACCTAGAGCGTACGAACTTGATAGAAGTACAGGCGGCAGGATGGGAAAACTTACGGTGGATGGCGGGGTCGCACTCCTCCCACAGGGGGCGGGGTTTGTGTGAATAACTTAAATTTGGACCTAGAGCGTTCCAAATAGGTAAGAGTACAGGCGGCAGGATAGCAACACTTATGGTGGGTCGCGAGACCGGGCACCACCCACATGGGCGGGGTTTGTGCGAAAAATTCAAACTAGGACCGAGAGCGCTCATATTCGATAGAAATGCAGTGTGTAGGATGGGAGCATCTATGTCTGGCGGTAGGACTCAATTCTATCGAAGAGGCGAGGCGTGAGCAAAAAATGTTAGTGTAGACTTGAAGCGAAATTTCGAAGCCAAAGTTGAATAAGTCGCAAATAAATAGAGTTACTCAAGGAAGTTTGTTCATGGCGGAAATGGCGCGCACGAATTGTGTTGGGTGCTTGTATTTGGAAGGCTTCAAAATTGAAAAAAGTGCAGGTGGGGAGGCCATTTCAACAGGAGAAGGAGGGGAGCCCGGCGTCAGCCGGGCGAGCCAACTGGTAAAGCATAACGCGGAAATCGGTTTAAAAAGTACTTTCCGCCCATTTGAAGGTGTTACAGATTTGGCATTACTTGACCAAATTCGAAATACAGTAGCGCTCAAAAGTATTCGGCGAAATGCTTTTTCACTTATAGTTTTCAGTCGTAACTCCTTTCCTACTGGATCTAATCAAGCGAAATTTCAATATGTGTAGCATTGGTATAGTGCGAATATCTACCACTATTAACCTGCATTTTGAAGATGTTCCAGATATCCAAAAGGGCTTGAACAAAAAATCAACTGGAATTACGAATGGTGGTCCTTCTAGGAGTCCTTTCCTTTTTGCCATGTCTTAGGTGCACGAGCACTAATGTCGAACCCAGAAGATAAGAAAAACGTACATAAGGTCCGAATAACTGCAGACGTCACAAACTTGCTTCCAGTATAGTCTACAAACGCCTCCTCATCAGTATGTGGATATGGCCGCTTTACAGTCAAGTAGTGTTGGACAATGTAAAATATGATTAAGCTAAAAATATCAAAATTTCATGTGATTTGCTCCACTGGGAAAAAAGTTACGGCAAGTTAAAGTTCGCCGAATACTTTTGAGCGCTACTGTATGTATTTTTCTAAGTCCAAAGATGTTAATATTGTTAGCATGTCTATCAAGCATTTTAGATAATGCTTGTAGGGCCTGCTCGGTTTGGATATAGTGGACTCGATTACATAACTATGACCGAGGTCTGAGGCATTTAGTAGCTCGATTAAATGCTTAGTATCGGACAGTTGAGACGAACTCATGGTTAACAGCCTTCTTACAGTACTGTTGAGAAACCGCGAAATACTATTGAGAAACCGCGAAATTCCGTCGGTGGGTCGCCTTATACAACTAATGAGCGACGTATTTGAAAAGTATGTTGATTTTGACAGCGTTTCGTTGAGGGTAATTTTCGTGTCTCAAACAGGTAAGGAAAAGTGGACAGTTGGGAATTTCCATTTGAATTCATGTTTCATCAATTCTTCCGCACTCAAACATATATAAATGAGGCGACTACACTATGATGAAAATCCTTTTCAAGTCATGCGACAGAAAACAGTGGAATCTCTAAGGTGGAGTTCTGTTGGGGCTCGATCAAGTGTACAGGGTGGGCCAAAATTATGATTACAGCGCGCGCTGACGTTCATAGCAAATTTTTTCTGAGTTCATTACAATTCATTGAATTTCTTCCATATCACAATGTAGATTACATCACTACCTTTTTAATGAAACTAATTTTTTGGTAGATTTTGAACATCATATAGGCGTGACTAGTCCGTGAATCAAACGCCGCTTTGCATTTACAAGCACTTTCGGCATGGTGCATCTACAGACGATCTAGCGTAACAAGGCAGGTGGTGCATTCAGCCATAAGACGCTCTCGAGAGTTGGGAACAATTGCAGATAGGAGTGATTAACCTAGGAGATCTGTGGTTATATTTAGGGAAGTGATAAGGAAGCAGGGCGAAGGTCCACGTAGCAGCAAAATTCATTCTGGGTCCAAAAAGGCTAAATGAATGGATATCTCACGAAATTTTCTGCATGAAATCGTGAAGCATCACTTGCACAACGAGACCCTTATATGATCAGAAAGCGACTTCCCCAGTGAGCAGGTCAAAGAGAAGAGAAAGGTTGACTAACAAAAGCTGCCCTGTCGCATCCGAAAAAATGTCGTACGGAATTCCTGTTCACCGACGAAGAGATATTCGTAGTGAAAAAGGTGCTCAATAAGTAGAGCGATAAGATTTATATGAAGCTTGAAGAAATGGAAGTGATGCAGCGCTAGGCCCACTGACTTTCTGCAACGTCCTTTGCGAGCGTCACCGCAAAGGCGAAGACACCGATTATTCTTGAAAATCATGGAGTTAAAGTTGGTTTTGAGTCCTGTTTGATCTCTTCGTGCGCAATAGGACACTTTGGTGATTCGAACCAATCATGTTGTCAAGGTGAAGCTTCTAACCGCAGATCAGAAGTTGTCTAGAAATTTTGTAAAATGAGTTCCTTGACTTCATAACCTTCGATCAGTGACCACTCTGAAGCCCTGACCTAAATTCCATGAATGTCTCAATGTGGTCAGCCTCCGAGATGAGCGCATCCTTTAGCCCCAACAAGAGAAGAAGTATTGTCGAAAATGCTTAGCAAAAAGCCGGGACCAACTCGATGACCCTAGCTGCTTGCCACCGTTAATGCCGTCCATCGTCATCTCTGGGGTTGGGTGAAAGCAGAAAGCAACAGATTTCAGTCTCAATGTACAGTTTTGATAAGAAATTAGTGCTAAACACTTTAATGAAATTGGTTTGCCTTATTGTCTTTCTATTCGTTTTCTGCGATGTGATGTCCGTGTAATCATAATTTTGGCCCACCCTGTATATCACATAACAACGAACTCTTCACTCTTATGGCTGACTTATGTATATGTATACGTAAGATAACATTAGACTTTAACTTGGTCAATTCTCTTAGCCCTTGCCTTTGCTTACACATTGTTTGTGTTCCGAAGCCTTGTGATCTTGTTTAAAACGGTTAAGACTCCTGGATCATATTTCACTAATTAACTATATTAATTTCAGCCTCGGGCACCGGTGGAGTTCTTCTAGAAATTACGCGGAAATGGCACGAAAGCCATCATTTCAGAATCAGAACATGAAGTTGTTAGCAGTTCATGATCCCGTCTGCTACTGATACGCAGTAGATCTCTAGACCTCTGAAGGCCTCCAACAACTTTGCGAAAAGTATAAGCATTTATGTTCTGCGCAGGTTCGGAAGATTGGCCTGAATTTGGTGTGGTGGAATGAGTTTTACGGAAATGGCTTTCCTCATGAAGAGAATATCACAGCTTGTTCTGCATCGCAACTGAGGATGATTTTGCCGCAGATAGGATTGAATTGGAAGTCCTTCTTGACATACCCTCAACCCTCTTCCATGTTCGATCATGCAGAGGACGCTGGCAAAATCATCCTTTTAACATTTCAACAAGGAACAAATCATTATGTTGTTTATTAATATGTATAGCAATACTGTAGTAACGATTCCGACTCTTATCACTAGCTACTACTCGCGTTGAAAATGGGTTGTCTTCATCACGTTCAAAGCCCCCATCGCAGTCACTATTCGCAGTGTCCAATGAATCCTTCAGCTCTTGTATTACGTGAGCATATAGCTTTTTTACTAGTCAGGGTTCTCCACAATCCTCGTGGTAACTATCTCCATGAATGCGTTGACCTTCTCAGCAACATCTCGTACGATCACCTGTCTGTCAGTTTCAGTCGATGCCGTCAAGAGATCTTCATCAATGTCGACTGGTCAGCCCACTTTGAAACGAAGAATAGCCAGAACGAAAATTTGTAATCCATTTCCACATGTGCTCTGTGATGAGACATTGTTACCCTGCCCTTTACAAATATCGAGGTAAACATCAACAACCCGTTCGCCACGATAGATGCAAAACTATAAAACGTGCCGTAAATGTCTCATCTGACACTACTGTTCAAACTAAATATGAATATATGCTTGTAATAGTTCTCAAGTAAAAGAGTTTGAAAGTCCGAAAAATTCATGAAAAACGTATCTGAAAAATCGGTCCAATGTAGCAATGACTTTTCACTTTTTCTCCGAACAGCCCAGTATTTGGCCCTATCTAAACTGCATAGGAGGCGGAATAATCTTCAGAGTTCCTCGAATCCAGGTGCGAGCCGCAGAACTCTGAATTAGCAGAATTACAGCATTTCATGTGAGAAAATGGAGCTCTTGTAAGTGGGAAGTGGCGCAGTTCGTCGTTCCGCGTTCGCATACTGACTTATGCAAAATTGCAGTCGTCAGTGATTCCTGAAACCATGCACGCTTAACCCCTTTTGCAAGTGTTCTGGAATATTTGCTGATTGCATTGCTGTGCGCTAAAGTTGAGCTATGACGCAGTTGAACCACTTATCCTTTCCACTCTCACTTGCTCTCATATAGCGATGCGAATCAGGACATTGTTTTCATCGAGATGCGCTGATTCGAAGAAACCTTTTTGAAATAGCGAGTTTATGTCGACTGCCGTTCCTTTTCTTCAACTTCTTTTTAGTTTCGTTCCTCGACCTTTCTTTGCTTTTGGATCATCCCTCGATCATCTTTTTTCAATTCTGTGCCTGCATTTTCGTTGTGCGCATTCATAATGATGAAGACATTTCAGCGAATGGTTAAGGTAACCCAGGATGTGCGACGTTAGTCACGACTGACATTACTTCGCGCCGAGGTGCGATGTGACCCCAGTCGTTACTAACCTCATCTTAATTACGCGCCTCCCCTTGATCGTAACTAACCTCATCTTAATTATGAGAGTGATGGCAATGATGAGAATAGTGAGAAAATGGAATTTCTTGAAAAGTTTTCAAACGTAAAATTTCATGGTTCTTGGTTTTAAAAGTCCTTTACCATACGGAATAGAAAAATTCGAGGATCATAAAAAAGAAGTCCGTGTAAGATGTAAGAAACAGTTTTTTGAATTTCCACTCATCTGTGATATCAAACAACATTAACAGAAGCAACGCTGTTGTTTGATATTGGGGCATCTCGTGTTTGAAAGGTCATTGAAAACCCGCCGGCCGATCAGTTAGGCCATTTCACACTTCTCATGGAATATTACAATACTTCAGGCTAAATGCAGCACATTGAAGAGAGGTCATCAGCTACTACTTAAGCTGGTGGGTGAGTGATTTATATACAACTATCTTGCTTAGAACCTAACCTATGTGTTCTGAGGACACGTTCTACTACTTCCGAGATTTCATGGGGTACCCTTCATCTTCAACGCAGCTCCAATCCGCACTCCAACCCTTTTACTACGCTACTTGCGTACCGACGCAGCTTCCACTAATGCAACTCGACCCCGCACCACAACCATCACACTACACTACTTCCGTATAAAGCGTACGGAGCAAATCGCATCCAAATTGAGGAGTTTCGCATAAAGATGTCCAAATTCGTAACGAACAAGACCATCTGGGTTGTTTAATTATTTTTAGATACTTCCTATCAGAAAAATTAGGCTTCTTTACATTTTATTGGATTTTTTTGTTGAAGTTCCTATCATCTAGCATGAAAAGACTCTTTAAATTGAAGACCATGAAGATTTTATAATGAATAACTAATTTGCTTGGAGTTTCACTTTCTCATCATTCCTATCATTCGCCATCACTCTCATAAGTAAGATGAGTTTAGTTACGATCGAGGGGAGGCGTGTAATTAAGATGAGGTCGCTTCGCACCTCCGCGCGAAGTAATGTAGTCGAGACTAACGTCCCACACCCAGGTAACCCACAGTATCCGCGTATTATTTTAACAGAAGAGTTTGGAACATGTGTAGATCATTCTATTTCAGGACAACGTTACTGCTGTGTTCAACATTCAATAACGTGCCAAATACGTGGGTTATTCGATCGAGCCTCTTTCAACCAACGTTTCCAAATCATTCCATTAATGCCATCGAGCGGGTCATTGATTGCAAATGTAGTATCGTATGAGCGTAGTTCGGATATGGGAATCAAAGCAAATACAATGAAAAGTGAGTTGGATCAGAAAAGCGTGGGAGTCCGCTGTGCTGGCTAATTGCTAAAGTTAAAAGTTTGTTTAACTAGTGGTTTGCGAATGTAACAATGTCCAGGTACATTGGAAATGTTGGTAGAGGTTCTGCTTTGCTTTTTTTTATTATTTGTATAAGTTTATAATAAATTTGAAGGTATGTTGATATATATCTGAGAACGGCTGCTATTGTTGAGGCCTACTACCTCGTGCTTCGGCTCATGTCAGATTTGTTCTACTTTCTTGATGATTCCTAGATTCGATTGTTTGATTTCAGTGGCGTTGGAGGAAACCGTTAGTGTGCGCCCCGGGAAAACTTCTGAGTTTTTATCTGCCGATGCGATGGTACTCTTTTTTAACGAGCTTAATTGAAATCATGCTAGCGTAAACAACGGGGAAACGATCACAAACGAAGTGGTCTAATTCGAGGCTTCTTATCAGTTGAAAAGATCTAGGTAAACTAGGACAGCATTTAGTTATACCGGCTTATTAAAGGGTGTCTCAGCAGAGTCACACATGTCCCATTTGAATCCATAGTCATTTATTTGTCTTTTATGTTCCATTTAAATCTACGTAAGAAATTCATTGAGGGAAAGTGCTGCAGGGAGAAAGCGAGGGCTCTATTCTTATAATGAAAAAGTAGTCCGAGGAAGTGACTGTCTCTCCGACATGAACACGAGGTTAACTTTGAAAAATTAACTGAGCCGAGGTCCTGTACAGATTTTAAGATGCCATCTTAAATGGGCGGAGGTGGTGTAGTGGCAAGTGGCGCCTATCTCACACGCACGGTCAGGGGTTCGAATCCCGGATCGGTATCCACCTAGGCCAATCAAGCCTTCCATCCCTACGGGGCCGATTAGTTGGTACCAGACTCGACTGGGAGGATAAAAGCACTGACTTGTACATCGGCTGGCCACCGCAAGTCATTGTATAGGCTTTATACACACTCATTACGCCACTACGATTCTGAATTTAATTCGTGTGCGGGGGTGCATCCCTCAGACGTGATTGATTAACGCCAAAAACTTTATCCTTTATCTTAAATGGCTAATGTGGTATATTAGATCAGCTCTTAGAAATTTTCTCTTTCAACTGCGGATCATCACTTGCTGGTAATCATACACCAACGCGGCAGGCGCGTGGCGAAAAGCTAGGTGAATGTAATTGGAGACGCTCACAGTGGTATACAACGCGGTCGCAATCGGAATCCTCCTCTCAACTGCAGGAAACATCTTTGAAACAATCGCCCCTCAACTCATTCTCGTTGAAAACCCGCTGATTTTCGCGCCGCAATTTACTGTCAAGACACCATTTCTGTTTTCGAACACCTATGTTGTATTTTCAACACTCTCTGGCTCTTTTTTAATCAGTGCTGAATCAGCATTCATCCAAAAATCATGCTCAAGGACTACGCATATCACCCTCGAAAGGTGGTCCATTTTTTTGCCTTCGGAAATTCGAAAAAGGCAAGCGCTGAGTTCAATGATTACGATTTCTTCTCACATCATCACCACTCGCGCACCCAACATACAACATTTGTAGTATTTTTTTGCAATGTCGTTTGATATGAGTTCGAACCAACGAATGGAACCAAGACTAGGTTGAGAAATTACTCATTAGCTTTTTGTTACAGTCGGGCCTCGTTAAAGTAAAAGTTTTTTCATAGAACATTCCTAACTTCGTGTTATCTGTTTCGTCTCACTCACTCATCTCAGCGCCTCTTACACGTAGTCCTGCAGAATACTCAGGGGCATTCTTCCAGAAATGTTACGACTCACGTAGATACCGTAATAAGCTATCATCATTGATAGTAACTGCCCTTCTGAAAGATGCCACCCTGGCTCAAAATTCTCGTCCCTAATCCCAAATTTTTTACTCGAAAAATTAACTTTCGTCGAAGGAACTGCAGTAACAGCTGTTGTTTGTATTAATTATAATCTTATGCCACACGAGGGTCTTTGAGTGGAACAGTTTATTCATTCAAAAGGCCTAAGGTTTCAGGGCAATTGTCGTCTTCAGAGGCCAAGATTCCACCGCTCACGCGGCGACAGCGAACAATCGCTATTAACAGTCGCCTGGCGACAGCGGATTTTCTCTGCGTGAGCGGTGGAATGTTGACCTCTGAAGACAACGATTGCATCGAAACGATAGGCTGTTTGGCTGAATAAACTGTTCTACCTAAAAACCTCGTGTAGCACAAGATCATAATCAGCACAAACAACAGCTATGCCTAGGTTAAAGCAATAGAAAAGTTAGAGACTTTAATCCTGTGTTGTAGAATTAGTATTGGAGGAAGGGGGGGGGGGGGGTGTTGTATGAGACTATTGGTATTTATACCTCCTTACTAGACTTACTAGATTGACTTTCGCTAAATTTCCTCCAATATTATGATCTTACCTTTTGCTCATATACTTGAAGGTCCGCGTGGTTTGATGTATTTATATGATACACATATAATGCGTACGTTGTTCGGTAGAACTCTATGGGCTAATAAACTTTGCTCCCGTGGGGACGACATCGATATGATTGTGAAAGAGTGTGATGATTGTGCGCGGTATAGACATTTGACTCAATAAGGTTCACCAAAAGTACATATGAAGAGGTTGATGTTTGCGCCACTAAACAATGCGTACACAACCTTGTAGCTCACCTGAACCCGTTGCTATTTCTATTCACTGCCGATCATAATAAGCTGGTCCATTAGAGGAAGACTGGATTCGATCGATGTGAAAGGTTCACATACTTAAGAAAAGATCTAGCGGACTGATCTCTTCAGGAGTTATGTTTCGCTGGTTCAGTTGACCGCTGCGCCCGTACTTAGTTTGTTTTTTGTGATCATTTGATCGCACAATGTTGGATTGGAAGACGGTAAGACGTGGTCCTCGTCGATGCTCAGTTGACTTCATGTCTCCATTATAATAGCCAGCTTGAATGACTTTACTTGACTTTTAAGATGGCCATGCTTGACCTTGGCTACCTGGAGAGTAATTTTTCGAATTTCATTGAAGTTCAAAGTGATGAATAGAACGTAGTTGGGTCTGATTTCATTGACGCAGAGCCACTTGGAATAGTATGTGCTGTAATTAAGATACTCGTTAGATACTCGTTTTCACTGGTATCGCTGATCGATAATTGATCGTAGTAGGGTTCGATCTAGACACACTTGATTGTTGAAGTGTAATGACGTGAAAGTTAGTGTCCAATTCAGTGTACACAATCGGTCGAGACGAGATGGGCATGGACCTATGGAAGTATCAGATGTCTTGCTTTGCCCTGGGGGTAACCGGGAGACACGGCCCTAGTCACTTTCTCCTCTGTTCCTCTCACTTAGTGTATCTTCACTAATCACCAATCATCGTTTCCGCCACTCGATCTTTCATCACCAATCACCTATCAATCGCTCGTTATTCTAGGCCGTTCGGTACCTGCCACATATCATCTCTGACAGAACCATGATTCATCTGCCTGGCAGTTGATAGAGTGGATGTTTTTGTTTTGTTTGAATCTCTGTGCTTGCTTTTTTCAGCTCATCTCATGTATCTCACAAAACAAGTGACTTCAGTTTGTTTTTTCAATTCACTGCTGGCAACCATTAGCTCGATACATATCAAGGGCCGACAGTGGCGAAATATTTTGTTCTACTAACGCATCGGTGAATCCTCTACTCGAAGATATCGTCAAAGATCAATAGTATGGTAACACACGGATTTCAAAAGACTGTAACACCAGTTCTGAGAAGTTCCGAAAGCACGACGAGCTTGGTTTTGAGGCGATGCAGCAAGTACAATACTGCTCCTAATTTTTGTTCAACCGACGGTTTGCGACGGATTAATCCGTCGCAAACCGTCGCATCGCCATAACTTTTGTTAAAGCGCTCCGAACAAGTTGAAAGTATGATCAGCTGAAAGCTCTACTCGTGAAGAATCCAAATGCATAATAATCTTCCGACTTTCTTGAATTTGTCGCCCTCCTTTCCGAGAAAAACGAAAATTGAGTCTCTTAGCACCTGGGGTGTTACTTGCGGGTATGACAGCATCGTAAACCCTCCACTTCGGGTGAAAACTTCGTTTCCGGTTTTCAAAGGGCCTTAATCGTGCTATAATTGAGGATACCATAAAATCCTGATCATTTTGATACCTTTCATGACATAATTCAAACACTTTCAGCTGAAAAGCAGCTGCGCAGAGCAGATTACCAGGTTTTTAGACGTTTGTTGTTTCTTTCAGCCACGTATTTCGTATGACGACCGTATGATTACTTGTGGGGAACCCTGTCATGTCATGAATTTTTAATTTATTCAATTTTGCAGCATCACTTTCATGGAGGTCACTGAGTGAGTGTTCAGCACCTGAGGTGCTTCCTGCAGATATAGCATAACCTTAAATTCTCCACTCCGATAAAAATCTTCATCCTGAGCTTTTAAAGACATTTGGAATATGGAAACATGAAATCATGCTTATTTTGATATCCCTAATGATACAATTCAAAATGTTCCACCTGAAAACAGTGATTTCAATGATCAACTTTTCCAGAATTTGCTATTTCAGAAGTGCACTTTTTCGGGAATGAATTATTCTGCCTTTACTAAGACTTCCATTGTGTGATCTGATATTCTGATAATAGAAGGATGAATGGCCTCCTAATCGGACATTGAGCTAATTGACCCCTCACCATCGATCTCTATTGGCCCATCGCCTTCGCTACTGCCGAGTCCATTCAAGAGTACGCCTGTTGACACATACTGGTATGCAACTGGCAGAATGAAACGAGCACGCCATGATTAATACTGTTAGACTGTGTGTAACAACTTTAGTTGTACTACCTTAAATCGCGTACAAATTTTCGCTTGTTCAAATTCCCATTTTACGGGAACTCTGGAGCTCTGACACTAAATACCGGCCAAATTAGCACAGACAAGCACTCATTGCTTGCCAGCACTGTTGTTTCCACATTTGCAAACGTTGTGCACGACTGAAGATCCGAACCTATATGGAATCTAGGTCGGGTGCGAACATGAGACGCACACACTCCCGCTGCGCCACTGGCCCACTCAACTTGAGAACAATTCAACCAACCATTCAATAGTGGTTTAGGTGACTGTGGTAACAGTAGGCGAAGGCCGATCGATTTCTGACCTGTCAAGTCACGTTGCGACATGATTCACTCACAATTTATCACACATTTACCATAATTGAAATATATTTAATAATATATATATATATATGTTCGACTGATTAATGGTTAACAGTGGAGCTAGTAACCCGAGAAAGTGCACTTCTGAAATAGCAAATTCTGGAAAAGTAGATCATTGAAATCACTGTTTTCAGGTGGAACATTTTGAATTGTATCATTAGGGATATCAAAATAACCATGATTCCATGTTTCCATATTCCAAATGTCTTTAAAAGCTCAGGATGAAGATTTTTATCGGAGTGGAGAATTTAAGGTCATGCTATATCTGCAGGAAGCACCTCAGGTGCTGAACACTCACTCAGTGACCTCCATGAAGTGATGCTGCAAAATTGAAGAAATTAAAAATTCATGACATGACAAGGTTCCCCACAAGTAATCATACGGTCGTCATACGAAATACGTGGCTGAAAGAAACAACAAACGTCTAAAAACCTGGTAATCTGCTCTGCGCAGCTGCTTTTCAGCTGAAAGTGTTTGAATTATGTCATGAAAGGTATCAAAATGATCAGGATTTTATGGTCTCCTCAATTATAGCACGATTAAGGCCCTTTGAAAACCGGAAACGAAGTTTTCACCCGAAGTGGAGGGTTTACGATGCTGTCATACCCGCAAGTAACACCCCAGGTGCTGAGAGACTCAATTTTCGTTTTTCTCGGAAAGGAGGGCGACAAATTCAAGAAAGTCGGAAGATTATTATACATTTGGATTCTTCACGAGTAGAGCTTTCAGCTGGTCATACTTTCAACTTGATCGGAGCGCTTTAACAAAAGTTATGGCGATTGCAGATTAGGCCTACTTACAATACTGCTCCTAATTTTTGTTCAACCGACGGTTTGCGACGGATTAACCGTCGGTTGAACAAAAATTAGGAGCAGTATTGTAAGTAGGCCTAATCTGTAAAAATCTAGTTGTGGGCTCTGGGGATTCGGTGCAGCATTGCACTTGATTTAGCGCTCTATCTTATCTCAAAATCGAAAAAAAAATTGTGCATGGCATATCGTTAACTATCAGGGTGTGCGGGTGTGCGGAAGGTACCTGCCGAAAATTTTGCATTAGTTCAGATTTTTTTCTGGGATTCTTTTAAGCTTGTATGCCATTTTTTGTGAGCATCCGTTGGGTTTCTCTGCCAGGGCACTACCCATGTGTATACGCATGACATTTCTGGCTGCCAATTCCTTGTTCATTCCATATGTAGAGTGACCGAACTCTCTAGCCCCATATTAGACACATACTCCCGTATGAGTTCAAACCCGGTCACCCCCAGCAGAAGCTTATCAGAAACTGTGTCAAGGATTCGGCTTTGAAGTCTCTTATGAGTAGTCTCTGCGCGCTTGGTTTCCGTGAAATAAAAGATTCGAAGATGAGTCGTGCTCTGGTCGACCTGCTGCCATAGAAAAGCTATAAAAGAGCTGATCCATATGATGGGATGCAATATTTTGCTAATACCTTCAGCTGTTCTGAGAACACAGTAGCCAATGGTGTACGATCTTTCGGATTGGTGAAAAAGCTTGGTCAGTGGCTACAACATGAAGTGATCGACAGCAATCACCAGAGGCGCTTGGGCATCTTCACTCAGCTGCTTCCTCAAGTTGCAATCCTCAGTCGCTAGATACAATACTCACCGTAAGAACTCGAAAAATTTGCGTATTTTTCGTGTTTCCTCCATAAGTGGGTTCAGAGTGGAGTGCTCCAGGAGCTGAAAATACCGTCGTCCTGAAGTATGAAAATGCTCCTATCCAGATTGGGCCACACACTCGGAAAGAAATTGCATGTACATGGAGTGCACGAGTCAGTGCTTGTAGGATCTGATTGGTCTATGAGGCTGAAGTGTTCAGAAGTCACTCTGGAGTGCGCCACGTATCGATAGGTTTTGTTCAATCACTATAGTTTATTTCTATTGTAATGGTGGCAGCTGACTGCATCTGCAGTCTGCACTTGACACTCCTCCTCACATGTCCCATTGAGAATATGATGCCAAACTCCTGCAAAATATATGAGTCGATTTTTTGACATATTCTAATTTTTTGGAGGGTTTTTTCGTCGAATTTTAAAGTAGCGGCATTGAAGGCACTTTGTTATTGTAAACAACTCTTTGTTCTTTGCAAGACTATCACGGTGCACCTATCGATAAAAGTTTCTCCTTTGGTATGGCATCAAGCTTCGCTCTTCTTCACGCCTCCAAATTGTGAATTTACGTTTTTCCACTTTCCACTGGACTCTTTGCAACTAAAGTGTTCACTGTTAGATTCTCCGTGAAAAAAGCTATCTAATGACATTTGGATCAGTGATGAAAATCTGCCTTCAAAACCATTTTCTGCCCTATGCCCGCCACTCATCAATCATTGTGGAAGTTTCTGAGGAGGCTGTCACCAATTCAGACGTCATTTCCACGGCTTTATCCACCTCGGAACGTTTGTTCAAAATCTGCTTCCTTTATCTGCTAAATTGTTCTAAGAACGAAGTTGCTGGCTTCTATTGCTTCAAAGTGGTCACTATAGAACACTGCAACTGACGGAGCTGTACACCTGCTGACTCTCAGTGGCGCAGTCGGTGCGCAGTGGAGTCGTAAGAACGAACGCCCGGATCTGATGATGTGCTGACTTTGCTTTTGTCCAGAGGCTTCTGTATACTCTTCCAAAACATGCCCATTCTGAACATCAGAGCTCGCATGACATCGCAGAGCCCGAGTAAAAAACCTCGGTCCGTTAAAAATTCTTACGATATTCAACTGCATTGGAAACAGTGCGCTTCAATGCTAACGCGTTACAACAAACAGAACAAGGCAACGCAACGGTGAAATACGCACAAAGCCGTTCAGAGTGATGAATTCCAGGAGCTGAAGATGCCGTTGAACTGAGCTTGTCAAGCTCTACAAGGTCTCTTTGAGTTCTGAAGAAGCACGACTTTTGGATGCGCCATGTACTCAAGTTCCGTCTGCCAGTTGAATGTGCGCGCGAGACGCACGATATCGTCTGTGCAAACTGATAAGCCGCCGAGAAAACAGCGTTTAGACACCTCCTTTAGTATACCACACAGTTGCTTCATCAAATGTACTGTGGGCTTGATTGAATGTATGTGAGGTTCCCATCATGCTCTTTTGTGCGGCGTAACTGAAAAAATCGTCACTACTTTCAGGATGACTCTAATTTGTTTCATGACATATTTGAGCCGAGTTTCTGGAATGTGCTCTACCTCGATTTCGTGAGACTTTCTCAGGAAAGAGAAACTTCGACGAAGACCGTAAAGACAGAGATGAAATCGCTCCACCATCGAGGACTACCCTTACCAAGGAGGGGTAGTCTACTCACCGTGGGCTCTGCATGGAGACCCAGATAAATCGACAGTTTCGAATGCTGTTTACGAAGGTGAAAGTTAAAGGCTCTCTAAACCTTTTCCGACGTTTGTTTAAGTGAACGCTTATTTTTGCTTATACTCTTTCGTTACCCCTATCCAAGGAAAGTGTTTCTGCACGTCAATTGTATGACTGTTTTATTTTGAACTTCAAAGGTCATTCGACAGAAAGATACTAGATATGTGTAAGATGCCTGCAAGAAACTCGGTATTGATGGTAAAACTTAAAAAAAATGCGTGAAGTACACATGTTGTTCACAAGCCGCACGCCTTGTATAATACATCTGATTCTCTCTGACAAAACAGTCAATGGTCTCAAGACCGGACGGGATGCAACAGCATTGATCAGAATTTCGACAAGACAGGGCAGTAGAAAATGGAAGTTATCAATAAATCTTCATTTATCATAGCTTTTCCTCCTGCAAAGGTGGTATTGATTCTACTTGCGTGCGGAATTCGGGACGTTTGAAGACAGCAGTGCGGCAACTCACGAGGAAAGGAAGGCAGCCGCAAAGTTTGCCGCTGTACTTCGCGGGGCGGTCGCCGTTGCAGTTGAAGTCGAAACCGATGAATGCTTGGAGTCAGATATTCCTCCGAATCTGACTGGGACCATGTGATGCAAATGGTCATGACAGTTCTGGCAAGATGAGCAAAATCGACATTGGCAATACAACAGTCACTTGCGATCAAGTATGTCCTGGATTTCTAATTTTTACCATTAGCATAGTATTCGGTATGTTTAATAATCAGGTAACGAATTCCTTCGAACACTACAGACCTACAGGCCTCTAAACGGCGTAATGGAATAGTTTCAAGGAAGGTCACAGCATTTGTATTAAAAAAGACGTACAGGAGCCGTGAGGAAAAGAGCTAAAAGCCCAAGATTTTGTTAGCGCTGTGAAAAAGGAGATGGAAACAAAAGCACTGGCTTGTTTCTGTAATGGTGATCAGTCAGGATTTTTCAAAGAAATGACAACGGCAAGACCATTAGCACCCATAGGAGTGGAAAAGGTGGGCGTGCCATGTTTATGGTCATACCAATTTCGAGAATAGTAAAAATTCAAAGGCACAGTTCACGATAATTTTGGGCAATCCAGATTATGACGAAAAACGAAGGATATGGTGGAAAAAAGTGCGACAAAGGCGAAAAAAACTGCGTGAATTGCGTGTATAGGTGTTTCCAAGGTGAAAATAGCTTTGAAAAAAAAGGTAACAAGGGGGCTGGACGAGAATGAGACCAGAAAAATGAAGAAGAATGGGGCGTCTGGATGAGCTATACAATGTGTGTCAGTGCGTAAGTGTGGGTTCTGGTACGATAGCTGACTACGGTGAGCAAAAATTAATTTACTCATAAGCATAAGTTAAAAAAACGCTAGCAAAGCAAAAAGAGCCCACCTTTTCCAGCCTCGTGTGATAGAAAACTAGATAAGAGATTGCAGCAGCAAAAAGAATATTAGAGAATAAATGAAAAGCAGAAAACATCGCCTCATCACTCGGCGATCAGCTGATTGTGTGTGGGTCCTGACGCGAACACTTGCATTGCCTCGACACTCGTCTGACGTGACATCGATCGAGGGGCGGGAAGTCCGCGCGAGCAGGGAACCGGGCTCCCTTTATGCCCTAGCCGTAGAGTTTTTGGGCGCGAGAGGCTTCTCCCTATTACTCTTGGGGTATTCCTAAGGGCAGAGCTCAGTAACCATTTTTATCATGAACTGTGCCTTTAAAACATTCCCTTCAGGTTGAAAGACTCGTCGAGACCAAAATGGCTTTCACGTGTTCCTATACCATCCTCCCCTGCTTTATGCTGACGGCAAGTTGAGAAAAAGTTATAAATTGTTCTTCAAGGAAAAGGAGGGGCTTTCCCCCCGTCAAAGCTACTTCAAGGCTCCGAATGTGGCAGTCAGAGCGGGCACAACACACATGACCAAAAAGCTCGTGATTGATTGGATTAAGAATTGCCTTTTCGAAAGCAGGGACGCTCATCAGGAACTGCAACTAATTGTATACCTTATTGCACCTCGTGGTCGCCTTCCCGCGATACCGTCGCCATTAATCAAACTGTACCTGAAGGTGTGCAACGCTATTTATATTGCATATTGCATATGTGAGGCGTGCGGTTCATTTTTTGATGAGCACTTCATTACAGGATGTAAAATTGAAGTACAAAATATTCCTGCCGGTGTTACGTCAATGACTCAGCCATTGGACGTCTTTTTCTTCGGCTCTATGAAGAATGTTATGAAGAGAATCAGAATTAGAGCAATGTCGAGCGCAGCGGACTTTGATATGATACACAGAGATAACATACTTCAGGTTCTATCACGAGTATGTCGAATGTTTTGTACCACGTTTTTCAAATTTTTTAGAATGCTCTTGGTGCAAGACTGGGTAGTTGATGAGTACCTAGGTTCCTGTGTCACGCCGGCCGAGTATTTGTTCAGTTTCGAGACGATTGACTGTCTCGTCACCGTGTGTAGAGAATCAGCATGTATAAGGTGTGCAGTTTGTGAACAGCATGTGTGCTTCACGCATTTTTTGGAGTTTTTCCATCAATGTGAGTTGCTTGCAGGCATCTTACACATCTCTAATATCTTTCTGTCGAACGTTCCTCGAAGTTCAAAATAAAACAGAGTCAGTGACAGAACAATAAAAGAGTAAAACAGTCATACTATTGACGTGCAGAACCACTTTCCTTGGATAGGGGCGACGAGAAAAAAAAACAAATAAGGTGTTCACTTGAACAAATGTCAGAAAGGATTTAGAGAGCCTTTTATGGCTTGAAAAAACAAGAACAAAAAAAAAAAACAAAATGCCTACGATGGCGGGAGCAGACCCGCATCTTACCCCTATGTAGCGAGACCACTACCACTAGGCCACGTCGGCGCTTTATATCGAAGCGAGGAGTTCGCATATCCAATTTATACCACTGTCAAGCAAATTTCGAGCCCTCATAACTTTTTGAGGGGAACTATTTTGCAGTTTAATTTCCATCTCGTAAATAGCATTCAAAACTCTATCGATTTATCTGGGTCTCCATCCAAGTCCCACGGTAAGTAGACTACCCCTCCCTGGTTAGTGTAGTGATGTCATGACACACTAGTATAGTGTGTGACTCCAAATATCGCTGCACAGCACACCCTGATATTAGACGAATCCTCTTTTTTTTCCAACAACATGGTTGGTACATTGCTCTCATTTCATTCGCATCTCATTTTTGTGCTCTCCAATGCAAACATTACTCAACTATGTATATGCAAATCACTCCGCAGTAAAGACACAGTTTAGATCTCACTTTCTCTATTTCGTCATCCAAGGCTTGCGTTGTCATAGTTGGCGGTCATCTGTAATTCACGTGACGGCATCGGCAGGGACAATAATTCCGTATAGAACAAACTGAGGGCCTAGGTGTTTTGCAAAGCTTCGTGGCAAGGTCGCGGTGCGCGCCCTCAAATCGCAAAAAAAGTTTTTCAGGAAGTTTTGCAACTCAGATGGGAAGCTTTGCTGCACACACCGTACACGTGGCTCCAAGCGACTACCAGATCTTTCGATCATTTCAGCATCATCCGTGAAGAAAGCGTTACGATGATCATGTCCACCGAAACAATGATGTCTTAGATTTCTTCGCCTCTGGGTCAATGGAGCATTACGCAAAATTAATCCGTTACTTTGTAAAACGTTAGCTAAAGGTACCTGTTGTAGACGGAAATTGATTTGCTGAGATAATTCCGCACACCCTAGTACTCCCTCATGTGTTTTTGCCTTTTTGAGTGCACACTTACCAGAGGATTCGAAAAAATTACAAAGAGCGCTGTGACTCGATTTGAAACAATTCCACGAAATCCGTTTTGGTAGACCGAAGGTAACCAAGTGAATCCCATGCTTTTCTCCAAGGAAAGTCGTGGCAATGACGACGTCGACGATGACTTTGCTTCTCGTTCAGTCGACCGTAGGACGATGCTAATTGGCAGTGGCGCGCTTTTCATTTGCGCCTTCCACTCCAATTTCACAGTAACTTGTCACTTACGGCAAAGTGTGGTGGCGGCTTGAAGCCAAATGAATAACACACAACCCACGTTTAGATGGCATCCCATTCTGTGCGTCGAATTGATCACATACACTCATATAACACATCCGTTTATAAAGTCTTATTTGCTTGATTCAGTTACCTTTTAAGTACGTCTGTTAGGATTAAGTGTTCTGTCTATTTGGTACGACAGAGACTATGATCGTGTTTCACGAGCTGGCTACGGTAAATAAGATGGGTCATGCAAGTCACACTGAGGTAGAAGCCACAGCGTTCTCACCGTATACCTTGAGACGTAATTGGGCTCGGACGGGCATTGGTTAGTCGCCGCTGACGTCGCCTTCACTGCTGCTTTCTACACCATGGTAAGGAATTATGGCGCCGGAAACGGGTTAACTTACAAACACCATGTCGTCTTTCAATCGCACGCACTAACACCATGTCTGTGTGCTGATTCAGGTAGAAGTGGTTTCATTAGTGGCTAAAGTAAGAGCGGGATGGGAGAGATGAGGGTGACTGAGGGCAATAGTGAGCAGCGAAAGAAGCGAAGAAAATGTGTCTTGGGTGCCCGGAGGGGAAGGATGGGGGTGGTGCCTGTTGTTGAGAAGACACCATGTCGTCGTTTAATTTGAGAGAGCAGCGCTGCGGCGATCCCGACGGTAATGGGCGAAATGTCAGCGATAGCCTCCCATTATCGTCTAATAGGAGTCGCTCCCACTTGCTTATATCGGAATCCTTAGTCAAGCGCATTGCACTTCTCTTTCATACATATGCTACGTAGCTATATTTCTCACCATCATACCTTTTCGTCGGAAAGTAATGTATCCAATTCATGAAGGAGTACTCGTCGACGTCTTTTCCCCAACGAACGTCTTTCTGACTTATTTTTCGTAAATAAATAATTTACTGCCAATTCCCCATTAAAGTCAAGTAGTGATATACGCACCTCTATGATTGTATTCTTCCTAACAGTAGGGACTTTGAGCAAACTTTAACCGCAGTCGAAGGCACATTTCGCTTGTGGACCCTTTGCTCACCTTGCAAATCTGCAACAAAAAGTGCGTTTTGAAGTTCCCATGACTTTTGCTCTGTTGATGGTAAACGATGATGGCAGGCAGTACAAAGTGATAGGGTCTTCAGAAACCGAATCAGGAGTAGAGTAGAGGACGCGCTAGAAGACAAATGTCCCCTGAGTGTGTACTCCTATCGAAAAGGGTGTGATAGCTTCTCTGTGTGGGGTTAGCATGAGATTAGATTACTCATGTTAGTGGTCGCTAGCCCGGAGGGCGTTGACAAGTCAAAGAGTTGTATCCCCGCCGAAATTGGGTTTCAAGAGGAATCCGCTTAGCGGCAGCGGCTGCCGCCGACGGCGTCAGCCACCCAGCGGCAGAAACAGCGGCAATGGGGGTGTCAACCCTCTACGACTTCGTTGGAGGGATTTAATCACTCCTCTTTCTCATTATCTTTTCATGAGTCTTGTTCATTTGATGTCCACTATAACGCTCTCACTTCATCGCTTTAGCTGTCCCATTATTGTCACTTCTGCAGTAGCATTTACGACTGCCCTTGTGCATGGATTTTACTTCCTCATAGTAGCTATCTGGAGCGAAGCATACAGCCCCGTTATACCGCACTATCCAAAGAAAGTTCTTTCGATCATCATATAACCAGGTTTGGAATTGGTTCTGTAGTGACAATGAATTCGTAGCTTATAGCTCTGACGTTTGACGCTTGTACTGGTGGCGATGAGCAGCTCAAACACATGAACTCGGTCCAGACGCGACTATCCGTGTGAGAGTGTATATATGGAGCTGGCTGTGTCTCTGGAATGCTCGTCAATAGATAGTTGGGTAAGTGGCGTAGTCAAGCCGGCCAGCCTGCGGCGCTCACACTGTGTGATTCAATAGAGGCCTGATGTTAATTGTAGCATCAGCTCTCTAAGCCTTGGTAACCGCTATCTCTTCGGTGTGTGTTCCCTCCCTCGTCCTTCGTCAACCAAGTTTGTGGTCTTCATATCACACCACTTGTACACTCTTCTCCACTGTCTCATAGCCCGTCTCATTAAATCACTCTTCAATAACTGATCCGGCTCCCTACTGCTATTCTGATTAAGACGTTCATCAGCTTAGAAGATGTGGGGTTCTCCTAAATGTCAAATTCTTTGGATGATTCATTTAGCTTCCTACTTCAACTAGTCCTATTTCCTCGATTTGCTCAACTTTCGACAAACTCCACGCACTTTCTCCAAAATCCAGTGCGGTTAAGCAGTGATGGGATGTGAAAGCGAGTAACGAGTTGCATGCTATGAAGATATTTCACATATACGTATGAAAAACAAACTTACGAAGTTGAATCAGTGGATCCAATATGGACATATCCGAATGGTTTCCGTGTTTTCCTCTCAAAAAGGCACATCTATTTCTTCTAGAGCAGGATCTGTAGAGCGAATATGAATAATACCATAGTCTAGAGGATGCCGAACTGCTACCATTGGATAAAATGTTGTGTAAGCAACATGGACGAGTTCCATATCGAAGTCGCCTTGCCTAGGAATATTCGTCAAAACCCTGTCAGTCCCAATTGATCAATCAGAGCATAAGATACGAAACACCTGGTTGGTAATTTATTGGGAGGTTTGGTATCCGTTTCACTAATATTAACCGCTCAACGTCGCTATGCATATAGACACATAAGCCTGGATTGTAAAACTGTTCTCCTTCTACTGAACAGAATTGTGCTTCCTACAGTCACCAAATTTAAATCGCAAGGATAGTCCTTCCTGAATGAGCACTAGGCTGCAATTTGGAGAGCGCCTGGATTAAGAAAAACCACAAGATAGCAAAATTCAGTATTGAAGTGAAATCTTCAAAATTATTGACCCCTATTGTTTTTTAGGATGGTGTCATTGACATCGAGATTATTTTGAAGGTTATGTTGCATTTAGGAACGAACTCCACTTATGCTAACAAATTCTGTGGACGGGAAAACGAAACTTCGTTTGAAGCACCCATTAAGACATCATTTTAAACAGGGGATTGTATTGGGAAGTTCACTTGGAAGAAACAGCACTTGGAAAAATGATGTGAGGGTCAAGAAGGAGGTAACAGAGGAAGAAGCAATTAAACATTGGTAACCGCATACCTGGCATGAAAAATATGTTGTGCGTTTAAGCTGTGGGCTGGGGCGCAAGATCATTTAGAATCAACGATTTTACTCCATACTTCCAATTTTGTTTCCTACTTATGGCCTTTCTACCATTCACATAGAGCGAACTGGGGGACTTTTCCATTTCGTATTAACTTCTTGATTGATACTGTTTCGGTGCATGCTTCGTGCCTGACCTTACCAATATGTAGTTACGAAAGTCTATCACGTGGTTGTTCTCGTTTTCCTCCACTTTTT
Source organism: Haemonchus contortus (assembly GCA_000469685.2). Taxonomy (NCBI): domain Eukaryota; kingdom Metazoa; phylum Nematoda; class Chromadorea; order Rhabditida; family Trichostrongylidae; genus Haemonchus; species Haemonchus contortus. Next base: position 34,296,854 of record LS997567.1, read on the forward strand.
AGATGAAACTTTTACACTCTCCACCTATCTGTTGATTCATACGATTGGAAATCTGATTCCCTCAAATTTACTACATCGTCTTTTGGTTTTTGCATCGAATACCACTCTGGTCAACCATGTCCTCCATTCCTACTGGGTTAGCGAATGGCATAGGTTATGTCATTGTATCAATCAAAAATCGCGATAGACGCCCAAATATCCCTCTGTGCAAGATGAATGTATGTTGATTCCCGAAGGAGTTGATCAAGTTCGAACACGTTTTCTTTGAAAAAAGGAGCGTTTCTCCTCCAGGTGGTAAGAGTCACTGGATGGTCTCAGTTGTGTTTTTGGACACCGAACTTTCATAAAAGTCACTCGCATCGAAATTAGATTCGAAGCAAAAGTACAAAAGCGTTAGCAGAGCTGCAGCTATTTCGCATAGTGGGAAGCCTATGATTGGTACCATTGATCTATGACTCAAATGTAGTCAAATCCTTATAATCGACGTGAACGGCGTAGCTGACTCATTCGGAATTCTCTGAACTATTACTTTGTTATTGCTCATCCAAGTAAATGTTGTGATTGAACGTTCGAACCAAAGGCGCTCTTCACTGAGTCAGTATTTGATCACTACATCTTATTATAGATCCAGGTTCCTTTTAGGCGGTCTCAAATCTCAATCTTCATTTTTTAGCACTGGAATTTTACTATGCAAGATTTCTCTCGCGGCATCTCCTTCGTTACGCATGTTCGCATTTCGCACTAACTGCCACTGTTCTTCGCTTGAAATGTCGTCGCGATTGTATAACTGCTTTTCTATTCATATAGCTTATATCGTGCGGATGTTATGCTAGCCGCTTTGCTTTGTTGCTGAAGTACACGCGTTCTCTTGCTGTGGCTTGTATGGTGTGCACTTGTTAGCTGCTGTTGAACCCGTATGACATGCCAACCACGTGCGGTTTCCCGAACTGCAAATTTCGATCGCGTTATCGTGGACAAGAGGACAACCGTCATTTTTATCGTATACCAAAACGACCACAAGTGCTACGCCAACGTTGGCTGCTCGCCATTGGACGAACCGAGGAAACTGTCGTCAGTCAGGTAGAGAACAACCAGACAACCCTCTTACTCTTTTGGATTCAGCGAATGCTTTGGTGATGCACTTGCTGCGAGTGCTGGCGAAGCTTACTGTGATCGTATAAACTTTTCAAGGTGTTCGCTTTGTCTGCCGCTGTATCGTGGAAAAAGGTTTTCTGTTTCGAAGTAGTCAATATAGTTAGGAAGTGTAGTGCTGCACGATATCCACTAGCCGCTTTGCCCACTGTGAGCGTTCTCAAGTATTTTTGTTCCCAAGTAGAATCGAGACATGTATTTCTCGTTTTAATACAAATGCCTTAATACCAGTATTTAATCATTCGATTATAAAATGTTTGCACACTGACGTGTGCTTTTCACATTGGTAACCCACTTTCCTAAAGCCATTCAAACAGCTATTATCTAAATCGGACCGAATTCGATACAGATTTTCATGAGCATCCGTTAATCCATTATGAATTCGTGTTTCTTACACCACTGAAAGGGGTATGGCGTAATCAAAGTCACAGTTCACGATAATTTTGAGTAATCTAGATTATGATGAAAAATGGAAGACAGGATCGAAAATGTGCAATGAAGGCTAAACTGCGTGAATCGGTGTTCCCAAAGTGAAATAGGATCCGAAAAATTGTCAAAAAGAGGGCCAGACCAGAATGATGCCGGAAAAATGTAGAAGGGTGGGACCTTTGGACGGCTATACAATGTTTCTCACTGCGTACGTGTGGGTCCTGGTGCGAATAAGTGTCTACGATAAGCAAAAAGTTATTCACTCATAAGCATGAGTTAACAAGAAAAACCCTAGTAACAGCAAAAATAGCTTACCTTCTTCAGACACTTGAAGTAGAAAATTAGAATAAGGGTGCAGTAGCTGAAAGAATAACAGAGAGTAAAAGAATGGGAGAAAAGCATCGCCTCATCACTCGGCGATCAGCTGATTGTGTGTGGGTCCTGACGCGAATACTTGCAATCTGTATCGCCTCGACACTCGTCTGACGTGACATCGGTCGAGGGGCAGGAAGTCCGCGCGAGCGAACGCAAGGGGAACCGGGCTCCCTTTATGCTCTCACCGTCGAGTTTTTGAGCGCGAGAGGCTCCTTCCTATTACTCTTGAGGTATTCCTAAAAGCAGTGCTCAGTAACCATTTTTATCGTGAACTGTGCCTTTAACTGGAGTTGCTGCCAAGTCAATCCTGCTCGACACTGCATACTCTAATAACATGCGTGTACATGAAAGAAATCATGAATGTCTCACAAAAAAGCCCAAGAACATAATAACGGTGCTTTTCAAATGTCAAAAGATTCTACCGATTGTTTCAGCTACGAATCTGCTCCGCGCATTTTGAAGGTGGAGAGAAGAAGGAAGGAGATATACCGGTGCCAGATCCGACGGTCAGGGCTTAAATTTAAAGATTACTGTTTGGGTAAAATTCAACACGCACAAAACAGGCTACGATTGTAGTAGATATAATGGAGAATAATATCATTATTCAATTAATCCCACGTAATGGTAAACATTTAAACGCACAGGAGGAAGTTTCGGATACCTTTCTAGAGCAGAAAGAGCTCAACTGGTTTGCGTAGCTATAAATGTGTTTAAGGACTAAAATACAATATACTAGTTTTAGGTCGACAAGCAGCTGAATATCGAGCTGCCACCCAAAGAAAGCAAAGGCGGCGAACGGAAACGCAGTAAAGGTGATTAATTTTGTTAGGAAGAAGATACAATTGAACCACAGGATCAGTCATTCCTTGTCCAGGCAGCCCTACACTGTCGAGATCGCTTGTAGGTCGTAAACGTCAGCTGCAAGATTTTCTACGGAGTCCTCTAAGTGAGTCCAGTTATTCTGGCTTTAACGATATGGAACCGTTCACCTTCATAAAAGGTTCTGGCACTATTTACCCTTTACTGCCCCACCTTGTCGAGAATGGGCTGGTTTTCGACCGTATTTTTTCAAAGAAGATGAAAGGAATTTGACCCGTAGAACGCGAATATTGCATCCATTTGTCATTAAGATGCCTAGCGCTTGTGCTACAGGCGCCTGCGCCAAATCGCTGGATTATCGCTCCTGCTGAAAACTTGCCCCTAACTAATCTCCCAGGCGTTTTCATGATGAGTGGATGCGATATTCGTGTTCTACGTGTCGAATTACCCTTCCAGGCAAGTTTCTAGCCGGTTTCATCTTCTTTGAAAAAATTTGATAGAAATCCAGCCCTTTCTCGACAGAGTGGGGCAGTAAAGGGTAAATAGTGCCAAGGTTCTAAATGAAATTCAATTTGTGATGAGATGCTGGCGCACTAGCTGTGAAAGGGATATTCTTACAGGACAAATCTCTGACTTCTTTGTTATATCTGAACTCCCAATTGCTATCTACTGCTTTCGAGTACTCTGAGAACACAAATATGTTAACAAATAATTCGTCGAAGTAAGAACAGGAGGGATCAAGAATTCGAGGTCATTCGGGTCATTAGTTGGAGGGGTAAAGAAGATGGTGTCCGGAAAGCGCTAGAACGGGCACATGTCCCGTCCGAGACTAGTTTTGTCCTTGTCTTCAGCAAATTTTATAAGGGCGGCTCGCCAACCTCATAAAACTTGCCGAAGGCTTGCCGTGCTTGTTCTGACAGAATGAGCTGAACGCTATACCTGTATAACCGATCTCTCCCTCGATCATCGACTTCCTCAAGCAGGTGCCAGTAGCTTCCCCATTCGTGGCTGTCCCAAGCGAGAGTGGTTCAGTGAATCTTCCTCGCGCAAAGAACAGGTAGCATAGCATTCCTTCCGTTCAGAACTTTGTGAATAATCTGGCAATCTTCCACCATCGGCCGTTCTGACGGTCACTTGACGTACCAAGGTCAAGTCACCAACCGTCCTAGTCCAAGGATCATCACAATATCGCATAATGTGTCCGGCCCACCTGATCTTCGATTCCTTGGGATGAGCAACGGCGTCCCTGATCTTCGTTTGTTGACAAAGCTTGCAACTCCGAATTCCCTTTTGCACTAGCGCGTTTAGGGAAGTCCCGAGCATCGTTAGGGAAGTCCCGAGCATCGTCATTCCCGCTGCGCGTTGAATGATTTCGACTTTGTGTTCTTTCTACTTTCGCATAATCCAAGTCTCCGAGACGCTCGTCAAAGCAGGAAGGACCACAGGGTCGGAAAGGTGAGCGCAGAGCTACATGTTTTTTTGTCTTCTTCTCGAATCGTCGACATTCTCAATTGCCCCCCCCCCCCTTCCCCGCCCTCACCACGCCGCGCGTTTCGTTATGCTCAGTTCCGGAGTTAAGTCGTTTATTATCCTAAGTTCTCAATCAAAAACAAGTAAGTAGAACATCCTGAGATATTCGTTCGTTTGGAGGCACAGTTCACGATAATTTTGGGTAATTCAGATTATGACGAAAAATGGAAGATAAGATGGAAAATAGAGCGATGAAGGCTAAACTGCGTAAATCGGTGTAGGCTCCGAAAAACAGTCAGAAAGGTGGCTGGACGAGAATGAGACCAGGAAAATGAAGAAGAATGAGGCGCTTGGAAGAGCTATACAACGTATGTCATTGCGTACGTGGGTCCTGGTGCGAATAACTGACTACGGTAAGCAAAAAGTTATTCACTCGTAAGCATGAGTCAACAAAAAACCCTAGTAACAGCTCACCTTCTTCAGACTCTTGAAGTAGAAAATTAGAATAAGGGTGCAGTAGCAGAAAGAATAACAGAGAGTAAAAGAATGGGAGAAAGAAATCGCTTCATCACTCGGCGATCAGCTGATTGTGTGTGGGTCCTGACGCGAATACTTGCAATCTGTATCGCCTCGACACTCGTCTGACGTGACATCGGCTGAGGGGCAGGAAGTCCGCGCGAGCGAACGCAAGGGGAACCGGGCTTCCTTTATGCTCTAACCGTCGAGTTTTTGGGCGCGAGAGGCTCCTTCCTATTACTCTTGAGGTATTCCTAAGGGCAGAGCTCAGTAACCATTTTTATCGTGAACTGTGCCTTTGACTGGAGTTGCTGAAGTCAATCATGCTCGACATTGCATACTCTAATAACATGCGTGTACATGAAAGAAATCATGAATGTCTCACAAAAAAGCCCAAGAACATATTAGTGGTGTTTTTTAAACGTCAAAAGATTCTACCGACAGTTGCGAATCTGCCCCGCGCATTCTGATGGTGGAGAGAAGAAGGAAGGAGATTTCTTGGAGGAGAACTCGGAAACCATTTTTATCATGGACTGTGCCTTTGAGCGTGAGCTGGGTTCAGACCGTCATGAGAGAGCTTAGCTCTTCCTACTCTTGACTAACTGTTGCGAAAGTAATCGTGCTCAGTACAGAGGAACAGCAGGTTTCTACATTCGGTTTCTGGACTTGATCAGATACCAATCCGTCTCTCATGTCTCCGTTAAGTCTTAATTCGATTATTCCACAAAAGCTCCGGCTAGCATACCTCAATTCCTCCTGCTCGATGTTCGGTGTTATCAGCATGATGTCGTCTGCAAAGTGGACATGATGCTAGCAGCGGCCATAGACCTTCACTCCCAAGCTTCCCATACCAAATGACGTATGATTTTCTTGAGAGCGGTACTGAAAAGTTCGAGCGTAATTGTATCTCTTCGTTGAACCCTGCTCTTAACGTTGACAATGACTTCTTTCTAAAACGGCGAAATCCTGGTCGTGAAGATGTCGTAAAGCTCACAAAGCATCATTATATTTAGAGGAGGAAAAACCTGGTTGACCGGAGCTTCAATACTTCTTTGAAGCGATGAAAGCCAGATATAACGGTATGGTTTACTTTCGCGAAATTTAGTGAGTATTGTAATATTGTGGATGTAATCGATTGTGTTGAACTCTTTTTGGAACCATGATTGCTCCTGGCTATCCTGCATCTAATGTTCTGCTAATCCTGTTGGGGTAAACCCGTGTGAAAAGTTTGTAGATTACAGACAACAAGGAGACTGGGCGATAGTTGCTAACATAGTTCGAATCTCCCTATTTGTTCGGCAACACGGTCTTGCTAAAATTCCTCAGCTTGATCACTTTGCATTCCGACAGACGCCGGGTGAAGGGCCTGGCCAGAGATTCGACGATAATTGCTAAAATTCTTTAGACAGTCTCGGTACCGAAGGCCGTACATTTCTCCAGCGACTTGATGGCATTTCGAGTTTCGGAAGGGAGAACTGAAGCAACGACGGATCCGTTTTGTGTAAGATGGTAGATGGGCAAGTAGACGTGGCTGTAGAAGGGATCCGAGCAGAGGTCTTCTCCGTTGCTCTTCAGGTGCACTGAGTGTTCCATCAGGAGAACCAACAAAAATCATCTTGGGAGTAAATCGTGAAGCTCCAGTGTCTTTTGCGAAAGCTCTAGCGGTCTCAGCGGCTTCGACCAGACTATTGATCTTCCCCCTCTCAATCATCATTTATCACTTCTCTGCATAGCTTCGCAAGTTCGGACGTTTGTTGATGATAGCCTTCAGCTCGCATGATTCCACCCTGTCGTATCAGTTTGAGGCCAGAATAATTAGCGCTCTTCTTCTGAATACGATTCATGCAGACATTTCGATGTATTTTTGCCTGCATAAGGCCCATAGGACAAATTTCGATTGTTTCTTGAATTAGTTTGCTCACGGATTTACAAAAATTCCAAGTCCGACATCAACCAACGCATGGCTTATAAAACCGCTCGATGACGGTTGGTCGTTCAAGTTTGAAGCATCGTCTGTTCCTTTCCACGTTTATTTAGCGTTAAAAGGTTTTCTGCCGATCTCTGAATCACTAACCTCCTAGTGATCTTCTCTGCAGAACAGTTTTCACTATAACTAGTTTAGACGGAATTTGTTATGTCATATGCTCAGATAAGCTACATAATATGCTATATAAGCGGGTTTGGTTTTTCAGGCAGCGCTGACTTCAGCTGATGATATCAATACAGTGTATGCCCCATTCTCTAAACTATCCGATGATCAAGCGAATGAGAGCGCGAGGGAGCTCCTCTACTTATTTTTAGAAACTTCGTTTTTGGTATTGACATTTGTTCTAATAGATTGGCAACAAGGTTCTTCTTCGAAAAAAAGTCATGCTGGGTTCCCTAAATAATTCTCCAAGTCAATCAAATGTCAGAAATATATTCACAAAAGAAATCAACAGCCTTACCTTTTTCTTTGAGTAAATCACTTTCGTCTAGGAAGCTGTGATTCAGGTGGATGGGTCCCTTCGTGCTCCACAAAACTGTGAGACGATGTGTGCGTTACTTTAAAGGCCTGTATGTATATCCTGCAGTGCAGTGGATCAACATACAGTTGGGCGGTGATCGGTGAATAGTGCTCTCACTGAATAGGTCGCTGATGATTCCAGCCGCTACACTTGCGTTTTCCCTCGGCGTGCCTAGTAGAAGGTGAAGATTATGAATTTGGTGTTGTCCAATAATTGATGGTCAAGTTGCAAAAGGTCATAGGCCTGCTCTTGTTTACTCTTGTTTTCATTGCCCCTTGGAATGTCTTGAAACTTATCACCTTTGCTATCTTTTTCACCACGTGTATTCACAATTCTTAACGCTTCAATTTTTTGCCGCAGAACTTTCTTGCCAACCTAATACACTTGGCTTTTTATACCTTATCGTTTTCGATCAATAAAATTGCCATCAGTTGAGCTGAAATCGTGACACAATTTGATTCACTTCAAGGAATGATTCATTTTGGAAATCGCTGTTATAAGCTTGATGCTGGGTATAAACCCTACACTTTTGGAACTGGTGAACTTATTTTGTCCTTCATAAACTCTTCCAGCATTTCCTCGTCCTTTCCAAGATGGTTTATTTTATTTTTGCATTTGCAACAAACAGACCTATTAGCTATTCATCCAGTATATGAACGTCTTGAATATGCTCTTGAAGGTTATCGCTTTAGATAACTCAACTTATGTCTTCGTTTTTGTAGATTCCATCGAATAGAATCAATTCGTTGGTTCAGTCATATGCGTGCCTGAAGCAACGAACAGCATCACCATTTCACGTGAATGGATTCAAAGAAAGGAATCGAAATGATGTGGGTGGGGCGATGTCAATAGTTCGGCGTACACTGAGAAGGCCAGGGGATCACCGAGTAAGAAGAACCCCGCGTACGTAATATGTAGCTCCAGGACGAGGTCGAGCTATAAATATCAGGAAAGGTGAGATTTCATGGGTGGGCTGGATGTCGATCGGCGCGCTCCTTCGCAACCACATCGCTTTTGGGCGCATGGGCTTCAACTCACTTGGTAATAACTTATCCCAATATTCTTGAATTATCCTTTTCTGGCAAAAGATTGAGCAGTGGGAAGATCCCTTACGATCTTCGTCCCAGGTATCAGGTAAGAGATTGTACTTATACGGCTCGTCGGCACTATTTACCCTTTACTGCCCTGCCTCACTTTGTCGAGAATAAGTTGGATTTCTTTCGAATTTTTTTCAAAAGGATGTAACCGACTAGAAGCTTGCTTAGAGAGGTAATTTGACCCGTAGAACATGAATATCGCATCCATTCGTCATGAAAATGCTTAGCGCCCCGCTACGCTTTTTCTGCGCGACGTTCCCATGAGACGTCGCTAGAGTGCGCGCCAAAACCGATGGCGCGTTTTGGCGCCAAAGTCAAATGATGTGCTGCCAGATTCATGAATTTCTCATTTGCATCAAACATGGCTCTCAGCGCTCTGCATCGCCATAATCGCATGATGGAGTTGAAGGACTTCAAGTGGTTGGGCTTGTTTGAAAAGCTGAAACTGAAAGCGGACGACTTACGAGCATGGTTACGGAGCCAAGGACTACAAGCAGTTTCAGTGTGCCCAGTATGCTCTGGATCCACGAATATTCGACCTTATGATGATGTATGGATCTGCCATGAACGCGCTTGTAGGACGATGAAGGAACGAAGCCATCTTTGTGTGTTTGGCACGGAAACTTTTTTGAAACTCCAAACTTCCGGAGTCTATCATCTTTGCAACTGCCTACTCTTGGCTCCGTGAATTTGGATCCCTCCGAACCAGGCCATTCGAGCTCGGCGTGAGTGCGAAAATGCTAACCTATTGAGAGCGTCGTTTGAGGAGCATCTGTTCTCGGTTATATAGAAGGCATCCTCCAATCGTTGGCGGACCGGGAGCAATCGTAGTTGTAGAAGTTGGCGAAACGAACGTCACGTGAAGGAATAACAATCGTGGCAGAATTGTGCGGAAAAAGGATCGCCTGTTCGGAGGTATCGAGAGAGGTAGTGGCCGGCATTCATGGTTTTGGTGAGGCGCCGTGATGCTGCTACCCTGACAAATATTATTCTCAAATTCATCCAACCAAGAACAACAATAATGTCCGATTCATGGAGAGCATATTCACAGCAGTCTATATTGCCTGCAGGATATCGACACCACCGTAAATCATATGGTTGATTTTGTCGATCTTCGAACTGGCGCCTACACCCAGAACATCGAATCGTTGTGGCAGAAGTTCAAGATGGTGCCCAAGAAGAAACATGGTTTGAATACGAAGAGATACACCGATTACAGCAGGGAATTCCTGTGGCGTCGCAAATTTGGTGTACCTGGAGAGATCATCTTCAACTTCTTCGAGCATATTGCGGAAATTTATCCGTATTGAACGTCATCCATCAAGTTCCAAGACCAACATAACTAACCCAACGGCACTCTTTAGGGCTCATAATACGAATACCATGAATGTGAATAGATACCATGCAAAGCAAATATGATATCCATGTTCTAACACACTACTTAGGGGCAATTTTTCGGCAAGATTGGTGACCCGACTCCATTTGGCTCCGGCGCCTGTAGGTATCTTTATGAAGAGTAGGTGCCATAGTCGTGTTCTGCGGGTCAAATCACCCCTCTAGGCAAGTTTCTAGTCGGTTTCATCCTCTTAAAAAAGTTTGATAGAAATCCAACTCATTCTCAACAAAAAGGGGCAGTAAAGGATGAATAGTGTCGGCTCGTCTTCATTTATGAGCGAGCACCTGCAGGAAAACATTCGTTTCTATCTTTCGCGAGCGCCATCCATGGTTTGCTCAGAATCCGACTAAGATGACGATGTGGGGAGTCGTCCACATGCATTAGCAGCGGCTTTGATTTGCAGCAAGCCTTCCTTCAGGCCATGAAAATCCTAAAGGGGCCCCGTTAACTGATCTTCTTTTCCACCTCTCATAATCTCTTCTTATCATGTACGTATGATGAACTATTGAAGTTTGGCGTTTCTCAAATGTATTCTTTCGGATCGCGAAGGCGAGACATTCTGCTCATATCGGAGCAGCACAGTCCATCTCGATATTGAGTAAGCTGATTGAAACTCAGAAGGCATTGCTTGAGTGCTCCGTGACTTATGCTCAAAGACCTTGAAAAGGACCCTTGTCTCCGACGCGTAACAGTGCACAGGGAGAATTGTGGAATCCAACGAATTAGCGCGAATTTCCGGATCACCCAGATGGTTTGTGACTTCCTCAAGAGGTCCGAAGGCCGCTCACGCTGTTTTTCACTGTCTTGTCAGTTCGAGGTATCAGGGTAGGGGATGGGGAGTGGGAGGTTAACCAAGGCCTCCTTGATAGTTGTACCATCGATCCTAATTTGACCAACGCCCGCCCAAGTTCATTACTAGTGTCTTTATTTGGTTGATTTACAGCCTTATCTTCTTTCCTGTTTCGCTAAGCTCTGCAAGCATAGTCTCAGCTTCCGCAAAGCTTCCTGGAAAGAGCGATGTTCTGGAGACCAAAGATTTGAGGGAGACCGTTCGTCTATCCGAATGCCCTTGTCCTCTCAATCTAGATAATTCTAACCACTGTGAATAGCTTTGGTGAAATAGTGTCGCCTTGTCTCACAATATTCTCAATGGGAATGGCGTGAGGTCGTCGCAGTAGCCGCACCGTCGCATTGCAGCGATTTCTACAGCTAGCTAGTGTTCTCGTATAGGGAGGCTGAACCCCTTGATCGACTACTGCTGACAGGACGGCATTCGTTTCGGCACTGTCAAAGGATTTTTCATAGACGTTAGAAGTGAGGGCAAGGAACTTTCGGAACTTCGGCCCACTTGATGGCCATTACTGCTTGGATGCGATCTAGGCAGCTGGATCCCTTCCGAAACCCTGTCTGTTCGGCAGATTGAGCTTCATTCAACATTAGCAATATGCGGGTCAAAATTATCTTCGTTAGCGCGTGTAAAGGACACTCAACATGCTCATTGGGCGGTAGTTGCAAAAATCATCCCGGTCTACTTTCTTGTAAGAATGACCATTAGTTGCTTCACTTTTTGGGGACGCAGTCCTACTGAAGCTAAGATGTCATGTATGTTGAAAGAAGCGCATGAAGTTCGGTACCATCTGCACGGAGTAGGTCAGCTGAGATCTTTTGGGGGCCTGGAGCAGTGCCCCTATTCATGCGCACAATCGCAAAGCTCACCTATGACGAGGGATTCGAGATGCTGTCCCTCCTGTCGGGATTTTTGAATTTCGCCCTTGTGTCGCGAATCGGTCCAGGCTAGTATAAAATTTTGAGCAACTTCCTCCATCTCAAAGTCTCCTCTCCCCGTATAGCTGAAAGTCTCGTCGCTTCGCCTGCCTACAATTGATATTTGCTCGCAGCCCTCCGAGATAAGTGGTGTTCAGGTTAAGCCTTTAGTGTTGTTTTGTGCTGAGTAGATCGTCCCAGTCGAGCGACTTCATAACTCGCTGCAGCGTGCTGTGAACAGCTTCGGCAAAATAGTGTCACCTTGTCTCACATCCTTCCATATGGAAATGGGGAAGGTCGTTGAAACAGCTTCATCTCTGCGCTGCAGCGACTATTGCAGCCAGTTAGTGTTCTTATGTAGGGACGGTCCACTCCGTGGTCGACCAGTGCTGACAGAAACCATTTGTTTCGACGCTGTCAAAAGCTTCTTCATAGTCAACAAAGGTAAGGACAAGAGGCATTCGGAATCCCCAGCACACTTCGATGATCATTGCGACCACTTGGATTGTTCTAAGCAGCTAAACCCCTTCCGAAATCTTGCCTCTTTTCAGGTTAAGCTTCATCCAACGTTCGCTATATTCTGCTGGTTAGAATGACCTTCGTGAACAGCTTGTAGAGTACATTTAACAAGCTTATTGGGCGGTAGTTGCGAAGAACAACTAGGTCTCCCTTTCTGTGATGAATGACCGTCCACGAGTTCTTCCACTGCTTAGGGATCTTCTCCTTATGGAGGTAGGATGTCATGTGTTGCGAAAAGCGCATGAAGTTCTTAGCCACCTGCACAGAGTGAGTCGACCGAAATCTCGACAAGGCCTGGAGTAGTGCCCCACTCTATGCCCGCAATCACAACTATCACCTCCGAAGAGGAATCCGAGGTGCTGTCCCGCCAGTGTGGTTTTTTGGCTTCCGCATGTGTGTCATGGATTGGTACAGGTTGGTGTAAACACAAAACTGGAATACTGTGGTCCTAAAGACCTCGATGGCATTTTTTCAAACCAATTCTGTTCGAGGCTGCATCCAGTAGTCTCCTCTCCCTGTATAGCTGAAAGTCTCGCCGTTCTGCTTGTCTGCAGCTGATGTTCGCTGACAGCCTTTTAAGATGTGGAAGATGTGTGGCTTTCTGGTCAAGCCGCAAATTTCTTCTTTTCCTGAGAATTCATCGTCGCATCTAAAATGCGAATGGAGGCATCCATTCGAGGAAGCTTGCCTGTTAAGCCCAAATGAGGAGATCTAGAATCAGAGTGTCATAAGCTTGAATCAAGTCATCCTTCACCTGTCAACCAAAGCATCGCTCAGATCGTCTCCGTCGTATGCAACTTGCTTCAAGCTCTTTGCGTGATGTTGAGAAATCTCCTCCAGCTTGTGACTGAATCTGATCTTAGCGCGAAGAAGTCGTTGATCAGATCGACTGCAAAACTATGTTACCATACCAACTTCGAGTAAGCAACACTTCCTGTTGGTTGATTTGTGATCCAGTTAAGGGGGGGGGGTGTACCATATGGTAGTTCCCATGTAAGGCGGCAACGTTCCTTTTTCTAGAAAAAGGATTTATCGTGGTCGATCGTGGAGTTGTCGATCCACTGTTAGAATTAATGGAAAAGTTGAAGTCCTGCTAAAGAACTTCGTTTTCGTTCCTGTTCCCAGTGCTGCCTCTCTAATCCTGCACTTCTCGTCTGATGCTTCGCCAACCCTAGCACTAAAATCTTTGGCAATGATTTCATAGAAGGGCCATTCGTTGTGGACGATCTTCTCTAGTTGTCGTAAAGCGCATCGAGCTCCACTTCGTCAGCTGTGGAATGTGGAGCGTAGCAGTTGACAACAGCGATGGTCTTCAGATGCGCATGTCGTAGGCGTAGAATGGCAGAGCGAGGAGACACGATTTCGTGAGAGTCAATGATATAGACGATAGACGGGTACACGACAAAGCCAGCGCCGCTAAGGTTTTGTAATGAACGTGTTTCACCATGAATGATGAGGCTCCTTCATTCGCTTATCGTACGTCAGTCATCTTACTCTATTTTCATGATAATTCATCTGAGTAGTCGCCTCAAGGAGTAAATAGAGAGCGACACTGAAGGAAACTATTCTTGCATTGTAGGTGTGAGGTAAGAAACAGTCTGCGTATGGTGTCGTAGGGAGTTGTAGGAGTCCAAAATTCAAGGTATCCTGCGCAACCCAAGATTTGTTCGCCATTCACACGGATCCATAACGTCGGATACCGAGGACGTGTGGGGCCAGTGTGCGGGGTATTTAGGCTGTTTTACTACTGCTTTACAAGATCACTCCCTGAATTTTCAACCATGTCTTGTCAGGGCTTAGACTTTACCATCGTGCTCATGGCTACCCTGGATCAGAGGGAGCTGAAGTGACCAACTCTTTACCATGTGCGCATACGATGTGCCGCTGAAGTATAGTTATATTTATTTACATTAAGGCCTCAGGGCTAAATTCCGTCGAGAATTATAAAACGTTGTCGAGAGAACTTGGACCATAAAAGCGGGCATGGGATGGCTGTGACGAAAGTATGTGGCAGGGCGACTCTCTCTTAGGTTGGGAAGATAACTTACCGGGTGAATCTTTGTCCTTAGTCCAGAACGCAATAATTTGGATGTAGGGGCTTGCTGTGCACTATTTAAGGCATAAAGAAAGAATTCAAACGCGATCCTGAGCGGACGGGCAAGGAGACTCAAGATTTACCTAACCACAGCGATTGTGAAACGGCGAGTCGGTCAATATAAACTCCCTCATGAACGAAGAGTACCGAAACTTCGCATTAGAGCACATGATAAAATACCATAAATCACAGAAAGAATACACTTATTTTTATCACGTATGCTGAGAGAGTTGAAACAGGGCACGCCCACGCACCGCGCGTTTTACCCTCCCACTGCGTTGAAGTGGTAGGCGTTTGGGAGGGAAGGTAAGTGCTATAATATCAAAGCTGAGAAGAGACTCTTGAACATTTGATGAGAAATGTTTGTCCTGATTCGTGATGGAAGCTGTAGCAGAGACGAATGAATCGAACTGGCAGATCTCAGAACGTGTTAACAGAACTTCAATCTTGTTAGAGCGGTCAAAGGATTCATATAGTTAGCTATTAGCCTCTGATTACTATGTAAACCAAAGCAACATCGATACGTAAAACGACAGCATATTAAGTGAACGCAGCAAGTAGAAGTATATGAAGCTCTTATTCTTCATGTCATTATGAGGTTCGATGCGGGTGAAGCTGGCCAAATGAATTCATTGCACAAGCGGTTCAGTTTTTTGTTATCATCAAAAAATCTTGCTCACCTCAGTGAAACACATGCTATTCATTCCACTATCACATCTTTGCTTATTTGCGATTATAAATCTTCAAATTAATAACTGATTTTATTTCTTCGGAAGACTTTCTCGTAACATTATTTGCTACCTATGTAATCTTATCGTTTGTTTACTTCCTACGCGATCGATGTGGATATGTGGAAAGTTCACCGACCTTTGAGTCTTCGCACATGATCACGATCGGTTTGCACCTACGAGCGAAGCAACTTCAATAAATCGCGTTTCGTGGGCGGGGCATGGGTGACAATACACGCCCCAATGGCAAAGTGGCTGCGAAGAGCCGCGCCAAACGGGCATGCACAACATAGTTTGAAGTCAAGTTACATCGCACCTCCACTCACTTGACTGTGAGGTGATTTTGCTCGGTGGGTTGAGTACCAACCTCTCTTTCAGAAAACCCTCATCTGAACCAATATCAAATGTTTGAGTGGAAAATTAGTCACATTTTCAGATATAATAGTAAAATTGACCAATACAAAAGGCAAACTTGATGTGAACATAAAATCCGCAGCGATGAAGAACCTGAAAGTTAAAGTTATTATGGGCGGAGAATAAAAGTCCATAACACTGTAGAAAATTTGACAGCAGTCAAGTTACCTAATTGAAGATAAACGTTTTCACATTACCCGAAACGTCAAAAAATTTCATTCATATCACTGATGAGGCCGTATAACTTTGACCGTGTGTTATGATAACATGATTCTAAATTTTTACATTCTGTATTGCTATATTAAATGTGCAGTTTGTGCAGATGTGTAAGCGGAATTTGCGGAGTCGATATAAGCTCAGCTGATTCTAGGAGAGAAGTCGGTGGCTGCTTCCAGAGTCCACCGGTCGGCGGCGGCGTTAGCCACTTGTTGACAACACTGAATGTTGATCGGTATTGCACGCCGGCGATGACAATTTCTCGGCATTGAATGCGGCTGCTGTTTTTTTCTCTGCGCTGCTTACTTTCGGTGTTTTTGATTCTTTATTGTATAATCATAATGTACTTATTCGAAAGACTGTATTAACAGCCAAACTCCTTTCATACCATTGTTATCCCTCGTGTCGTCGAATTAGTTCCAAGCCTGTTTTCCCGAATTCCGACCACGTGTCTTTTAAAATTACCAGCTTTTTGGAAAAATGTCTATGGTGGGTTTCTTGTTGGACACACAGATATGCAATGGGAGAGAAGAGAGCACTCTCAGTTGTTGTTTTGAAGTAGTTGCAACTACCTGTTCTCCTTTTCTCCTTAGGCTTAATAATGGATTTCATTGTATCATTTTAATAATATGATTGCATGATTTTAATAATATGACAGTAGAAAAAAGCTTCAGGTGCCGAAAATTCACGCGCTGGTGCTCATTCTTCACACGAGTTCAAAACAGAAAGGCTTCAAGGAATGTTAACAGAATATAGAAATGGATATAGAGGGAGACTTACCCTCTCGAAAAATATATAACGTTATAAGGTTATTACTTGATCTTCTGCACAACAAACGATAAACCCAGGGAGTTCAAAAATGGCGGGAACTTTCCGGACAACCCAATAATATGATGGAAGAACGATAGTTAACGAATTTTCTCATCGGAATAGTAGTTTGCCCAATTATTCGTGTTTGTTAATTTGTGCTCGGTGGTTTGGTGGATAATTGTGTTAATAACCAATAAGTATTATCAGGATTCCAATTGCGTAGCCTAATTAAGTGCTTTGCTAAGCCAGGCCAAGCACAGAACGCTCTCGAAGCTGATTTTCGAAGTCTAAAATAACTCCTATCTTCCCTTGTTATCTCAACTCTATGTTTGCATCCATTTTCATGTTGTTGCGTTGCCTTACGTTATTGGAGTCATGACTAGCGCGACGTTCCGAGAATTTAAGATTTCTGTTGCAGGTAACAGTAATTTCACGGAGGAAAGCTCACCATAGAAAGCAAAGGAATGGTGATTGTAAGCTTTTATTCGATTGTTACTTTATTGTAACATCACTGGTTCACAGGTTGCATTTGTATTTCTTGATTTCAAGTAGATTTTATTGAAATAGTCAGAAGGGAATTTGATCATCACGTATGTGCTCGCAGATATAAGGATTACACCGATGTCTGCAGTTTGCACATTGTATCGATCGATTCGTGGTCCAACGAGTAGACCACTACGCATTATCTCCTGAGGTGAATTTAATGAATGAGATCCGAACTCGTTAATCTTTGTATCTTACTTATACAATCGGCTAAGTGTGTCTGTTGGTGTGTTTGTGTGTGTGTGTGTGTCTGACCGGAAATTCATAACTCCCGTCCCCGTGGACCGAAAGTGTTCATATTCGGTAGGAGTAAAGGCGGCAGGATAGGAAAAAATTAGTGGGTAGCAGAATCGGACTCCGCCCAAAGGGGGGCGGGGTTTGTGAGAAATAAATGATTGAGCGAAAGTTCAGAACTCATGTCCCCGTTATCCTAGAGCACTCATACTCGGTAGGAGTACGGGCGGCAAGGTCAGAGCACTTACGGTAGGTGGCACGATCAGACTCCGCCCACAATGGGCGGGGTTTGTTCAAAAATTCATAACTTCTGTCCCCCGTGGATCTAGAACGTTCAAATTTGGTAGGAGTTATGGGAACAGGATGGGAACGCTCACTGTAGGTGGCAGGACCAGACCCCGCCCATAGGGGGCGGGGATTGCGCAAAAATTGTCAGTTTGGCCCTAGAGCGCTCAAACTTGGTAGGAGTACAGGCGATAGGATGGGAATACTTATTATAGGTGGCAGGAAAGGAGTCCACCAACAGAGGGCGGGGTTTGCGCAAAAACTAACAATTTGGGCCTGGGGCGTTCGAATTCTTCCAATTGCACGAAAATTTCACGGAGGTAAGCTTCCTTTGCCCATCTGTCTTTTTTTTTTCTCTGAATAATCACCTTTGTATTATTATACGATGTTCTTACCGGACACAGCGAAGATGGCTCACAGAAAGGATCGCTCCCAATTCGGAGCTAATACTCAGGGTGTAGAGCTTTCAAGGGAAAAGGAGAATCCGACAAGTTGTTTATGCATAGCAAATTTCTCACAGGAAGGAGGACCTCCCGGCGAAGCCGGGCGTCACCATCATCTGAAATATGCGCTCCCGCACTTGACTTTCATTCAGAATCGTAGTGGCGTAATGAGTGCGTACGTGGCCTATACAATGACTTACGGTGGCCTGCCGATGTACAAGTCAGTGCTTTTATTCTCCCAGACGAATCTTGTACCAATTCACCGACCTCAGAGGGATGGAAGGCTTGGTTAGCCTAAGCGGGCATCTCCGGAATTCGAACCCCTGACCGTGCGTGTGATAGAGTGCGCCACTTGCCACTACACCACCTCCGCCCTGTATGTATGCCTATGTATGCAGTATATGTGACAGAAATAAGGATCGTTATTTATTTGTGAGGGTTATGATCCTGGAACATTTGGAAAGGCTACAGTCACACAATAAACATAAACAGCCTATCTATTCATTGTGAACAAAGTGTGAAATAAGCAAAATGATAGTCATCCTCGCTCCATCCTCGGTGTAAAATGAACAGAATAATAGTCATCTCACTAGGTAAAAAAGGGAAACATGTTGAAGTATTACGGCAGAACACAACAGAAACATGAAAAAACTCAAGTTGTCAAGAAATAGTTTATGCGGCTGCTGAATCACAGTCAATCACATAGATGATAAACAAGACAATGTACACTATGATTGCATTCATTTCCGGTTCACCGCCCCGAACACCTCTAGCTTTGCTTTCGTTTTGGACTTCATTGCAGCAGTTTTTGAATTCGAACTCGTCCTGTGGTACGATCTTAAAAGTGTATTACCAAAGTATTACGAGTTTGAGTTCGAAAACTACTGCAATGGAGTTGAAAACGAAAGCAAAGAAATAGGTATCCGGGACGGTGAACCGGGGTTGAATGCAATCATAGTGTATTATCGTTTTGTTTATCAACTATGGCTCACTATAATTCAGCACCGTGTAGGCTATTTCTTGACAAATTAAAAATTTTCATGTTTCTGTTGAGTTCTGCCGTTATACTTCAACATGTTTCCCTGTTTTCACCTAGTGAGATAACTATCATCCAGTTCATTTTACTTTGAGGATGGAGTGAGGATGACTATCATTTCCCTTATTTCACACTTTGTTCACAAAGAATAGATAACTTGTTTATGTTTATTGTGTGTCTGTAGCCTTTCCAAATGTTTGAGGATCATACCCCTCACTAATAAATGACGATCTTTATTTCTGTCACATATACTGCATACTGAGATTAATAAGATCGGACTTCAATGATGAAATTCACCTTGGGAGACAATGCGTAGTGGTCCACTCGTTCGACCACGAATCGGTGGATACAATGTGCGAACTGCAGAAATCGGCGTAATTCTAACATCTGTGAGCACACACGTAATTAGATAATTCTCTTCTGACTATTCCAATAAAATCTACTTAAAATCAAGAAATACAAATGCAACCTGTGAACCAGTGATGTTACAGTAAAGTAACAACCAAATAAACAGTCATCATTCCTATGCTTTTTGAGCTTTCCCCCGTGAAATTGCAGTTGTCTGCAATAGAAATTTTGAAGCCTTGAAACGTCGCGCTAATAATGACTCCGATAGAACAACCCAACAACATGAAAATGGATGCAAAGGTGGAGTTCAAAACAACAAGAGAAAGATAGGAACTATTTCAGACTTCGAAAATCAGCTTTGAAAGCGTTCTGTGCTTGGCCTGGCTTAGCAAAGCACTTAATTAGGCTATGCATTTGGAACCTTGATAATACTTATTGGTTATTAACACAGTTATCGACCAAACCACCAATCATTTTTCAACAAACACGAATAATTGGGCGAATTACTATTTCAATGGAAAAATTCGTAAACTATCATTCTCCATCATATTGTTTATTGAAACGCTACAATGAAATCCATTATTGAGCCTAAGGAGAACAGGAGAGCAGGTAGTTAAAACGACTTCAAAACAACAAGTCAAAGTGTTATTCTCTTCCGTTGCATAACTGCGTGTTCAACAAGAAACCCAACGTGGACATTTTTCCAAAAAGGTAGTTATATAAAACAACACGTGGTCGGAAGTGGGGAAACAGGCTTGGAAATAATTTGACGGCCCGAGGGATAACAATGATGTGAAAGGAGTTTGGCTGTTAAGACAGTCTTTTGAATTAGTCCTTTATCATTATACAAAAAAAAAAATCAAGAACACCGAAAGTAAGCAGCACAGAGGAAAAAACAGCGGTCGCATTCAATGCCGAGAATAGTCATCGCAGTCTTGCGGTATCGATCAACATTCATTATTTTCAAGAGGCGGCTAGCGTCGCCGCCGGCCGGCGCACGGGCTAGCACGCGCGCGCTGGGAAGGCAGGCCGGCGGACTTGGAAGCGGGTATGGGTACATTCACCCAGAACTGGATGGACGCGGCGAATCGCGCGGTGAGATTCGTGGCAATTTGAATGATTTTAGCGCCTATTATTGGGGCCCAAATTTGAATTAGAGTCGATTATTACTATCATCTGACCATACTAGGGTACTCTATTTCAAGTTTGCGCCCCAATCATAGGTCTCAAAGTCTTCCTGAATGCCGCGATTCTCGCCGCGCCACTTGCCACGTCCATCCAGTTCTGGATGAATGTTCCGTCCCCCCTCCGAAGTCAGTGATCAGCCAATAAAGACGTGTCATACCACAGCAAATGAATAGAGTGACGAAAAAAGTGCGAAGAACGTAGTTTTGAACCGAATTCGCTATTCCTTCCAAACGAGCGCCTTCGGGTAATGATTGCAGCAAGGATAGGACGTTAGCGATGCTTGACATTTGAGCAAGCCCTTGATGAAAGGAGCACATCAGATATTAAGAGGTCGTGAAGAACGCGGCATTGATCCAAACTCAAATAGGTTCATTTTCAACTCCACATGAAGCTCTTATCGTTATTTTTCCTCTTTCATCTTCGTTCTGTAGCCCATGTTCCGTTCACATGATCTTCGTTTCACCCATGGAATCGTACCTTCATATCATTCGACGGTCCCTGTTGCACTAGTAAACTTCGTTTGTCCAATGCTGAGTTTTAGTCGGGCGGAGGGCACGTTTTTCCTTATGCGAATTCTCATGCAAGTTGCTTGCTTTTCTATTAATTCACCAACTTTTTGGTGGCGGAACGCAAGTTTCTCTCATGCGAGTTGCCTGCTTTTCTGATGATTCACCAACTTTTTGGTGTTTTCTTTCCTTATGCTGGCCTTATTCTTGTATTCGGATTTTCAGCCATCTCCTCAATTTCACATTGTTTCCGCCTTTTTCGTTGCAGAATTTCATGAAAAACTTCTGTCTTCTCTGCCTAGGTTCCTCAGTAACCTTTCTTGATCGCCTCAGCTCTTTTCTTTTCACTCGGACTGAACGTCCTCCATTGCACCGCTTTCCTCATGTGTGGTGTACATCAACAGATCGTCGTTCCTTGTGATGTAACAACATTCAGTTATTGATTTGTTGACCTTGTTCCACATCATAGAAAAATCATTCTCTGATTTTGCAGTCAACTGGATTTAAGGTATGGTAGTATATGGCAGTACTTCAGGTCAACTTCATCTGTTTCCGACAACAAGTCCCTTGACCCACTTTCAGCATAAGAAATATCATTCGTCATGAAATGTCGGATTGTAAGGCTATTTCCCATGTGGTGAAGAATTGTTTTAACAACCTTTCCCCTCGCACGAAGAGTACATCTGGTACTTCGAACAATTTATTAAGGGTAATGATCAAAGAAGAAAGCATATTAAGGTCAATTAACAAGTGGTGATGATATGATGGTCGTCTGACAGGCTGGGCAGTGGGTGGCCGGCGTATGGATGTCGGACCACGGGCCATCACCCTTACTATATATAAAGCGCTCTGTTTGTTCGTACGGAAATTCTATATAAACATGAAGAAACACCTGGAGATGTCGGGTCAAGTTTGGAATGGGTTGAGCATAGGGTAGGTGCAACAGAGCACATGTGTGCATAGCGGACAGAATTTGCCCATGACCCCGCTCGATTCCGGCACATGCTCCGCCCCAAGGGGCGGGTCATGTGCCGGAATTGGGCGTGGTCATGGGCGAACTCTTCTCATTCGATCTCAAAACACTCCAAACGCCGGGAAAAAATGTGCAAAGGTGAGGGATGGGTCAACAATTAAAATAAAGGGAACTTACCGGTGGTGGGCGGGGCGTTCTCGCAATGTACGGCACTTACCACAGAGATTCATAACTCGATTCAGCGAGGGCGTCGTGGCCAGGAAAAAATTAAAAAGAGTGAGCAAGGCCTTGCGTGCTGGGCATGCGTAAGTGTAGCGAAGCCCAGCCCACGATGGGCGGGGCGTGCGTTGAAGTGAAAGCTACTTCTAAAATAAGAGTGTAACTTCGTTCGGAAAAGTTCTAGAATGCGGGGAAAATGTGGTTAGAGGTAATGGGACAAATGTGGTCAAGTCTTCGAAGTGGGCGGGGTTGGCACCAAAGTGGGCGGGTTGGCAACAAGTGGGCGGGGCTTAGATCAAAATTTCATAACTCTGCTCAGAAACGTTCTAGAATGCGGGAAAAATTGGCCAGAGTTATTGGAACAAATGTGGTCGGATCCTCGAAGTGGGCGGGATTGGCACCGAAGTGGGCGGGGCTTAGATGAAAAATTTAAACTCTGTTCAGAAACGTTCTGGTATGCGACAAAAAGGTGTAACGTGTGAAAGAACAAATGTGGCCAAATACTCGACGTGGGCGGGTTCGGCACTAAGTGGGCGGAGTTTGGGCAAAAATTATAACTCTACTCAGAAACGTTCTGAAATGCGGTAAAAAGGTGTAACGTGTGAAAGAACAAATGTGGCCAAATACTCGACGTGGGCGGGTTCGGCACTAAGTGGGCGGAGTTTGGGCAAAAATTATAACTCTACTCAGAAACGTTCTGAGATGCGGTAAAAAGGTGTTAAAGTGTAAAATAACAAATTTGGCCAAATCCCAGAAGTGGGCGGAGTTGGCACTGAAGTGGGCGAGGCTTAGATAAAAAATTAGAGTGGTGTAGGAAAAAGTGGTCAGATGTAGTAAGACAAATGTGGTCAAATCTTATATGGGGGCGGAGATAGCACTGGAGTGGGCGGGAATTACATCAAAATTATTTAGTCCCGTTTTGATGTTTGTTCAGATGCGTTTTGCAACGCGGGAAAAGGTGTCTGGAGACAATAAAAGTATGTGGTTCGAAGTCTGAAGTGGGTGGGGTTTGCAAAGATGGGGGCGGGGCTGAGGTCAAAAATTTATACATCTGTCCTTCACACTAACCCTCACCACATAGGTGTACAACTAGAGGTATTTGGTTTGGATACATCGGAGTACTCTTCGAGGCCACACCCAACTCCATTCCACACCCCAAAATAATGATGGCCGCTACAGAAATGATAGGGAAGAGGCTCAGTAGGCAAAGGTCTATAATGAAAATCAGAAGCTCATGTGGCTCCGTCCCTTATGGCTAAAGCCCCAGCGCACGCAATAGCATGCGTAGCCGCCTGGTGTATGCACAAATAATGTTTTCCGGATATCGGGTCCACGTTGCAAAGCTGTGGAACGCCCAACCATGGGAGCATTCCTTGTCATATGGAATTTCGTCGAGCATGTATCGAGCATCGAGCAGATAGGGTAGTGAACTCGTAGGCGTAACGTAAGTTCAAATCCCGTGTTCATGACATTTATTTGCATTTTTAAAAGTGCAAGCTGAAGCCCTGCAAAAGGTCCATGTACGGCTTCCTATGAACCTCGGCATGACTATATTACTGAGTTTATTGTTGTCTTGAACTCTCCATGAGGTTTATAAATATCCGGTACTATTCTACTATTACACCCCCAAAAACTCAAAATTTTAATTTTCGATGAAACTTCGCCTATAGGGGTAATCCGATGCCCTGATAACGAATATGACCTTCATTTTTGGCGTTGGCGCCATTTGGCGCCAAATTGCGCCAATTTGGCGCCAAAGGTGTTTTCACCAAATTTGCTGAAAACTTGCCTTCAGGGGTTATTTCAGGTCCTGATAACGATTATAACATTCATTTTTGGCGTTGGCGCCATTTAGCTCCAATTGGCGCCAATTTGGCGCCACATTGGCGCCAATTGGAGCCAAATGGCGCCAACGCCAAAAATGAAGGTCATATTCGTTATCAGAACCTGAAATAACCCCTGAAGGCAAGTTTTCAGCAAATTTGGTGAAAACACCCTTGGCGCTAAATTGGCGCAATTTGGCGCCAAATGGCGCCAACGCCAAAAATGAAGGTCATATTCGTTATCAGGGCATCGGATTACCCCTATAGGCGAAGTTTCATCGAAAATTAAAATTTTGATTTTTTTGGGGGTGTAATAGTAGAATAGTACCAAATATCCTTTATTAGGCTGACGTTTCGGCGGTATTGCCTTGTTCAGAGCCTGGAAGGATCATAACAATCTGTGACTATCCGTTCAAACGTCTCCACCAACCCACTAAGTTCGAAACCCCCAGGGTACGCAGTTGGTCGAAAGGAGAACCACTCACCGTAACTTTGTGGATTCTTCTAAACCACCCAGCAAGTGATGGTACCAACCGACCAGTGTCAGCTACGGTACGTCCTCATTGAAGCCTCTGAAGGCAGGTCAATCCTACATAAGGCCGTAGCTCCCGCGTAATTGCGAGACATTCTCCCCTACAATTCATTTTGCGATTGGTGATCTGTATCCAAGATGGCTCGAGCGTCAAGTCCGACGAGCGGGCAGCCCATCAAAGATCACCTCATAGAGAGATTAGCTGTATGGGAGCGTTTCTTTCCTAGAAGTTGCAACGATTTTCGGAAGACGTAATCCATTTTCGATTCTGTTGAACCCAGGCGCTCTGCACATTACTTTCTGCACGGGATGGACCAAAAATTATAAACCGATGCTATGTAGCTTCTGAGTCAACGGTGACGACTCAGTTTCCTTCCTTCTCAATATTTGCATTTTATTCCCATTCCCACGTGGTGCTACAGTTTGATTCGTTTTCGAGTAGTAACTGTTGAGCTCACCGTACATGTGCTATCCCCATATTTCTGCGATGCAGCCCGGCTCAATGCAACTTCATGGAAGTGAGGAGACACTTTTGCTGCACCCCGTATCATGGTTAGTCCCCGACAATTCCGATGGGTCACAGTTCTTACTTGAAGGACTTGCTTTGCCTGAACAAAGATCAATCTAGGGGTGAACTCTTTTCGTTCGTATATTACTACGCCACCCGTACTCATCAAAATGTCTTCCGGTAAGAAGTGGTGAGTTTCCCAAATATGTGACTTCGCTGTACGACACTGGAGCGCCTATTTGAAGGCTGTGTTTGTGATAACTCGGTGTAATCGACAGAAGCTTTTGAAATATGCTTTGTTGTAGTTGACAAATTTCGTGTTTCAATTGGCACAAAACTCACCAACTCGTTACACGTCAACGAGCGTCTTTCGATTTAGCGCTACGCTATCCAGCAGCACGAGTAAAATCACTACACGTTCCACCCTAACTCTCCTCATAGAGAGGACCTAGGCAAAGAGGCGGGTCTATGTATGTTTGACGACTTGCTGAGTTTTTTCTAACGCACCTTTTGCCGCGAGACTCTTGCAAGTCACCTTGTCAACGGGTCCGGTATCTTCTCCCCGAACACTGAGTCGCGCTTGCCGCACCTGTCACGAATCGCAGAAATGCAATGGAAGATTGGGGGGCGCAACCTGTGAATTGGAGAGTTCTTTAATTATTTAAATTTACTGGTTCGTTTCTTCAATCCAAACGGCCTTGATCGTAGATAATAGAGGGGGAGTCATTTTTTCCTGTGTGTTCAAGTAAAATGATTACCCTAAAATTCCATAGATAAGAGCGGGTGAACCTACCGGTGAAAAATGAATTGGAAAAAATCGAAATTGAATGCAGTCACCCCTCTAACTTGATGGATGGATAAATTAAACTTCGAAGAAGAAGTTAAGAAGAAGCTCCGCCCCTCAACTCTAAACCCCGCCCACTTAATAAACAATTCATATAGAAAAACAGCGATTTTTACGGGTCGCTGTTTTTTTATATAAATTGTTTATTAAGTGGGCGGGGTTTAGAGTTGAGGGGCGGAGCTTCTTCTTAACTTCTTCTTTGAAGTTTAATTTATCCATCCATTAAGTTAAAGGGGTGACTGCATTCAATTTTGATTTTTTCCAATTCATTTTTCACCGGTAGGTTCACCCGCTCTTATCTATGGAATTTTAGTTAATTCCCCCGTTATTTCGATATTACTGCGTGTTTTCACTGAAGTTACGCTCATTTTAGACATGATCCGCTCCCTTCATAACTCTTACGCCCTTGCGAGCGGGATCCATTTCTATCACCTGCCATAGGTGCCCGATTCCTGCCGCCTGCACTCGGCCCGAATTTGAGCGTCCTACGTCCAAATTATTAGGTTGATGCATAATTATTGCAGATTTTTTCGCGGCTTTTTTTCTCTCGATAGAATTTGAATATTAAGTTCGGGTTTTTTCTAGAAATGATCTACTTGATTTCCTGTACAAGAATATACTCAAAAAACCATCCGCATATTCGCAAAACTAGGCTTTACTACTTCGAGAAAGATTGGAAGGTGGCACAGTCATTCCGCGATCTCAGTAACTTTTCAGCGATCGTTCATTAGGTGATCTAATGAAGGTACACATGACTTCTTAGCGGTCAAAACACGATTATTTTGATATTTTCTTTTTCCCCTGCATTTTACCTGCTTCTATACATTAGGTTGATGCATAATTATTGCGGATTTATTGCGGATTTTTTCCAGCAAATTTTACTTAAAGAAACTATAGAAATACTAAGCAAAGACATATTCAAATGATTACTCCGGAACTTATTCACCATCTACGTCAAGCACTGCTTCCCAGTGATTAGTTATTCGGATCCCAAAAGCGAAGAAGTTTTGATCCTTACGGGCGATCCACGCCTTGACATCGGCCATCAAGTTATCCAAATCGACGTAACTTCTATTCTCTAGCCATTTTTTCGATGAACGGTTGACGAGATAATCCATAGAAGTTTCTGCTGGTGAGTATGGCAGATTTAGGGGCAGATCCCATTTCTTGGTTGGTTCTGGCTCATTGTTCGATCGCCGAAAAGTTACTGAGATCGCGGAATGACTGCGCCACCTTCCAATCTTTCTCGAAGTAGTTAAGCCTAATTCCGCGGATATGCGGATGGTTTTTTGAGTATATTCTTGTAGAGGAAATCAAGTAGATCATTTCTAGAAAAAACCCGAACTCAATATTCAAATTCTATCGAGAGGAAAAAAGCCGCGAAAAAATCCGCAATAATTATGCATCAACCTAATAGTAATTTTCGCTAGCGCTCCGCCTCCTGTGAGGAGAGTCCAGCCCTGCCACCTGTCATCCTGTCGCCTGCACTCCTACCAAATTTGAATGCTCTATATCCAATGTGACAGAAGTTATGACTTTCCGGTCAGGCAAACACACACACATACACATACACATACACATACAAACACACCAACCGACACCTTAGCGGATTACATAAGTACGATAAGCGAGGAGGTGCGGTCCTTTTTGGCGTGAACGATAGAAGAGTATGGATTATTCTCCTTTCAGTATAAAGTTGTAGTTCGTGGGCGAAGTCATGAAGTTTAAGGCTAATTTTCACTTCAAAACCTCTGCATTCCTCGAGAGGTGCGAGGTTCGAGGGTTTTCTATCACGATGTGATGGGTCGTCCTTCTTGTTATCATCGGATAACCGAAAGATAACTCACGTACTTTCCACGAACAGGCCTTGTTTGCAGTCGGTTAGTAGGTTACGTGGCATCAAAAAAATGTAAAGTTCTTCACTACCTCGCGTTCCCTCCTAGATGGTGTTAACATTGTGTGTCACGAGGCAAGGTTCCCTAACGAATACGGTAACGTCACCTTCAGGCAGAACATTTTGCTGGTAATATGTTGAAGACTATTTTGTACAACGAATGATAAAACACTTATTCGGTCGGTATATGGCAGAAAACATTCTCCTTACAATACATTTTCAGCTCTCCTAAAATGTGTAGGAGATCCGGAGATGCTAATATGAAGAATAGCAACGTTTTGTAAATGTTTGGGATACATTTCATGAGAAAGTAAAATGAGCAAATGCGAGAAGGCTTTGAACTTTCATGCTGTGTTTGTAAGTCCAACGTCCTACCAGCTGCTCCACCACTGCACTGCTTACTTACTGCATGGATCGCTTATTTGTTCGACACAGCGGTATAGCCGAGGAGGTGAATGGTCCCACAACTTTGTTCCCAAAATCGTTCAACTTGTTTGAAGATCTAATTTGTGATCAGCGGTTAATGGTTAATTTAATGTAGTCCGTATATAGTCTTTGAAAAGAGATGACCACAGCCGGTGCACTGATTTGAGTAAGAGGTTGATTTTCTTGTGAATGAAGATGTTGTCTTTAGCAATATTTGTTAGTATGCATAGTGCATTCTTGGTGCATCTCAACTCAACTCATTATCAATTTTGTTCAACTTACAAGTAATATCGGGATTTCCTGTTGAGGTCATCTTCCGCTTTTCTACCCTTGCGCTTTACTCATGTGTACGTGAGACTTTTAAGGGCTTTATTCGTTCAGGTTGTGAGAAATGTTCGCTATGAGCTAGGGTACCTTTGAAAAGTATTGTTTAACTACTATTCTCAGTAGGCCTTAAATACCTGCTTCGCTGAGAATTGAACTCTCATACTTGTAAGTTTCTTTCACATCGAATTTCGCTGATAGTTATAATAACACTTTCTTCGGAATTGATATGTAAGTATCAGCCACATCCAAATTAGACATGCTTCATCCCTCTATCTTGCTGGAACACTCTCCCAGATGATGGCTCAGATACCTGAAACACCTGAAAAGAGATTAGTCAAATTCGTTGACATCGTAACGCATCTAATGAGTAGCAGCCAGTGGTAAGTGTCAAGTGGCTGATTCTCTTCATACATCGGATTCTCGGACGAATTTCTCAATAGCTGCGTGCGAGTCACATCGAGGCCCATATCAGTTTTCTGGGCTCCGGTGGGTTAGATTGCAGGACTTCGCTGGATATTTCCAGAAGACCACCGATTATTTTCATCCTTTGGTACAAGGATGAAAATAATCGGTGGTCTTTTGGAAAAATGTTCACGTAGTGGAGTAGGGAAACTTTGATGATTAAAGCTAACCATTCTCTCTCGTCTGTCTTTCTCCGCTTCATCTTATTTTCCAGAAACAACGAAGGTTTTAGTCTTGCACATTTCCAGCATTTTCAGGAGTGAATGGCAGGTATGTCTTCCACTAATTACAAAGACAAACAGCAAAGGATAGGAAGGTTGGATTTACCTAAGATAAGACCATTAAAATGGTCCATTTGCGGGTCGACGTGATCCTGGGTGACCCATCAAGAAAACGGTCAAGGAGCAGGACTTATTGAGGTCGTCGATGGCGTGCATCGTTATGCAAAAGCATTATTGCCGTTCCTGTTAGATGCAGAGATGTAGTTTCATTTACGATCGTGCTGGACAGTTTATGGGCGCAAAGTGCAGAGAGTTGCTAACTCTCTTGAGTAGAGACCCGCAACCCTTCATCGTTTTTTCAAGTTGAAAATTTTTACGGAAACACCACTCCTCAACAAATGATACGATCGCGTATTGGCTTAAAACATCGAGCGTGCAATCACTCACAGAAAAGTTGCCATGAGAACAGCAAAATGATGTTTTTTAGGGGAGTTTCTGGCGAGGGTACGCTCGTGGTTTCGCCGGTGCTGGCGTGAAAACTGACGCAGAGACGAAAACCTGTACTCAAAGGGCATGCGATGGACTTAATGATGCACTGATCCTTCTCCGCTTTCTGAAACAGCTCGTAGTCCTTTTAGCGAGTCGGTGCTCCAGCCCACGGAGACAAGCTTGCCTGGGAGTGCTTCCGACAGCTAGCTGCCCGGCTTTGGCTTAACTCACTGGGCTCCTCCTTATGAACCCTTGTTAGAGGGGGGGGGCCTGTCGGGTTTGGAGTCCCGGTGTCCTAGAAAGCAAGATTCAAGAACGGCTAGAAAGAAATGAAGGAGGACACCTGCGTGCAACATACGAGGATATCGAGAGCAAACTTGTGATCTTTATCCGCTCTCATTGGGCATATTTTGGAATGTATGTTGCAGCACATAATTTCAGCAAACGTGCATATAGATACCATTTTCATCCTCAGCTGAAAAGTTTTAAATACAATCTCATGAATCAGCGCCTATAATTTTGCTATGCCCTGCATGTACATACGTGCACGTGTCATCGTTTTATAACCAACGACTTGATGTTTCTAATGCCTTCACCCTTCTATTCCTGCACAACAGGCAGACGGTGTTTTCAGTTGATTGAAACCCAGTGGTCATTTCTTGGCAGATTCTTTCTCAGCGGTTTACCAAAAATACTGGGTTGGTACACAATTATCCACTCTTTATCTCGGCGCGTATTTCAATAGTAAATGTTTCTCTCCTATTTACTCTGCTTAACAAACATGTGAGCGTTGGGGATCTTATTCAGTTTCGGAACATTATATTAGGTTGATGCATAATTATTGCGAATTTTTTCGCGGCTTTTTTTTTCTCCCGAAAGAGTTTGACTATTGAGTTCGGGTTTTTTCTAGAAATGATCTACTTGATCTTCTCTACAAGAATATACTCGAAAAACCATCCGTATATTCGCGAAATTAGGCTTTACTACTTCGAGAAAGATTGGAAGGTGGCGCACTCATTCCGCGATCTCAGTAACTTTTCAGCGATTGTTCATTAGGTGATCTAGTGAAAGTACACATGATGTCCTGATGGTCAAACACGGTCAAATACGGTCAAACATTTTGATATTTTCCATTTCCCTGCATTTTACCTGCCTCTATATATTAGGTTGATAATTAATTATTGCGGATTTTTTCCAGCAAATCTTACCTAAAGAAACTATAGAAACACTAAGCAAAGACATATTCAAATAATTACTCCGGAACTTATCAACCATCTACGTCAAGCACTGCTTCCCATTGATTAGTTAGTCGGATACCAAAAGCGAAGAAGTTTTGATCCTTGGGGGTGATCCACGCCTCGACATCGGCCATAAAGTCCTCCAAATCGACGTAACTTCTATTCTCTAGCCATTTTTTCGATGAACGGTTGGCGAGATAATCCATAACAGTTTCTGCTGGTGAATGTGGCAGATTTAGGGGCAGATCCCATTTCTTGGTTGGTTCTGGCTCATTGTTCGATCGCCGAAAAGTTACTGAGATCGCGGAATGACTGCGCCACCTTCCAATCTTTCTCGAAGTAGTTAAGCCTAATTTCGCGAATATGCGGATGGACTCTTGAGTATATTCTTGTAGAGGAAATCAAGCAGATCATTTCTAGAAAAAACTCGAACTCAATAGTCAAACTCTTTCGGGAGAAAAAAAGCCGCGAAAAAATCCGCAATAGTTATGCATCAACCTAATACTTCGTCGCTTTCAAAATAGATGTGCGGCAGACAGCCGAAGCCATCCACTGGAAATCCTAGCAAAAGAGTTTTGTAACCGGTAGAATCATTCCAAAACAGACGTCACAGATATCAACATCAGTGTCTATTTGGCTTGACCGCTTCTATACTGCAATTTAGATGAAACGAACACGACAGAAGAATATAGTCGTCTTACATCACCTCGATGCATATTATCACACTGAACGTCATGTCGTCGAACACATTGCAGGAAGGGAGTGGGAGCTGTTTCCTCATTTTTCTTATTTTCCGGCAGAGGCGCCCACAGAATACCTTGTTAGTGGCTCGCTAGGAACATGGATTACCTTTAAGAATAGAGAACCCTTCTGCTTGTTGGATCGACCGGCTGTCAAGCAAATGGGAACCAGTCACTGAAGTGGGCGGTAATTGTGCTCCAAAACAGTGCTTGACTCGCATGTGTCTTTCTTCGCATGAAATTTGCTCAAAAAACGGAGGATCACCTGTATCACTTGTCGTTGATTATCGATTTCCTCTAGCGGGCGTCAGTAACGTTACCATTTGGCCCTGTTGCGAGCCAGAGTAGTCCATCGAATCGTATCCGCTCTATTAATCGAGGGACACGGGGCAAGACATTCCTTTCGTTCAGAGCTTCTGTGAAAAAATCTGGCCGACGCGTCGGCAGCCATCCTTGTTCGCTTGACGTCCCTAGGGATCCGCTCAGTAACCTACCTGGTCCAACGGTCATCATGGCATCGCATAACTTGTTCGGCTAACCTGATCTTTAATTTCTCGGCGTGAGCAGCGGCATCACTGATCTTTGTTCGTTGGCGAAGTTCGGACCTCCGGGTTTTCTCTTCACTAGGGAACTTCCAAGCATCATCCTCTCTAGAGCGTGTTGAATGACG
The DNA here is from genome assembly GCA_000469685.2 of Haemonchus contortus. Classification (NCBI taxonomy): domain Eukaryota; kingdom Metazoa; phylum Nematoda; class Chromadorea; order Rhabditida; family Trichostrongylidae; genus Haemonchus; species Haemonchus contortus. The sequence goes on from LS997567.1 coordinate 34,329,110, forward strand.
CTGACTGTATGCTTATCCCGTTTTCGTAGAGTCCAGTTCTCTGGGGAGTATGTAAAGCAGAAAGGACCAAGAGTCGAAAAGGTGAGCGCGGAGCGGGATATTCGACTTTTTCAAGACTCCCTCGACGTTCAAGTGCTCCCAACGCGCGCGTCTACCCATGTTCAGCTCCGGAGCTAGGTCGTTAATCACCAAAGGACGATAATTATGAATCAATTCATGCAATACATAGGTTTCGGGACGATCCCCGGTTTTCCGTCGACTCTCCGTTGTAAAGCACGTGAAATGAAATTCATCGGCGGTACCTCTGCTATCCGTGGGATTCTCCACATGTCAATTCGCTCACAGCAAGTCATTTCGAAGTAAGTGATTCCGAGAGATTGTTGGTGTGGAATAGAGAGAGCGTCGACGTTGGTCTCACTAAATCGCTTCGATCCGCACCTCTCTAATTTAGCATCTTTTTTGACTTTGGATCTATTGTGAGTGGAAATTCGAAAAGATCTTCCAGCTGAAAGAGCTACGTGGCCTTGTATTTACTGCTTACCAATCATTTCTTTCTACTACTCTCTGAGGACCAATCTAAGAAGATATTCCATTAGAATCAAGAGAAAAACTTACTTTCTTATCCAGTATCTTACCCTTGTTCTGATGAATTAGGCTTACCCGACAATAAAGCAATTCCTAACTGAGAAAGGAATGATGGCATGCAGTTCATACCATTACTCTTTATTCTTTTTCTTTCACTACTTAACATATTTTGTATTCGAAGTGTCGTTCGATTCTTTACACTTGTCCTCCTACATCTGATTTGGTGAAGTCACATGGACTCATAATGGTCACATGGTCACTTGTCTCTGAATGTTCCATTCCCGCTAAATTCGCACAATCTTTTCTGCAAGATTTTAGTTTGCTTCTTCATGATAGTGTAAGTAGTCATTTGAAATAGCAATGAGAAGACAATTCAAATATGACCTGAGCTTGAAGATATATGACTATATTGAAGCTTTGGGAAGCCTTCTGGACCAAGTTATCTCTTCAAGCAAGACTGAAGAGGTTTTTTTTTGGAGTTCCACACCGATAGATACATATTGGCTCCTTGATGCCCTAGTAATAATAAACAGGCAGGTGGACAACCAGGCAAATGAAATCGGGACTTTGTGAAGGTAGAACTCTTAATCAAAATTGTGCATATTCTGAAATAGATCAGTGATCAGAACATTCGCTACATATTCCCAATGAGTTTCCGGATTGTTGCGTGCGCATTTGCGTTTCCCATTCACCGAACGATTGTATGGGAGTTAGGCGTTAGTGTTCTTATGATCATGCATAGTACTTCGCTTGTACGACTACTTTTTTCTTCTGAAATTTTCTGTACCACGACACATCTCCTATACATTAATCTGCTCATTGCTAAGACATCTTCGATGAAGTGCTTTTATGCTTTCGTTCGATTTCGAAGGTTTTGTCGTGGACACGTAATCTTAATCGAGGCATCATATGACGTCTGGAGAGATGTCGCATGGCCATGTTGTTTTTCACAGTAGCACTATTGTTTTTGGAGACTGTGACAATGAGTGAAAGATTCAGTTATGGAGAAAAGAAGGAGCATCGTTATAGGCTATTGAATCATATGGAATTCCGAGTGCATCTTAGTTGATGATTATTTCTTCCTGCTCCAAACCTCTTTGTTGAACTGGAAAGGAACGCCGGGTACTTCCTTCATGAGTATATTAACTGGTTACCACACAATTTACGGTGCGCTTAGCTCACTTATTACAGAAGTTGAGCAACAGCCACCAGCATTTGATATGCCTCCCTCGGACGACCATTTCGTCGAATTCATTGTCAAAAGTCGGAAAGTCAAACTTGTATACTAAGGTCTCCCTCATCGGTACTTTGGTGCCGCTGCGCCGGGAACTAAAGAGACGTTGGTCGCCACAAGAGTGACTGAGCGAGGGAAGAGAGGATGGGGCGACGGGATGGGGACGGCGGTGGTGGCAGCAGCGCAGGCGGCGTTTCGTCGTCATCGTGTGTGCCTTTATTTGCGACCATGCTCTTAATAGAACTCTCTTCTGGCATACCCAGCGATGCCCATATCTAATTCATGTCGAATACTTGTTAGCGCGAGGAGGGCGCCCGAAACGCAGCCGGCACCGCCAACGCTGCCGCTCTCGCCGCTGCCATTTCTCAAACGCACTCGTCGACCTCACACGCTGAGACCTCATTTCACATATTGCGGGCGCTAGTCAAGTAGCTAACTTGTGAAAGAAGCAAATTCAAGCTCTCGATTTACTCAGTTGCATTCATGGAATCTTCAAGCTCGTCAAAGTTCCTAGGATCTGTTTTTGGTTCAGTTTCTTGCATATTAGATATGTAAGAAGTTACCATTTTATAAGGAAAGACGCATTATCTACTGTTCTGTTCTTTCTTGTTTTGTTCACGTAGTTGAAGTATACATGATCACCATTACGAACGACATTCCCGTCTTAAATTGTTGTATCATATGATAAACTCACTCAACTTGTTTCCGCTTCGATTCCCTATCAGTTGCGGATGTTAAAATTTCGAATACTTACTTCTGAGCAGTTTCAAGTAGCATTTTAAATGTAGTGTTGTGGGAAAATATCCCCCTCCCCTTTTGAGTAATTGCCTAGTTTTTAGAAGAAAATCTCACACTTTTCATTTCTAGTTTGGTCGTTTTCAATCAGTTCTTGCACACTACTTTGTGAAAAAACGCATGAAGGTAAGTTTCATAAAACATATTGTCAAATTTTGCTACATGACAGTCAGTCAGTGAAAGAATGTACAGTTTCTGTGAGGGGGAGCGGGTATCGTGGATAAGGTATGTTATTTATATAGTTACTTTTACAAGTATGCCAAATCGCAAACTACTTACTTTCACAAATTTCAGGATTTTTTGATCACCTAGGGTATCGTTGTTGTTGCTAAAGGTTTTTTGCCTCTTCTCCTGATGCTACTTTGGAACATTCTAGTCAGTATAGTATCTAACCGGCATCTAGGCATTTAAAGCCTTTATGGTCATGTTTCTATGTAAATCTTTGGTCATGTGAATTCACGCTAATTCGTTATTTATATTCTTGAACTGAAACGCTTCTAAATCCTTCTTTGAACATCGCAGTATAAAGCTCGTCCCTTGAATGAATCTTACAGTGTCATCATATGTTCCTAGGCCTGTTACATGCAGTCCAGTTGAAATTACCACAGTAAGTGCATGTTACCGAAAAGCATTTGGTTGAAAAAAGGAAAGCCGTTGCTTCCCAAAAGTGCTAGTGCTTACTCAATTACTCAGTCAGCCGTGCTTCGTCGAAAACTACTAGAAAATTCATATATCTGCTCAGAGGAATGTTGCACTTTAAATAAGAAAGAGCTGTCTGAAAAAAGGTTTTTCGATTCGAGGACGTTTCCAGGCCAGAATTAACTAATCGTGAAATGTTCTATACAGGGTTGAGGTTAAAGCATTCCCCTCTCCGCTCCCCGAATTCCCCTCACGTCCACATTATAGGTTCAGAAAGAGTATAATACCGCTTTTCGCACGTCTCAGTTTTTCGCGATGTACATATTACTCAAGGTGGTCGTTGGAAAGTAGACTTTTGACTTTTTGTCCATCGAGCACAATGTAAACGTTACCTGCTAAAGGCAATCATATCAAGATCTTCGTCATGTTTTGTACTAACGGTTTCTTCTAGGGAAGCGAGCCCGTGCATTATTAGCCGTGTTGCGTGCTTTGTGCCAGGTCTCTTCTCTTTCTTTTCTAAACTCATTCTGTGAGCAATTATATATTTGTATCGAGTTGTCATATGCTTTACTTGATTGGCCCACACAATCGGTCGCATGGGCGTTATTAACGTGCTGGTGCCTGCTCGTCCTTTCCGTGCTGTTTGGGATGGCAGCGAAGCTTAGTGGACCCAGCAGTGATGGGTATGCGATCACTGCTATGGATCGAAAAGAGGTATAGGATGACGAGCTCGAACAAGTCTAGGCAAGGGTAGCCTCTCTCTGAGCTTCTCGCTGATCGCTATCACGCAGTGGGCTCCCGCTCTCCTCTCCCAGCTCTGTTCATGCCCCATCTCATCCGCTACAGTTCTCACCCTTTGAACTCCATTTCCTCCCTCGTTTGAGTAAGGATATATAAAGAAAGGCAGGAACAGAGTTCTACTAACAAGTGTTCACCTTATAGATACGAGCCCCTGCCCACTGAGTACAGAGTCGGCGCCACTACTGTCCGTCGAGCCACCGCAGAACATTCACGGCATAATCGCCAGTCAGTTTTTCTTTTAACCAGCAGTTTTTTTTTATGACTCCAACCTTTTTGTTGCAAGTGAGCATGGATATTAATCGTTCTTAACTACTGATTATGCTGAGCTGATAAGAACTGAGGCATTAACATTGAAGTCTTACTTCAATGTCAAGGCGCTGAACCTCATTGCCCAAGAAAAATCTTTTGAAATTCTTCGTTTTCTTCTCTATTTGTAGTTGCATCTGGATTTCTATTTACTAGGAACACCACAGACCCCTGAACATAATGAACTTTGATGTATATTAAGCCTGTTTTGTTTGATTCAGCGCAATGTCAGCTTCAAACATAGCTGATGATTACACATGTGGAGTACTTTACCCTTTTAAGGGTTGACATAATGTTTTGATAGTACCACTGCTGTCAATGTTCGTTATTCTAACTTTTCTACAGTGTCATCGGCGCGTAATATGAACGGACCAACTGGTGCACGACCGTTGGTGGCGCTGTTGGACGGACGAGATTGCACCATCGAGATGCCTTTGCTTAAAGACGTCGCCACAGTAGCTTTTTGTGACGCGCAATCTACGCATGAGATTCACGAAAAAGTAAGTTTTCTCCGTCAGCATATCCAGCCAAAATGCATCTTTGGTTTCAAATCAAATCCTGTTTTCCTCTAAGAATTATCTGACCAGTATTGGCGAGCAACTGAAATAGCATGGCGCACGAGACGAAATGGCTTCTGGGTTCTATCGTTTGACATTATTATATCATGTTTTGTGTTTGTGACTATGTGTACGCCCTTTCACCTCGCAATCCTATGCACCCTCACCCCTCGCTCTCATCCTCTACTCACTTCCCATTGATTTTCTTCGAAGTGTACGAATTATTCACGTAAGTCACCCTGATACCAACAACAAGTAAGTAATTGGATAAAACACTGACCGCAAGCGTGCGCGCTGCATGACCTAATCGCAGGAGTAGAGCGCGGCCACGGGTGGACGAATTGATGGGTATTAACTCCGTCTACCATCGTACTTCCCACAGCTGCGCAGCTTGTGTACAATGGCACCTAGATTCATAAGACATCTTCATCGACAATCAGCTTGATCATTGTTCTTATTTCAGTATCAAGCCCTACTGCTGGTTGGGGTTCGTAGCGAAGAGGGCACGAGAGCGGAGAGCACGAATAAATGCACTCGTCAACCGACGCGTTACCAATGACTGAAACGCTGGTGTGTATGTATGTGTGTGCGTGCACGGGTATACATATATATATATATATATATATATGTATATTTATGTATATATATATGTATATATAATATATATATGTATATATATATATATATATATATATATATATATGCAGTCGCGATCTCAACTAAGTCATTTAATATTCATGGCCGAGGCAATAAACCAGTGTCGTAGTAGTAATGCCTTCTTTAATCAATACTTAGGTAGTAGCGAGTCACGCAATTGTCGTTCACATTATGCTGTCTCTCTGTCGAAGCAACGACGAAATGAGTGAGAAATCCCTGTGGCTGTTTGCATCTGGCATACAGTATTTCTTGTCGTTGAATTAGCTAAAAGCAACCTAGCCAAATTATTGGGGAGCTGATGTTCCGACAGATTTCCGATGGCGAATCGTTGTGGTTCAGGTGCTGAATGAGGCTGTCGCTGCTCTTATGTATCACTCTATCAAACTCGAAAAAGAGGATTTGGAAAAGTTCAAAGCATTACGGGTGGTGGTGAAAATTGGCTACGGTTTCGACAACATTGATGTGAAAGCGGCCACAGAATTGGGTAAGTGCATTTTGTTACCTGTACGTCTGAGTGTTATCACGAGGTGAACGGATTTTGGGGACATTTATTATGCTCACTCATATGTGACTGCCTTTAAAGGGTAAGTACCACAAAAAAAAGCAGGTCGCGCTTTCCTACTGACTGGGTTATTAAGCACTAAACATAACCCGCCAGCCAAGACAAGTATGAGCCATGTCTGACGCCAAAGCTTAGCGGCTTCGTCCTTTCACTCAGCAGAAATGAGCGCAAGTATGATTAGAGTCTCAAGGGGGTGTGTGGGAGAAGCCTAGTTGATCTCACATTATATTATGATTCTATTTACATTCGCAAACACATGTATTTGCCCATCAGGCCCCTTCCCTTATCCGCATTTCAACCTGTTGACGCAGAATTAGCTAATTCCTTGTATGCAAGTGTCGTAAAAGTCAAATAAAGGAAAGAAGAGGCGACATGGTCACCCTCAAGTGAGTTTCCGAGACACCTGAACCCATTTCTCGCCACTGTGTCGGGAGGGTCATTGGAGAATTTCAGCATCCCTTATCTAATTCAGCGATAATTTCTGATGACTTGCCTATAGAAAGAGGACTAAGAATGCTAACCTTTTTATGCCTAAGAAATTGGTATTTAATGTTCTCACGTGCTCAGTAACTAAACAGATGGATACTATACTACCATGTTATCAAGCTTGTTGAATGAATAAGGTGTTTTGGTACCATTCTACTATTACACTCCCAGAACTATTCTACTGTTACACCCCCAAAAACTCAAAATTTTAATTTTCGATGAAACTTCGCCTATAGGGGTAATCCGATGCCCTGATAACGAATATAACCTTCATTCTTGGCGTTGGCGTCATTTAGCTCCAATTGGCGCCAAATTGGCGCCAGCGCCAAAAATGAATGAATGAATGAATGAATATTCGTTATCAGGACCTCAAATAACCCCTAAATGCAAGTTTCAGCAAATTTGGTGAAAACGCCCTTGGCGCCAAAAGCAAAGGTCATATTCGTCATAAGGGCATCGGATTACTCCTATAGGCGAACTGGAATCCCGACAACCCCCCACTTTTGGTACTTGAGGAGAAATTACCTGTCCTCAAGTATCTAAAGAGAGAAGCTTTTGATTACACGCCATCACAAATCAGCATTGCTTGAATAAATCGGTTTTCTGAATGGATTGATTAATGCGTATAGTAGTATTGATGTGAGATGTCGCTCTAAGCAGCCTTTATGTTCATCAAATGATCTACACTTAGCGTCAATCGACTGATCGCACGTTGTTATGAAGCCTGAAAATTTAACGGCTCTGTATACTACACTAATCTTGTGAGCTTTTAGCTTAATTACTCTGTTAATAAAACTCAAGCCTTCTTGTGATTGCTTTATTTTCCTAAACCTATTTAATTTCAATGGTTTGAAACTTTCACTAGTTGTTCTTCAAGCGCTCACATTTTCGGGAACAGGTTCGCTTTTTGAACGCCTAACAGCAGGAGTCTCGCAGCGCCACTACCCTTTTTGCGATTTTATTACGTTTCGTAAATAACTCGTTTCAAAGTGAGATGAAACCCTGTTACATAGGAGGTACAGGCATGAGGTGAGGCCCAACACCACCGTGTCAACATAAGTCTCTAAGAATTGTAAGAATCAGGGTGCATGATATGAGTTCATCGTTTTTCCTTAACTGTTCAGGAATCGCCGTATGCCACACTCCTGGAGATTGCATAGAAGAAATAGCTGATTTCACCATGTCTCTAATACTAAATCTCTACAGGCGAACATATTGGTTGGCTAAAGCCGTTAGTGAAGGAAAAAAAGTGAGTAAGCCTTACGTTTCCTCATTTTTCATATTGTTCATTGACGCGGTAATCGTGTGTGCAGTGCTGCAGAAAACGACTTCAAGTCGGAAACGACTTGAATTCGCTTGAGGGATATTAATTTAGGTAAATCAATTGTAGCTCGGATGAAGTGATTGAATGTGCTTCAGTTCAAATCATTAGGCATCTCAGTTCGATCGTCATTCATTGAATTCGATGTGCTCATTGCATTAGCGGGAACTGCTGCCGCAAACTGTGAAGGAGTAACAAATATGTGCGAAATGCGGTCAAACGCGCAGTACATTGTGTTGGCAATATAATATTGCGACTATGTCTGAGAACCAAGGATGACTTTTCCCAATCTTTTGCATAGCTTTCATTCATTAATCCTCTTCTGGTTGGAGTAGAGTCAATCTTCTCTGATTCCAGCATCTTGAAGTCCATGGTTTGCAGGTAGAAGGTATGTGCCAGTTGTGGATATAGTATACCCTGCTAGAATAAAAGCTGCCTCAAACAATTAGTGGGGCTAAAGCAGGCTAACGCATTCGTGGCATCCAATAATGCCTTTAAAGAGAGCTGCAAATTTTTGACCTTAGCCGCGTTGTACGCCCCATCCTTTACGCAGACTTTGCAGGCTTTATGTCCTTTCATTTGTGTGCACGCCCAGCTCTTGGTAGGCAGAGCTTCGTCGAGTTTAGGCATGCTATGACACACTTTGAATCTTCCTCACTCGTAGGGAATTTTTTGCCTCCAAGCTACAGAAGAAGTCATAGCCTGCTGCGAGGACGGCCGGATCGCCGCGGATGGGTCTCCTTTGCTTCCACTATCGACCAGTTACTCATCTTTGCACATCTCTTCCGGTATCTAAGCTGTTCTAGAAACAAATAAAGAAGTTTTAAATCTAGCACCATCTTCTCCGGTGCATGCCACGTTCTTCATGATGGAGCTCCGTTAAGCTCACATGTGCTCTTTGACCTTACCCTATGGTTCACCCACTCCAAAGTTAACCCGCCCTCTTAAGGTGCTTCTTCAGGTAACACTGAATTCGTGACAGTACGACAGACGACATACAGAGAAGCAGACACAGTTGCTTTATATAAAGTGTAAGGATATATACAATGAAAATTGAGTAAGGATGTCTAGAGCTTCTAATAATGATGCAATAATGGAAGTTAGTATGAAGTCAGACTAATCCTTTCCATTTATCGTTTCAAATTTCCAGGTGGTCGGGGCAGAACACGTCCGGGAGGTCGCCGGTGGAAGTAAACGTATGCGGGGTGATATGCTCGGAATCATTGGTATGGGACGTGTTGGGACAGCCGTCGCTCTGCGGGCTCGTTCATTCGGAATGAATATTGCATTCTATGATCCCTTCGTACCCGACGGATTCGAAAAAGCACTTGGCGTTGAAAGGTATGGTTTACTACATCATGCCATATGGTTCTCTGCACTTTCAAAAAGAACTCGCAGTCACGATATTTTTCCTTATAAAGCGACGGCAACAAAATAAAACAAGTATCTATAGTTTTCATGCTAAACATTCGAGGCTTTTCATCTCCCGGGATTCTCAAGATGCATAGGTGGACCAGGACAAGAGCTAGGAGGCAAAAGCTTTTGAAATATCAGTCACTCTGCAATATCTACCTTAATTGTTCAAAAAGTTACAGAAAAAACACGACTTCGTCCTGTATTCTTTATAACTGGGCTGGTTTTCCCTTTTTTTCATATAGCAGTAACATAAATGACTAATTTCCTCTACGAGCTAAACAATGATGTGGAATGAAAATTTCAAAAAGCTCAAGTTTGAGAACCTTTGTCCATCACGGTTTCTGAGGGTACGTCATCAGCAACTTCGTTCGCTATAATTTAACCAGAAAGCATTCGCTTCTCTTGGAAGTACTCAGTGAAATATGGAATAGCTGACATGTTTCAAAATTGAACGACAGGTAAACCTTTGCATTCTTCAGTTTGCACTGTTCATTTCGATACCGATTTTTTTTGAAATGGATTAATCTGTTCATGCATCATTTTCAAAGGCAATGGCTTTTCAAACTCAAGAATGGCGATAGAGTACTTACTGATTTTGCTTCGATGTTGCCATCAACCAAACAGAATTAGAAGTCCGCGCTTCTCATTGTTCGAGCACGGCACCTATACACTACTGTTGACAACAACGCAGATCACGATGCAGAACAAAACGTTTGGTATCTACCGAGATTGAGTCATACTTCACATTTTATTCTACTGATGACGGTTCGCATTGTACTTATTATTGAATACTTGCATCATTTTCAAGCCCATCAATGAGTGAGAGTAGCGAGTGCACTTGAATATGTAGATTGTAAAATAGTTTACGACTGTGGCACCTTCAATAGGTGAGCTATTGTCGAGGCTTGAAGTAATTACTACGGGGAGCCGCTGAGATCGGGGACAACACGTGGGATGAGTTCAAGGTGCTGAAGCCAGCGTCTGTGGAAGAGGCTGCGCATAAATAGATTCACAGAAGTATGTAAGGTAGGAACAATACAATTTTGAACTAGAAATAGTACCATCACTTCGTAAAATAAAATTTGAAAGTGTGACTCGATCTCGGTAGAAACCGAACATCTTGTTCTGCAAAGTGACCCGCTTCATTGGAAACAGTCGTATATAGGTGCCGTACATATTTATTGAAAAGTGTGAGTTTCTAATTCTGTTGGGTTGAGGACGCTTATCGAAGCGAGTTAAGTGAATACTCTGTCTCAACCAGCTGACTCAGATGGCTAATTGGGTGAACGAGTGAGTGAGAATGCTACTGAAGGTGTTAATCCGAAACGAAATTTGTGAATTGATTTTATATCACTGAGTAGCTTTTTTGAAATGGATCCGAACAATGTAAGTTTTCGGAAGTTCACTTCATGTGCAAGAAATGAGGTCTAGTTTGCTGCGCTTTAGGTCTATGTTAAATGTGTCGAAGCCCTATATAAAATCCGAAGCTCGAGAAAGGTAACTGTTGATATTGATAATAATATTGATAATATTGATTGTCCACAGAGAATTGAGAACGAATACTCGCGAAAAAGTGCGTAACTTCTCCCTGAACATAGAGAATTTCATTTGAAAAAAATTAGAAAACGTATGCTCTCTGTGAAAACATGCGGTGTATCAGGATTTGAACGTTTGGATAGCTTTCTCTCTTGAGGAGAGGCGTGCAGCTTACGAACTATAAAGGAGTGCTGTTCCAAAGTATCATCGAGTATAGAAATAAACTCATATTCGTCATTTCTCAGTTCAGGAAAGCACCGTCATTTGAAATCGATGCATGGCCAAATTCACCCATTATGAAAACATCGGATTCGAAGTAATCAGTGCAACCTGAGGAACGACGGTCTACTTTTCGACTAGTTTCAATTTATGTTAGCTCTACCGGAACTCACTCAGTGTTTTCAGTAGAAGCGAGTGTCTCCAGGTTATCATTATAGCGTGTTGTCGCTAATAACGTACAATCAGGAACTTCGATGAACGGAGGACTCTGAAATTTAATTTCATGAAAATTTATTCCACTACTTTTTAGAGCTCGAGGAGCTCATCTGGACTATGTAACATACTATATGGAAGAAGTGAAAACCACCCAAGTCATGAAGCGAATACAACACGAAAAAGACGCTAAATCGCTTTTTTTTTTTGAATTTTCTGAACAGTTAAAGTGGGCAGTGAACCCTCATCCCAGCATCGTCTGTGGTCGTACACTGACCACTTCAGCGATAGAGTCGGTCACATTCACCTGCTCAGACTATTTCTGAGATCAACAAACTCGTTTTTTTCTACTAATTTTGTTATGACCAATGTTAGACCAAAACTTATATTGCGAAGCTGCTGCTTTAAGTGAATGCGACTTTCGGGAAACGCTAATGCTACCTTCAGTCTCTATTTTCGCAGTGCTTTCGAAAAAAGGCTGACACTCAAAAATTTGGATGCTCATAACCGTACTAATGTGTATAAGCTTATTTATCTGAGCTGGCGCTTTTCAAAGTTCTCCTCCACCACAGCAACCATTGTGCGAATGATAGATTACTCATATCTTTTCAGATAATGACTAGTATAATGTCTGAGATTACCCTTAGCATTCACATGAGTTCGCAGAGCGTTTCTCAATTTGATTGAATTTCGAGCAGATTTATGATTTTGTCACTACAACGACGTTTTTATGAGGTAGTTTAGGTGTTATGCTCTTGACGACTTACTGCTTAAGAGCGATGCAATTTCATTACACTGTTCGTTGACGGACGAAACCCGGCACATCATCAATGAGCAGACACTGAAACAATGTAGGCCGGGTGTATTCATCATCAATACCAGTCGAGGAGGTCTTGTTGACGAGGTATTATCGCCAACTCTTGAGTGATTTTCTTTTTCTTCTTGAATCAAAGTTCAGTGCAATTTTTCATGATGGAATTAGGTGTCTTCGGTTTCGAAAGGGATGTTGAAACACGCCCAGTCATGGATTATCACATTATCATGAAAACATCTGACTGGGGTTTCTTTTACTCATTTATTGGGTTGGAAAGCATCTTACTGAGGTTTCTTGTACTCATTTGTTGTTTTGGAAAGTTTCCGCCGATTTTTGAATCATATTAGAGTGAAAAATTCTAGAAGAGGAAATCCACAAGCGATATATCCCCCATTCTGTTCAGTAATGATTCGCCATCTTCCTGTAGGTTTCATTATCACACTTCCATAGAGGGTTCTAGAGTTGAAATCAAAAAACCCTCTCAGGTTCTTCTTGCAGTCCTCCAGCGGATTGAACGATTTTGTTCAAAGAATTCTGTAGAGACCTAAACAAGTGGTAGTCTGATGATGCTATATCATGGCTGTTAGGGGGTATGGTAAGACAGAGGACCTTTGACAGAAAACATATGAAAGTTGAGGTTTGAAGTCACGAACGAAAACACTTTCCCCAGAAAAAACTTTGCATGAGTCTTGAGCGCGATCCTCAAGGAACATGCATACTGATCGCAGCTAACGACATAGTCAGTATTGTTCCCGCAAATTACAGCATGTTTACCTAGAACATTTGAAGCTCCCATAACCACCTTCTTGAATGAAGGAGATCGTTTGCGTAGAAATTTCATCACTTGAATCAACTCTGTGCCTCATTTCCAACATGTGTTTCTAGAGCGTAGTTGGTGCTGTTGTGTGGATATCCTCACTATATATAAACCACATCCTTGGTGTGTCTGTTTGTTTGTCTGTCTGTTTGCCTGTTTGTCGTCGCAATTTTCAGTATCATCTGAAGAAACACCTGGAGAAGTCAGGTCAAGTTTGGAATGGGTTGAGCATAGGGTAAGTACAACAGAGCACGTGTGAGCCTAGCGGGGCTCCGCTCCCAAGGGGCGGGGCATGCGCCGGAATTGGGCGGGGTCATGGGCTAATTCTTCTTATTCGGTCTCATAACAGACCAGATGCCGGGAAAAAATGTGCAAAGGTGAGGGTTGGGTCAACAACTAAAATAAAGGAAACTTACCGGCGGTGGGCGGAGCGTTCTCGCAGTGAGCGGGGCGCCTTTCACAGAGATTCATAACTCGATTCAACGAAGTCGTCGAGCCCAGGAAAAAAATGAAAGAGTGAGCAAGGCCTCATGCGTGCTAGGCATGCGTAAGCATAGCGAAGCCCCGCCCATAATGGGCGAGGCGTGCGTTAAGGTGAAAGCTACTTTTCAAAAATGAGTGTAACTTCGTTCGGAAACGTTCTGGAATGCCGGGAAAAAGTGGTTAGAGCTAATGGAACAAATGTGGCCAAATCCCAGAAGTGGGCGGGGTTGGCACTAAAGTGGGCGGGGCTTAGATCAAAAATTTATAACTCTGTCCTTCACACCAACCCTCACCACATAGTTGTACAACTAGATGATACCACTAAACCCTCTTAAAGATTAGGCTAAAAATTTTCTATAAGTCAGTATTCTTGGTTCTACACACAGTAGTCCCATCTACACAGGATCAAATGCACTACAATAATTTCAGACCTCATAAGATAAATTCTTCAATAGCCCGGCCGCACAGGTGCATACCCTGTAGAAACGTGTAAATTCCTACAAATACCCGAAGGGGCTTTTCTTTCAAAGTTGGTGTTCATGGTCACACACAGCCCAAACTACACAGAGTTTCTTCGACTACATGGACTGCAGAGGTATTTGGTTTGGATGCATCGGAGTACTCTTCGAGGCCACACTCAACTCCATTTCATACCCCAAAATAATGATGGCCGCTACAGAAGTGAGAGGGAAGAGGCTCAGTTGGCAAATTTCTATAATGAAAATCAGAAGCTCATGTGGCTCCGTCCTTTAAGACTAAAGCCCAGCGCACGCAATAGCGTGCGTAGCCGCCTGGTGTTGAATAATACAGACCGAGGCAAACTTTGAAGTTTGTACGAGCATGGTGGGCAGCGAGCTGTTAAGTGACTACTTTGTTTGCACCTTACCACGCCCACGTCTCAGTGCTGTCAGTCAACTCGAAACCATAATGCCATAGCATTGAAGTGCTGAGTAGTAGTATCAAATTGTCTTCTTGGAATCTTCACAAGGCTCGCATGTAAGGTTCATCAGGTTGGTGTTTCGGCAGAGTCGCCTTCATTAAAGCTTGAAAGAATTGCAATAATTTGTGAATATATTCACCCGGAGCAGAGGTGGTGTACTGGCAAGTGGCGCACTATCTTACACGTACGGTCGCGGGTTCGAATCCTGTGTCGATGAACGTTCGGGCCAAGTAAACCTTTCGTTCCTCCAAGGTCGGTTTATTGGAGTCATATTCGTTTGGCAGGACGGGGAGGACAAAAGCACTGACTTGTACATCAGCTGACCACCGCAATTCACTGTATAGGCCACATACGCATTCAATACGCCACTACGGTTCTGGATGGAAGCCAAATGCGTGGGCGCATCCTTCAAACGGGATTGATTAACTCCCCAAAATTTTACCGTTATGAAAGTATTCATCGTCTCGTCAGCCTATAAAGCTTGTAGATAGACCTTGTCAGGAGTTAAGGAAAACCTTTCAATTATGCAACAGTTGTACGGAGGTTCATAGAAAGCCGTAGGTGGAAATTACTCCGCAACATGCCAACTCAACAATGTATTCATAGAGTGTACCACTCACCCACAATCTAATCCATGGGTTATTTCATGTCTTGAATCGTGTTCCATGTCTCAGCATTCAACTCCTACTTCACTTCTTAATCCTGTCTACTTCTTGTACCTGCCTCTTCTTCATTGTTTCCATGTTTTTCCTTTATTTCGCATTCTGTTAATCGCGTTTTTTCCGAGCCGCATGCTCCTCCAATGCTTAACCTCAGTTGTTTATGTCTTATTGCCATAACTTAGTTTCGATTTTGGTAAGAGATATTTTTCCCTTTATAAAATGTCTTCTCAAATTTCTTTTTGCTTGAACATCTTTCATTCTTTCCACCATTCAGCTGCGAGCCCGCGCTTACCCTTCTGCTCTTGCTGACCATTTACTCTGTCTTTTGCTCTCTTTCTTATGGCTAGGATTACATGAAGAGAGCCAAATACTGGAATATTAACGAGACGTTTCTGTGAAATGTACGACAAGTGCACTTAACAAAGTAGTCAACATAACAACGCTTTCACAACTAATTTCAATGAATATCTAATGCAGTGATACTAGTGCCTATTCGCGATGTTATCAAGTATTCGTGTTCACATGTCTAACCAACGAAAAAAGGTAAATTGTACTTTCCGACCAGTGCGCCTTTTCTGCTTCTCAAAATGAAATGCTGATGTGTGCTGCACGCACGTCATGGAACACTTTTTGAGTAAATCGATCGGCGTGTCTGGTTTTTTACCACCTCAGAGCATAATATGCTAACTATTATATATACATATCTATCGCTCAATCTATTGCACGTGATTCCCGTTTAAAGTGTTGATGATGGGAGGAGATTCCATGTCATTACGGGGCTCGATGTGTACGTGACCTCTACACATCTATCATCTGGGGTAGGAATACAGAGTTCACAATGATTAAGAGTCATCTCTATGATGAACTCAGTGCATTTGATAAAGAAGCACTGAGTGAGTAAGCAATAGTCGAGCAGCTCAAGGTGGAAATCTGTAGTAAATATTAGATTGGCTTACAATCTTTCGCTTTTGATTAGTTGCTGTAAAAACCTTGTGAGTATTGTTGGGGTTCTGTGGCATGTCTGTTGCACTGTCATCAACTCTCGCAATCCGAAGAAGTCAGCTAGAACTCGCGTTCGCTCTTGGTTATGGGTATGCTTGAAAATCACCCTCCAAATTCATTTTAACCGTGAACTATTCGGAAAATTAATTAGATTACGTGCGTCACATCTCCACAACCGTTTGTCCACGATCTTGCTCAGGAAGAGCATAGAAACATTTCTCATGTCTCGCACATCGACGTAGAATGCACAACAATGCTTCATCTGAAGTTCCACTCAGGTGGAGATGAGGCATTCAGAGTAAAATACTCAAGAGCAAGGGGTTTTCATGAGTACATAGTCACCATGAACATTTACATTCAGGAATTTCGCTCGAATTTGATAAGAAATTATGCAATAGAGATGTAACAGGACGAAAAACAGTCAGCAAACTGTTTGATGATCCCTGATGCCAGGTTGTGGGAAGTAGAGTTTTATCACTCTACGTCCTCTTCCGAAGGTTTGACCGCCTTGCGAGTTCAATAAGAACTAAATAAGGTCCACTCTGCAACAAAGTTATGTTTCCCAGTCAGTGACGTCACAATATGTTCGGTATTGCTAGTAGGTCGATAAAAACCGTACCAGTAGAACTCCTGTTCACTAACACGTTCCTCACCACGCCCGGTAGTTCACACTCCTCACCGCGCATACGTGGTTTTTTGTGGACTGGCTCACAGAACGATATACAAACAGACAGGAAAGTTCGGCGCCTGACATGTGGAGAGAATGGGCTACGGCACGTATATGTATAGCTGCGACGGTATTTAGGACCGTGGTGAACCGGTGGTATACTCGAACGAAGCAACGGCATCTTTTCTCATGAAGATGATATACATGCTGGCTGTCCATCAATTTTCAACTGCTTTTTGTGACGTTGATAACATCTCACGCAAGTTTGATGGTGTGATTTGGATATAGCAGAAGACAACTATTATGCACCTCTGTGAATAGGGGAAGTCTGGGGAAGAGGTGCCAGTCCCAAACCTTTCCACCCCTGATATCGCCATGTTCCTTCTAACTTGGACCTTCTACTGGCTATCAATCATAGCTACCGACTGCGTGCTGCATGCCAACTAGCCGTACGAGCACCTTTCATTCAAAAAGGTGTTTCTGTATTAGAAGTAAACATGGTCGACTCTCAGTGAATCCTGGCATGATGTGTTATCGATATATTGGTGTGCTGGTGGAGCCTCAGCCAGAATATCGTGACTTTTTATTTGCCTTGGTTCGAGCCCTGTCGCCTTCTTCAGAGCCAGGATGCCAAAAACATTTGAGATTCATCTTTATCGAACGTCATTTTAGGCTTCAGCTTAGCTCGCTCAAGAACAGATATATCTTGAAAGCGTAAGTCACAGCTGGAAACACACCTCCGATACAGTAAAAAATGTATAAAATACGTTTCTAACTGCCCATCTAAAAATTTCCTTGTGTGTGGGCTCCCCGGACGGCATGCAGTCACCCTCTCGCTAGTTGGGGTAGTTGACACAGTGGGCAGCAACGCCGAGACGTTGTTGATTTGTTGTTGGTGGAATAAAAGAGGGCGTTACACTGGGCGTCAAATCTCCTCCATGAGAGCGGTTGGCACCATCCACCAAAGAAATTCAGAGTGACAATTCGAAGACTCTTGGCTGTATTAACTTTTCTTGTCCATCCGATTCCCCTAGTCATGCACCGACGGATTACAGCATCTTCCGCTTTTTAGGCCACTTCCTCAAAAATCGTACCTCAGCAGACAGTCTGAAATGACTATCCAATCTTTTCTGACAGAAAAGCTACAGCGTTCCACAGGAGAGCTGTCATGCAACTACGCAAACGCTGCGACTATGTCAACAGTAATTCATGCAATGCCGAATGAATGAAGATTGAAGACTGAAGTTTGAATAGAAGATTGTTATTGGTAAACGCACCTTATTCCCAAATGAATTTCTTGAATAAGCTAGCTTGAACCTGATAAATGTTTAACGGATATTACGGAAGTCTTCTCCCTAGCCCTTGTCCCACGCCGTCGCAGAGTCTCCTGTTCTTACAAGTCATCTCCATTTCTTCCTACATATATGCAGCATCTTTTGCCTTGAGTTTCTTTTCGACGAGATTTTTTTAAATTACGTCCCGCCACTGTTTAGTTGCAAAAGCTTGATAAGATTTGGTTAAAACTGTGTAGGTGATTTCTGATAAACTGCTTCTTTTCGTCTTGACTAAGATTGAGTACCATTTCTGCTTCGAAGCCTCTTGCTTCTGCTTGAGCTCTTCGAAAATTCCTGCCTGTTTTGAGTGCATTGAGTTCACTAACTCTTTTAATAGAGTCTTTATAACGACTTCAACAAGGTATATATTTTTCGAAGAAACACATTTTCTCATACAGTTTCGTCTGAAGAGTAGTGAGATCTCTTGACTTTTGTTTGTGTAGATCCATGTAAAGGTGATACCCATTGATACCATTTTAACACCCACTGCTTTTTTTTCTGCCACAAAAGCAACAGTGCAGCTCAAACTGCGAGAAAGATATGTGAGGTTACGGAGGCATTTTTTTTTACGAAAATGCGTACTGTGTGAGTGGTTTGCAAAAGTTATCAGGGTGGAATCACTCTTGAACTACGGCAACGATAGTGGAGGCCATCCTTAGTTGTGAAGACAGATCAAATAGTTGTTCGCGGCGAATCTGCGCGCACCTATTTGTTTAGTAGCGGAAAGGCTCGATGCTCAGATTCGACTGCTCACGACCGACCATTTGATGAACTTGCTTTTGTTAGCTGCCTTGATGTTTCTGAAACTCACAAACTGAGCGAGCGCAACTTGTTCAATCGCGCTTCCATGTGCGATTAATTGCTTAAACGTAACAAAAATCAGCCTTTCTTGAAACGCATGGTATCGAGTGATGAGAAGTGGGTTGTGTACGTGGGAAGTGGGACATGTAGCGAGAACGATCATGGAACAGTCCCGATAAACCACTCTCTCAAACCCATGCGCTGAAGACTGCGCTGATGGGACAGTCAAACGATCCCTTCTAAAAGATACTTCACTCAGCTGGACAATTTGAAGGCAGCTATAGAATAGAAGCGCCCTCGACCAGTCATTCGTAAAGGAATGGTCTCCATCAGGCTAACGTCATAACGCACGCACCCTTGACCACTCATTTGGGCGAGACGTTTTACCGCATCCCCATATAGTCCAAAAACAGCACCATGGAACTATAACTTGCTTAGGTCTCGGCGTAAATCTTTTCATGAAAAATCATCCTCTTCTCCTGCAAATTGCACCTAGGAGTCAGGAACTTCTACGAAAGTGGGACAGTGAATTTTCTAGAAAGATAGCGAGCCGTTACAAAGCAAAATGGAGTGTACAATACAATAAACGGATTTGCTTTTTGAGAAATATTTGACTAAAGTTATCCTTAGAAAGCGGCGGGAACTTACCGAAAAACTCCCGTTCCCAGTTTATAATCAACTGAGGTCTACAACAGACATCGGCAAAGAACCAGCAACTGATAAGTTTTTATCGTTCAACACCTTTCTCTCTAGGCCCTCGTTTGAAGTGAAGTGAGCATTTCTATTATCAGTGAGAGTATATCACTATTATTAAATATATTACACAAGTAGCAGCATTACGAGGTTTAGCTATTAAGGCTGACCTCGCAAGTTTCTTGAAATCTGGTCATGTAAGAGGTGCCGCTTTGGACGTTCACGAGCAGGAACCTTACGAAGGGAGCATCATGAGTCGGTTTTGAACGATTATTTTTGGAGTCCTCGATTGTTTTGTTGTTCTATTCTTCGATTCATTACTGCTTCCAGATCCATTGTCGCAGTGTTCTAATGTGATACACACGCCTCATGCTTCATGGTTTTCTGACAGTTCATGTAAAGAATTGAGGGTCAATGCTGCTAAAGAGGTAGGCGTCGTTGTAGTTCTCTTTGCTCCACGGTCAATTTCAGATTTCAAAAGTCAAGAGTCGAAAAAAAGCACAAAGGTTCGTACGCTTTCCAGGTAACACGATGAGAACTTCGTGTAATGGTCGAGAGACATCATAGTTGTCTTTGTTCGCCGCCTGCTGATTGTGTAGTCTTGCGCGCAATGTATTGAACTGTATTCGCAATTGGTTGCGTATTTTTCGGCGTCAGTAGGCAGTCTTACTTCCTAGAAACGACTGTCTTTTCTGCTAGGCTTGCTAGTTTTTGTTCAACCGAACTCATGAACCACCCTTATATGAAGCTATCGTTAAGAAGTCTGACCAACGCGCTGCGACCGTCCTAGTTGGGCGCCCCCAGGAAACCACTTAGTAACCGCCCTGTCCAACGAGCATCGCGATATCGCATAACGTGTCTGGCACATCTTCTTCGATTCCTTGCCGTGAACAACTGCATCCCTGACCTTCGTTCGTTCACGGAGTTCGCAACTCTGGATTCCTTTTTGCACCAGCGAATATTGGAAAACTCCGAGCATCATCTTTTCGACCGAGTGTTGAATGATGCCGCTGCATTTCATCCTGCTTTCGTAGAGTGCAAGTCTCCGAAGCGTACGTCGAAGCAGGAAGGGCACCAGTGTCCTGAAGGTGGGTCGGATGTTCTTTGTCTTCTTCACTTTCTCTTCGATACTTCCAAGTGTTCCCCAAGCTGCGCGATTCCTTCCGCTCAGATCCGGAGCAAGGTCGTTTATCATCTTGACTTCTCGATCAAAAACACGTAATAAGAGCGTTCAGGCATATTCGTTTCGTTCAGCGTAAAGGGAGCATCTGGTACTGATACGTTTCTCATGAACATCTTCTTCCTTGAGTTCAGTCTTTAGCTGCGCTTTCCCCAAGGGCTGTCAAATTTGACCAGCGTTCGCTTTTCCTACTTCGGTGTTGTAAGTTCCATGTCGTCCACAAAGCGGAGATGAGTAAGTAGCGACCGTAGACCTTCACTCTCAAGTCTTCCTTTCAAAATGACGCACGATGCTGTCGAGAGCGGCACCGAAAAGTTTGAGCGAGACTGTATCGCCCTGCTGAACCCTGTTCTTCACGTTGACAATGACTTCCTTATAGAATGGCGACATCCTGGTTACGAAGTTGATTCGAGTTGAATTGTCTTGTGTCCTGTTCTCGACGATTGGAGATGAAATAATGCCGCTTTCAGGCAAAATTCTAGTGCTGGTACTACGGTAGAATGTTTTTGCTAGGATTCCCTATAGTCACGGGTTTTGCGACAGCATGCCTTGGCCTGGGCGTCGCTGCTTCCATTCGGAGTCACTACGACAGCTCAGGGTGTAGTCAATCATGAAATGTTTACGAAACTCCTGATGGGAGTCGTGGCACAACAGAGAGTTAAAAGCTAAAGAAGATCACTCGAACTGTCTTCAAGATAAGCGCAACAGTAGAAGATAACGCAGCGCCTCTCTCCCGTTACCAGTCGGATCGCCCAGCTCTTCTCCATCTTGTGTTAAAGCCCTCTGCACTCTACCAGATTTGATATTTCTGGTCCAGGAAAGCGAGAGCTATCCAATCACAGTCTAACACAAGGACACCATTATATTCCAACTCGTTTCCACTTGAAGGACGCTCATTTCACGCATTGTCCGTCCCCTCCATCCCTCCCCCTCTGCTGGATCAATTTCGTTTACTTTTTACTACCTAGCATCGGCGTCCTAAAACTGCCGCCTGCACACGTTATAGATTTGAACGCCTCAGGCACAAGCTACCAATTTTCGGGTTGGTCTCCCTCCTATGGGCGGACTCAAGTCACGCCACCTTCCATCAGCATTCCCATCCTGACGGCTATACTGCTACCAAATTTTAACGCTCTAGGTGCACGGGAACAGTAGTTACGGATTTTTGCTCGAACACCGCCCAATGTGGGCGGGATCCTCCCTGCCATCCATCGTAAGTGTTTCCATGCTGCCGCCAGAATTCATACGAAATTTGAGCGCTCTAGAACTGCAGCGACAGGAGTTATGATTTTCCATCCAAACAATTATTTCGCACAAACCCCGCCCTCTGTGGGCGGAGTCGAGTTCTACCACCAATTCTAGGTGTTCCCATCCTGCCGCCTATACTCCTACCAAGTTTGAATGCTCAAGTGGCAGGGACAGGAGTTATGAACTTCCGGTCAGACACACATACACACACAAACACACCAACAGACACACTTAGCCAATTATACTAGTAGGATCTTTATGTTTGGAGGTATTATAATATATTGGACCTACCGTAAATTCTCCCTTTCACTAAGAATATTCATCTCTGGTTCATTTATGGGATCGCATAATTAGGCAGCTTGACGGCACATTCTCAAAGCCTGAAACTAAGCTTATTGACGGTCAGCACAATCTTTTATTATATTTGAAGGAGTACATAGAAAGTATTCGACGACAATGTATTGTCAAGGGTGATAATTTTGGTGACGGCTCGCTTATTGTTAAGGACTGCACGACCCTGCCGATCCGAATAGTCATGGTTCTCTGCGCATTTGCTGATTGGCACCCTGAAAATGACAAGTCGTTCTGATAGTTATGCGACCTCATTGAAAATTGGAAATTTTACAGAATTTATTATTAGGAGTTGCTCAAGTGCCAAATATATGTGAATTTGCTCAGCAGTAGAAATGTGTTATTTCTTCAAATTAGAGATCGAATAATTGAATGGAGGAACCAGAAAAAGGTTTGAGTGACTCTTGAGTGCCAGGAGGGATGCAAGTTGGATTTTGGTTTGACTTGTGGTCCTATCAAGAAGCCACCTATCACCTCATACGCACGGCCTACGCGGTTAACTGGCCCTGCTGAACCGGGGTTGTTTTCTTTTTTGGAGTATTCTTTTACAGACTGGTGATATTTTTGTAGTCCTGACCGACTCTGTCCGCTTCAGGTACGACGTGCAATTTTGAATCGGTTTCCAAATGACTTGCTCAATTGTGTTAACAAAGAACAGTTGCTTACGAGTGGTGGTGGTGCTCGAAGGGCTCTGGTTGCTGCCGCTGCAGCTGCAGCTAGTCAACCTGGACCCAGCAGTTACAATCCACTTGTGGGAATGCAGAACTTCGGTAGGTATAAACTGATCATTATTGTTTGATAGCAAATGTATTAAGATGGAAATTCAACTTTTTCGAAAGTTGTCAGATCCTAAAATTAGAACATTGTTCAGAGATTGAGGGTTGTAGATGATAACAGAAAAGTTGTTTGAAGATGGCCATTTTCGTTCGTACTAGCGGTTTGTAGAAGTCTCTATCCTTGCTTCTGCATGATTGGAACTGAATTTCTCCCATGTATACTTCCTTCGTTCAGTCCCAACCTCGAATATTAGCCATCCAATGGTGGAAACTCACAGCCATTCACCGCTCAAGACCATCAACCTTTTCAGGGCTATCAATTATGAGAGCTTCTGTGAGATTGCAAGTCAGCTTTTTAACGGTGCCAGTTTTTATAATGGGATAAGTTTAGGATACATGCATATGATTCAACAGTGCCGAGATTGCCCTCACATCTCACATTGCAATCCAAGGCAACCTTTTGAACCCGATTGAAACATTATGTTCCATTCACCTGAACTTTTGGAGTGTTAGTGTGGAGTGTGCGGAAAACTCCTACAAACTCTATCAAAGCACTATTCTTCTTTGCTAAAAACCCAGTGAACACGGAGCACTTGTTCCTCTGTGTTATAATTGTAGCACTAAAACTTGAACATTAGATGGGAGAGTTGCCCGTTTCATGTCAAAATCACCTTAACTTTGGAGAGTTTTTCATCCTGATCCGGAGGAGAAATCTTCTAGTTGCAGTATATTTCAAATCTAGTCGTCGAAACGTGAAAAGGTAGACTTAAATTTACAAAGAAGCTAGGGATCATTTATCTTCTGATATGCTTTTTCGACATTGGCATGCCATTTTCAGGCTTCAACGGTTTGCCGCAAATGAGTCAGATGGGCGCATTCTCGTACGGAAACCCGTTGTTGGCCATGGGTGGTATGAATCTGAATCCGTTGCTGATGACACCAAACTCGGCTGCTTTGGCTCAGTTTGCAAATCCTGCAGCAGCACTTTCAACGCTTGCCGCTCAGACTTCACAGGGACCTGTGGTAAACGTCGGATCTCCGGCTCTTAACGCAACTCCGAGCCCTAATGCAACCTCGGGAAAGTTGGCAAGTCCGCAAAATGGAGGAATTACACCACCGTCTCCGTCCAATGCCGAAGTGAGATAGTTCCTCAATTTATTGCTTCAGCTATATAAAATATGTTCACTTCTTCTATTTGTCCCTTAGGTCCCTGCGTCTCTATCTGCGAACTTGCCCGGCGCAACGGGTGCGTCCGGAGAAGAGATCCGTTTGAAGACTGAAAAGGAAGAATCATCCGAGGTGAACGGTCAAGGAGAGAACGAGCTGAATGGTACTAAGGAGTAGTTTGTCCAGGATAGATCCTGACATACTTCTGTTCCTTCCGATAACGTTCCTTACACGTGTATTCTCAGGTGCAACGGAATCCGTGTAACCTAAGCAGCGCGTTTGTGGCAATGACCGTCCACGCTCTGGTGCGGTACCTAATATCTCTGGATCATCTAAACGTTTCAATAGTAAATAGCCAGTGTAAATTCGTCTGTTTTCTTCGTCGAACGTTTAGTGACGTATCCTTATAGACGACTAAAACTCCATTGAGTCGAGCATTTTGTGTGATCTGCACACTCTAACGCCGGTTTATTGTCGTTCTCATTGTTTTACTTTTCAATGTTTTCCTTTACTTCAAGTGAATGTATTTTTATGTGTGTGGCGAAGGTGACGTGCCCGTTCAGGGATAATTCTTCGAATTCGATTGCTTTGCTTTGCCACAAAATGATCTCAAACTGCGGCGCTAGTCTGTTATATGCCTCCCAATCATTATTCCCTTTTATTCGTGCGTTCCTTACTTGTTCCGCTGATAAATTGCCGTTTTTATGTAACTCTCTTTTTTTCGCCTATCCTCGAATTTTAATATGACTTCGTGCTCTCATCAATTTCGACTGTTGATTATAATTTTTTCGTCATTCCCTCATACGTATGCTTTAAGAAGTACTTATCAGGTGAGATGCAGTTGTTGATCTTGGCAACTCCATTACTATCTGATGATCATTTAGTTTTCATTCACTTGGTTTATTTTACCCGATCTGATATCTTATGCAATTCTTAGTTAAAATTTTCAAAATTTCAACGTTGGCTTATTCAGCGTTCAGCAAGTGGACCCCTGCAATATATATATATATATATATATATATATATATATATATATATATATATATATATATATATATATATATATATATATATATATATATATATATATATATATATAGAGAGAGAGAGAGAGTAATTTTATACCGAATCGTTATCTTATTAGTTTTCCTTTTTCCATTTAAGGCAGCCGCTTCTCATCCCACTCCCTTTATCATGAATCGTAGGTAATCGTAACGCAGAACCGTTGCGAGGTTGTCGTCCGTGTTTGTACGTGTCCGTGCCGAGATTTTATGTGCACGATTATTACACTTCTTTATTCGTTGAATAGGGATATTTTTCGCTCTGGCATAAATAAAATATTTCCAAAAGTTTCACATTGCGGAGATTACATTGCGTTTGCCGGTTCGTAGCCAAATGTATAATAAACTTCATTGTAGCATTTCCATCGAAGTCTGAGAGTCACGCTAGACATGTAATGCGTTGGGTGGCTCAGTAGATTGGGATTGAGTGAGTGCGTTGTTTTTTTTTCTGGATTCCTCATGTCTTGGTTCTAATCAAACACTGACTATTAGTTATTTGTTAGTTCCCGTTGATTGTTAAGCTACTTTTTGGGTTGATGCATAATCATTGCGGATTTTTTCGCGGCTTCTTTTTTATCGCTACAAGTTTGATGTTGAATTCGGAGTCTTTATGGAATTAATTTTCTCACTTTTCTCAGCAGGAATGCATCCAGATAATTATCTTCATATAGGCCACATTATCCTCTATTACTTCGAGGATAAAAATTACCGCTTCTTAGTTGAGACAGAAGCGGTAATTGAAGCCCTGGGCAACCAGGGTGTTCCTACGCAATATATAAGGATGCTTCGTGAGCTCTACGACAGCTTCACGACCAGGATTTCACCATTCTATAAGGAAGTCATTGTCAACGTGAAGAGAGGTGTCCGGCAAGGCGATACTATTTCGCCCAAACTTTTCAGTGCCGCCCTCGAGAATATCATGCGTCATTTGGAATGGGAAGACTTGGGAGTGAAGGTCGACGGCCGACACTTACATCACCTCCGCTTTGCAGACGACATCGTTCTTATAACACCGAACATCGAGCAGGCGGAACGAATGCTGGCCGAGTTTGATAGTGCTTGTGGAAAGATCGGCTTGAGGCTGAACCTAACGAAGACGATGTTCATGAGAAACGGATTGGTACCTGATGCTCCTTTCACGTTAAACGGAACGAATATCTCCGAATGCTCCAGCTATGTGTATCTAGGTCGGGAAGTCAACATGATGAACGACCTAGCTCCAGAGCTGTGCAGAAGGAAACGCGCCGCGTGGGGAGCATTTAAGAATATCGAGGGAGTAGTGAAGAAGACAAAGAACATCCGGCTCCGCGCTCACCTTTTCGACACTGCTGTCCTTCCTGCTTTGACGTACGCCTCGGAGACCTGGACTCTACGAAAGCAGGATGAGCATGCTGTCAGCGTTACTCAACGCGCTTTGGAAAGGACGATGCTCGGAATTTCCCTATACACGCAAGTGCAGAAGGGAATCCGGAGTTCCGAGCTCCGTCACCGAACGAAGATCAGGGATGCCGTTGATTACGCCAAGAAATCGAAGATCAGGTGGGCCGGACACGTTATGCGATATAGTGATGACCGTTGGACCAGGGCGGTTACTGACTGGATCCCTCGGGACATCAAACGAACTCCAGGAAGGCCGCCAACGAGATGGTCAGACTTCTTCACGAAAGCTCTGAACGAAAGGAATGTTGAACCTCGTGTCCCTGAAGCGAGAACGATTCACTGGACCACTCTGGCTCGTGACAGGGACGAATGGAGACGTTACTGGCGCCTGCTCGAGGAAGTCGATGATCAACGGTACGACAGGTGATACAGGTGATACTTCGAGGATGATTGGGTGCTGGCAGAGTCATTTCGCGATCTCGACATTTCGCCGATGGAACAATCAGCCGAAACCAAGTATGGAATGGGATCTGCCTCTGTCTTCGCCATATCCATCGGAAGAAACTCCTAAGGATTATCATGTCATCCGTTCAGTGAAAAATTGGCGACGAACAGAACCTACGAGCAAATGGATGACTTGATAACCGATGCCAAGGCGTGGATCGCCCCCATTAATCAAAACTTCTTCGTCTGTGTAATGCGACTGCCTAGCAAACGGGAGGCAGTGCTTGACGTAGACGGCGGATATGTGCCGGAGTAGTTCTTTGAACATGTCTTTGTTAAATATTTCATATTTTTTGAAGTAAAATTTGCTTTAAAGAATTTGCAATAGTAATGCGTCAACCTAATATTAAGGATTTATCCACACCCTCTACTACTCACAGAGTCCTTCTTTTATAAAAGCGTAATTTTGTGAGAAAACCGATCATACCTCCGATCAACTAGGCCACTCCGCACGCGTCGCGCACGGCGGAGCTCCTCGCGTATTTGAAGTGATCATGTTTGAACAGTGTAGGGATAGGTTCGAATTGATTCCTTGCGCGTGGTCGTTTGAATACAACATTGGTAGTGCACCGGTTCTACAGCTTTGTAAAGTGTGATCTTCTTCAACTCACCATCTTACTTCATTTTCTGAATTCTATGTTCTCTTCTCACTAAGTGAATTCGATACACCTTATTCTATTTTCACTGTGTTTATTCTACAAGCAGACTTCATTCATTTCCCATTAGCGCGTTATATTGGATTGACCAAAAAGTTTCCGCCGCCTTTCGAGTCATCCTTTTAAGGAAAATTTCCGGAAGAACAAAATCATTCATCAAACATTATATCCACCATTCTGTTCTGTAATGGTTCGCCATTTCTCTGTAAGTTCCATCATCTCACTTTCATTCGAGGTTCTGAACCTTCCAAGTAGTTAGAAGGATCTCAAGTCGAAGTGGCCGTTTGGAATGAGATCCACGCTGCTAGACGTCTTTTCGGATGCTGTTCTCGAATCTGCATATTCACACTGGGGCGAATGCGGGTGAGGTCGCGCACAAGCTTACGCGGATGTTCCAGAAATCGACCCCGCATCCATTATCGTTCAGGCGGGTGTGTTGCAGTTGAATCGGAATGGTCGCTTTGCGGGGAGAGCGATGTCGCGCACAAAGGAATACAGAACAAGGAAGAAGAAGAAGCGCAGCAGATAAGGAGTAAAGGAACAAAAGAAGTTACAGCAAAATCATGCCAAAAGTAATCGCATATCGACCGAGCTGTATGAAGAACTCTAGAACTGAGCATTAACAAGGAAATTAGTTCGGCCGCTGCAAATAGATTACGCAAAACTGATTCATTTTCACGTTTCCCGTTCATGTTTCAAGGCCTTTCATTCCTCCATAGTTGGCTAATCAGTACCAGAGTCGTATGGATGGGTGAGCACTGATTTGTACTTTGGATTGTCACCGCGGACCATTGCATAAACCATATACACGTTCCGAACGTCACTATGGATGAAAGTCGAATACGGGGCGCATCCCAAAGGTTGAATCAACGACGTATCCATAGACAGTCGCACTTGGACACAACGCCAATATCTTGATCCTCTCAATACCTTATATATACGATGAATTTCTCAGCGATATGCACACTCTTCGCAATCTCTGGCCCCAAGAGATTCGAAAGAAGTAGTTGAGGTAATGAAATGATGGTAATGTAATTACGTGGACTATGCAAAGGCCTTTGACTCCATCTCTATCCCACTTTTAATCAAGAAATTGGAAGCGTATGGTATCAAGGGTTGCCTTCTACGCTTCTTGAAATCCTTCCTCAGTGGGAGGGTTCAATCAGTGCTCATAAATCGGTCACATTCGCACTGCTATCCCACCCCTAGTGGTATACCTCAGGGCACTTGCATTGGGCCTTTAATGTTTATTATATACGTGAACGACCTAGTCGACTCAATCTCCCCAGGAGCGTTTTGCATTTTATATGCTGACGAATCTAAAATATTCACTATTAATGACTGCAATAAACTCCAGGCAGCTATAGACTGTGTTGAGCGCTGGTCTGATAAATGGGATTTGATAGTATCTATACAGAAAACTGCTGTGATGGAAATAGGTAAAAACCACCCTGACTTCACGTTTTCAATGTGTGGAATCCAGCTGAAGCGAGTTAAGCTAGTTCGAGATCTGGGCACCGTATACAGTGATAGCCTTGATTTCGAGAGCTCCATATATGACATTGCTGATAGAGCTAGTGCAAGGTCAAACTTTATCTTGAGGTCTTTCAGATCTCGAGACCCCTCATTCCTATTCCGCTTGTTCAATCTCTATGTAAAGCCAATGGTAGAGTATTGTTCACCTATTTGGTCACCATATAAACAGTCGCTGATTGACACGCTCGAAAAAATGCAAAAAAGTTTTACTTATCGCTGTTTTGTGCGGAAGGGAATGACCTCCCTTGCCTATCAAGAACTGCTTGAATTACTCGGCGCGGAATCGCTAGAGTTTCGACGTAAATTGATAGATTTTGGCTCAATGTATAGTTAACCACTGATGAAATTGATTTGAGTTTAGACGACATTTTCATATCGGCTACTTTGGGGCAATCTAGAGGTCATCGGTATAGAGTACGACCTTATAGAGCACCACTCGTTCGTTCAAAGGTGCTTTCCCTGTTAGGGTAGCACAACTCTGGAACAAGCTAGGAACAGATTATTTCAGATGGAGAAAAGCATCCCTGTTTCAGATTCATCTCTCCAAGCTTCTCAAGCAATCACAGTGATTCAGGATAGATCTTGTATTCATTGCTTTTTCTGGCGCAGCATGGATGATTGCCATAACTTGAAATTGGAAGGTTGTTTCAAGCGCCTGCTGACAGAAGAGGCAATAACTTTAACCGTGGAAGCAGGACAGGGTAGTTGGTTTCATCCACGCACGCACTCAGAGTGCAGTATACCATAGTTGCAGAGCTTATGCCAGCATTAGATTCTTCTACGTCCTCAATCAGTTACTACAATTATGGATCTTCGCAACCTTTTTGACTTTTTGCCCTTTTTGACTTTGCGACTGTGTAACCTTTATGACTCTACCTCTTTCTCCCGCATTCTTCCGCCACTCCTTCATCACTTCTCTCACCCTTGACGGTGGTTTTCCTACTTTTCCTACTTTTCTTCCTTTATTTCTTGCCTTTTTTTCCTTGTAGTTTCTACTCTATGCGCTGTGCAATTCTATTTAATTTATTTGATTCGCCTATTTCTTTCTTGTACTCATTATTATTATTATTATTATTGCTATTGTAAACTTTCCCCCCTTACCAGCCCCTTACCCGGAGCTGCCTGTATTATCTGGGCACCCCAAGATGTTGGCGGACCTACTAAGCTGGTATCCGGGGCCGCAACCCCTCCATGCGGCTTGCAGTGCAGTGCCACTGCCCTTCCTATTTCTGGCAGCCCAATTGCTCCTCTCCCCTTCCAATCCCCCCTCCCCTTGTTTCTTTTTTTCCCGTTTTTCCGTTTTCCTTTCTATTTCATGTTAATATGATATGATACATTATTCTATTCTATTGTAACTCTGACGCTAGTCCGAACCTTACCGTTGTATGTCACTTCAACAATAGCCCAATAAATAAATGATAAATAAATAAATAAATAAATAAATAAATAAATGCGATTGCTCTGTGCAACCTTCACTCCTTCGCCATTATGCCTTGAGTTTTCATCAAAGACCCTAGATCATCCGTCCTCCGTGATTTAGGAGTGAGTACGATCGTGCGTGACGACTGCCAAACCTCCAAGACAGACCTTGTTGGTAGTGGCTTCGTGTACATTACTAAAAGATCATAAGGCTGTTTAGTCCGTTTCACCTTCGCAAAAGCAAGGGAAAATAGGGAACATCCCTGTTCGAATCAGGGGCTAGTGCAGCCAATCAAGTTCATTTCTTGTTGCCGATCAGAAATATGATCATTACATCATACGTAATAGCTCCTGATCTCAACCATTGCTTATAACCCGTGATTTGGCTTACTTAGCTACCACCTGCCTGCTTCCGATTCTGTTCTGATAGATTAAGAGACTTTCTTTCTCAATCATGGCACGTTGCCGACTGCTAAAGCACCCGCCATGGTCCTTTTGAGGCGACTACGCTATCCTGTTTTCCGTCTAATTTGAAAAGTAATTGTAAAGTCGCATGATGTAACAAATTTTTTTTATTAGTTGCTGTAGCTGTGAGAAACGTTTTTCTTCTCTATCATTTCGTGCACCACATATGTTCATGAAGTGATAAGGGTCATCCTAGTATGAATATAGCATGTACATATATATATATATATATACATATATATACATATACATATATATATGTGCGTTTTTGAAGTCACCGTGGAAGCCTGGCCCATAAAACGCAATTATGCGCGCGTAAAACTCTCGAGGCATTTTGGATACAAGTCACCGATCCAAAAATGAATCGTAGGGAAGAATGCCTTGCAATCACGCGGGAGCTGCGGCCCTATATGAAGTAGGCCTTCCCACAGAGACTTCGAATGAAGACCTACCCCAGCCGAGACTGATCGATTGTTATCATCGGTTGCTGGTTGGTTTCGAACAACCCACAAAGCTACGGTGAGTGGTTCTCCTTCAATCACCTGCGTGCCCTGGGGGTCTCGAACTTCAGGGAGGAAGTGGAAACGTTTGATCGGATAGCCGTAAATTGTTATTATCTTTCTAGGCCCTGACGAAGGCGACTCCGAGGAAAGGTCAGCCTTATGAAGCCCGTATACAAACCTCGTGAAGAGGTAAAGAAAACAGCTCATTAACATCAAACAAGTCTTCCAGTAACATCAGGATGCCATTGGCTCATATTATATGGCACACTCAGCCGTGTGGCGCCCTGGCAAGGCCAAGCTATTGAGAATGGTGTTTGATATCTTATACAAGAAAAAAAGGAAAAATCGCATTGAACGATTCGATCCATAAGGAATTATTATTTGTGAGTAAAATTCATGACGTACTCATTTCTAGCCGCCTCAGCAAGCTTTTATTACTCTGATGGCTGCGCTGACGCAGATTACGCTCGAAAACGGGCACGAAGACTTTAACCGTTCGCTCTGAGCAAAAGGTTCCTTAAAGTAGATCATGAGGTCAAAGATGATAGAGCACCGCTCTGATCGGTTGCCATTCGGTAACATTGCCTCACCTCGTACAACAAACATGACTTTTCTAGCATTTTTATGCTCGGAAGGTACCGAGTTATCAGTATAAAAAAGGAGGAATCTGTATGCAGACAATATCTCACATCAGACACAAAGTGAAGCGCACGTTCCCCAAAAGTGCAGTGGATCCAAGAGTTTGTTCTCAAAAATCGGTATAATTTTCCAAGAGTATGCTTCTAACTCGAATAGTGTTAACACGACCATACCAAGGAGCGGCCAGGCTTGATAGGATCGAATGAAATTTTTTGGCGCTCATTACGACAGGGAGAACGACCGTTAGTCAAGGCAAATTCGAAATGAAGAGGACGCTGACAATGAGGGATATAGTCAGCCAAATGGATTCTATGTACGACCCGCTCGGAGCTATTAAGTATTGAATATGAATTGGACTGGAATTTTCAATGAAAGGGATCCTTATCAAGCATACACGATGAGATGACCACGTCTCCACAAAATTTTACAACGTTATGAGCGGTAATCATTAACTCTGACAGAGTTCTCAGCGCAACCAGTATGCTCCTAAAAAACGCTTGTTTGTGGGCCTTTGCGGATGCAGTCAAGGAAGCTACGCAACACAACAACAGCAACGCAACAACAACGCGCAACAGCTCCCCCTCTTGTAAGTGGAGAAACCAAGCTGTCACCTAAGGCGCCACATACCATTCCTAGGTCAGAGCTCCTAGAAATACTTATCGCTCCTCGTCTTGGAGGTTCTATTGTACGGGCAAATAAATACCCCATAAAAGAAGTAGCCATTATGAGCGATAGTGGCGCTTGCAAAAAGCATGCAGGTGGCCGACTGGGCATTTGCAGTCGTTGCCTCAAGCCAGCTCATGCCGAGAGTGACAACATCGCTTATGCTTCGAAAATTCTGTTGCTCTCTTATATGGGTAAATTTCAGTTAATTGTGGCCGGCGGAAGTGTTCTATCATAGGCCAAAGCCCCCGGTCACCTCTGACGGAGCTTAACTAGTTGTCTTTTTTGTTGTGACCCATATTAGGGGCTTTTTGGTTCTGCACCACCCGCATTTTGATATTTATGGAATAAATCCTTCTACCTCTGAATCTTTACTCACTCGCTTAATAGAGAGACAAACAATCTCTCTAAATTCGTAAAAGGCACCACCATTCCGCCTAAAACACCGCTCGGTAATCCTCGAGTGTGAGAACCGTATCCCTTCCAACAAGGGCTCTGGTCAGATGAGTCATCTGACCACCCTCTATCGTGAGTGTAAGGAGGTGCCAAAAATTTTAAAGCATTGTCTTGATTGTTCGGGGTAGAAAAGCGTATCTATTTAATCAGCAATGGTAGAAGAATTCACTGAATTACTATCGCCTGAAATCCTATATTGAAAGAGAGTTCCGCAGATGGCCAATATTGGCCTTTTTTGCAAGCGTTTTGAATGCATTCCATGAAGAAGTAAAAGGAGCGTAAGCGCAAGGGGGCGGACCTTGTTGTTATGACTACCAGCTCAGCACCCTACCGCCGCGCCACCGTTGCACTTTTGCGGCTTTGCTCGGTTCGGTGATCTGTTTGGTACAATGATATAACATAGAGATCGGTCCCGTAACTTTGTTTCCAGAATCGTTCAGCAGATTTGGAACACAGATTTAAGATCAGCATTTGTTTTACCTCCGGTAGTACACATCTTATTGACCACTGCGAACAAGTATCCTTCCCTTGTTAGTTTTTTCTCAGCAGGATTCGAACCTTGACTATGCGCGTGAGATAGTGCGCCACTTGCCACTATACTACCTCTGCCCAAGAAGTTGGTGCAATCAAAACAAAACTAAATTGTAATTTCACATAAAGAATTACTGTTAGCACGTGGAATCTTGACTAACATGGCAAGCAACGATCCCAGAAATGGAGTAAAAAGGGAAGGTTCATGAGGTTTGGTGTGCTTTAAGAAAGTAGCGCTGCGTCAGGTTGGTTGTCACAGTTTGGAGCGATGGACAATTGAAAAACAAATCCAAAAAAAGACTGTGGTCTAATACACGCGGTAAAGTTTCGAAATAGAGTAAAAATGCGCCGTTGTTTGAAGATGCCAGACACGTTACCCTGGAAATATCACAGAGAACCGTAAAGAACGTAATCATGGATAGCTCTTGAGATTGAGTAAGAGAAACTATCTTTCATCTTGTTCACTTCATTCTACATCTTCTCACATTCCGAACAATTATCCCCAAACTTAGGCTGCTTCTCCCGTTTCTTTTCAACTTGTGGTTGATCATGAAGATTTCGTAATGAGGGACATACCTAAATACCTCCTCCTTGAACCATTATTGAATGTTACCCTTCAAGGGTACAATGTAATGCGACGTTGTTGTAGCCAGCTATCGGCAAGCCTCAAAAAGGGGTAACCACACCTTCGGTAATTACGACACAAAGATACAAGACGGACAAAAGCAAGTCGCAATACGTTAATCAACAGGAGAAGAAGTCGCGACATCCGCAAATGTGGCAATCGTTTGCCAAGTGGTCTTGACTGCCGTGGCTTACCGTAGTAAAACGGCAGGTATAATGAGGGAAATCGAATTGTCGGAAAGCCTATTGTGCTAAAGAAACTGGCACGCTGCCTAAAATTCGTGGCGAGGTAGACGTCAGGCTTTCTGAAAAAAATAATGCTGCTGAGAGGCTTCGGGAAAAGAACCAGTCATGAACATCTCATCTTGACATTATGGTCATTCATTCCTTGACTTGATCGGAATCTTCAGCAGTAACATGGATGCAGAAGGTTCGAAACTATACACTTACGAAGGTTATTGAATAAATGCATATTTCTGGAGACCGATGATGCTATGAGGGATGCGATTGCATGTGCAAAAATTGTGTGGGCAAGGCATTGATTCAACGCCGTGCCACATTGTCTTACCATGGGATGCATGTGCACTGTTGCTGCTCATGAAATATGCCGATACCACAGTAGAGCACTACCTTCTAGTGGTCCAGTGGATATTATAAAAGCTCCGGTGATAAAGAAGTTATGCTTCACAATAGAATAGCATGCGCGGACATTATCGCTATGTCAGTACACAATAATGGTGAATAATACTTCGTACGATTGTTAACCTACGTCTTGCCCGTGATGCTAATAGAGTAAGAAATGTGGACCCACTCCGCTTGACCCCGCTCCATTTAGGGGCGTGGGTTCAGCTGAGGAGTCTTCTCAGACAGTGGGACGACGGAATAGCCATGAGGATCGTCGCCGTAGACGACGGTACACTGCCGGCACGAAGTTTACAATTCAATGGGGCTCAAATGAGCGTATATTTATGGCAAGATGACAATTGATGTCTTCAAATGGCAGCTCGAAAGATGGTTTTCTTGAAGGTGTCGAACGAGTGCAATCATATCGTAGCTGCTGCGATTGTTTGCGAGCTTCTAGCAGTTGAACAGAGGGACATCATTGCGAAATAAAAAGAATCAGTACTGCATTGATAAGTCATTGGAGGTTCTGAGATGAATGCAGAAAGTGACCTCTCCTTGCCAATCTGTTTGCATCTGGCAACCTTTACCTGACCGCCAGTACTGATCAATTAGCTCAAACATGCTGCCATGTCACACTCATCTAAACCCGTACATGGGGCGGGTAGTCAATCTTTAAAATTTACTGGCTCATCAGCGTCAAGGCTGATATCGAATCAAATGGCATTGCCGCCATATCATTGGAGGTAAATCCCTCGTTGGGGTTTCTGGGCGATTGGGATAACTAATAGATATAGCTGACTTATTCAACGATCATATTGATTTATCAGTCATATTTATGTATACATATATCGTGTATGCGTGAAGTTATATCGTTAAAAACGCGGCGGTTCCTACAGTTATGGCCGGCCTCTACGACTCCAAGATATAATGCCCAGAACAACAGGAATACAACAATAGTTTATTGGAGCAAGTATCAGACACAATATTACGGTATAGTACGGTAGTCCGGTGGAGAGGCGTGTCGGCCCGAGGCTGCTGGGCTCGGTTCGTCCTTGAATGACCTCTCTCGGCTCCTCGTCGTCAGCTCGATGTTGTTCCTTTGCCGCCTGGTTTCTCCGCCATTCCCTGTAGGCTTGTAAGTTCGCTGCGAACCGTCAGATGATTCACTCCTTGCCCTCGCTAACCGTTCACTGGGAGATACTGTGAAAATACTGGCTCTTACACCTCGCCCCTTTCACCAAAACGTCCGTCCTCGGACGTTAAGTCAAGGGCGGGTAGTCCGAGCAGGGAGTGAGATTACGTGCTTATAAACTCGGAACTTACTATCGCTGTTAGGATCGGGTTCGGAAGTGGTCGCTCTGTAGCTGTGGCCTGCCTGCCGATGATGGGGGACGTGTGTTGTAGGGGTCCATTGCCAAACGCATTCCTGAACAGAATCATCGTGTTACTCCCTGATCAGTCGCTGTGGTGCCGATCGAAAAGAAAGAAAAGGAAAATCGATGTTACCTTGAGCTCTGTGTGTGATAGCTACGGTAAAATCCGCCGTGTGGTTAATGAGGTGATGGTGGTTCCTGTACGATAAGTGTCGAGATATATATGTATATATTTACTGTCAATATCGTAGTCATGGTCATAGTCTGTCGGAGGTGATTATGTGTATGGGTCGGATCTGTGTATTGAACGAGGTGTTTACGCGAAAATGTCTGGGAGCGCCGCAGGTTCGATCACGTTGATTCGCTTGATGTCGTTTGAGGAAATCGCCCGTGGCGGCGTCAACGTCGGTTCTAGTGGTTAGGACGATGGCGACGTCCATCTCGCGCCCGGGACTGAATCAACGGTATGCAGGGCGACTCCGTGTCTATTGGTGAACTCTCTAAGGTAAGAAAACTGTTCCTTGTAGAAAGTGATGACCCCTATGGCTGTTGCGGGAATGTCACGGGAGAGCAGCCCTAGAATTATGTCCTCACAACACTGTGCTTCTTCGTCGTTGGAATGGGATCGAGTGTGAGAAGTCCGCGATGTGCCTGGAACATCCACGAATACGAATGGCACTCGCGGGTTAGGAAGTAACAGGCGGCGGATCAGACGGCTGTGCGCATGCGCTGACGTCCCATAAACCAGAGCTCCTTCATATACCAGCATATTAGGAAGCTGGTTGAGGGCGGGGTGGGCGCGGAATGTCGTCACCAACGGTGCTAGTAGGATCTCCTTGCTCAGCAGTAAGTCCATCGTTCTTCGGCCCGCCATACGTGCTGCCAAGGTGGTACGCGGGCAGCGTAGATGCGGTTGAAGTTGATGAACATCACCGGTACGAATATGGCGCGCTGATTTGAAGCGGGTCACGATGGCGAGAAATACCGGCTCAGGTATCTGTGATGCTTCGTCGGCAATGATGGTACGGCAGTGCCAGAACGCGTCGTAAAAGAGTCCCCCACGGCGTGTGGAGTTAAGCAGCGATGACGTTGCTATACAGAGAATCGATGGGAATTGGAGTCGGAGTAGTATAGCTATCGCACGTTCTGTGGTCTCGGAATTCATCATCTCCGCGATCCTGTACTTCTCCCTGTCCTCTTTCGATAAGTTGACCGTCTGTTCCGGGTGGAAAAGCATCGTTTCAATGAGTCGACGTGCCCGAGTGTAGCGTCTGAGGCGGCGGTGTTCCTGAGGTGTCAAGGAATCGGAATACCTGGCTTTTAGCCCATGAAGAACCGTATGTAGGTCTACAGGCGTTACCGGTGCGCCCTCCTGCAATGACGTGTCGGCTACGAATCGTAGAATGGAGAGGTGCCGGAAGTCGTCCAACTTGAGGAGGGTATCAGTAAACTGGGCTTCTGCCACATTCGTAGTTGCTGTCGCAATCACCAACTGTCACGGAGCGGCTAGCCAGGCTGCGAGCAGCGCGCCCACGTCTTCCCGGTCCCGGAAGCTTCCTGAATCGCCAAGATCGGGTGTCGTTCCTCGCTCATTGTCACCGCTCGTGCTTGGTCGTCGCGAACTTGGATTCGGAGAGAGTCGAGGGGTACGGAGATGTTCGAGGGCGATGGTGGACGGATGTTGCGCATATCCCGTGGTCGCCCGGCGTGTAGAGAGTCCAAGATTATGCGAGTTAGGCTCGGAAGTGGGGCGTCCCTGTGCGGAAACAAATTTTCGCGCGCCAGCAACTCAAACACGGGGTCTGTTCCCGTCTCCGCGCGAGTCAAACGAACACAGATGCGGACTTCGGCGGTGTTTCTTTCGGCGTTGATGTGTCCAAATTTTGATATTGTGGAGAGCAGAACGGGGTGCGATCAGGGGTCAGAGTGCGGCTCGGCGTCGAGGGTCATATCTTCGAAGTTGTAGCGAACCTCGGTAATCCGTGCGCGAGCCATCGTCGAGGAATTGATAACCCACAGGTCGACAGGTCTGGCGCGTGCCCATCCTCCGTCTGACGTCTTTGCTTCCAGTCGAACTTCCAGACGTATTGGGAAGGCTCTCATGCTCGGTACGACTGCGTTGACTGCGTGAGTGCGTTTATCATCCATAATGAAAGCCTGAGCCGCTAGTGCTGCGCTGGCTACGGAGAACATTTGGCCCGTGCGTTCGCGAGCCTCCGCGGGGTCCCGGATGTAATTATGGAATTCCGTCAACCGTTCGTCGATCCAAGCGTGATCTTGTGGTGGTAGCCGCGAGAGATGATGGCCTCGGTGGGGTACGCCGGCAGGAAACGTAGGATTGCAGTTGTTAACACCCGTTGTGCATCTACCGATGTGGCTGCATGCGAAAAGCGCATGGCACAGGAGACATTGGTCCGTGCGTCGGCGAGAAGGAGGTCTTCGCGTTCCACTTGGCTAAGCGGAAAGGAGCAGAGGGTCGGAGTGAGACGTAGGGAATCGGCACATTTCAAAAGCAGCGTAGATATGATTGACTGAATTGCCGCGACGTTTGACTACGAGTACGATACCCAACATGTTCCTCTGTGACGGAGTCGGAGTGGCTAAGATTAATCCGTGGACCCGAAAAAGAAAGGGTTAGATACATCCATGGCCGATGGCCGCGGGATTCGTGCTCGACGGGGAACTTGTGTGGGATCGTTGTGTTGCAGGGCCTGTGCCGTCGGACGCAGAGACAGGACCCACACAAAGTGCTTGACCGAAACCTGGGTTCTGTCGAAACCGCGGGTCTGCGACAGGAAATTGACCGAATCCTGAGTCAAACAATGGAGTTCACGATGATTCGGTCCCGGAATAAAAAAGTCCTTCGCTTCTAGGATGACGCCGGAACCATAGTATCTATTGACCACCTGGTAGAGTACCGGGCGCACTCCATCTCCGATGACTGGGGGTAAGAGACGAGTGGGCGGTATGCCCGGAGGCGTCGCCGGTAGACGAGCGATCGTAGAAGAGTCGTCCACTGCTGTGCCCGTTGGCGGAAAGCGATGATGTCGGGCGGACGGGGGATCTCCATAATGGGTGAAGGGTTCGTCGTAGAAGGAGAAGCAACGAAGCGTCGAGGAAACAACAAGCGCACAAAGGACCCGCCGAAATAGCCATTCCGCGGTATGTGTCGATAAACGTGAAGTGGCGGGAGGCCCGTGACCGTCTCTTCGGAAAGTGGAGGCAAGTCAGGGCGTGGCTGAACGTGGACTCCCCATGGGTGGAGATGCGTTTTGGTAGTTGTCCGGTGTCGACTGGAATTTTGGCGAATACGCTGGATGAGGCTGGAGGCCGAGGACACTTGCGGTCACGCGAGCCCTTTCGGGGCGGACGAGGTCGAAGGAGCGTTATCTGGAGAAGAGGATTTCCGAGAAGAAGATCGCTCACGGTATTTGGAAAAGACGTGACTAGACTCACCTGGCTGACGCGCTGGCAACGAAACGACTGGTGCCGCTGGTAGATGTACGGTCGATCCGGATGTAGATGGGTTGAGTGATAGATTTTGCTTTTCCGCAGATGGTACTGTAATAAGAGGATGAGTGTGCGAAGAGTTCGGAGAGGCCAAAGAGCCCTGGAGCGTACCTGACGCGAGATGTTGTGTAGCGCGACTGCTACCGCTGCTAAGCGTTGCTGGGGCGCCTGACTGATGTGATGAAGACGCTCCAGCGGAGCTCGGTGGATCAGACGTTTGGGCTTGTACCCCTGCTTGCTGAAGTGATGATCGTCGAGAGCCTGTGGCGGTGGCGTTGCCCTCTGCAGGAGGCGAAATGGCTGTCGGATGTGTCGGAGCTGGGTCGCCCATTTCACTCGATTCACTAGAAGTCGACATAATGTCAACCTATCTGAAACAAGGAGACTTGAATCTGGGAAGCGTTGTGCCTAGGCGAACGATTAACGATTGATACACGACGAGACCGAGAAGAGCATGGTGTGATACAACGATAGTGAGAACGAGTCCCGAGGAAAGGCTAAACATCAGCTGTGATCACGTAAAATCGTGTGTAAAATAACGACGAATATCGGGGAAGACGACCGCTACATCGACGACAGGCGACTCCTGAAACGTGTGTTATAATAATGCATAGGTAAAGATTGTTGAGTAGGGGTAAATTGTTGATGAGAGAGGGAGGAATGCTCATATCCTAAGACTTTCACGGATGTAGCTTCGGCGGCGTCTAGGAGATGTTGTTCTATTTCCGGCTGCCAGGGTGTTGTAAAGACAGGGCCTGAAAGCGTGAAACACCGTTTGACCTGGTTCATGTGCACGCGCTTAGGCGGGGTCTGAGGAGCTGTTATGCTGACGATGGTAAGGTGGGGAGGGCACACAGCTAGCACACGGAACTGTCCCAACCATGGGTAGCATAGCTTGGGCGATAAGCCCACCTTGGGCGAAAAGTCGCGAAGGAATACCCTGTCGCCAACCTTGATCTCTGATGGTGGAAGGCCCTTCCGAAATTAGTGGCGCTTCATGAGCTCGCTTTGCTTCCGATTAAACGCTGAGGCGGAGGTACAGCAGGCATGAAGTGTTTTTACCAGGGACTCTTTATAAACGCTGCTGTCTCCGTCTGATGGGATGTGGCCCTGAATGCTATGTTTAATAAGCAGGTCTATGTTGAGAACGGGATCACGCCCGAACATGAGGAAGAACGGTGATTCGTTGGTTGAGCTGTGCACTGAGGTGTTGTAGGCCAACGTGCAAGCGAGCAGAAAGAGGCCCCAATCTGTTTGATCCTGGTTAATATAAGTAAATATAAGCAGCATCTCCTGGAAGGTTGCGAACATGCGCTCGCATTCGCCGTTGCCCTCATGATGGTAAGGGGTAGTGAAGTAGCGGCCAATTTGCAGAAGTCTACCTAATTCGCTAAGCAGTTCGCCTTTTAGGTATGAAGCATTATTAGATACCAATACAGTCATGGCGCCGAACCGAGTATGCAATGGGTCAAGATTGCGTGGGCGACTGTAATGGCTGTGCAGTCGGATAGAGCTGCTGCGATTACGTATTTGCTAAAATGATCGATAAGGCACAGGATGTACTTGTTGCCCCGTGAAGAGCGGCGATAGGGTCCGCTGAGGTCTAAGTATACCTTATCGAAGATTGCTCCGGCGCGAATAGGTATCAAGGCTTCCTCAAGGGAGGGTGAAGTCTTTTACGCGGGCATGCTTCGCAAGAGAGGACATACTTGAAGATATTCCACGCATCGTGGGCCAGAAGAACCGACGCGCATTTTTAGACGTCTTCTTCCAGTTAAAGTGCCCTCCCGCCGTAGGACTGTCGTGAAGCGCCTGACAGATGGGCTCTCGTAAAGACTGCTCGAGGAAAATGACTGCGCAGTCGCGCGGGTTGACGTAGTTATCGGGGCGTGGGGGCCTTAGATAGTAAAGGCATCCGTTCGGTCGGATAGTACAGTAGTCAATCAATCGACTGGAAGCTTCATGAGTTCGCTAGACGCGTCCGGTGGGAAAGATCCCGTGTTCAAGAAATACATTATGGTACTGCATAAGGGGCCCTGTTTCTGGGCTAAGAGGGCATCGTAAGGGCGGATGTATAACGGAGGTGACAAGGTTGCCGATGTAGATGTGCTCGATCGCGGCCGAAGTGCCCGTTGAACGAGGTACCGGGGAGACTCGATGATGTCGTCACTGGCAGGCGTTCCGTCGACGAACCGATTATCCGGGGAAGCATGTCGACTCAGATGGTCCGCTACGACGTTAGATGACCCTTTGTGATATTCTATGGTTATGTCGAAATTTTGGAGTTCAACAACCCAGCAAGCGAGATTGTCGTGGGGTTTGCGGTGTCGTAGCAGGAAGGTAAGTGGCTGATGATCGCACATTACTCGTGTATGGTTGTCGTATATGGTGGGTCGAAAAAAAACGAAGGGCGCTGATCATGGCGAACAACTCGATGTGGGTGGGACTCCATTTCTGTTGAGCCGGCGACAAAGTCTTGCTGAAGTACCCTATGGCCACTGGGAGCAAACTAGGGTCGTGAATCTGTAGGAGAGCCGCACCCTCCGCTACCTTGCTGCCGTCCGTATGAAGTATGAATTCCTTATCCTGGGGGAAGGCCAGGCAAGGTCGACTTATTAATGCTTCCTTCAAGAGAGTGAAGGCCGCTGCTTCAGCCTCGCCCTATCGAAAGTCGACGCCGTTTTTTGCACAGGGCGTCAAGAGGCGCCGCTATGGAGGCGAAGCCCTTAATAAATTTCCGAAAGAAGTTGGTCATCCCTAAGAAGCCTTTAACAGCCTTGACGGTGGTGGGGGCTGGTAATTCCAGAATGGCTTGAAGATTGCGCTCCGCGAGTGCGTAGGTCGCGCCTGAAATCTCGTGTCCCAGGAAGGTGATCGGGCAATGCTGGTTAATTTCTTGCCGGAGACCATGATATTGAATATACGGAAGCTCTCCAACACCTTCCGTAGCGATGATAAATGCGCGTCAAAATCGCTATCAAAGACGATGATATCATCAAGGTAGGCCAAGCAGTTGTTGTCAAGCCCTGCAAGAATCCGGGACATCGGTCTACAGGAGAAGGCACCCGCATTACGAAGTCCAAACGGCAAATAAACGAATTGGTGTATGCCTGTATATGTGGGTTGCCCATCCACATTTGGCTTGGCTTTCAGGAGAGAGCAAGAGTTGCATGTATTCGGAAGCAAAGTCAAAAGAACTATAGTATCTTTTCCCAGCGACTCGTTCCAGCAGGTCCTCATTCCGGGGTAGCGGGTAACGGTCGGGAACAGTGATGTCGTCAAGCGGGCGGAAGTCTAAGCAAACTCGCAGTGATCCATCTTTCTTTTTGACCAAGACCGTGTTGTGGAGCCACGGGGTATTGCTCTCAACTATCCGTCCAGCCGCCAAAAGTTTGTTAATGTGGTCGTCAAGCTCCTTCTGAAAGCGGGCGGAAATACGGGTAGGCTTATATCGAGAGGGTGGTATCTCCGACGTGGTTTTAATAGTTATTTGAGTGTGGTCGTAGGAGCCCAGGTCGTAGGATGACGTAGAATTACGATCGTGGAACTCCGTAAAAAGGTCGCACAGTTGTTGTCGTTGTTCGGCGGTAGCGTCGGCGTGTGATAAATCCAGAGTTCACGGAGTAGATGGTGGTGACGGTTCCTTCGCCCCGATGGGTAAACAAAAGGTGCTAAAAGCGCTGATGAAGCTCGAGTACGGTACCGTTGGGGAGCTCCAGAACCGGTCGCGCCGATGTGAGACGTCTGTTTTTGTATATAATTTTGGGAGTATCTGTAGGGTTGCTCAGTAGCAAGCGGATCTGGTTAGTTTTTGTGACCGATGGGGCGATCATAATATTGTCTTCGGGAAGGACAGATCCTTCCGTCAATACTGTGGGGGCGGGGGATACCGCTTGGACCACCTTGCACGGTACAAAAATTCGGATGCTGGGGGAAGAACAACCGTAGAAGCCGCGCGAACCGCAAGTGAAGTAGGCGTTGAGGAGCTGTTGGGAACTGCGTTCTCCAGGCCCCGGTGAGAATGGGGACAGGGTCGTCTCCGACGAGGAAGATCCGTCACTCGTAGCTCAGGAGCCAAATGGTCGATGAGGTGTCTGCCGACCTCAATAGAAACCACTGTAGCGCCCACGAATTTCACCGGAATCCCCACCATGCCTACTGCTGCGGGGACCGTACAAGGACCTAGGTGGAACTACTAGAAGTCAGACTCCTAGAAGCGGAAGTAGGGACTG
This sequence comes from Haemonchus contortus, assembly GCA_000469685.2. NCBI lineage: Eukaryota > Metazoa > Nematoda > Chromadorea > Rhabditida > Trichostrongylidae > Haemonchus > Haemonchus contortus. The sequence goes on from LS997567.1 coordinate 34,373,548, forward strand.
AATCGCTATGGTGACCCCATCGCCGGTATCCACAAGACCCAGCATGCTCACGCCATTGAAGCGGATGGGGATCTGGGTAACAAAGAAGGGTCGATGGCTGGTTACTGACAAAACCAAGCCGGAAAGTACCGAGGCGCGGGGTAGCCAGTTATTGGACGTATCGATTTCAATTTGAGATATATCGAGCTCGAACGCACGTGGGGTGTGTGAGGTCACCGTCGAGTTGACAGCCGGGGGAAGCGCAGGTGCACACGGGGGTTGGGGTATGGGTGGGGCGTAGCTAAAGAAGCGTTCATGCCAGGATCGAGCGTACAGACGAAGATAGAGGAAAACAAGGGATTTCACAAATGATACTGTAACCAAAAACCACAAAGGAAATCCAATAATCATAAATGGAAAAGGACCAAAACGAGAAGAAAAGTTAAGATGGTGAAGTACTCACGGTAGCTGCCGAATGGTTAGGTTCTGCTGATAATCCTACGTGCTCAAAATATTCGACTAGACGGGAATGATCGCGTGCTGCCCATAGTTCTTGAAGTTGCCTACCGCCTGAGGTTTCGCTAAAATTTGTTAGCACTAAATTGTGGAATATTGTGAGAGGAGGATCCAGCGTGAGAGAAAACGGCGGCTGAGAGGAATATGTAAGAGTCGAAACTGTGCCGAGAGCTAAGGGTGTCCAGGAACCGTCAAGTGGGGAAAACCTATGAAAGTCGTCCGCTAAATGGAAAACAAGGGGCGAAACTTTGGAGCAGCTAATAATGTTCGCATTTCTTTGCACTATCCGTGTTACCGGGTCAAAGAACGTCCGAAGTGAGGAGTCGCTTGGAAGGCGGATTTCAATGCGTGGTAAAGCGTAGCACGTCCCGTTGAAAGGAACCAATTTCACTGAGGACAACTTTATGCACCGCTAAACCTGAACGTATCCGTCGCCCATATAGGAAGCTGAGATATCGTCCCTTCCAAGGAGTGCGCGCATTGAAATCGTCGTTTGAGTGAGTAATGCGGTGTGTAAGTCTGTCGCCAGAACGTTGGTACGGTCGCATAACGCGTAGCGGAACAGAGTGCTCACTGAGTAGTATGTGGCACCTTCAGCCGCTAGGAACTGGGCCGCCAGCTGAATAGAAGTTACTAAGCCCACGTCAGCATTTGTGTGACGGGGATGCCTTCTTGTGGGCGCAATGGCATACCCTTGATCCGTTACGGTGTGTTGCTTGGCGCAGTCGTCGTCCACAAGAGACTGAACGGACCACGACAAGGCGAACTCTTTGTCTTCGCTGATTCACAGAAGGCCTAGCCGGTGGCCGGATAGGCGGGAAACGAGGATGTATGCGCATTCTTCGTCGACGTCCGGGGACCAAATAAGCAATGATATGTCCGCCAGGGTGCATGATCCCTCCTTATATGAACAGGCTGACAACTCATCGACCAGCGACTGAGGTGCGGAGTCTGAATGGCGGATATGGACGGTGGTCTTGAACATATAGCAGTTTGTTACTTCTCTAACATGTTCCACACAACAACGAAAGGGAGCGGAAAGATACGAGAGACTTATCGGATGCTAAGTGCGCCATGCGCCGGATGTTGCCGCCAGTTCGCCGTGAACACAGCGATGGTGCAAGGTCATCTGTCTGCACTCACCCTCTGAAACGGCTAGACTGGTCTCCTGATAAAAATTCTTTTCGAACTCTGAAGAAGTTGACTGAATACGTCACTGTATGTCGGATGATCTTGCAAAGAGCCGCGGGCATAGCATACAGTCTGGTGTTAGGGCGGTAGAGGTGGAGGAACATCTTATACGCCGACACCGAATTGTTTGGCAAGAAGGTCGAACAGTCGCGTAGTTGTTGTGGAACGAAAAAGGTGGTGAGATGGTCGGGGGGACACAGCCACGCTACCATAGCCGAAGACGGGCTCACTAGCAGACAGACTGAAATCACCGTAAAGAGCAAGAGCCGAACGTCGAAAAGAGGAGAACCGGGAACTCGAGCTTGTCGTGACTTTGCCTGATCCATGGATGACTGAGCCAGCTCATCATTCCGTCGCGAAAGCGCCTCAATGCAAGTTTGTGAATTGCGGAGTTGTCGTTGAGTATCCTCGAGGGACGCCGATAGTTGGGCGACCTTGCTCAAGGGTTCTGTTGGGGGGGGGGGTCGCGCCGAGGAGATTATCCGATGCAGGACCCGTGGGATGTGAAGCCAGTGAAATCAGGTTAGCGGTTGGAAAGCGACGAGAGTTACTGAATCTTCGCGTAGCCTGAGCAAATGACGTAGGTGGTCGAAAAGCAGATGCTTCCCGTGGAGAGGGGCAGACCGATGCGAAGTGTCCTTGACCGTAACAATTAAAGCAACGTAGCCCGGACCCAGAAGGAGCAAATCCTATAGAGGGTCGTTGGTGTTGTCCGACTGGAGCAGCAGAAGCCGTAGCATGGGAGCGCGGAGCTCCACGTGGCGGCGCTTCTTGGAGTAACGGGTTTCGGTTACGTGCCTGGCCTGAGTCCTGGCCACCTCGGCATAAAACTTGTATGGCGGCGGGGGACATAGTAGGACGTAAGAGACGTTCCGCCGCTGCCTCGCTGAGCAGCTGCTCGACAGTTTGGGCTTTTGTCACGGCCTGTTCGAAGGTGGTGGGATTCTCCAATTCAACGAAGTAGCGCACATCCCACCGCAGACGCGCAACAAACTCCTCAATAACCCTTTCCTTTTGAGTTGCTAGGTCTTGCCCCGATGTCGCCGCCCGGACTAGGTTCAGAATCCTGTTGGGGAATGCCGTGCATGACTCGCCCGACTCCTGGCGGCAGCCAGACAACTTCTGGCGAGCCGCGTAACGTTGCTGAGGCTTTCAAAAAAAGCGCAGATGGGACACTACGGTTCCATAAGACTTGCGTGCGTCGCCGTCCAGCTCCTCTACCTTTTCGCGAGCTACGCCTTCTAGGTGACCGATCAGAAAATTAGCTTGCTGCTCTTCAGTGAGGGTCGTAGGACGCATACGCATAATATCTTCGAGACGGCGTAGCCATATCGAAAATTGGGCCCCATCCTCGTTATTTCCCGTGAAGGGTGAAATACGGCATCCCTGAGAGTCCGGCTGAAACATTGCCGCCAGAGGAAGATTGTCGAGGCGCTTGCCCACAGCCGCGAAGGATTCATTGAGTTGTTCAGTAAGTGCCGTGTTGCCTTCGTTGATCCTTTTAGACAGCAGAGCCGCTGTGGCGCGCTAGCCATGCCATACCTGGGTAATCACAGAAGAAGTGGCATCGCGTAAGGTCTTGACATCGCGTCCAGACAGGGGGGTATCGTCCTGAAGGTCGGCGAAAACTGGCATCACCGACGGAACGAAGGACTCCATCTCTGACGGCTTTATATCAGAAAGCTGGGTCCAGGACCCCGAGAGAGACGATTGAGACTTGGCGAGACTACGAGTAATAGTAAAGAGACAGGATAGGGAAGGGGGTACCCGAAGGGTTTATATGTCGAGGCCCATGGGAACGAAGGGGGAGATGGGGTTATTGAGGAATGTAAGAATGCGGTTTTAAACAAAAAATAAAGGACGGAGATAAGCCGTCAATGAGAATTCCCCAAAAAGGTCCCTAAGGAATGTTGAAAACGATGTTGCATCTATTCCGCCGAGCGGAGATAGCGCCGGTCTCAAAACATTACAGCGCCAAGCTCGGTAGATGCAATCGCTTGGGCACAAGCAGCGCCGAAGCGGGAGGCACGGCGTGCGTGCTTGGTCTCAGCGATCACGTGAAGGCATATCGTACAGCATGGAAAAACAGTCGTTCCGAGATGACGGGACGGTGGATGCTGAAAACCGAGGAGGAGCACTTAAGTCGAAAAATGAGAGAGTTATGCCGGTGAACCACTACGGACATTATTCCGTCTCAACTGGACTCAGGTTGCGAATTTAAACCCCCGACATGCTGCCTTGCATGTTTTCTCGTGACCTCGGAAATCGACGCGGATAGACAGTCCCTCAAATGCCATCTTCACGATAAGGCGACCAAAGGCAAACATGGTAGCGCTGCGTGGAGATGCACGGGGCGATAAGGCCGAGCAAGAGGCAACAAAGCTGTGAATAAAGCCAACAGGCTCAGTCAAAACGGCAATGATTCAAAAACGGCGCAACTGTGAATGATACTGAGAAGAACGAAAGGAGGAGAGCTAGAGCTAGCAAAACCATGAAAATTTTGTTGTAGGCTTAATAGTAAAATGAGTGAAAATAGGTAAGGATATTAACGAGACACCAAAACCTCAGCAAAGTGTTTTGCAAAAATCAAAAAAAAAAAACGCAAAAGCGTGTGGGCACTGAGGCTAACCTAATGTCCTAAACTGGCGGTCATTTAGCAGAGGCGTGCCCCCCCCTCCCGACCTCTTCTACACGTGATTATCTGGTAATACAACTGCTTGGAGCTAATGGGGGAAGACTCTAATTTTTCTCTTAGAGTGTGCACTCATCTGCTGATATAGTACTGAATACTCGAACAGAACTGAGTAAAAAAAAACAAGACAGGGCCCTGATACTCTAAAAGACGGGCTGACCTCTGCCCGTGAAAGTAAACTCATCATCCTGAGGCTGACGGCTACGGTGAAGAGGTCCAGTGTCGAGGAAAGACATCTGACCTATAGGCAAAAACTGATAGAAGTGGATAAAGTGGAGGGAAACTAGAGAAAGAAGGAAAGAGGTGAAGGGGAGGAGAAAAAAGGAAGCCGTGAAAGAAAGAGGCAAAGGCTAAGGAGGAGGACCCCAGAAAAAGAAGGGGGGCCAAAATCTACTTCTCATGGACCGCTGGATCCGGCTTCAATGCAATGCTTCTGAGTAACCTCCTGCCAGCAAAGGAGATATATCAGAAAAATGCCCCTGTGGGCAAAACAAAAAAAGAAGGGGCAGCGGTCCCTGACTTGCTATGACCAAGAGTTGATCGACAATATCAAAATTAAAAAAGGCAAGGGAAAGAGAAAAAACAACTCTACGGAATCGAATCTAACGGTACCGCATCGTATAAAAAATGGACTTACCGAAAGCCGGCTGGTGGAGGGTGTCGCTGCTACCAGTTATGTCCCCGCCTCTACGACTCCAAGATATAATGCTCAGAACTACAGGAATACAACATCGGAGCAGGTATCAGACACAATATAGTACGGTATAGTACGGTAGTCCGGTGGGAGGGCGTCGTCGGCCCGAGGCTGCTGGGCTCGGTTCGTCCTTGAATGACCTCTCTTGGCACCTCCTCGTCGTCAGCTCGATGTTGTTCCTTTGCCGCCTGGTTCCTCCGCCATTCTCTGTAAGCTTGTAAGTTAGCTGCGAACCGTCAGATGATTTACTCCTTGCCCTCGCTAACCGTTTACTGGGAGATACTGTAGAAATACTGGCTCTTACACTATAAATTGCAACAGTTGGCAGTTATTTCCTGAATAGAGTGGAGTGTGATCAAATACCGTCTCAGTATCTCGCCGTTATGAGTATAGGCGAATCGGAGAAGAGCAACACAGCAAACAATCAAAGTGAAGCTTGGTAGTGTCTCGAAGGCAACCCAACTGCGGGACCGCAGCACTACCGAGGTGTACACCATCGGACTTAATCTCTTTAATCTGATTACGGATCTACTTTGCCAGCACCGTAAGGCCCAGGATGGGTACAATGTTCCACATCTGTAAGATTAAGAAGTTCGTAACTGATTGTTTTATCTTTTGTCTGACGAACGAAACCACCGTTGAGCCTCCTATGTGGGATACAGCAGTGAGACAATGGGTAAGCGTGAGGCCGTTGTCGGTGATTCCCTGAGGAACGTTTGTATTTGCATTTGGTGATCTGATATGCTCTTGGACAGCCCACTGGCATATAGTGGGTTTTGTAAGAACAGGTGGCGGGAGCGAGGTCGCGTTAACGTTTTGGAGAGTCTTGATGTTCTTTTCACAAGGCACTTTGACTTCATAAGTTTCACTTCATGAACTGGGCTCACTTGCTTTGTTAGGCCATTATTGTTTGACAGAGGGGATCAAAGTTAATCACAATTGCCGTCATTTCATAGCATAATTTAGGTACGATAGATTTCTCTACAAGCATCCCCTTACCGTATAGGGCAGGTCCAAATATTGTCTTCGCAATATGAAGACCTGAAGGCGTTCTCGTCATGGATTCCTGACGCAATATTAAGTCATGATAAAGATCTAACCTTTCTGAAACGTGAGCACGTTGGTGTTCTCCTCGGAGCTTTGAGTTCGCAAACAAACATTGTTTCTTTCAAAAAATCAACAACTATATTTGTCGATCTGACGCTGGGGAGTCCGCTGGTAAACACTGATTTTGTTTGAATCCTCAGGTTGAGTTTTCCTTCAGTGTTTTCAAATGCAGTGCCTACATTTGCAGCCACTAAGTGACTTTGAAAACTGTTAGTGTGTCCAGCAATATCCGAGATACTCGGCGTGCATAGTTTGGTTGTGGACTTGAGGAGATTGGAACTTTCAGCAGCGCTATCTTCTGTGACGTCTTTTGCGCCTTGCAAGGAAGGTCTTTCAGGGCGTGGGACGCTTTTTGAAAATGGATTTCTGCATGGTATAGGGGCATGAGCACAGAGTACAGAACTATGGTCCATTTCCGCTAAGTGGCCCTCTGAATGCCAAAAAAGGAGTGAAAATGTTTTCGTCAGAACTTGCCGCTCTAACCCACTAAGCGTCGTTTGTTTCATTCATGGCGTCGACTGTCCACACAGTAAAAGGCGCCAGCGGAGTGGGCATTGAAAATAACGTGAACGTTGGCCAAAAAAGGGCTAACATTTTGAAAAGTGCGGGGAAGTTTCATATGTGCTCTCCACAGTTGAGCTGCTGGCAGCGACGGATGGTGTGGTGTATAGCGATGTGGACTTCGAGTTGGGACGAGGAAGCTGGGTTTATGGTTCGGATCTTCGGAGCGTTGCTGTTTTTGCATTTTATGCTGCCACCTCCAGTTTGGTTCCATATTGCATCAAGGCTCCTGAATCGTGAGCACAGGCTCATTGAAGTCTTCAGGGAATCCAAATCATGGATTGCCAAATTTGATCGAGAATGTGGGCTACCATCAAGGCGGGTCACGCGTTTTGTGACCACAAAGAACCTACATTGCAGACAGGAGGGGAGCAGGAGACAAATGATTCCGTGAAAAGCGTAAGGGAAGAGATGGATGAGTTCCCTCTACCTGCCTTGAAAACACTACGCATCTCATCACCTAAATAGGCTGAAAAAAAATTTGCGGTTTCTTACAACGGAGGTGTTAGTAGCTGACTTGCGCGATCCTCGAAAAGGTAGCTCACTCAATCATACCACGGTAGTCTCTGTCACTATAAGCTGGTCGCTTACCACGGGTATGAACGACTTCGTCAATGGTTTGATCCTGTTGTTTCCAGAAAATGTTCAGTGCAAATTTTCGCCACCAATTATCCAAAAAATGAAGAAAACAACTTCGAAAGGACCATATCACCCTGGAGCAACATGTCTGCTACGTGGCTTTTCATGAAACATGTAGAGCCACGTAGCAGACATGTTGATCGTTTCAATTGAGTCTTCAGTAAGACCTTTCCCAACAGTCTTCCTTTTGACAAGTCCACTCATGACGACAAGTTTCTTCGAAAATTTCACTGTGGCTCTACATGCGTGTTTCATTCTTTCCCGTGTGTACGCCGAGTCACATCATTGCTCAGCAGCTGGAGAACTTCTGAGCGGGTGGACTAGTAGCCTTGCGCTCACCTTGAAGAATGGCATCAGACCGAACCATGCTTTTGCTGGTTGTTAACTTCTTTTATAGTCCTAATGGTAAGTATTGGAGGATTGTTGAAAACTGTGCGGTAAGTTTTGAGCAACCTTGCAGTGACAGAGAGAGCAAAAAAAAGGAGGCCGGGTTGAAAGGTCGGTCTCAATGGAAAAAAACAAGATAAGATTAATTTAATTATAAGAGAGCATGTACATTTGGAAAAATCCAGAGATAAAGGATTGATGGAGAAGGAGGCTGTGAGCTCGACAAGTAGAAGGGCTTGAAGGATTCGTGGTAGAAGTCATTTTTAAGATTCATAACACCCTTCGCGTTATTTTTATTTGTTATCACAGTAAATGTATGACCTTTTTGAGCACCGGACAACACGACGTCACATGACAAGGACGATTTTTTTAGGAACACTTCAGCAACAAGAAGAGAAGGGAAGGGGCTCAACATAAAACTATGATGTCTGATTTCCCAGCTGATTTCTTTATGCGCTTTTTCAAACCACCCCGGCCGCATGTTCATGCTCGGCTTGACTGTTTGATGGCCAAATCATTTGCCTCCCGCTCTCCTCCTGTCTGCAACGTAGGTTCTTTGTGGTCACAAAACGCGTGACCCGCCTTGATGGTAGCCCACATTCTCGAACAAATTTGGCAATCCATGATTTGGATGCCCTGAAGACTTCAATGAGCGTGTGCTCACGATCCAGGAACTCTGATGCAATATGGAGCCAAACTGGAGGAGGCAGCATAAAATGTAAAAACAGCAACGCTTCGAAGATCCGAACCATAAACCCAGCTTCCTCGTCCCAACTCGAAGTCCACATCGCTATACACCACACCACCCGTCGCTGCCAGTAGCGATACTGTGGAGAGCACATATGAAACTTCCCCGCACTTTTCAACATGCCAGCCTTATTTTGGCCACCGATCACGTTATTTTCAACGCCCAGTCCGCTGGCGCCTTCTACTGTGTGGACAGTCGACGCCATGGATGAAACAAACGACGCTTAGTGGGTTAGAACGGCAATTTCTGACGAAAACCTTTTCACTCCATTCATTTTCATTCACAACATTTAAAATCTTATAAAATTAATGCAAAGCCATGCCAAGATTTATCGAGAGTCGAACATGGACATTTTCACTCCTTTTTTGGCATTCAGGCCATTTAGCGGGAGTGAACCCTAGTTCTGTACTCAGTGCTCATGCCCTATACCATGCAAAAATCCATTTTCAGAAAGCGTCCCACGCTCTGAGAGACCTTCTTTGTTAGAGGCAAGTCTGTCTTTTGGGCTCCAGAGTCAGAGAAGAAGAGGACTTTCTCTTCACTTCTGCCTTCTGTAATCCCATAAGTTCCCTTCACCGGTAAGAACAAGCTGAGATGTTCTGCAGTCTTGTTATACAGTTGGCTTGATACAAATTCCTTCCCCATATAATCATGAGTATTACATGAGTTCACGCTTTTGTCGAGCCCATACTGATTCCCTTGACCGTTACTAGCGCTACCACGCTGATTGGAGTAAGGCCTAAATGGCTCAGCTCTGTGATTCCATTGTGTGGGATTACGGTTTTCACAATCCACCTTGAAATTCCGTGGGATCTTGGAATCGTTTTGCACCGTCCTTACGTTATCGTCGTTCCTGACACATAACGAAATGTGGTGGTTTCGAACACATCGGACACAATCTACTCTTTAGCAGTAAAAGCTGCTGGGTCTCAAATAACATCACGACTAGCACCTACTCTCATCTTTAAGGATCTTTTGGCGACAATCTTGATCCGCTATCGCCTTACAGCTCGATGATGAAAGGTTATTCCTGTGGCAGAAAATACAGTTATCGCTGTATCGGGGTTGTGAATGATCAAGCTTGCTGGCCCCGCCGGGTTTATTTGCGTAGCCTAACCTATACTCAACATATTGCTTCGCGCTAAGCTCTAAATTTAATTGGATCATTAACGAGCCATATCATTGGGTGCACTAGACCTGAATGCTGTCGATACATCTAAGCAACTTTTGGCTGAAGTAGTAGCAGGCTTCATACTTATTATCTTTTGCACAACTTGTGCTCTATTCGTTGGTTGATTCAGTTTTGTGTAGGGTTTTGATTATCCAGTTATATTTAGTTATCTGGAATTAGCCCTATGCCCTTGATTGAATTCTGCGTTTACCTACTAGACTCTCTTCCCGTAAGAGGATTTTTCCATTGTATGCGAGTCAGATCTGTTGTGTACAAGTGTCTCGCAGACTGCCCAGTATTCTGGTAAATCTTCAGCACTACCATAAAATTTCGGTAGCGGCACTTGCGAGGGCTTTATCGAGCAGCAAATCTCCTGCGGAATTGCTTGCGCCATATTTCCCCCTACCATAGTGTTTGGCGGTGTGCTATTTTCCCAAATAACTCCAGCATTTCTTCCGAAGTTGCCTCCTGGGTTTGCATTTATAGATCTCCTCTGTTCTAAATCGATCGATTGTAGGTATAATGCACTCTGCGAAGTCTAGCCTAGCTAAATAGCCATTCTCCCGAGCACATCTCACCTCATCTAATCGTGCCTCGAGCATGTAACCTAGCCTGTCCGCGTCGGTCATTATCGGCTGGATGATAGACTCTTCCTCGATATGCTCTATTTCTAGCATTATATCCTTCCCTTCAGACTTATTTTTGCATGCCTTGCTTATCTCTATTATCTCATTATAGCGCTTTGCTAGCTTTTCATGGCCCTCTTCAAGTAATCTGAATGCTGTTTTGGACAAGCGCAATAGTAGACCTACAATTTTCGTAGGACTCCTTCTCTACAGTGGAGTATTCGGATCTAGAAGTGTAGGCCCCATAACGTGCGTCAGATCTTTCAGGGCGCTAGTGCATGAGATAATTTTTTTTGTTGAAGTGGAGTGCCATTCTTTCTGTGTTGTTAAGATTGATTTTGTAATATATCGTTTCCCAGAAACCTATGATAGAACCCTGTTCGATTGGTCGATGATAGAACCATGATACAGGACCTCGTTTGAATCCGTTATCCAGCTTTTGGAAAATATAAAATCACGTTGGATTACATTTTAATTCGGAAAATTTCTTTTTGGCTTATCTAGGCCGATGCAACAAAATGTGCAGGTGGTTGGTCCAATAGAATATTTATAAAGGCTGCGGTGATAGAAGTTGTTTCGAAATAGAATAGTAAGCGCGGGTGTTACCGCTATAAGAGCACACACCAATGGTAAATAATACTTCGTAACTAGTTAAACTACGTCTTGCTCGTGGCGCTGTTTGAGGAATAAGTGCTGACCCACTTATCTCGGGTTCGCTTGACCCCGCACTATGCAGGGGCGGGGTTCATCTAGGGAATTGTCTCTGACAGTGAGACGACGAAATAGATATGGGGATCGTTGCCGTAGACTACGATACACTAGAAGAATATCATATGACAGTTGTAGGGAGAAGCGTGGTGAAATTGAGTCCATTTCGGAGAGAAAGCCGCAAATTAGAATAAACATCGGTGCATCAGTGAGTTTTGCACTATCTGTTAGGGTTATTGTATGTTTACTTTTGGCTTCGAAGTAAAATTAGAGTTCGCTCCAGTGTCGTTGGCTGAAAGAATGAGAAGCATAGGGCAGGCAAAGATTTTTATTTTATGAGAAAATATTCCATAACTAAAGCGAAATGCACGGCAGATGCTGCTTTTATAATGATGTGAATGACAAAATGAAGAGTGCAAGCGATGCGGTGTAGGTAATCTTCGACTTCAAGCGAAATAGTATCAGCGATAGTATTTTTCAAACAGTGTCATTCGATGCCAAAGCCGGGGAATCATTTTCATAGTGGATTCCTTTTTATATTTGAGTAACACAGTTTTGTGCTTTCATGCTCTGCACAGCTTCAGAATAAGAAGCTTAAATCTTTCAAAAATTCCGTAACTTCTCAAATCATCCAGAATAGTGGCCGGCTTTTCGACGCTAAAGTCTACCGTGTTTCTGTTACTCGAGCCAAATCGTCAGTTAGGCGATCGAGTGAATGATTTTGGTAGAGAATACTGAAGTTCTACCGATTCGATCTGGATTTTATGAATTACTTCCTTGTCATTAAATAGCTTTTTTTGAAAAAAAAACAATGCAAGCTTTCAGGGTTTATTCGATGAATGAATGAGATCCAATCTTGAGCCTTTGGGAAGATATAGGAAGTCTCAGTAAAATTAGAGTTAGAGAGAAACGACTTCTTCTTCTTCTTCTTCTTCTTATTCTTTAGCGTTTGTCTCGCTTGTAAGCGGGTCCGCTTTTCTGATATGTTGACGCCACTTCTCCCGATTAAACGCTTGATCGGGGTGGATGTTAACCGCTTTAAGATCTTCGTGCAACTTATCGAGCCACCGCTGCTTTAAAGGTCCTCTAGACCGCTTTTCGGACACGTCAAGGTTGAGACCGATTTTACGAACATTGTCGTTCTTCGCGCGAGGAGCATGACCATTCCATCGTAGACGAGCTCCGCGCATTTTATCGACAATGGGCGCAACACCGAATCGCTCCCTGATGGCGTCATTACTTATACGGTCTAAGCGTGTTTCTCCGGCTGTCCAGCGCAGCATTTTGGTCTCCATCACGCTGAGACCGGCTTCAGCCTCTTTGGTTGTAGGCCAGCATTCAGCGCCGTATATCGCGACCTGCCGGATGGCGGTTCTGTAGATCTTGGGCTTGAGACACTCAGGGGTGTTCTTATTGCAGAGTACGCCAGTCATTGAGCGCCACTTCAGCCACGCTGCATTCACGCGAGACTTCGTTTCAAAACCCAGGCTGCCGTCAGACGCAATTGCGATCCAAAGTACTTGAAGGTTGTTGTCCGTATGAGCTCAGTGCCATTGATCTTGATAGAGGCTGGCTCGCTCGAATCAGTGGTTAAGTACTACCTTTTTGACGTTTAACCTGAGCCCGAACATAGCCAGACGGTCGGACCATGTCTGCACCTGTGACTCGAGCTCGCTTTTGTCTTCGCTGGCGAGCATCACGTCATCGGCATAAAGAAGCGTCCACGGAGACGGCTTCTGGAGGTCTTTTGTGATGGTATCCATGACGACAAAAAGTAGTGGGGATATCGCACAGCCTTGGTGTACTCCGACGGGTCGATGTACCCGCTGCCATTTGCACCCGGCTCTTTGGGCTAGTGTAAAGGATTCGCACCCACTCAATAAGCTCTCCGGGTACGCCAGGCTGTCGTAAAGCATACCATATAACGTCACGTGGAACGCGGTCGAAAGCCTTCTCCAAGTCTAGAAAGACAAGATGTACCGGTCTACGTTTCTCGCGGTGCTTTTCTAGGAGGCGAGCGGCGTGTATGGCGTCGATGGTGCTACAACCAGCTACAAAACCACACTGGTTAGCGGTCAGCTCGACGATATCCCGGATACGACTGTCTACAATCCGCTCTCCTCAAGACTGCCCTTCTTCTTCCAGATAAGAATAGTCTTACTCTGTTGACAGCTCTCAGGGATCTTCTTCTGTGCAACGACCTGGCTGAAGAATTCCGTTAACCACATCCTACAGGATTCCAGCCTTTCGATTTCCACAAGTTTGCTGCTAAGTCGTCAGGACCAGTTGATTTGCCTGATTTCATCTTCTCCAAAGCCGTAATGGTCTCATTAACGGTTATCTTCTGAACGGGACCGTGTACTGGCGAAGCGCAGGGGATAGCGGGATGAGCGAATTCGACTTTTGAGATGTTTGCGAAGTACTCTCGCCATCGTTTCAGTGTTTGCCGGCGGTAACATTATTGATGTGACTGGGGTGTTCGTAGGACGGCCTTTCACGTGGGCCTGTCGCCTGCATTTGAATGTCCGTGGTCAGCTCAGCCCACGGAGTGGGCAGTTTTCAATGGCACCCCTTGGAGGAACGGACTTCGCCACCAGTTAGAGAGGAATGACCACTCTCTTACAATTAGGAAAGCATGCGAGGTGTACTGTGTTAAGCATTTATGTTGGGTGCGTAACTTTTCCATAGAGAGCATAAGGATCATTCAAATTAACAACAAAACATATGCTCAAGGAAAAAAACATACAGGGCAATAAGCTCTTCCTCCTTTCGGACAGGCCTCTTGTCGACTAAGGAGAGGTGATATTTTTTCTCTAAAAGAAGAATGATATCAACTGAGACAAAGAATCAACTCATATTTGTTAGTTATCAGTTTTCAAAGGCACTATCGCGAGAAACTGGAACTTGGGAAAATCAGCCACTTCGGACAGAACTATTACCCAAATAACCTGTTCATCATAACCAAAGCGACAGTCTATTTTTGTTCGATTTTGTGATATAACAGGTATTCCTTCACCCTTTCAGCATTTACACTGGAGCGTTTGCCTTATGGTTGTGATTATAGCGAGCGTCTTTGCTAGAAAAGCAGGCTTTTCCAAATTTGATATGCGCTCGATGAGCTGAATTGAGCGAGCGATATTCCTCATCAGAAAAAGAAAAGTAATAGTTGCAAGAAAAAGGGTGATACGGTGATCTGCAGTTCTCTTCGCTTTTTCGAGCAGTTGGCGCGGGTATTGCACCTAGCCTTGATTGGACCTTGTCACAAAAATTCGCTAGCTAATAGTCTAGGAAGCCACAAAAAAGGTTTGTATTATAGCAGAATCAGGAATCAATCATAATTATCCTTACTATATATAACGCACCCGATTCTGTCTGCCTGTCACGGAATTCTATATAACCTAAAGAAACGCCTAGAGAGGTCGATTAAGTTCAGAATGGGTTGAGCATAGGGGAAGTACAACAGAAAGACTAGCAGAGCCCCTCCCCAACGGAGCGGGGCATGCGCCGGGGTGGGGCGGTGTTACGAACAAAGCTTCCTAATGAGGTTTTATAACAGGCCAGACACCGGAAAAAAATGAGCAAAGGTGAGGGATGGGTCATCAAATGAAATATAGAGGGCTCACCGGAGGGGCGTTCTCGCAGTGACTGGTACGTCCTACATAAGCATACGACTCGATTCAACGACGGCATGATTCGAAAATATCCTTACTATATACAGTGCGTTTCATAATTATAAGGTCACCCTCAATTTTTGCACTTTCAAAAAAAGTAATCATTAAGGATTTTTTCTAGCATCATGAACGGATTCCCCAGCACGAATAACCTAGGTATCCGTTTCTTAGCCGCTGCTGCATTCTTCTGAACTTTTTTAGAACAGTTTATCGGTTTTTGCACCGTTTCATAATTATAAGGTCACCCTGAGAAAGTGAACAATTATTAACGAAAGAGAGGAAATTTCGTGTTTGAAGATACTTGTAAGGGTAAGCATGTGTAGCAAAGGCATTTCTAAACCTGACTGTCAACATGGTTCGTGGTCATCTGCTTTCCTCTGATGAGAAGGCTCATCATGAAGGTGGGCTCCGTACTCGAGCCATTTCCAGGCAAATAGAGAGATCCCCTCGGTCCATTCGGAGATTTCTAGAGAGTCCTCATCCCGTTAGATATAACACCGACTGTGGACACCCATGAAAGATTACTACCCGTGACGAGCGGAAAATTCTGAGGACTGTTTCCAACAGTACGTCCTCCTTGAACCAGATCCGATCGGAATTAAACCTCTCTGTGTCGAAAACTACAGTCTGGAGAGCAGTGAGAAGATGCGAAAACATCAACAGGCAAGCAATGGAGAAGGTGCCACGAATCACCGATCGTCACAAAGAGGCTCGACTCGGATTTGCAAAGATGAACCTAGGGAGAGATTGGGCAAAGGTAGATCTGCATGGAAATTACACCATAGAGCTGAATAATTCCTACTCAGGTCCTCTTTTCGGATGAAAAGAAATTCAATCTGATGGAAACAAGCGGTACTAACGCGAATGAGGTTAGGAACCAGTCTACTTCAGCCGTCGCAGTTTCGGTGGAGGAAGCCTATGGCGCGGGGTGCGTTCTGCAATGATGTCGTGTTGTCGTGAGCTGCAGTATGGACTTCAAGGATTACCAGAAAGTCTTGGAGCATCATCTAGTACCTTTTCTATGCCATCGCCGTCACCTCAACTATGCCTTTCAACAAGATAACGCCTACAATCATGTGAGCCGTGCAACTTATGAGTGGCTGCAATGCCAATAAATAAGCGTCCTACCATGGCCAGCCTGCAGTCCCGACCTCAGTCGGATGGAACATATCTGGGACATAATATTCAGACAGGTTTATGCGAATAACCGTCAGTTCCAGGGCAAAGAAGAGCTGAAGCGAGCACTTATCGAAGCATGGAGAGCAACCGATGAGGAACATCTTCGAAACCTAGTTTCTAGTATGCCACACAGGCTCTTTGATGTTGCTCCTAAACAAGGAGGAGCTATAGATTATTAACTGTTGTACATATGCCATTAACACTGATGAATCATTTACTTCCTCAGGGTGACCTTATAATTATGAAACGGTGCAAAAGCCGACACTATCTTTAAAAAATTCGTAAAAAAATTTGAGGTGAAAGATATTGCGACCAAAATTTGAGTACGGAGGTACATTGTGACGAGGAATCTACCAGTGTTTGCCAAAAAATTCCACTCTGGCTGCTTTCTCCGGAATCGCAAAAATCTGGGGTGACCTTATAATTATGAAACGCACTGTATAAAGCACTCTGTCTGCCTGTCTGTCTGTCTGTTTGTTTGTTTACACGGAAATTCGATATAACTAGAAGAAACACCTGGAGAAGTCGGGTCAAGTTTGGAATGAGTTGAGCATAGGGTAAGTGCAACAGAGCACACGTGAGCCTAGCGGAGTCCCGCCCCCAAGGGGCGGGCATGCGCCGGAATTGGGCGGGGTCATGGGCGAATTCTTCTATTTCGGTCTCATAACATTCCAGACACCAGAAAAAAATGTGCAAAGGTGAGGGATGGGTCAACAATCAAAATAAAGGAAACTTACCGGCGGTGGGCGGAGCGCTCTCGCAGTGGGCGGTACTTTCCATAGAGATTCATAACTCGATTTAACGAAGGTGTCGAGGCCAGGAAAAAAAAATAAAAAAAGTGAGCAAGGCCCTAGCGTGCTAAGCATGCATAGGTATAGCAAAGCCCCGCCCACGAGGGGCGGGGCGTGCGCTGAGGTGAAAGCCGCTTTTCAAAAGTGAGTGTAACTTAGTTCGGAAAAGTTATAGAATGCGGAAAAAAAGTTGGTTAGAGGTAATGGGACAAATGTGGCCAGATCCCGAAAGTGGGCGGGGTTGGCACCAAAGTAGGCGGAGCTTAGATCAAAAATTTATAACTCTATTTAGAAACGTTCTGGGATGCGGCAAAAAGGTATCGAGGTGTAAAAGAACAAATGTGGTCAAATCGCGAAAGTGGGCGGGGTTGGCACCGATGTGGGCGGGGCTGGCATCAAAGTGGGCGGGGCTTAGATCAAAAATTTATAACTCTATTTAGAAACGTTCTGGGATGCGGCAAAAAGGTATCGAGGTGTAAAAGAACAAATGCGCTCAAATCCGAAAGTGGGCGGGGCGGCCACCAAAGTGGGCGGAGCTTAGATCAAAAATTTATAACTCTTATTCAGAAAACGTTCTGGGATGCGGCAAAAAGGTATCAAGGTGTAAAAAGAACAAATGTGGTCAAATCCCGAAAGTGGGCGGGGCTGGCATCAAAGTGGGCGGGGCTTAGATCAAAAATTTATAACTCTATTTAGAAACGTTCTGGGATGCGGCCAAAAAGGTAATCGAGGTGTAAAAGAACAAATGCGCTCAAATCCCGAAAGTGGGCGGGGCGGCACCAAAGTGGGCGGAGCTTAGATCAAAAATTTATAACTCTATTCAGAAACGTTCTGGGATGCGGCAAAAAAGGTATCAAGGTGTAAAGGAACAAATGTGGTCAAATCGCGAAAGTGGGCGGGGTTGGCACCGATGTGGGCGGGCCTGGCATCAAAGTGGGCGGGGCTTAGATCAAAAATTTATACTCTATTTAGAAACGTTCTGGGATGCGGCAAAAAGGTATCGAGGTGTAAAAGAACAAATGCGCTCAAATCCCGAAAGTGGGCGGGGCGGCACCAAAGTGGGCGGAGCTTAGATCAAAAATTTATTACTCTATTCAGAAACGTTCTGGGATGCGGCAAAAAGGTATCAAGGTGTAAAAGAACAAATGCGCTCAAATCCCGAAAGTGGGCGGGGCGGCACCAAAGTGGGCGGGGCTTAGATCAAAAATTTATAACTCTACTCAGAAACGTTCTGGGATGCGGCAAAAGGTACCAAGGTGTAAAAGAACGAAGTGGGTGAGGCTGGCACCAAAGTGGGTGGGGCTTAGATCAAAATTTCATAACTCTGTTCAGAAACGTTCGAGAACGCGGGAGAAAAGTGGTGAGAGGAATTGACACAAATGTAGTTCAGTCCTCAAAGGGGGCGGAGCTGGCACATGAAAGCGGGGCTAGGACCAAGAATTCATCTCTTCAAAAACTTTCTGGAATGTGGAAAAAATGGTTTGGAGCAGTCAAAAGAAGGGTGGTCAAGTATATTGTTGAAAGGGTTTGCACTAAGGTGGACGGAGCTATGATCAACCCTTGATAACTGTGCTCAAATATATCGAGCGTGATGCTATCAGCAGTTCAGCGTTCGAATCTAGAGAAAACTATCTTATTTTGATTATCCAACATTCCGCTGAAAATCTTCATCGTGGGTAAGTGGCCGTCGACATATACTGCGCGCGTTAGCGTGCATAGCCAGACTGGTTATTTATAATTCTGTTCACAACGTCCTGAAGCGCGACAACAAAAGTGGTTATATGTAATAGATGAAATCCCCTCTAAATTTCGAATTGGGTGTGTTTTGCACTAAGAAGGGCATTGCTAGCCAGACATGGGGAAAATAGATAGAGGTGAGGAACTGGTCAAATACGCGAACGGAAGAGACTTATCCGAGGTGAATCATCTTCGACCTTTGTGCATAAACTCATAACCCACCACAGCTATTGACAGATTCTCAAGTGATAGAGCTCAGAACAAAGATTCTCAAGTGATAGAGCTGAGAACAATTCGTCTTTGTTTGACACCTTCTTTGCTGTGGCGCACGCGTTGGCGTGCGGTGCTCAACTGATTAAATATAAGTGGGAAGTGAAGGAAAAACTATATCCATTAAAACGGTTTGAACTCAAACTGGCTTCAAACTTATTGTGGCTTTGGAATAACAACCACTATCCACCATTCAACAAGAGGCATGAGAACGCATTATCTCATTCTCGGTAGTTCTCCACATGCGAACCTTCTTTCCAGAATCTTCGCAAAGTCCCACACAGTAACCATCATTTTTGCCATCACGGGCAAGTAAAAGGTTACTCGCAGAGGCGGATATGGGTACATTCGTGCGAACTGCGCGCGGCAAATTGCGCGGCGGAGTTCGTGGCGACCCAAACGACTCTGGCGTCTATTATTGGGGCATGAACTTCAAGTAGAGTAGATTAGTATGCACAAATGATGCTACTAATTTACTCCACTCCAAATTTGAGCCCCAATAATAAGCGCTAAAATCGTTAAAATCGCTACGAATTTCGCCGCGCGCTTCGAATCGCACGAATGTTCCTTCCCCTGCAGAGGCTACCACTCGTTTTTTGGGATGTTCTTACTGTACTGTTTTCCTCGAAAGTGAAGGGGAAAGGTGGGCCAGGTCAAACTAGGTCCAGCTCAGTGAATTGCAGTCGTAGTTGATAACTAACAAGGATTGAGAAGGTGAGCGCGTTCTAGTTCCCGCCGATGACCCTCTTTTTCACTTGCTGTCTGCTAGTACCAATCAATAACACTCAGGGACAGAGGCCTGGAACCTAAGACGCAATCGTTTTTTCATGGATGTAGCCGCTGTTTTGAATGGGGGTCGTGACTGCTGCTGTGGGGATTTCGATTCAGAAAAGATGGGAGCTTCCTCTCATAAGTACAGACGCTTCGAATGCAAATAAAAAGCAACTATCTTCAAATTAGGCTTTAAACATTAGGCACTATTTTTTTCAAACATCTCAGTCCTTACGAGTGTTTCTATGGATTTAAGGTTGTTTTTTGAAACCTCGTCTTTCCCAGAAGTTTCGCAAGAATTCGGCACTTTGCACTCTCATCCGACAGAGCTTAAGCAGCCTTCGCTTCATAACAAGAATAAGAATGGAGCCGCCACTTCCATACAAGGCTTTTCGCCTCTCGATAACTTATGCTAGTTTACTAGCGGCAGCAAGGCATTCAGTCCGGTTGCTTCGAGAGCAATCGGACAGCATCTTAATAGACATTCATTGTAATTCTAGACGGAAGTTGATTTCAAGTGATGGTAACTGTGAAAAGACTTTTGGTTGTACACTTTTGAATGCTCTGGAAGCAGATCGAAAAGCGAACTTTATACACTGGTTACCAGTTCTTTAAGGAATATGGAATCAAAATGCAGTGCAAAACAGAAAAAATAACATTTGATGCCGCGTAGAGAAAACATTACACTGTTTACAACCGGTCCCTTCAAAATACAAGTTACGTTGCGATAGAAGAACAAAAAACGGAAGAGTTATGTTGTGATCGGTACAGAAATAAGGAAAGATTGCCATCGAGAGCAAGAGATCTTCAAGGGTTCTCTCAACAACGTTTGTCATAATGAAAATATAGTTAAAATTGAAACAACAGTTCCCGAGAATGGCAAGGATAGCGACGTAAGAGATAGTGGATAAGAGCATGGGCTGGCGCTGGAAAGTTTTGCGTGCCTCCTCAATTTGGCCGCCATCTGTACCTCAAGCGGAAAGCGAGGTTGTCAGAATGAACAGCGTAGTGAGATAAACAGATCCTCCCAGTCCGAAAAAAGATATGTTACTTCCTGCTACTCCTGCTACAAAGAAAGAAGTGTATGAAAAACTGTAGGAGGTGTGGCGCGAACAACAAGCGCAATTCTTACTATATTAAACACAAATGTCAAATGTGTGTCACAAATGTTTTACTGTTCGTATGTTTGTCTGTAACTATCTCATATGGCGCCATCCTCACTATATATAAACCCGAAATGTCAAATGTTTTTCACAAATGTTTTTCTGTTTGTATGATTGTCTGTTTGTCTGCAACTATCTTATATAGCGCCATTCGGAAATCAACTGGAACAGCTCAGACAGGTTGGAACAAGGGGGGATTGGGGATGAACGATGGATGGGGAATGAGCCGAACTCCTTGGGCAAATGTGACCCAAGCTAGGCTCCGCCCACCAAGGGCGGGGCGTGCGCGAAAAGTGTAGTCCACTAGAAATCCGTAACTCCTGTTCTGCTGGGCCTAGAGTATTCAAATTTGACAGAGTTGCAGGCGGCAAGATGGGGAAACTAATGGCAGGTGGCAGATGTAGACTCTGCCCACAGGAGGCGGGGCTTCCGCATTAATAGTTTATTTGGTTCTGGGGTGTTCAAATTTGGCAGAGATGTAGGCAGCAGGATAGGAAAACTAATGGCAGATGGCAGGTGTAGCCTCGGCCCACTGGGGTCGAGGCATGAGCAAAAGTTGCTTTCCTTGACTTAGAGCGTTCGAAACGTATGTGATAGATGGTAGAATGAACTCTCTGTAGTAGGTGGCACAAGTGGACTCCGCCTCCGCCCGCAACAGTTCCTGACAGCAAGCTGGACAGCTGTAAAACATTAGCATACGCCACCGATCCGACTTCTGTTTCAAAATGTGATGGCGTTGGAAAGTGCAGCGCTGTCAGAATGCATAAAGATTGGGTGTCGATGAAAAGACTACCAATTAGCCACACTTTTCCAGACAGCAACCTGTACAACTGTGAAACATTAGGACACGCCACTGATTCGACTACTATTCCCAAATGTGCTGCCGTTTGAAAGTGCAGAGCTGTCAAAATGCATAAAAATTGGGTGTCAATAAAAATACTGTTAATTAGAGACACTTTTCCTGACAGCAACCTGGACAACTATAAAATATTAGTATACGCACCGACTTCTTTTTCCTTTCCTTTTTTCTTTCGACTTCTTTTTCCAAATATGCTAGCGTTGGAAAGTGCAGAGCTGAATAAAATACATGAAAAGTGGGTGTTAGTAAAAAATTGTTGCTGGCTTTTATTTTTCTTTCGTCAACGTCAATAACTGCGGTTTATCCGAGAACGCGATAGTAATAGCGACTACTCGCAATCTACTATTTGGTGCTCGGAAAGCATTTTCTTTGTCTACCAGTTGTTGGACTCACTCCGAAAGTCAACACAAGAAAGTGCCCGCAGCTGGGCTCATTGACACTGTTTTCGAGGAATCAGCTGCAGTGTACTGAACCACAGCTCCACAGCGACTCACGATCTGTGCTCCGAATGCCATTCTAAGGCCCATCGAGGTATTCCGTTCTGAGCGCAGATGCATCCACACATCCTTTGCCGAGCTACTAACATCGTTTGCACAACCCTCTCTTTTTGGGATATTACCCACTCTTCGACTTTCGCAGTAAGATGTACCACTCTACCAGTAGTGTACTTCAGAAATCGTGGCGTACTACTACTAGTGTGAACTACTAGTGTTCTCATCTTCCTGATTGTTCCCATTCGAATTTGAACTTTCTCGCCTTAACGAAGCAAGTTTTGCTCACGCTACACCCCAATTGATCGGTATTCAGTCCTGTAACCTACTACTAGTGTTCTCATCTTGCCGAATGTTCCCATTCTAATTTGAACTTTCACGCCTTAACTAAGCAAGTTTTGCCCACGCTACACCCCCATTGGGCATCATTCGGTCCTTTCACCTTCTGCTAGTGTTCTCATTTTGGAAATTTTATTCAGTCGAATTTGAACATTCTTGCTTTAACGAAGCAACATTTGCGCAAGCTACACCCCCATTGGGCGCTATTCGGTCCTTTCACCTACTGCTAGTGTTCTCATTTTGGAAATTTTGTTCAGTCGAATTTGAACATTCTTGCTTTAACGAAGCAACATTTGCGCAAGCTACACCCCCATTGGGCGTTATTCGGTCCTTTCACCTACTGCTAGTGTTCTCATCTTGACGACTATTTCCGTTCGAATTTGAACTTTCTCGCTTTAAATGAGCAATGTTTGCTAACACTACACCTCCATTGGGCGGGGTTCAGTCCTGTCAAATACTAAAAGTGTCCTACTCCTGCCGGCTGTATTTCTTGAGAACTCAATGTTCTATCTCTAAGGAACAATTTTTGCGCAAGCTGCAATACCATTACAGTCCTGTGTTCTAAGTTCCACTGCTGGTTTTCTCATCTTGACGACTATTTCCGTTCGAATTTGAACATTCTCGCTTTACCGAAGCAACTTTTGCGAAAGCTACACCCCCATTGGGCGTCATTCGGTCCTTTCTCCTTCTGCTAGTGTTCTCATTTTGGAAGTTTTGTTCAGTCCAATTTGAACATTCTTGCTTTAACGAAGCAACTTTCGTGCAAGCTACACCCCCGTTGGGCTTTATTCGGTCCTTTCACCTACTGCTAGTGTTCTCATCTTGACGACTATTTCCGTTCGAATTTGAACTTTCTCGCTTTAAATGAGCAATGTTTGCTAACGCTTCACCTCCATTGGACGGGGTTCAGTCCTGTCAAATACTAATAGTGTCCCCCTCCTGCCGGCTCTATTTCTTGAGTAATCAGTGTTTTATCTCTAGTGAACAATTTTTGCGCAGGCTACACCCCCACTGATCATTATTCGGTCCTTTCACGTACTGCTAATGTTTTATTTTGCAGATAGTGTTCAGCCGAATTTGAGCATTTTCGCTTTAGATGAGCATTGTTTGCTAACGCTACACACCCATTGGGCGGGGTTCAGTCCTTTCAAATACTAATAGTGTCCTACTCCTGCCGGCTGTATTTCTTGAGAACTCAATGTTTTATCTCTAATGAACAATTTTTGCGCAGGCTACATCCCCATTGGGCGTTATTCGGTCCTTTCACCTGCTGCTAGTGTTCTCATCTTGACGACTATTTCCGTTCGAATTTGAACATTCTCGCTTTAGATGAGCATTGTTTGCTAACGCTACACCCCCATTGAGCGGGGTTCAGTCCTGTCAAATACTAAAAGTGTCCCCCTCCTGCCGGCTCTATTTCTTGAGTAATCAGTGTTTTATCTCTAATGAACAATTTTTGCGCAGGCTACATCCCCGTTGGGCCTTATTCGGTCCTTTCTCCTACTGCTAGTGTTCTCGTTTAGCAGATTGTGTTCAGTCGAATTTGAACTTTCTCGCTCTAACGAAGCAACTTTCGTGCAAGCTACACCCCCATTGGGCGTTATTCGGTCCTTTCACCTACTGGTAGTGTTCTCATCTTGACGACTATTTTCGTTCGAATTTGAACTTTCTCGCTTTAAATGAGCAATGTTTGCTAAGGCTACACCCCCGTTGGGCGGTGTTCACTTCTGTCATATACTAATAGTGTCCCCTTCCTGCCGGCTGTATTTCTTGAGAGCTCAATGTTCTCTCTCTAAGGAACAATTTTTGCGCAAGCTACACCCCCACTGGGCGTTATTCGGTCCTTTCACCTACTGCTAGTGTTCTCATTTTGCAGATTGTTTCCATCCTCCAGTTCTGCGTTCAAGCAGCATATTATGCTAGCCCAGGTCAGGTCGCTATGGTTCCAGCTCGACTTGAGGAGAGACTTAGAGACCGACAACGTGTGACGACAACATCTACGCGGTGCGTGTGATATACACCTTGACTCTTCAATTGGAGCTCATTGGCCAACTTGGCATCAATGAAACTACGATCGGCGCCTGTAATCCAACAGAAACATGGAGTGTAACGAGTTTTTTGTGTTCGTGAATGTACGGTGCGCAGGGTTCCAGTTAAAAGGAATATCTCAAGCTGACTCGTTTTACTTACGCGTAAGACCTTTCAAGGCGTGGGACGCTTTTTGGAAAATGGTTTTTTTATGGTGTAGGGGCATGAGCATCGAGTAAAGAGCTATGCTCCATTTTCGTTAGATGGCCTTATGAATGCCAAAAAAAGCAGCTAAAATGACTTTGTTAGAAATTGGCCGTTTTGACCCACTGAGCGTCGTTTGTTTCATTCATGACGTCGACTGTCTACACAATAGAAGGCGCCAGTGGAGTGCTCATTGAAAATCACGTTAACAGTAGCCAAAAAGGGAGCCACATGTTTGAAAACGTGTTGAAAAGTGCGAGGAAGTTTCATACGTGCTCTCCACGGTTGAGTTACCTGCAGGGACGGATGGTGTGGTGGACAGAAATGTGGACTGCGAGCTGGAACGGCTCTGCTGGGTTGATGGTTCGGGTCTTCGAAGCGCTGCCCGTTTTTGCATTTTATGCTGCCACCTCCAGATTGCATCAGGGCCAAAGCAATTGCCTGACCGGTCATGGGTCGTGACGAGGACCAGCGATAACCTCTACAAGTAGTTAGAATTTTGATGAGTGGAGCTATCAGTAAAGGAGCTTCCAGGCTTCACACTCTCAGAAGTCCCCCTTTCCCTCCTACTCCCTCCCCTCTCCTCTCAACTTCCGAACCTAGTTTTTTTCAATCACTTCGGCTGTTTTTGCATCCCTCACATTCAGAGTTGATTCCGTGGAAAAATGTTGGTATGATATAATTTTGGTAGTCAAAAAACTCGATATCATATTATCTGGTCTTCGGACATTGTATGGACAAGGCACAGTCCATACAATTCTTTGAATGATCCGGACTGTGATGGTTTGATTGTTGTTTTAGTTCGGCCGAATTCTTCAAAAATTGGTGAAAGGCGCATCTAATTTAACTGATCTCGCGCCGTTTGTAGGGTTTTCGTTCACTATTCCGGTTGGTCATCTCCATTTCCGTCTCTCCTCACGATCAGTATCTTCTGCAGTCACCTCGATTTCAGCAATGCCCTTCTTCATCTCGTCCTGCCAGCCCTTCATAGCAGGACGCGGAGTTAGAGGATCGTATGTTGGAAGCGGGTATTGCCCAAGCCCTTCATCTAATCATTAATCTAGTAATTTTGCGCTTGAATGATTTCCTTCAGAGGTGGCAGCTTTTTATATCAAGCCTAATGCTCATGGATGCTTCAGCAAGAAGACAAGTCGAAAGAGAATCCGATCCTTTCGCCCACAGAAGCCCGCGGTTGACGCCCAGAGAAAGGTCGGAGTAGGGAGCTACAATGAATATGGGAGTCCTGTTGTCTTTGCATTGGCGAACGAGGTCGAGGACAGCTTAGGGTGTTGACCCACATTACAACACTTAGTAGTGTGAAATGAAGAGACCGTTTTATACTTCTAGGATTGTGAAGCCTGGAAGCTCCTCCACTGATAGTGCTCCACACATCAAATTCTAACGACTTGTAGAGATTATCGCTGGACCTGGTCACGACCATGACCGGTCAGGCACTTGCTCTGGAGGTGGCAGCGGAAAATGCAAAAACGACAAAGCTTCGGGGATCCGAACCATCAACCCAGCTTAGTAGTTCCAATTCGAAGTCCACATCGCTGCCCACCACGCCATCCGCCGCTGCCAGCACCTGAATCGTGGAAAGCATATATGAAACTTCCCCGCACTTTTCAACATGTGGCTCTCTTTTTTGGCTACTGTTCACGCTATTTTCAATGCGCAGTCCACCGGCCCCTTCTACTGAAAGTCGACGACATAAATGAAACAAGCGACGCTTAGTGGGTTAAAACGGCAATTTCTGACAAAATCATTTTCACCCTTTTTCGGCATCCAGAAAGCCAATTAGCTGAAATGGACCATAGTTCTGCACTCAGTGCTCATGCCCCTATACCATGCGAAAAACCATTATTAAAACGGGTCACGCGCCCAGAAAGAACTTCCTTGTTAGAGCGATTGCGTCCATTTCCGATCCACTCGGTTAATTTTCTCCATTGATTGTTGAGGCTTGGTCCTTCATTCAAAGCTTTTGGAAAAACTACTTTTCGTGGGATACACATCTTACAGAGAGACATTCGGGGTTAAATGCCAGGAGGTCGTGGACAGGATAGAAGGTTATTTCAGCTCCCTATCAAAGGTGCATGTTTGTTTTGAGGAAGAGGCTAAGCATGAACTTCTTTTGTTTGCGCATGCTTATAAGAAAATGTATTTGGCGGTAGCCCATCTACCGATAGGACACCATTCTTATCCTCTCATATAACCTCCTTGTGGCGAGGACGAGCACCATCCCCTGTCTAGAATTGATGACATGTGATATTGCCGTATCACTAGCCAATTCCTCCCAAAGGGGTTGACAATCAATATCAAAGTTGTTCGATTCTTTTTGAATTCCTTCTGCTTTATTGGATCCATACGGATCATCTTGCGAAAGCGTTTGTCGACAATTTAGTCAAGCGGACGAGAGATCTCTGACCACTCTGTTAGACTGGACCATCATTGCTCAATGTTACCATTCTGGCGGACTGCAATATGCTATTAGTTATACGCTTTTCCTTCTCGAGTTTTTTGGAAGCGCATTTAGGAACGAATTTTGCCGCGAAGTCGAGCTCGTTTGGATATAGCTCTTGGGCTCGTAGGAAGCACAGCTATGTGTAGGATCGGAGATCAGGAAGTCGAAACGAGAGTGTGCTACTCAACTGCATCTACGTCCATGTAGGACCAAAAGGATCTAGTAGGAACCTAACGGCGTAACTCAAGTGGCCAATCGAATGAATCATATCATATCATACATAGTACGGAAGGCCGAAAACTGACTTCTTATTGTGTCGGATCATCCGCTGACAAAGATTGTCGTCACTTGATGTCATCAAGTTCCTTCGCATGCGGGAGTTGAGCATCTCGTTAGTATATTACGTCCGCGTATTCAGAGTATTATTTGGTCCGTACTTGTGCAACGCATACAATGCCAGAGACAGCAATCTTGTCCATATAAGTCCCTAATTCACCAGATCTACCGTTCGAAAAAAGACGCGTGGTCGATTCTCCCAACGAATCCGGTTGGACTATTCAGATCGTTACAAGCTCTCAGTCCGTCGATGGTGGCTCGTAAAGTTTGGATGCGTCTGTTATATGCATGGCCACCAGAGTTTCGCATTCGGATTTGTTTCATGACAACTTTTCTACGGAGTTCTTGTTCGCTTTTCGTAGGTTTATGGCTGGAGGGGCGTCCCTGATCATGTTATCAGTGACAATGCTCCTCCTATGTTCAAGTTAGGCGGAGACATACTAGACAACCTACTGAACTCCGACCACGATTCTGCAGTCTATGAATTCACCACAAAATGTGCTCCGATGAAGGTTCACGAACCTCTCTCTCCGTATTGGGGATTTTATGAATGGCTCTTCAGTATACTGGAGCAAGCCTCGAAGAAAACCAATCATCGTAATTCGTTGAACGTTCGCAGCCTCGAAACTCTTCTCATAGAGACCGAAGCCGCGTTAAATACTGGGCCCCTAACGACAGCCACCATACTGGTGACTGGCAAAATTTCTCACGGTATATAGGCCTTAAGAATCCCCACTA
The DNA here is from genome assembly GCA_000469685.2 of Haemonchus contortus. NCBI lineage: Eukaryota > Metazoa > Nematoda > Chromadorea > Rhabditida > Trichostrongylidae > Haemonchus > Haemonchus contortus. Next base: position 34,401,605 of record LS997567.1, read on the forward strand.
CAGTGCTATCTATGGCAGCTCCTACATCCATTGGGTCTTACTTTTCAGACTTTCATTATTACGTTCCGACCGAGTGGAAAACCAAACAGTCCTTAAAGCTCAACATGAGTGTCTTTTCAGCACGTTGGACTATTTCCGGTCTCTGAGGTAAAGGGTTACCTTCGAGCGTCGGCAGACGCACCTAAAGCTCAGGAAAGCTCGCGAGGATTACGTTTATGACCTACACTTGGAAAAGTAGTGCACTAATGCACAGAACGATGTGCCAAGAACACTCTGGCCACTAGTCATTATTACGAAGCCTAACACATCGGAAGATGGAGCACTTAGGCCTGTGCAGGTTAAAACAGGTGAGAGTTCCTTTACGGATCGCTCCATCAACCAGCTTATTCTGATGGAACTCCGAGCGCCGACATCCCAAGATTCGACCAAGGAAGTTCGACATAGGAAGACGATTACACGTTTGACGTCATCGGCGCTTCCTACTAGAATTCAAACATCACGAGTGGTGAGAAGGCGACAATCGAGGTCAGTTTCTCTTAGTTCTTTCCTATCCAGTTCAGTTCTCTCCCAGCGAATTCAACTCTTTTCCTTCTAACATTTCAATATACATAGTCGCCACTTTACTTCCGTTTATTTTTACTTCCCCTTTTCGTGTGTTTTCTTTTCTTCTTCCTTCGGATTCCTATCGTCGATGTGTTATTCGCGTTGCTCACTATTCTTATCGCCTTGAGAGAATGAAGGGCATCCTCTCGTTAATGGGTCGTTTCAGCAGCTGGTGTCCATAAATATCAGTGATGTATGCAGGCAGGCACATACAGTATACCGGACGTCGCCACGGGACCCGTCACCTAACTTCGCCTAGCCATGGAATTTCATAATAACTGCAGATCTCAGCTGGCAATCGCCAATTGTTACATCTTCGCTTTTGATTCTATAGTCGCGTTATAGTTCCAATATTATGTGTATTGTTCTTATTGTGCTGCATTCCAAGTCGCATTAGTGCGTAGAGGCTTTCAGCAAACCTATTCTGTTATTGATCGTTGTTATTATAACTCGTGAATCGCGTCGTGCTGCTTATTCGAAAAAAGCGTCGCAAGGAACAGTTCCACCACCTACGATAGTCTATTCGCTCGGTGTGCAGTAGTCACATCATATTTAGTAATGTACCCTTAGCAGTACTACATCTTTGTTCTCCGATGATTTATCCTTCCTTTTCGTTTAACCATGCAGACGCGTTGACATGGATTGCATGAACAGTGCTTGCCGCACAGGGGACTGTAGACCGTCCATTAGTCGGGGGTCCACAAAAGAGAAGCATCTATGTCAAGTCATATTCCTGTCATTGTGTACTATATTTAGACATGACGCCCACTGCAGTAAGTAGAAACGTCTCCATGTGCAGTTTATAAGGTCAAGATTGCTCGTTCTCTCTTCCTCAAACCACAAAACACAGAGGCAAATGCAACTTCCGCGTCCACGCAGACGAAAGACGCACGCGCGATCGATGCCTCCGTCTTCTGCTGTTGACAGGTCGCAAAAGCCGGTTGAACGTACGCAAGCAGACCTTGCAACAGATCAGGAAGTATTGTGTAATGTAGTACTAAAGATGCGAAAAGCCTACGAAGAACGTTTGGAGACCTAGTACTCCATGTTGATACTCATACACAAGCGGAATCCTTTGAGACCAAACGGTCAGTTGAAGACGCCTGTTCTCCTCCAGCTGTTACGACAAATAATTCATATTTTGTTTTTTAGTCCTATCGAGGAGCCAACTGCGAACAACTTTTGTTATCCGCGATTACATAACTCGTCAGTTGCGGAGGAGAAAGTCCCCCTTCAGGCATTTGCGGAGTTAGGATACTTCTATGATAGTAATGTCTGAACGAAACGAATAATTCTATTTTCCACAACAATCGCGGTTCATAAGGAAGTTTCTCAGGGGGAGATCCTATTTCACCTTTCCGGTGGTGAGTCGACCGTGATGAGTTCTGTATTGCGCTAGGATTACAAAATGTCTCTTTGGACATACTTCAACCTCTGCTTTGTCGTGCGTCTGCCATTTACGCGCGTTTGACAAGGCTCATTAATTATGTTTAGTACCTCCAACTAAAACTCCCTGGTATCCATTTTGGGAGTGATCCAGAAACAAAAATTCTTTTAGATCATTATCAGATGACGCACGTACGGCCTTGCATACAGAGAGGATGCCTTCACTGAATACCTCGAGTGCTGGAGGAGTAAGTACGTTCAGGAGTCTAAGATCAATGAAAGATATGCTCGCTAAACAGTGGGACGAGTAGAGCAGGTTCTGACTAAAACTACCTCGTTGCAATATGCTGAAGCATCGAATGTTGAATTCAAAGGCCTAAAATAAATTCGGGAGGCCAGAGGCCATGTGCAATCCCGAACACTCACCAGTGCGCCAACAGCAACAGCCACAACGAATGTAGACACCCTATTTTCAGCAACTTTCACATCAACCTCCGCCTAGCCCTGGAGCTCCCGAGAGCCCCTCTTCTGGAGGTGGAGAGGAACGCGTCCAAAGAAACAGGAGGTCGATTTCTCGGAAGTGCTTGGTGCGCGGACGGCTGTTGTTGGATTTGGCTCACCTTGAAATACCCATACGGTCGACTGCTGTTTCCTTTCGGGCTCATACTTATAAATCCATGATCCACCACCTGTCTCGATGTCATAGACGTGTTTCGAAGCACCGCGATCGTATTTTTTGAGCATTTCTTTCGATCAATCGACACGAGTCCCTTTTCTGGAGGATCGACAAATTTTTCAAAAACAATTTTTTTACAGTCAAACGTTCATGCAAAATTGAATATATGCTGGTCCCACTAATGCCTAAGGTTGTCCCAATCTCACGATAGGCCACATGACGGTCTTGCAATATCAGTTTGTGCACAGTATCAACGGTTTCCGGAACAACAACTGATTTTGGACCACCTCCACAAAATTCTTCTTCGAGTGAACTACGACCCCGGGTGAACTTACTGTACCATCGATAAACACTGGTCTTGGATGAAGCCTCATCACCAAAAATTGAACTGAGTTCATCCGTGCATTGTTGTTGAAATAGTCCACGTCGAAAGTTGAGGAAAATAATCGCGCGAAAATGCTCACGGTTCTACTCCATAACCTGGCCTAAACAAAATCTTATAACTTAGTGTAAACAGAACAAATCGCGCTCAAATTTCGCAACGTAACCTAAAAATAGTCAAACTTTACGATAGTGGTGTCAGTTGCTAGATTGCTACACTAGTCTTGCCAAATCTCAAAATATAAAAGGCAACCCTAGTATTAAGTCTTCGGGTGTAACTCCCGCATTGTGTCGCCCATTTTTTGCAACTGGTTAGCGTAGACTGTAGCCGTCACTGTAGTACCACTGTCTAGCTGCTCCCAGCAAATAATTCCAACGCAGTCCCACCAGCAACACAATAAAACCTTCTCTCATGAAGGTCTGCTTTAGGCTCCGTAGGTGGCTTTTCTTCTAGCGCACCCCAGTGGCGCTCACATGCATGGTTCACGTAAAGCACCCAGCTCTCATTGCCAGTCACTATGTCTAGCAATAAGTGCTTCCGATGGGGACGAAGCAGAAGAGACTCAGCCACTTGCATCCTGTTCGTCTTGTCAGACAGGCGTATTTCATGGTCAGAAGGGCGTAGTTCATGGGGCACCGCTTCACGAAGCCCTTTTGTGTCCATTTTTGAAATCCTTCAGGAACAATCTACAGCATCAGGAGCGAGAACATTTGAAAACAGCTTTGCTTCCTCTCTGGAGGAACATGTTCAGTGTTGCAAGACTTATATTCCGATCTAATAGTATAGTCTTGTATTGTGTAGTATCCTTACTACATATGAGTCACAAATATCAGTTTGTCGTTTTGTCTGTTTTCTGTTTGCCCGTTTGTCTGTTCGTCTGTGATTATCTTGTATAACGCCACCTGGAGATCAACTGAAACAGCTCAAACAGGTTGGAACATGGTGGGAATGAGCTGAACTCCTTGGTTACACGTGACTCAAGCTAGGCTGCGCCCATTAAGGGCGGGGTGTGCGCGAAAAGTGTAGCTCTCTGGAAATCTATAACTTCCATTCTCTTGGGCCTAGAGCATTCGAATTTGGCAGAGATGCAGGCGGCAAGACAGGAAAACTAATGGTAGGCAACAAATGAAGACTCCTTCCACTGGGTGAGGGGCTTCCGCAAGAATACGTGAATTAAACCTGGGGCGTTCAAATTTCGTAGAGATGAAGGCGGTCAGCTGACTTAACTAATGGCAGGTGGCAGGTGTAGACTTCGCCAACTGGGAGCGGGATTCACGCAAAAACTGTTAATGTTGAAATGCTTAAAATGATTTTTGCGTAAAATTTCAACAAACAATATATTGGCCAACGAGATCGTCGATTGGTATGCTGTCAAATGCCTCTTTCGAAGGGTGCGGATAAATGATCGAGGTACAAAAAAAATCCCGTTTCACCTTCAGTGAAGTACAGGTATTCTATTCCTTAATGGTGAGGGGTTAACAAAAAAGTCAGATCCTTTCTTGATACTTTGGATTGTCTCGGCTAATAAATGGATAAAGGAGTGTGAATGGTTGCCAAATGCAGTTTGCTAGAATGGTGCGCTTTCGATAGACCGATTATGATGCTATTAGTTCGGGTGGGAGAACGATAGTTTCAATTTTATCGGTAGAGGGTGTTTACTATAAGGTTGATGCATAATTATTGCGGATTTCTTCAGCAAATTTTACCTAAAGAAGCGGTAGAAAATTCAGCAAAGAATGTTTAAGAAAATTTCCATTTTTTCCAGAAAAAGTTTCGATTATTAGACCAACTCACCTCTTGACATCGGTCATCAAGTCATCCATTTCGTCGTAAGTTCCGCTCGCTAGATTATTTGCCTTGGCTTCAAGATTATTTCTACAGAAATCCCGAATTCAAAAGTTTGATTTTATCGAGAGAAAAGAAGCCGCGACGAACTTCGCAATAATTATGCATAACCTGATACTTTATCTTATCTATGTCTTAAATAAATTTATAAGTAAAATTTCAATTTGGATGGCGGTCACTACATAAACTTTAAGCTGAATCGCCTTTCTCGAAAAAATTTGTACTTAAAAGTAATTTAGTGAACTTGGGTTGACAATACATAAGCGGTATCTCAATGTTTATAACTTTTAGGACCAATCTTTTTGATGTAAATCTTCTTAAAATTTGTTTATTTACGATTTCCTGGAAAAAAGGACTTTATGGTAGAAAAAAGAAGGAAAATCTACGGGATCTCTAGTAATTTCAACTATATCTATAAATATACGTGAAAGTAAAAAAGCTGGATAACTGGTAAATAGATTATGATGTGAGAGAGAGGGTCGAGCTTTCTGATAAAGGGACTGAATACACAATTAATTCTCAACTTTCCAGGCACATTGTAAGAAGTTTTAAAATTTTGCAATAATATAATAATCATTCAATTATTTAAATAGTATGTATAATCTCTCCATATATAATCCACAAGTGTGTCTGTTTGTTTGTATGTATGTATGTCTGTGTGTTCACGCAATTCTGTTTAACCGAAAAAAAACACCTTTAGAGGTCGGGACAAGTTCGGGATTGGTGGAGCCTGGGACAAGATTAACAGAGCACATATGAGCTCTGCGGAGCTCCGCCCATCGGGGGCGGGGCATCTGCCGGAGTGGGCGGTGCCAACAGTCAAACATCTTATTTTCGCTTCGAAAAACTTCAAACACCGGGGAAAAATGTTCAAAGGTGAGGATTGGGTCAACAAACCAGAAGGAGGACACCCACGTGCTGTGGGCGAAGCTTTCTCGAAATGGGCGGTACTTTTCAAATGTTTTCATAACTCGATTCAATTAAGGCGCAGAGGTCAGGAAAAAGAGAAGAAAAGTGAGCAGGGCCTCATGCGTGTTGGGCATGCGTAAGCTTAGCGAGGCCCCGCCCACGATGGGGGGGGCCTGCGTTGAGACGAAGGCCGCTTTTCAAAAATGAGCGCAACTTTGCTTGGAAACGTTTTAGAGTGCGGGAAAAAAGTGGTTAGAGGTAATGGAACAAATATGGTCAAAACCCAGAAGTGGGCGGAGCTTAGATCAAAAATTTATAACTCTGTTCAGAAACGTTCCAGGATGCGGCAAAAAAGTGGTAAGTTGTTTAAGAACAAATGTGGTCATATCCTAGAAGTGGGAGTGGTTGGCACTAGAGTGGGCGGAGCTTAGATCAAAAATTTATAACTCTGTTCAGAAGCGTTCCAGGATGCGGCAAAAAAGTGACATGATGCATTAGAACAAATGTGGTCAAACCCCAGAAGTGGGCGTGGCTGGCACTAAAGTGGGCGGAGCTTAGATCAAAAATTTCTAACTCTGTTCAGAAACGTTCTAGGAAGCGGCAGAAAGGTATTAAGGTGTAAAAGAATAGATGTGGTCAAATCCTAGAAGTGGGCGTGGTTGGCACTAGAGTGGGCGGAGCTTAGATCAAAAATTTATAACTCTGTTCAGAAGCGTTCCAGGATGCGGCAAAAAGTGACATGATGCATTAGAACAAATGTGGTCAAACCCCAGAAGTGGGCGTGGCTGGCACTAAAATGGGCGGGACTTAGATCAAAAATTTATAACTCTACTATAACGTCCTAGGAAGCGGCAAAAAGGTATTAAGGTGTAAAAGAACAAATGTGGTCAAATCGCAAAAGTGGGCGGGTTTGGCACTGAAGTGAGCGGGGCTTACTTCAAAATTATTAAGTCTTTACAGGTGCATTTTAGAACGCGGGAAAAAGGTGTCTGGAGGTCATAAAAGTAATGTGGTTCGAAGTCTGAAGTGGGTGGGGTTTGCAAAGAGGAGGGCGGGTCTGAGATCAAGAATTTATACATCTGTCCTTCACACTGACCCTGACCACATAGGTATACAACCAGGGGATACCACAAAACTCTTTCAAAAATTAAGCTAAAAATTTTTTTAAGTTATTGTCCGTGGTTCCCCACGCAGTAGTCCCTTCTTCTCAGAAGACAAAGGCACCACATTAACTTCAGACCTCATAAAATAAATTCTACAATAACCTCGGCCACACAGGTGCATACCCTGTAGAGAAGTGTAAAACCCTACAAATACCCAAAGGGGCTTTCCCTTCAAATTTGGTGCTCACGGCCACACAGAGCCCAAACTACACAGGGTTCCTTCGACTACGTGGACTGCAGAGGTATTTGATTTGGATACATCGGAGTACTCTTCATGGCCACACACAGCCCCTTTTCACATCCCAAAAAAATGATGGCCGTTACAGAAGTGTCCTGGAAGAGGCTCAGATGATAAGGGTCTATAATGAGAATCAGAAGCCATGTGGCTCCGTCCCTCATGGCTAGAGCCCTTAGCGCACGCAATAGCGTGCGTAGCCGCCTGGTACACAATAATACAAAAAATTGGATTCTTCAAATGCTATCACATGCCTTTAAGGAACATGTGAAAGAAAAAAAACATGAAAATATGTGTATTGAATATGATTGCAATAAAATATAAAGAACATGTGAAGTTCTCCGAACGAATTCCAAACGTTCCCTTTGAAGTTATCATAGGGACAGCTAACTTTATTGTTGTAAATGCTTTAGGATAAGCAAAAATAATGCTCATGATCTTATGAAAAAAGATAGCGAAGAAGCCTTTTATGACCCGCCGTCAGACTGAACAGTAATGAGTGCGGCGTAATCAAGTTTTACCTAGTTGTTATGATGGGCAAGACGGGAGTTAATCATCCCTAATTCAGTCATAATTATGAATGAGTACAAAATCAGTTGCAGTGCATAAGAACTTTTTGAGCAAAGTGATTAATTCCAATTCAGACTGAAAAAGACCCCTTTAATGCTAGCACCGATGACTCTATTGTGAAACTACAGCACTTCCAAACTGCCAAGAAGATGTGATCTTCCTCCAGGCAGGTGAGGGTGTGGTGTCTTCTCCACGAAAATCGCGTCGCGCTCGCCGCGTTCGTCTGCGCGCTGCAAAGAAAATTTTGAATTTCCAGCGGAAGGATACGGTAGCCGACAAGGAACTACCTCCGCTGCCGTGGGGATCGGGCAAGAAGTACCGCTACCTGGCACGTAAATATGGCAAAGATTAGATTGAGCAGCTTTATACTTGTTAGGTTATAAATGCTGAAATAAACAGTTTAATGCCCAAGAGCACAAATAGCTATTATTACCGGGAAAAAGAATTTTATGAGCCTCACTTTTTATTGTAATGGGCCAGGCTTCCCATAATTTTCGAGCACCCGCAGAGTTCACAATCACGCCTCTGTAAGATTCACAAAAAAATCAGAATATAAAATCAGTCAGATGACCTCATTGTTATCCTATAGCAAGTCAAAATGAGGGTAGAGTTCACAAAATAAAATATTACACGTACTTATTCGAACTTGCTATTTTAGCCGCAGAAGGGTACAACTTCGGGCCTGAAAAACTCCACCAGATGGAAGGCTTTTTCTTGATAAGATTTCATGCGGATTCTGCCGTTTGGACGTAATCCTGTCTACGCTCTTTCTATGTTGTGAGTCGGATATGATGGAGTCCCTAACCGCTTACAGTGCGCTGCCGTTCTTAGTTAGTTGTCTCGCCCGCGCACTTCTTAGCTAGATGTCTTGCTGTACCACATGCTGTTAGGAGTCCCCAATATAACCAGCGCGAATAACTCCTTTCATTTATGAGATACTTCAATGAAAATAGTTTCTGTAGTAGCTTCGCCTCGATACTTCACGCCCCAAAAATGCGCCCTTAAATGTAGATTAGGGTAAAAGAGTTCATAGGTTACTAGCAGAACTACCGCAATCCGCAATAATTATGCATCGACATATTGTGTTGCCAAGGCGATTACGCTCCAGGTTATTCTCAAGGAAACTCATTTATCAGAAGACATGAGACGCTCACGGTGTCGTGCGCAGGCCAACTGGTTTCAGTGAAAATTCAGTGCTTCTTACTTTTGTACGTCCCATAGGAAGTAGGTTAGGTACTGCACCCTTGTTGCGACGGAGAAGTAGCATAGGTTGCTCGTTCCCACAGCGGTCCCTGTACCGGGAGCAGGGATCTCCGTTGCGAAGACCCTGGCTGGGGTGCCGGGGCAAGGCTCGGAACCTTCTTTATTTGGGAGCCCTTTGGCTCTGAAGGCAGTCCGTACAGGGGCCACCGTACGAAGCGGAGAATTGACACCAGATGTGAGGGCTGAGTCACCAGATGTGAGGGCTTGAACTACCGAGGTCGGTCTCGTAAAAAGGGTGGCCCGTTCTGGCGGCGTGGGCGTTGAAGTAGTGGATTTTCCACCCTGTTGCTCTACATTTCAAGTTGCTGTTTCGTCATGAAATGTGATGCTGCAACAGAACACATTCCATATTTTTCTCACCAAAGACGCATCTTATATATTGACTAAGCCTGCTATTCAGCTCAGAAGTTTGTGGCACCACTTCCAATCACAAGGCACTAATCTTGTTTTTGTAGAGACGGTGCACAGATGGTACAAGTTTAAAGACGCGTTCTTTGCCTGCACCTGGTTGTGAACTACCTGAACAGTCTCTCATATGGAAGGTCAATGTGTTACGAGTCTGTGAAAAAGTCTTACGATTGGCGTAACATACTCTCTGGAGAGCAGGCCATGCACGCCTCCACAGGAAGTACGTCCCTGACTCGATCTATTGTTAGATAGCGTAGAGATCGCAAACAACTCAATCCACTCCAGAAAGTTCATCTAATTTGCACAGGAATGAGAGTTCAGTTCGGCTTACGGCTTAGTCTTACGAAAACTTGTCGTAGAATAAAATGTATGGAGAACAGGAATTCTTAAACAAGGCAGTTGCCTCATGGCATAACCCTATTTGAGTACACAATCTTTACCCGTCACATATACGACGCATCAAAAAGGGACCTCGAACAAAAACACGGGGCAGGTGATGTGGCAGGGGTCGGGATCGCATCGCTATCGCTCAAGCCACATGGGGGACAGAAATTAGATATATATATATACTTTATTATATATAATATATACTAATATGTCGGTGAAATATATATGGTCATATATATGCTTGCTCGTGAGCAGCTTTAACTCTGGAACTCGTCGATATTCTGTGTAAATGTTTCACGTCTTGATGATAAACGCCAGAGTCGTCCGAATCACCACGAACTTCGCCGCGGGATTCTCCGTCCGCACCAACGTACCAAATCCGGAGCCAGATTCATGGCCGTACCGTAATAAATTTTCGTTTTTGTCTATTTGCGGATTATAAATTCTGCAGAATCTTCGATGTCTCAAGAACGTTACACACATTTCTTTGTTTGAAAAAAACTATCAAAATCACTGAATGTACTATAGTATGCAAGAAGGTTGACTAGAAAATGATACAGTTAAGTTCGATTGTGCGTGATTAATCCAATGATTGAAAAACGATCGGAACACGCCAGCCACTTGCACTAGCCGCATATACACCGCACTTATGTAAAGCATCTACAGGGTGCGCCATAAGTTTGGTAACAATTCAAAAGACGTCTGTAATTTCCTTGGGTTTCTCCAGATCTGCACCTTCCCTTATGTTTATGATATATCCCAGCCCACATATCTACTTTGTTGCTCTCAATTAGTAAGATTTCGGAAAACGTTGGAGCCTCGCAGACATCCACCAACAGCTCGGTCTTTGCGCACATTTGGCGACTCCTTTTCCGGGATCGCTCCACGTTTGAATATCCCCAGATGGCAGCCTCTTGATTCGCGATGCGTGGACAGGTCAACAACAAACTTCAAAACGGTCGTCTCGCCTCACATGCGACCCTTTTGCTGAAAACAAATGCTTGCGAAGGAGTACGCTGCGAGCATGCGGAAAAGGCAGAAGGATGACTGTTGATTTGTTCGTATATTCTACTTCGCAAAGAAGAGTCTATCCCGAGTAAATACAACTGCATCCCGATAAAATTTGAAAGCTATGTAAGTTGCTTGAAGAGAAGAAGTTGGAAAGAAAAACAAATGCCGTGGGCTACTTGCGCGCGGAACGGGTGTTCAGCGTGGAACAAATGTTGAGATCCCAGAGTATACGTATAACTCACACTACGAGTGCTGAAGCAGCTGAAAAGATTCAGATTACCTCTCATAGCCATTTTCCCTTTTTCATGATGGTTTGTTCTAGAATCTCTACCAACAAAGCGATATCGTAAATTTTGGTCGAGAAAAGAACAAAATTCAACCCGAATCTTTCTACAAAGGGTCTTCCTGAAAGGATGCAACTGAGGGTCAAATTTTTTTCAAAAGACACGACTTGAAGGCAATAGCGCACTTGCTCACGAATGGAAAAAGATCAAGGCTGGTGCTGAGAAAACTTCGCGCTTTTTCCCAGCTTCCAGTCTTCCTACGAAATTCCCGGACCACAATTTGATGGGCCGCTGGATATAGTCCATACTGGAGAGGGGAGCCTTCGCTTCATAACGCACTGGTGTTGCTCCTAATAAACAATGGAAAAAAGCCCGGACTAGAGTTCGGTGAGTAGCCGAAGCGTCTTCGAGTACAAAAGACGATTACATAAGATGACCGTGCGTTCGTTTTGTAGATGCGATGCATATAATTCACATAAATTCACCATGTATCAATGCATACTGCAGTTTCTGCAATTAATTCTTCTCCATATTTGTGGCGCACCCTGTATAATGATTTTGAACCATCAAAAGTGCATATGTAATAGTACCAATATTGCTCGATTATTCTGCGATATTATATGATATAATTTGAAAACTAGTAAGCAGTGGCGATTGATCGAAGAAAATCTACAGCTTCTTTATCCTCTTTTCTGCTCGTTAGTACGTCGATGACTTCCTTATCTGCAATGAAATTTGATAGAAATAAATTAATGAAAGAGAGGAAATTTGTACGAAAAAATCAGTACTGATCGTTGGAACCTACTATTTTGTACAGGCTGTATAAGGATCAGGTTGAACTGCCGAAGAGTATTGCCGCCAGCAACTCCAAAGCCAGGAACCTGTGCGGAAATCATTAAAGGATTTTCTCGAAGATTTTTGACCCACCTTTCATTAGTACTCAAGTATAAGGTTAATACTGCGACAAAGATGGAAGAACGGGGGGAAAGAGTAAGATTTTACGAGTGTCCTTCTTTCTCCCCACAACCACGCGCGCTACAAAACTGCAAACTGTTTGTTTGATCATTAAATATTTCATAATTAGCTGATAACGGTGCTAGAAAAGATTTGAAGCTGTTTTTTTCAATTCGTACCACTCTCCCGAAATAAGCACCGGGAAATGTGATAATGCAGATCTGGCTACGTGTGGTCGATCAGTTTCCTACTACTCAGATCTTAACTGTGCCCTTAATATATATTACCGCGTACTCCAGTTCCAAGTGAAAGATATGGTAATTGTTGCTGAACTACTGCTGCTTGCCTTGAGAATCCGAGCCTGAAGTGTGCCACCCCTCTAGAACGGATGCATGGTTGGTTGGTTCACATTTCAAATTGGGGAAGCAACGATGTCGGTATCCAGAAAGTTCCCACTATCTTCTTCCATTGCAACTTATGTGAAGCTCAAGGAAATAATAGTAGTTGAGTGCATAAGTTGTGACGGCTGCATTGATTATGGTGTAAATTCAATAATGAGCCAACAACACGCCTATTTGTGAGGTCTACAATTCGTTTCATGAGTAAAAGATCACGCTCAAATCCGGTGTTCACAGGATAAGCAGCCAAGCAGAAAAGTTTTGAGCACACTTGTCAGATTCGCCACACTGAATAACCTTCACGCACGGAAGTTTCCTCAATCAACTCCTACCGCAACATTTTTATGAATAGTTTTTGAATTTTGCACCGTCGTTTCATGAGCACAAGATCACTCTGAGAATATGAAAAAATTATCATTAGTAACGACAAAAAAAATTTAGTAGTCGATGGGTTTCCTTGTTCCAGCCCAACATCGAATAGCCTACACGGCATACTCGAAAAGAGGTTCCGAAAGACCTTGCTGGAGATTTTAGTCCAAGATTCGAGTACTGCCTGCTTGAGCTCTTCTATCGCCTGGAACTGACGACTGTTCGCATAAATCTTTCAAACAATGACGCCCCACAGATTCTCCATCGGGTTCAGATCGGGGCTGCAAGTTTGCCATGTCAGAACTTCAAAATTTTGGAGAAGGAACCAGCCTTCCGTGAAATGACTAACGTGGACACAAAGCTATCCTCTTAAACTACGCAGTTAGGACCACGTTGACGGCTCAGAAATGAGACCAGGTGCCATAGTAAGACTTCATGAAAGTCCCTGAAATCCATTCTGGAGGTAACGACAGCTTGCACCAGCCCGAAATCTTTGCAGGAGGCACCCCGTACCATGACACTTCCTTCCCCAGAAAGGCGACGACTAGAGCAGATCGGCTTTTTCAAGTCATGTCGGTAGTAGTTGTAACCATCTGGGCCTTCCAAACTAACACTCTTTCGATCGAGAATTACGACCTTGATGAGAATATTGGACTGTATGGCTAATCGGTAATACAGGCTGAATTTCGTTCAATCTCATCCCAAACCCAACATCGCAAATTCAAGTCGTGCCTTCCTGTAGTGGTCGGTTGCCTCGGATCCCTCTTCATTGTTACCCTGACGATGCTACCGCTTTTTTCCACGGCTCTCCATTCAGTAGTTTTGGAATATTTTTGAACGAAACTGAGGGATCTCACGATTTCCTCCTAATTGCTCTCGTACTGAAAACTTTATCACGAAAATCCCGCTTCTGTGCTTTTCTCCCGAATCTCCCGAAAAGAAATGATCCACTCCAGGCAAAGTGCATATTGCATATTGCTTCTAAACATATTTGCGACTTATCTCTCCTATACATATCCCTCCAGGTGCAAATTCTGCTGCTTCAGATTTCAAAACCTTCGCGGAACTGCTGTCGGGGTGATCCTATACTTATGAAACGGCAAAAAATCGGGAAATAATCTACATCAATCTACATCGTTATTACAGAAGGTGAGCGAACCAAAGCAGGTATATGGGGTTATTGAAGGTGATGAATCTGATGGTGTTGCCAAAAAAATATGTATTCGGCTGCTTATCCTGTAAATACCAAATTCGAGGGTGATCTTGTACTTACGAAACGCACTGTATTCCAAGGAGGCAAGTACAGCAAGGGGACGTCTATCTGGAGATCCCTCAGTTCCTCTCCGTTTTTTTCCTGGCCAGAAAACTGATGATCATCGAATTTGCTTACTATGGTCGACAAATTTGAGAAGTGCGGTCGTTTCACTATGGATGACTATGAAAGCCGATCAACTTTTATTAAGTACAGCAGTGCTGCAAAAAACATGTTCCCTCACTTCAGCTAACTCCAAAAATGCTTCTCCAGCAAAATCATTTGATCGGAGGTAGTCGTGATCCATCACCGTAAAATGTAACATGGCGCATGGAGGTAACTTCGACGGAATGTGACTGAAATTAACGCAGATTTTTACTAAAATTTATTAAAGACGGGTTTTGCTCTTGGAAACTGCGAAATTAGGAAGCCGAAGCAAAGAAGAGCGACAATATTTTTGCAGCCTACTTCGAAGGTTTTAATCCGCATTGAGAACGGGTTTTGATCAGCTGTAATGAGATGTGTATGTGGCCTTCAAGGAGAGCACATGGGCCGTTGTCAGGCCGAAAAACGACTGACAGGGCGTAACGAGAGCTTAAAAGTTGTTTCCTTTGCATATCACACTCGAAAGCTGCCGAGTTCCAAAGGTTGTAGAGGCTGCGTCAGATATAATGGAGCACATATGTTGAAAGATCAACAGCTGCCTAGAGAGCACGTAACATATATATACTACTATATATACTATATACATATACTATAGTACTATAGTATATTAATATACAGGATTGGTTAGTAATATTTCACGAAGCTTTACCGTACAAGTTTGTTATGAAGGAACCGTTTATAGGGTCGACGTTCCGACTAACTCCGAGGAACTGAAAGTAGTTCGGAGCTCATAACAAACCATAGCGATTCATCATAACAAAAATGTGAAAATATTGAAATACACTGGTGTGCAAAACTTAGGGACGAAAGCAACTTCGATCACTGAACCTCTGCCAGACGACAGAGCTCGATGAAATTTATACCGTATCAATACAGGATCATTACGGTATTGCGCAGGAAGTAACTGGCGGAAAATCGAAATAGGACTAGCGAATAAGGCATTTTCATTGAAAGGTATCGATTACACACAGTTTCTCACAACTTATCCCAGCACTTCAAAAAAGCGACGCGGTTCTTCATAGGGTATGCGATCACCACGGACAGCACTAAATGCTCTGCAATGCAATACCATACTTTCCACGAGGTTGGAAATGAGTTATTGAGGTAGGGCATTACTCCTCTGTCAGCGCAATTGACAATTACTGGATGATCAGTGGTGTATTTGGACGTGCTGTAATGCCTCTACCCAGTGCATCCTACACGTGCGCCATGGGATTCAGGTCGGTTGCACGGACAGGCCACTCCATTCGCTGGATAACCTCTTGTGTAAAGAGCTCTTCCACCTGAGATGTTCGATGCGGTCGCACATTGTTACCCATGAAAATGAATTCAGGGCTCACTGCAGCCCTGAAAAGGTACACATTAGGGAGAGGTTCCTTTTCACAGTGACGCCGTCTGTTAAGGGTGCAACGCGCAAAAATCTGGAGATCAGTACGGTTACGAAGCATGATGCCTCCACATACCATAACACCTCGACCACCAGAACGATCAAGTTCCACAACGTTTCTGAGAGAAGTGCGTGTCCCCAGCTCTGGCCGTGAGGGTGAGTCCAGAATCACTGCTCAGACTGACTCTGCCCTCTTCCAAAAAAGCATACGTCCTCATCTCTCATCGGCCCGTTCGTTATGCTCCAAGCACCACCCTAAACAGTCTCGCCGATTCGCGAGGGTCAAAGGAACCCTACGTTGCGGTCGTCGGGTGAAGAGACCACCACCGTGCAGTCGTCGTACCACTGTAGTGCGCGGGATGGCTTGCTTTGAAATCCTGTTAAATTACATTGTCATCGAGAGGCTGACTGACGTGGATCTCTTCTTGCCTACTGCACAATGTAGCGGTCTTACCTGAGAGTAGTTGTTCTTGGTCGACCACCTCCTCCCCCTCGTGCAGCAGTATAAGAGGTTCGGAATGCTCCCCGTGCACGTGAAACAACGCTGTGAGCGATATCAAGTTTCTGAGCTGCGTTCGTGATGGTTCGACCTTTTCGAGTTTCTCGTGATCCTTCCTCATGCCAGGTCATCCAGACGATGTCAGTGGGATATGATGTATAGAAGGATAACACCACAGTCCTTGGTAGCTACTAGCTGATTGATAAAAGAACTTTTTTCGGACCTACCAGCTCCCTCGATTTGTGTGGGTAGTAATATTTCTCGCTTTATTTGAACTTTTCCTCCACCAAGGAATGTCCAACTTCCTGTTCATAACGATCATAGGTCTGGCAATATAACCCCACACTTTCATTTATTTCCACTCATTTATTTCAGTCCTCAATGTTTTATGTTACATTATCCATCTCGTCCCTAAGTTTTGCACACCAGGTATTATCAATCGATGCCGATATGTGGCATGCCCAGGTTTCATGACGACCGAACGTGGAAATCAGAATCGGTTGACTTACCACTTCATGAGTGTTTCCTCACCGCGCTCACGTGACATTCGCACTCTTCATCGTGTCTACGAGACTTTCAGTACTCGGTGACGGGAATGATAGAAACTGATAATAACCGATAATGCGCTTAAGAAAGAACGAGACTACACTCTTCTGTCAACGATGGAACTGTGGCACCTTGGTGGTGACTGGTTGGTGCGAGGAATTGCTAACCGATAGGGGCTAATAACAAACCTAAAAAGGAGTAGGGCGCCAAAATTACAATGACACCTACAATGACAGTCGAGCCTTGACAGACTGATAACAAATGATGAGGATTGATGAGGAGCTCTGAAGAGCAAGAGCCACTTACCGAATAATCTTAACGCTACTGGCATTTACGATGTAGCTTTGCCTTTTCAGTACGTTTAAGCCGTTAAGGCAGGATGATGGAGTAGGAAGACAAAGTGGGATGCGGGATTTTCAATACGATCACACCGTATTGAGGCAACCTCGCACCTAGGTGCGAGCCGATCCTAATTTGGTGCGAAAATTTTATGATTATTATGCTGACTGCATATTGTTATCAAATGGTCAGGAAGTTCTGCTACAAAAGTTTCGTAGTGTTAAAAATTTGTATAAACAATGTAAACACGGCAGCAAGGGCGATATACTTGGAGGACATTACATTGTTCTCCGGTCAATGGTCGACAATCAGTTCGATCGCTTCATTGCAGGAGATACTAGACTTCGAAGATAAGCAAGCAGCGTCTCTCAATTTTCTGGAGATTGAAGAGACCCATCCACTATGAGCTGCTAAACGCAGACTAGATTGTCACAGCTGCCTATTGCCCCTATGAACCCGAGTACTTAACCATCGCTTTAGAGGTGGACGTCCAAAACCATAACTCAGGTCCCTACAGAAGGACAACGCACGTCAGAATTTCACTTTACACACCCGCCAAAAGCCAAAGGTACACACTTCACTGTCCCCGCTTAGTTCCGGGTGTTCATCACTCGTACTCCTGGGATGTTGCCCCTTTTGATTACCATGTGCTCCGCCTTATCAAGCATTCCTTTCTGGGAAAAATTTGTAACTTAACGTGATCTGAAAGCGGCCATCAATTACCCATTTTAGTCACAGTTTCTGACTTCTGGACAAAAGGTATCAGTGATTTGCTTAAAGGATAAGAGAAGGCCATTGACCTCCTTGGTGAACATATTTCCGATAAATGATAATGATGATGAATGATTCTGATAATGATGAAATTCCTGTAAATGAAGTTGAAAGAGCCTCCATTTTGTCACCAAACATTTTTGCTAACCTATTATCACCAAAGTTAAAGGTTGGTGACTGAATGAGAATAATGACAGTAATAAAGTGCAGCAAATAATAAAGTGCAGGGAAAAATTTCAAAATCACTGATTTCAAAAGTTTTTTTCGTATTTCTACGCAGAATGAATAAATTCAATATACGACATTCTGGTCGACATCTCTGTAATGCAAAAAAACAGTTCATTTCTTTTTCGAACTTTTGCTCAACTGTGATAATGTTTGCATCAACCTTTACGGAAGGAATGTAGCGGTTTAATATTGGGACTTCTCGTTCCGAAGCTCAAATTTCTATGGAAAGTTTGCTTTAAAACTGTCATTACTGTCATCAATTGACAATCTTCAACTCTATTAATAAGGTTAATAAGGTTGCGCGGGCTGCATAATGACTACACGATCTTTGCACCCAACTGAAGTCGCTTTTTAATTAGGTGGGTTTCAATCAGGTGCAGGGTGACCTCAATTGGGTGCGATCGTGTAAAAGTTCGCACACCCAGAAAAGTGAGTGGTAAATTCAGTGAGGGTAGAGAGTGATGAAAGCACCACATTGTAAGGAGATGAAGATTCGGTTCATTTTTCGAAATTAGACCACTACCGCTACCCAGCACGGTTGTGACTCAATGAAGGATCACAGTTTTTTCAGGTTCGAAATCACTTAACTTAAAACTTATCCGCCTACCACTAATCTGGGATCCACAACTAATGACGTATTCCGCAGAGACAAGAAGTACCATTGATAACGACATCTGATAACGTGTATTATCATCATTCGACAAAATGTAAGTGCCATTCAAGGCTTCGGTTGCCTAGCAGTTAACATTCGAAGTGCAACTATTTTTAAGCTAACGGCTACCAATAGAGACGTCTAATCATAGGCGTAAGCATAGGCACAGGCGGCAAGGTCGGACCACTAACGGTAGATGGCAGGGGGTACAGGCGGCATCATGGGAATGCTGACAGAATCTGGCACGATTAGACTCGGCTCACTGGAGTAAGACATCCTCAAAGTTTGATAATTTGAACAATTCAAATTTAGTAAGGGTACAGGCAGACGGATTACAATACTGATGGTAGGTAGTAGAAAGTAAATGAATTGAATTGCGCTTCCGGGTAGCATAGGGAAATGTAGGGTTGGAGCGTGCGTGAATTCAGATTGAGATTAATCTGAGTGAATTCGCGCAGTCAATTTGAAAAAAGAGGAGAATGTGCAAAGTTACTCAAATACGGGCTGGGCAAGACTTTGCTCGAACACGGGCTGTGCAGGACTTCGCTCATGTCGGGCGAATCTCATGAAACGATGTGTACCGGGGTATGAGGGTCGGAATCTATTCCTCCCGTTCTCCTGTACCAGAGCGTCCAAACATGGAGGGGACGTGAGCTACAGGCCAAATTTACACGAAAATGAGGAGAGCTCGAGTAAGCCGGGCAATCCAGCTGGTGTAATATAACTGTTGTGTCTTCCCTTCGATTCAGACGACTGCTTCGTTGAAGTCCGAGACATAACATAAAGTACTCAATCCCACTCAAGCTTAACTTGAAGATCGGCTTACACAACTCCTCCTGAAGTAGAAAAACTCTGTCTCTACTAATGGTCACGAATTCAAATGGACACAATAATACCTCAACAATACAACTACATACGGATATCCCTATCCCTCAAAGGGCCTTCTCGTTCGTATTGATTCCCATAGCGGTGGATGATTCTGAACTCAGTCTATGTTGTTGGTGTTCACTTGTTCGGCTATCCATTTTCTATGGTTCAATATCCGCACTTGAGCCAGTGCTTTCGCAGCAAATTTCCTTGGTCGATCATCGCGAACAGCGGACATGTCCGGCAGCAATCCCAACATCAAACTTCTGAGGCTTTTCAGTGCGTCTACTCGATTTCGACGTTCGGACCGGTTTCCATGTTTTTTACAAGTCTTACATCGACATCCACTTTGTGATTTGCCGATCGCATATTTGGTGCCTTTTCCCCAGACAAAATGTGACGGTTTTACCGTAGGGCATATGCAGCTTTTCCATCTGCAGAACTTCTTTCAGCAGCACCAGATCCCTAGTTAAACCGTCTTGTCATCTTCTCTCGCCCTTTTTTTCACGACGTTTTTCAAACTGCTGGTCTGGTTCCGTAGCCTGTAGAATTATGTTCAACGTATCTTCGGATGGTCTTTGCACCCCTCTGAGTTTGATGACGCCTCGGTTTCGACGTAAAATGGTCACCACTGCGTTCTCCACAGTTCGTCTCTCAGTTTCGCGAGACCCATCTTCTCCTAGACAACCTCAACAATTTATAAAGTTATGTATGATCTCTTCTCAAGTAGAAAATTAGAGAAAATTAGTAAAAAATTAAATGACCATGCACAACTGCCTTAATGATAATTTCTGTGAATCGAATATGCCTACTGGGATCGACCTCGGCACTTGATCCATCCCAATTTTATCCATGGAGTTTTGCTATCTCACTAAAGCTGTTGAATCTATCGGTGTAGCCGAGGTAATTCTGGTTGTTGCTTTTTTCAAGCTTCAGACGTGGTGTTTTGGTAGTGAACTCGGAGCTTCCAATCCGATGTAGTGCATCAGGATATATGTTACCTGGAGTTTCTCCATAACTATGTCTGGCATGTTTCAAAGCAATACGTGTCGTTGTCCTTCTCAACAGCAACACAACCAAGCCTTTGCCAAAAAACCATCACCCTCTCTGCATCAGGAAGTTGCCGTGCATATTCACCATTTCCTTGATCATTTCCTTGTACCTTGAATACAATCCAGAGAACCCCATCCCCGAGTCAGCATCATGCACGAGCTTTTCGAGACATGGCCATCGCGACCATCGCGTTTGGCGTTGAGGCTTGTTAATCCCTATCACAATCACCAGTTCCATCTTGCAGACGACCTAGTAGCATCAGAACCTATCCTCGATGAATCTCTTTTGTTCGCGTTGATCAATTCTTCGCCTGATCGTCAGATGGTGTGTCTTTATTCCGATGTTGGCGACTGCTTCATTGAGGTCCGGGACACAACATAAACTGTTCAATCCTACTAGAATTCAGTTCATATAGTGTAGTGAGAGGCTGCTCACAATAATATTCATCATAAGTCCATTCCAACACCCAATAATAACAATTATATACATAGCAACATTAGCAATACTTAAACGACGATATAAGAACAAAAGCAGAGAATATCAATATGAAGACTGTGGAGCACAAAGTTTTGACTTCTTGCAGTCCCTGTCCATCGTGACAGTGGGATGCAATTTTAGACGACTGTGCTTACTGTGGCCAACTCTTTACACAGTCACACATGACTGAAATCCCGTCCAAGTACCCTTTCACGCCATTTACCTCGTAGGAACCCTATTTTTTCCACTTTTCAGAGTCCTTAGATTCCTTACATTCTATAAACTTTGCGCCTTCTTTGATATCGATGCACTGTTCTGCAGCATCTCTCGATGTTTACCTCGAAATACGTACTTCGAAATTGCGCGTTTAATGCAGCGAATCACCGGCTGCACTTAGCGACCCAATGTTCGCTGTCATGGTAGGATTATGAGTCTGAGGCTCTCCAGTAGAAATGCCTCAGTCGAGATCGCATTTTCAATGGAACCCCAGAGAAACCTTCCAGAAGCCTTTTGCTCAGATCTCTCAAGCAAAAAGGTTCAGGTCCTGACGTGATCCAACATTCTGCCGGTTGATGAGAAAGTTCTGAGACAAAAATTCTACTGTATCGCTATCGCGGTTAGACCGCTATTCTTGCAGTCCATCGTTCCCAGAGCTTCCAGCATTCTTATCTGATTGGAAATTTGTTTTGCCGGGAATGTTTCTGTATTCCGAGCTTATCAGCTTGATCTTGTCAAGCAACTGCCAACGCCCGTATAAGTACGCTGGCAGGCGCTGAAACGTCAGTTCTTCCTCTTGGACGCTTGTGCTTCCATGTATTTACGAATTCTCCTTTACCCTCCTCGTATCCCATAACTTCTTGGTATCACACATATACGCTCATATTACCATGCTTGGGGTTGGAGGTGGTGTAGTGGCAAGGGGCGCACTATATCACACGCACGGTCAGGGGTTGGAATCCCGGATCGGTGTCCGCCTAGGCCAACCAAGCCTTCCATCCCTCCAGAGTCGGTGAATTGGTACCAGACTCGTCTGGGAGGATAAAAGCACTGACTTGTGCAACAGCTGGCCGTCGCAGGTATGGACCACTACGATTCTGAACGGGGGTCAAGTGCGGGGCGTATCCCTCAGACGGGATTGATTAACACCAAAAACTTTATACTTTATCCTTTATTACCATGCTTCTCATACAAGAGGCCTTTTTTATAGTGCCTTGTGTCGTTTGCATGGGTTCTCGATTACTGGGATCTCCTTTATCGTTGATTGACTCATGCTATTGCATCCCTTCCTTCAGATTGTATTTATTTAAATACCCATGTTTAAGGTAAAATAAAGTTGCCTTGCCTTGTCGTGGTTGCACTATGACTTAAATTTGAACCACCGAAAATGCTTTAATCACCGTTTCTCCACAAGAACTTTTGCCATTTTCCGCATTGTCATCACACTTCACAGTCCTCTTAATCTCATACATAGTTGCCGCCAATAACACTAGGCAAATTCCCGAGCGCTTCTTTTGTAAGCCATGTCGCATTTGTCGAGAGATAAACTTTGAAGCAATCTGATTTTAAATAGGGTCCTGAGGCTCCAGTGCTCACTCCGCTGCCTCCGACCTGCATTGGGGAAGGATATCGTCACCCATGCAAATGCTGGAAGTTAATTCACTCACTAGCAGTCTGGAGATACCTCGCTCGACGACCAGTTGCAATCGTGATGACCTACCTCCATGAAACGAAGAAAAGCGTAGACAACGGGCAAGAATTTGGCAAAGATTGTGCTCGATGGATTCCGCGCCAATTGACAGATGACCCCCGTCGTACACATGTAACAGTAAGCCAGTCTCTCCTTCTCACCGATTGTAAGCACCCCTCAATTGTTAGCAGTTTTTGGAAGACCTTGTAAAGGGAAATAAGACCTGGTTCCTTCACGACAGTAACAAGGGGTCGCTGTCTGACTCTCAAAAAGATTCGATATTGCAACTCAAGCCAAAACAGCACCGGAGGAGGATTCTGTTGAGGCTACTGGAACTGGATAGGTACGCTATACCAAGGTTAGACACAGCTACCATATATACAGCAGCCAATTCTGAGAACTCGCCATTGCAATTGAAAAGCAGCAATCGAGAAAGACTCCTATCTATCTTCTTCGGATGATGCTCGGCTTCACGTCGCAATGACTACACAGCAAAAGTCACAGGAGCGTGTCTGGATTCCTAAAGCCAGTCCCCCTAGTCCTGCTACCTCGTCCCTTCTCGCTATGACGTTCCTAAACAGCTCGAACAGTTCCTGGCCGAGAAGAAGTTCACCACTTTCAACTACTCTGAAAAGTGAAGACCGACGCTTTTGACTGACCATTTCCCCCTTGAGGAAATGGCCGACTTGCTCACTTGTCGGATCAATGTCATATATAATGATGCTGATTATATTATTCTACGAGTGAGAGTAAAATAATTCGCAAACGAAAAAAAAATTTGAAATTTGCATCGAGACTTTTATCATATATCCATTTGATATTCAGTTAGTACTCGTTACAAGGATCAATGCACTAACAACTCACAATTCGAATGTCTCGTCGAAGATCGGGTTCAGAGTTTTGCTGACAACACGCGTCTTACTAACAACTTGTGTCGGAAACCGATATTTGGGAACAAGTCGGATCACAACAAAAGGATCCGAAAGGCCGTTCGCATCTAAAGGAATCACTTGTTTCGCACCGATCACTGAAATCCACGGAGTGTTATTGCAACGAACACTTGGTAATCACAATTTATCAGCATACCGTCCAGTACGAGGGTCTGTGAGTTTGCGTTATAGTAGGCCCGCACATTTAGAATACCGTATTTGCATTCGCTTACATCGTTCTGAAATAACTGTGTTATGCTCCGAAAACGCGCTAGATTTTCTTCTTATCGCTTTTGCACAATATAGCCACAAGAAACGAGCACTCTTCTGCAGGTTAGCTTCTGCGTTAGCCGTACATGCCATTTTATGCTACTCATGGATGATGAAGATAACTGACATCATCATCATCATCCACGCGAAAGGTTAAGGTACAAAGGGAGAATGAATGTATACATAAAGGGAGATATCAGCAAAGAATGACAATTCGAGGGTCAAGGATCATGAAGGACTCTTCTCGTTCTGTCGCCACAATGACCACTTTGCCTCTAAGGTAATTATGTTTGCAACTGGGTATATATAAATATGTATTGATTGCAAGCGGGTATATATACTCTGCTGAGTAGTTTTTCTCATTACTGCCTTCTATGCAGCATAACTTAATGCTCAGTGAATACATAAAGAACCGTTCTGCGGAGTTTTTATATGGCTTGATATCTACCGGAAGCGGGAATATGCTGTATTGGTGGCGTCCCACGCCACCAATAAGGCAAACTGTTCAGACGTATCATGAAAATTTGTATGCGACAGCAGAGGTTGAAGTACAAGGTCATTCTGAATCAAAAGTTAATCAGATCTTCCTTACTTCTCTCGTTTTTGTGCTTACTGACTGGTATCACAATTTGCTCACTCATGTCCGATGAGAGAACTGAATTGAATATGACTACTTATGCTAAAATACGCTTTTGCAGAGCAGCTGCTGCTTATAACACTCTTACTGCGTACAGGCTACGTGACAAACGTCAATCTCCTGCTAAAGAGTTTGGATGCTAATACGATTTGTCTCACGTATATCACATCGTTAGAACACGTGTAATAGATTGTCTACATGCGAAGAAACTTCGAGCAAGGTTGAAATAGTCGCAGACCTCAGTCAGGCAAAAATTAGTGTCAAGCATTGGGGGTCTTACAAGGAAGGTCTTTCAGGGCCTGAGACGCTTTTTGAAAATGGTTTTTCGCATGGTGCAGGGGCATGAGCGCTGAGTGCAGAACTATGGTCCATTTCCGCTGTTTTTTGGCCTTCTGAAGGCCAAAAAGGGAGTGAAAATGTTTTTGTCAGAAACTGCCATTTTAACCCATCAAGCGTCGTTTCTTTCATTCACGGCGTCGACTGCCCGTACAGTAGAAGGCGCCAGTGTACTGCGCATTGAGAATAGCGTGAAAGGTAGTCGAAAAAGGGGGCCACATGGTGGAGCATGTTGAAGAGTGCGGGTTGGCTTCATATGCGCTCTCCAACGGCAGAGTTGCTAGCAGCGACGGATGGTGTGGCGGATAGCGATGTGGACTTCGAGTTGGTACGACTAGGCTGGGTTGGTGGTTCGGATCTTCACGGCTTTCCCGTTTTTGCATTTTATGCTGCGACCTCCAGATTGGCTCCATATTGCACCAGGGCCAAAGCAAGTGCCTGGCTGGTCATGGTCGTGACCAGGGCCACCCATAACCTCTACAAGTCGTTAGAATTAGATGTGTGGGCACTATCAAGGAGCTTCCAGACTTCACACTCCCTGGAGTATAAAGGGGTCTCTTCATTTCACGCTACATAAGTGTTGTAATGGGGGTCGAAACCCTATAATATGGTTCCTGTTCGATGGAAGCTGTCCTCCACCTAGTTCGTCGATGCAAAGGTTACAGGATTCCCATATTCATTGTAGCTCCCGATTCCGACTTTTCCTCGAGCATCAACCGTGTACTTCTGTGGGAAAACGAACCAGATTCTTTTTCAACTCTTTCTTCTTGCTGAAGGATCCATGAGCATTGAGCTTGATATAAAAAGCTGTCACCCCTGAAGGAAATCATTCAAGTGCCGGATTACCACTTTAATGACTAGATTAAGGGTTTGGACGATACCCGTTCCCAACATACGATCCCCCAACTCCGCGTCCTACTATGAAGGGCTGGCAGGACACGATCAAGAAGGACATTGCTAAAGTCGAGGCGACTGCTGATCGTGAGGAGAGAAGGAAATGGAGATGACCAACCAGAATAGTGAACAAAAACCCTTCAACGGCGCGAAATCAACGCTAGCGTAAGAAACCTGGAATCATCGAAATGAGATGCGCCCTCCATCAGTTTTGAAGGAATTTGGTCGAAATAAAACAATAATCAAATCATTAGTGTCCAAATCATTCGAAGAATTGTATGGACTGTGCAATGTCCATACAACGTCCGAAGGCCAGATGATGTGGTATCGAGTTTTTTGACTACCAAAATGATATCATATCAATTTAATAACGTTTTACCAACTGGATGAACTCGATGTGAGGGATGCAAAAACAGCCGATCCGATGAAAAAACCCTGGGAGTGTGAAGCCTGGAAGCTCCCCCCCTTGACTGTGCTCCGCACATCAAATTCTAACGACTTGGTGAGGTTATGGGTGGTCCTGGTCACGACCATGACCAGTCAGGCACTATCCGTCGCTGCTAGCAACTCCACCGTGGAGAGCGCATATGAAGCCACCTCTTGAAAACGCTCCAACATGTGACCCCTTTTTTGGCTACCGTTTACGTTATGTTCAATGCGGTATACTGGCGCCTTCTACTGTGTGGACAGCCGACGCCATGAATGAAACAAACGACGCTCACTGGGTTAAAATGGCAATTTCTGCCAAAATCATTTTCACTCCTTTTTTGGCATTCAGAAGCCCATTTAGCGGAAATGGACCATAGTTCTATACTCAGTGCTCATGCTCCTATACCACGCGAAAAACCATTTTCAAATAATGTCCCACGCCCTGAAAGACCTCCCTTGTTAGCCCTAGCGAGTAGCCATATTATAGTTGAACCGTCAAATGTTCTCAAACCCTCTTCATGGTGGTTTGGCCTTGATACAGGGTGCGCCATAAATATTGTAACAACTTTTCGGATGTCCGTAATTTCCTTGTTTGAAGGGTTTCTCCGAATCTGCATCTCATCTTATGTTTATGATATACCTTAGTTCACATATCTACTTTGGTGTTCTCAACCTCGCAGACATCCACCGACCGTGCCGTCTTTGCGCGCATTTGGTGAGTCCTTCTTCGGGTTCGTTCCTCGTTTCAACGCTTCCCACATGACATTCTCTTGGATCGCGTTGCGTAGACAGGTCAACAACAGATCTCAGAACGGTCGTCTTATCTCATATACGACCCCTTTTCCAAATACAATTGCTTGGGAGGAGTACGCTGCGGGACCTGCAGAAACACAAGGAAAATGACTGCTGATTTGTTTGTATGTTCTAATCCGACGGGAAAAGCCTCTCCATAGTAAATAAAATTGTATCCAAACAAGATCAAAAGTCTTATAAGCTCTCCGACGAAAATAAGTTGGAAAAAATGAACAAATGCCGTGCGCTACCCCCGCGCGGCACGCGCTTTGACACACTTTTTTCTGACTAAATGGTATTCAGCGCGGAGGAAATGTTGAGACCCCAAAGTACACGAATGTTTCACACTATGAGTGCCGAAGCCGCTGGGGAGTGTCAGGTCGCCCTCGAAGCCATTTTTTCTCTTGCATGATAGTTTGGGCTAGAACTTCTACGACCATTGCGATATCGCAAATTTTGGTGGAGAACAGTACAGAGTTTATTCCGAATCTTATTGTGAACGGGTTTTCTGAAAGGATGCAGCTGAGGGTCAAAGATTTCTCTAGGGATACTTAGTAAACTTGCTCACGAATGGGAAAAAAGCGAGACAGGTGCTGAAGAAATGCTCGCGACCATACCCCACCTTCCATTCCTTCTACGGATTTCCCGGACAATGTGATCAGCCGCTGGATATAGTCCATGGTGGAGAGGAAAGCCTGCGCTGCAAAATGCAGCACTGTTGCTGCTCCTAAGAAATCATTGAAAAAAGTCCGGCTAGTGTTTCTCATGAAGCCGTCAATGAGAAGCCGAAGCGTCTTCCAGCTATAATTAGTACAGGAGAAGGTAATATAAGACGACTGTGTGTTCGTTTAGTAGATGCGATGCATAGTAAATAGTTCATGTAAATTTACCACGTAGCAATATGAACTGCTGTTTCTGTAGCCAAATTATTTTGTTACCATATTTATGGTGCACCCCGCATTTCTATAAGTCAGCAGGGTACCTCATACTTACAAGCTTGCATAGGCACAAGCTGACTTTCTTTCGACGCTACTAGCAGTGCGCTACTGAGTTTCAGAAACATCTATGTATGAGAAGGCCAACTCACGTTCGCGTTATGTTTGATCAAAGCCTAAAAGGAGACGGAAGACGATAGAATAGAGACAGTAAGATGGACGGCAACTAACTTGTTGTTTAAGCAGATCTTTATAATATTTCTCAATGAGTTGCTGAGTTGATGTCTGATTAAGCGACAATACTTTAACCAAAGCCTATAAGAAGAGGATATTATCGGAACTTAGAGGCTTTTCGAAGATACATTTAATAATATCACAGACCACATGTTGTGGACATGTCTTCAAGGCCTCCATCGAAAGCCCCTTACCACATGCATGGAAAAAGTCGACGAGTACATGCCACGCTTCGAACAGGCGATGGTAGAACGCCGGTTCCATCTGTGAATGGAAGAATTGTTCTAGGTTCAAACATAAAATCAGCCTTCCAAGAATCAAAGAAAACAGGAAAATGCAAAAATCCCAATTGCTTACTCCAGGGTTTTCGTCTACACATTCTTTCAGTAATTGCACGATAATTCCCACTTGAACCGACATTACCCGCAGAAAATTCTTGTGTAAGAGATTCTTATGTACAGCTGAGAGCTCGATATCAATCTAAAATAGAAATGGTGAAATTATCTGCTGCAAGATGAGTCTGAAAATCTGGTGCAAGCCTTCAACCATTGCGAACTTTCGAAGCCAAACGTTTAGGTCCACAATGCACATACCATATTCTGCCACATTCGTGGAACATGTGTTCCTTTCCGAGATACTTCGAGTACTCCCATTGAGAAGTCACTCATCAAATGTCTATAATCCTGATGTGAACAGTGTTGGGCTTACGGGAGTGACTGCCAGTTTGCAATTGTTGAAAGCTTGCAGCATATTCGTGGAACGCATGAGACTGATGAACTATGTCCAAAATCAGCTAGTGCCGTGCCGTGCCGTAAATCTTATACTTGGTTCGCCGCAAGGGGATATAGATGCAAAAATGGCGCCATCATTGAAAATTTGTTCTGAACACTACATATTTATTCATCGATGTAAATCATACCATGTCAGTGAGTGGTTTTAAGGAATCCTCGACTGTATGCGCAGATGGACTCCATGCCAGATGGAACACATGCTTCTTCATTTGAGGTTTTAGTCGCGAAGATAACACGCCAACAACTCGGTCGATCTCGGCACAAATCATAGCATCAGTCTGCTCAAGACGCTGCTCCACAGCTGCCTTCCATGTAGGAGTTCCCTTAAAGGCACTCGTGAGGAGACCATTGTCGGGCCTACTGAATGTTCATTCTGAAACTTTTTTACACTGTTCGTCGAGACTCATCAAATGCGTTTTCGATCTCGTATGTTCCTAGCCTTTCTTTCACTTTCACCTCCTTTGTCATTCCTTCATCAACAAATCTGTCTCACTGAGCCTCATAGATTCTTAATATTCATATCATTTTTACACTACTATATATAACGCACTCGCCTCTGTCTGTTTATCTGTTTGTACAGAAATTCAGCGAGTTACCATGGATAGTGTGGATCGACATGGTAAATTTGGATACTCGGATTTAAAAAATTGAAAAAAAAACTCAAAATCACAGAAAACCTTGCACTTTTACTCTTGAAAAAAAGGGGTTCAAAATGGGCACGCCAAACGCAACACGTTTTCACCCTACCACCGCGTTGACCTAGTAAGCCATCGGGAATGAGCCCAACCGGTACAATGGATAACACGCTCGCGTCTGGCTATCTGTTTGTCACGAAGTTCGATATTAGCTGAAGAGGTCGGATCAAATTCGGATGGGTTGAGCATGGCGCAAGGTAAACAGAGCACATACGAGATCAGCGGAGTCTTGCCCACGGGGAGCGGGATATGCGCAGCAGTGAGCAGTGTCATAGGCAAAATCTCCTAATTGGGTTTCATTGTTGCCATGATGCCAAGGAAAATGAGCAAAGGAGAGGAAATGGTCAATGAGTGAAATGAAGGAGTCTCAACGGCGGTAGGCGGAGCGCCCTCGCAGTGCATTCCACATAGGTTCACAGCTCGATTCAACGAAGGCGTGGAGGTCAAAAAATAATAATAATAGGAGTATGCCAGGCCTCACGTGTGCCAAAAGTACGTTGACTTAGCTAAGCTCCGCCCATTATGGGTGGAGCGCACGTTCGAACAAAAGCTAATTTTGAAAATACATATGATTTTTCAAAAACGATTTAAAATGCAAAAAAATTGATTAGAGGTGATAGAAGGAATGCAGTCAAATTCTCAAAGTAGGCAAGAATTGCACCAGGTTGGGCGGAGCTCAGATCAGAGGATCATAACTTTTTCCATGGAAATTCTCGAATGGGAAAAAAGTGGTTAGAGTAATAGAAAAAGCGCAGGTAAATCTTTGAAATGTGTACGATATGCCCTAAGGGGGCGGGGCTAAGGTCAAAAACCCATAACTCTGTTCAGTACGCTCTAGAACGAGGGAACGAAGTGATTCGAGGCCTAAAAGGGGGCGTGTTTGATCTCCGTAGGTGGGCGAGTTCTGCACTAAGGTGGGCGGGGTTGAGACCCAAAATTCATAATTCTACTCGGGCCTTTTCGAACGCGGGGAATTGGTTAGGGGTTATAAAAGGAGGGTGATTAAATCAAGGAAAAGCGCGGGATTTGCCCCAAACAGGGTGGAGCACAGATTGAAATTCTGCAATTTTATCCAAAAACTTTTTGCAATGCGAAAAAAAAGTTGTCAGATGTGGTTAGATGTTGTAGAATGGATGCAGTCAAATTTTCAGTCCGGTCTGGGGCTGCACTTGGATGGGCGGGGCTGACCTCATAGTCAGATTTTCAAGAGGTGCGTGCTGGTAAGTATATATAACGCGTTCGCATCTGTCTGCTGACACGAGGTTTGGTATTATCTAAAAAAGCACCTGAAGAGTGAGGTCAAGTTCGGATTGCGTTGGTCATAGGACAAGATGAACAGAGCACTGTGAGCTAGGCTGAGCTCTGCTTACGGGAGCGGAAATGCACTCGAGTGTGCTTTGCTATGGGCAAAGCCTCTTGATTTGTTGTCGTAACAGCCTTGTGACGAGGAGGAAAAAATGAGCAAAGGTGAGGAATGGATCAAAAAACTAAATAAAAGAGACCCAGCTGTAGTCGGCGGAATATATTGACAGTGGACGGCAGTTTCAACATAAAGCAATAACTCTATCCTACAACTGCCTTCAGGTTCGAAGAAATTTAAAAGGAACGAGGAAGATCTCATATATGCTAAGCATGCGCAAACATAGTGGAGCTCCGCCCACGACGGAAGGGATGCGTTTTCATGAAAAGTGTCATTTGGAAACATATATATTTCTGTTGAAACCATTTCAGAATGTTGAAAAAAGCCAGAGACTATAAAAGGAATGTGAATAAATCCCAAAAATGGGCGGGTTGCACTGAGATGGGCTAAACAAAGAGCAAAGGCTCTGGATCTGTTTAAAAAAGTCAAGTGCGGAAAAAGTGGTTGGTGGCAGTTAAAGGAAGGGTAGTCAAATTATCACGGTGGGCACTAGAGTGGGTGAAGCTCTGCCCAAACACCCATAGCACTGCCCAGACTATAGCATAGAGGCCTTTGATGTGATGTGTTCAGAACGTTCTACTACGTGGAAAGTCCCGCTGGGGCAGCCAAAGGGCAGGTGACCAAACTATCACGGTGGGTGAGGTCTGCATTGGAACGAGCGAGGCAAAACGCGAAAACTCATAACTCTGTTCAAAAACGTTGTAACACGAGGAGAAAAGTATTTAGGGGCGGCTAAGAGAAGCACGTTCAAATTTCTAAAGTGGACGGGGCTTGCACTGAGATGGGCGGGGCTAGAATCACATGTTCCAGCTATGCCCTGTAAGCTCCGTTAAACAGCAAAAAAAGTGAAAAAAAGCACAGTGAGAAAAGCCATTCCCATAAATGAATACTCTCCAGGGTATGCACGTCTAGGAAACTTGTACGCCTAACAAAGCGAGAAGGTCTCAATTCCTCCACTTCTTCTTGAACACAATGGTATTTCGCGCTTTTTGCAGGTTGAATGTAACAACTGGAGCCATCTCGCTAAACGGGAAAAAAGCGAATGAAGTACACAGGTCCGACGATTTCTGTTCAGTTTTGGGCATTGTAGAGGTTACAAAGTGGTACGGCGCTTACTCGGCTGTACCATGAGTTGGCCTTTCAGCATTTTGAAACAGAATACTATATCATTGAATACTTTTCTGTACAATGTTTTAAGGCTGAAACGGTGCAAGTGGTCATCATAGTTCAATAAAGAAAACATCTATACATTAATATTCTCGTGTTTGTTGAGCTTTCTCAATCTTTGCCTGAAGGCTCTTAGTATGAGAGTTCCATATCTGTGAACCGTACTCGAGTATGGTAACAACATATGCCTTATAGAGCCTTGACAAAATTGAAGCATCGTTGCACC
Organism: Haemonchus contortus; assembly: GCA_000469685.2. Lineage (NCBI taxonomy): Eukaryota > Metazoa > Nematoda > Chromadorea > Rhabditida > Trichostrongylidae > Haemonchus > Haemonchus contortus. The sequence goes on from LS997567.1 coordinate 34,434,126, forward strand.
AAACATTTCTAAAGAAGGCAAAAAGTGCTGTGAAGACTTTTCGAACTACAACATCAATGTGACGCGATAAATCCAAGTTGGAGGTCTCGACTCGTGGTCGCGAATTTACATGAAGTTCCAGTGAAATGTTGTTGACTATGTGTTGTTCGATTATGGCTTCTACCGAACTAAGCACATACGTTTACTTGAGGTTTATAGGTATTCCCGAATCAGCAGCCCAATCCATCATATCGCGAATAGATTGGGATCGGGCTTGGTGCACTCGATCACGGCTATCATTTTTGTAAATGTCATATATTTTTATGTCATCGACATACATTTTTACTTTAATCAAAGGATGTGTATTGAGATACGAAGGTAAGTTGTGTGTGTAAGCTACAAATAACATTACATACAAAACAACAATACAAATACAGTTCGCCTCCTTGCGGAACACCACTGATGCAAGGATACCTCTGTAAAAAACTGTTGCCCACTCTGACGTACACATGGCTATCTTCCAAGTAAGACTGAATCCAGATAAGAGTATAGCCTTCTATTCCTAACTGATGAATTTGGAAAGAAGCTTTCTATTTATCCACACTATTAAAAGCTTTGGACAAATCAAAGTAGATATTATCTATACCCTTCCCTTCGCTAATAGCAAGATTCCGATCAAATACGCAACCTGCCATGCAAATGTGGAAGCACTGCTAATGAAACCGTATTGTTCTTTAGGTATGAAATTGTTTCCATTAGATGCGATTCAATTTTACCGTATAGTATTTTTTCCAAGCTTTTAGCTGGCGGCGCTGTAATACTTATGAGTCGAGAAGAAGAGACTAATTTTGGTTCAGTTATTTCAGGTATAGCAGTAACGATAGATTATTTCCAGCTGGATGGGACCTCACTATACATCAGAGATGCATTACGTATCGTACAGATAGGTTCGCTCAACAATGAGGCGCACTTCTTGAATTAATTTGTGGAATACCATCAGAAGGTACCGAAGTAGAGCTTTTCATTGATTTCAATTACACACTTCCTGGAAAGTAATCACACTTTTAGGATAGGTAACCGAGCGCTCACAGGTCACAGAAGCTAATGCAGAGTTAGCGTCTGTTCTTGTGACAAAAACAGATGTATGAATGTCGTTATTATACTTCCTATCTATCGTATCGTCATCGTTACTAACTATATGTATGTACAAAAATCTCTTCTGTCCGACTACCTTCCCCGAAACTCGGTGTTACTTGAAGGGGCGGCGAAAGGGACCAGATCAAATATAGATTGTGTGCCTAGAGCAAAATTATCAGACTACATATCGAGTAAGGAAAACCCCGCCGGGGGAGGGGAGAGAACATACACCGGAACGGGCAATGCAGTGAGAAAAACTTTATAATTTTGTATCAGTACAGCAAGCTACCGTAAAAAAGCTACGAAATGACTAAAAATCAAACGAAGTAGACTCATTAGCGTAGAACGGAGCCCTGTTGAACTTTTTGTATGGACTCACAGCCCATCACAGCCTATATCCTGATTTTTGAATGATGAAGCTCAGATCAGAAAATCTATAACTCTATTCGATGCGTTCTTTGTTGTGCCGCTAGCGTGCGGAGCTCAGCTCGTTACTACTTAAGTTGTGATAGTGTTTCAAAGCCAGGAGATTCGAGATCGAAAATCCTAAGGCTTTGATCTTTTACCCTTTTTATGCGGTCACAGACTGATTTGCAGCAATAGTTCCCCGCACTAATGTATAAAAGTTTCATATAACTGGCCCCCAAGAAAGGTTTCAAACATATTTACAAATAGGATGGTCCGAATCATGAATTCTTAACCAGCTGGTTTTCGCTTCAAAATGGCAAAAACTAATCAGGTAGGCCCGAATGGGCGAGCGAACCTTTTCATCCTACTGATAATTGATGGATAGTACACTTACATGTCCAGCTTTTTCGTACGCGATGGCCAAATCGTCCAGGTGAAGTTTTTCGTGTATCATCAAACTTCGTCGTACTTGCTCACTGTTGTTAATGGCCGAACAGAACTACAAATTGATGATGGTTTCAACCACTTTTTCAGTAGAGAATACAATTTTAATCTATAAAGTTGGAGCACAGAAACACAGCCTAGACTAAAGAAAAATGTAAGGAGAATAGTGACACTCACCAGCTGCAATAATGGAGCTGGCACGAAAATTTGCAGATCGGCAGAGAACCCTTCAGCGTTAAGATTTGCAAAGATCTATGTACTCAACTGGTCATTTGATTTCATATTGTAAGAGTAGACCTTTTGAATGAGCAGCTCACCTTCTTGGTGTAAGTCAGTACGGAGTTGCAGAGAAAATCAACGAGTGTTTTTGTATAATCGATCCTAAGCGTGATTTCGTTGACATCAATACGATCCCAACACACCATCATCTGTTAGACGCCCTTGTCAATAAACGCATTGGTTCAACTAATTACCGACATTCAGTAAAAGAACGAGTTCAGGCTGCTTAGAGACAATTGTGGTTACCCTCAAACTCAGATACTGGCTTTGTCTCTATAGGCATGCCATTCCAAGTAATGCTGATGAGCCAGGGCTGCACTCTCGTGTAGAGTAGCAAGCTCCTAGGATAGCCAAGGCTAACTGAGTGACATTACTGCACTGAAGTTGAGAATAAAAGGCAGACCCTGGCAGAAATTTTCTGGAGGGGAGATGTTCGAGAAAGTTAGAGCATGCAGCAAAGTGAACAGTGTTCTGAGGAAGAACTGCGCTGCTCCGTGCAATATAACCCCGGTCAAAAATTGCAGAGGTAAAACGAAACCTGACTTTTGACTTCTATGGATATTATTTGAGCGCTTCGATCCATGAAAGCTAAAATTTTTGGAATCACGAATTCTTGACCGAAATCATCGGATCATGTATCGCACAATTTAGAAATTGATTTCTGTTATAGATATAAGATATCAAGTGAGCAAATAAGTAAATGTGATATGCAAAAGTTTCAGACCTGTTCGACAATATGACAAACATCTATATGGCTGCTCGAATGAGACATATCGTTAGATGATGAACAGATCTAAATTGAATTTAATTAGATAGTGATAAGGAAGTATCGTCGCCATGTCGACGATCCCGTCATCTTAAAGCCGTTCCGTCTTTGCGCACATTTGGTGAGTCATTTTCCAAAATCGCTCGTCGTTTTGACATTACTCCCATGACAGTCTTTTGTCTCGTTATGCGTGGACAGGACAACAACAAGTCCTCAGATTGTCCTTCGTTCCCGATTATGACCTCTATTAAAACAGATATGAGAAAAATGACTACAGACTTGGATGCATGTTTTACTTCAAGGAGAATAGTCTTTCTCGAGCAAATACAATTGTAACCATCTAGGCTACGGAATCGTTGTAAATTTTTTGACGAGAAGAAATTTGAAAGAAAGAAAAAACTTGTGCCCTACTTGCACGCGACACGCGCTTTGACACATTTTTCCACAGAGGTGTTCAGCGTAAAATGTTCAGATCCGAGAGTACACGTATATTTTTTAGGAGAAGTGAGAAGGGTCAGGTCATTTCTTGTAAAATCTTCCTCTTCCATGACGGTTAGTGCTGGAATCTGTGCCATCAGAGCGATAGCGCTTTTTTTTTTCGAGAAAAGTATAAAAATTGATCAGAACATCTCCATGAGGGGCATTTCTGAAGAGGTGCTTGGGTCAGAGTTTATCTCGTAGATACGACTCGGAAACATCGCGTTCTTGCTCACAAATGAAAATTTAAGACTGGTAGGGGAGATGTCCGCAATTTCAACGCTGCTTGAAATTGACCTACGAATTTTCTGGCCTCGCCATCCGAAGGATCCGTGGGTATATGTATACTGGAGAAGGAAACCTGCGCCCCAAATCAATGTAACTACATCTAAGAAATCGTTGAAAAAAGCTCGGGCTGGAGTTTCTCCAACGGTTCTGCGTGCCGCTTCCATGAGTACCCGAAGCATCTTCGAGCTATAATTAGCACAGGACAGAGTTATATAGATGAGCGTACGTTCATTTTGTTGATCCGATGCATAGTAAATAGTTCACATAAAGTCACCATGTATCTATATGAATTGTGGTTTCTGCACAAGAGTTATTTTGTTACCAGGTCCTCGTTCCTCTTACCTGGGGGAACGACAACATAGGATAAAAAATGCAGAAGGTTGCTGACTCGTCTGCACGCATCCCTCCATCGTTTTCTCCGTAGAGAAGCTCTTTATGGTAAAAGTCAATTCTCATCAAAGGAGCGGTAGCGTTCTGAAGCTTCTGAAGCATCGGACGGGCCATCTCGATAAGAGGTCGCTGGTTTCGTCGGTACCGGCGTGGAAATTGACATAGGCGTGCGTCAAAGAAGATAATGATGAATGTACTGGAGTTTCTATTCGGTTCCGTTCTCTACTCTAGAGCAACCCGTACTTCTTTGAGCAGGACGATAGACACACCACATACCCCACAGAGCTAAACCCATCTAAGAATGGTGCCATCGCAAACTGCCCGACTTCATTAAACGCATGGAATGTCCATCCTGCTCGCCAGATCTTAACCCACCCGGCTTCTCCTCGTGGTCCCTGATCAGAAGGGAGTCTGTCGGGTTGGCCATCCAAGCTTGGAATCTTCAGAAGCGTGACTCAAGAATAGCTGTGAAGAAATGGGAGAGGGATAAATGTGTACAACAAAACAGAAGTTCGAGAGCAGACTATCCGTACCCATATGGACATTTTGGAATGTGATTGTAGCTTGTTAGTGCACTTAATGCAAGCGAACGTATACAGATTCCACTGCCATTCTTTGCTCGGGAGCTCGAAGAACCTTACATTGAATAGGTGCCCATAAATTTGGAACACCTTGTATATCATAGACCATCTGTTAATGAAACCTTCGGATTCTAGGTAAAAAGTGGTAAGAAGTAGCGTTGGGCCATCCCATAAATAAAAGCTCTCAGTTGTTCAAATCTTTACTCTCTAGAAAAATAAGGCTCTCGTCGTTTTCGCACTATGTTCACTTATCATGCTGTACATCCAGCTCGAAATTATGCCACAACCATTGACCCTGCTTCACACTAAAAGTTTGCCCTCCGTACACCGCTAATTCATTTCCTGCATTTTTCTCTCCAATGTTTCTTTTATTGAACTGGTGCAGAAAATTATATCGAATTCCTTTCACTGTCACTGCCTATGGCTCTGGAAAAACTGTAAAATTCGGCATGCGTTTTATGTGAGAGCTCCACCGTAAGCAATTATAAGATAAGATGGAATCCCTGTCCAAACGTGTTCTTTTCCTTCAAATAATCCGCTGCAGGATCTTATAATTGTATAGCGTGATCTACTAAATTTGGTAAGTAGTGCCATATGAGATGTCTAGAGAAGCGATAAGAACGATAACAAATACGGCCTAAGTGACTATGACACTTACTGGTACATCCAACTGACAGCTGAGGGAAATTCGAGCAAGTGCTTTTTCTTTTGCGAGCTCCAGGAAGTTCTTAATACCTCGATTGAAAATGCCGTACCATTCTGATTCATCTTTTCCCCGTCTGAAATGATTGAAAATTTATGATCACTTCAATTAACTTCATAATTGGTGAAACCAATAGAAATTTATGAGAGCCTCACACTCTATTGGCTAGTCGATAATTTCGTAATTCGACGAATGCCATGTGAATGCGTACCAAATCGATTAGATCGCCATCGTTCGGTGGATCCTGATCGGCGGAGATTTTCATCTAAAACTCCATATCCATTACCAACTGTAGGTTGTACTGATTATAGCCCCGTCTCGAATTATAAAGTCAGATGCACGCTCGTATTAAGAAATCAGAAAAAGAGCCGAAGGAGACCGCAATAATTTTAGCGCAGTGACTGCCAGGCGCAACACGTGCACCTATGAAGGTCAAGTCGCATCAAAGACAGTGCTCCACAAAAAGCGTGGCAAAATAGTCCCACGCTAGATAAGTGGTCTGAGTGCTCGCTTATCCTCATCGTCACACCTTGGTTTGGTGAGCCTCGTGACATATGACAGACGAAATACCATTGTTCCCGAAGCGAAAATCAAAACAAGATAGGAAAGCTAAACTAGATCAGGATAAAAAAGAAACATATCATTATGAAAGTTACAGGACTAAAAATCTTACCTGTGATCGTAGATCTGTCTTACGTTCACTCATCAATTCCGATGTTAGGTACTCGTTGAGCTGGAAATTGAAACATGGTCGTACTTTCATAAGAGAACTCGCCAAATACTCGTTTACCCACCATTCGATCCCATATCGAAAGCGTGAGTTGACAGTAATCAATCCGCCCGACTTCACGAATGATGTTCGCGAAATGTTGAAATCTCGAGCAACATGCGTTAATTACACTCAACAATTTTAGGAGCTCCTTGCAGGGATCCTCGTCCTGCACAGACTCCACGGTCTCTTCGAAGAAGTCCTCAGCACTTCTCTGGAAAGCGTAGCAGAAAATAGTGATGAAGTTAGAATACATTGCGAAGACAGACGAGTGCTACAAAAAGGAAGGCATCAAGAAGCATCTTCCACCGCCTGCGTGCGGCTGCGCAGCTCTTTTAGTTGTGTGCCTTTCATTTCTCTAGCATCGATGTGCACAGTTTGCACGATATTTTCAAATAAGCCCCTTTTCCATCTGTCGCATATGGGTGGGTGGAAAGTTGTACATTCAAACAAGATTACGCCGTCAAATGAAACATATGGTCCACAGAAATTCTGCCGAGCTCGGAGGATGCTCTTTAATGCCTTCCGCTCCGTACCGTCACTCGCGACGACATACCACTATTAATGACTCCAAATGAGCATGGAATGGTCGCTTGTACGGTAGGTACTTCTGGTAGAATTGAGAGTCCCGCAATGCTCGCATACACCTGAATGGAAAGAGTCATAGCACCACAAAAACTGGAAGAAATGCCTGATGAATCTGTAGAGATGAATTCATCGAAATCTAAAGGTACAGGAAAAAAGGAAAACTTGCATTTAGATAGCTCAGTTCTGCCACTACTACTTGCGTTGAATATCTCATTAACAGCACGAATATCGACTAATGCACATACGCGGGAACGCAGTTAAATTTGCCCTCGGCAGCAATTTCAATAATTTCCTACGCGCGAATATTGGATTAAAAGCCACGTGACTGTCTTAAAACTGGCACTGCGTAAACCGCGCTCAATAGAATGGGTTGCGGAATGTCTAGCCGGTATACAAGGCTATCGTTTCCCTTGACCAGCCCTATACCATTTTACCGATCAAGGAAGGGAGGGATTGTTGTAATCCGCCGGCTAATTTGCCTGTTCTTCTCGCGGCACGGGTCGGGGCCACCGGATACGTTCCTTGGCCATTTTTCGCGACTTCGAGCGATAGTTCGTGGTATCCTAGGGTCAAGCATTGTTTCTTCGGGCATGCCAGTATTACCCTATACCCGAAGCCTTCGCTGATCTCATGTAGAGTCGAGGGACCTGAGAGCATACAATGATATTTGTTTTGTTCCTTCGTAAGTCCAATGGCATTGTAATGATATCACCAGGTAATAGCCGCACGATATATGAACAGGGTGAGCCATAAATGCGATAATAAAAGAATTGCTGTTGTAAGAGTCTGTAGGCGGAAGAGTGATCGTAGTCCGAAGAGCAAGAGTGCGGGACAAACTTGACTGTCAGGGAGAAGGCGATCTTATCAGCTGAGTAGAGCTCTAGTCGGTAGTGGGGGTGTAGATCGAAGGGAATCACTTCACGTTTCGTTGTGCAGCACTGTTTAACCCTCGCGCATGGGAATGTTACTTCATGTATCCATGAATCTACAGCGTGCGGCGGCCGATAAGCAAGTACGAATCGTATAGGTATAGCAGTATATTCAGAAACAATATCAAAACATAGTACATCAGAAAGTAGACCTGTGAACGACTTCAAGCATGTGCTTATAAGAATTTGGTTTTTGATAATGGCACAAACTCCCCCACCTCTCCCATGAATTCTATCTGATCGCGAAATAATATAATTCAAACCTCCTAAAAGTTCCGAATCCAAAATTTTTGTCAAGCCAAGTTTCAGTGATCAAAAGCATGTAGGGATTGCGAATAGTCAGGAAGGAGTGTAATAGGGGTATTTTATTAACTAAGCTTCGTGAATTTAGTAACACGGGATCAGAGAAGAAGCAGCACGCGCCATTGCCGGTTTTCAGGTTTCTGTCTGAATGGCATTTCACTCACCTTCTTTAGCTCACCTTTACACACTACTCAATCCCTTCTATTTGCAGCCTTGTTCTGCTCGCGGGCCTCTTGCCTTAGTCTGGCTTCCGTTTCTTTTTCCTCAGGCGACATGCTACGTCTTATGCAAACTTCAGACATCCCTGACTGTCTCAACAAACGTGCATTAGCAATAACTTTCCGCCAGTGGCTCTTAGAAGGCAGTATGACTTTCACTAGCCTGTTTTTTGACTCATTATACCTACCCATCCGGTATACAGTCTGCGGCCGGCCATACCTGTGATCTTGTCTTCTAACTCACTTTGTCGTCGTGATGCCGGAACTTCGCGAGGTTCTTCAGCTAATCCAGCAACGACTATACTTCTACTTTTTCGGTCTTCTTCAATAGTATTAGAAATTGTGTGGACTATCTTATCATGTAAAGCATGAATCATCGCTGTAATTACTGGGTCAGTAAAACGTTCCAACATCGCCTGATTAACGCTCTCTACGACATTTTATCAGTTGCCCACCTCGTATTGATCGCTGGTGACTTCAACCTGAGTATTGACTGGAAGAATAACATCACCTACACAAGCACATAATTTCGGTTTAGTGAGGTTTTTTCGTGTTGTAGCCTGAAGCAGTGGGTTTTGTCAGGTGCCAGAGGGGATTCAGTTTTGGATCTGATTCTGACCTCAGGAGTCTCGATCAAGAATATCGAAATACCTCCTCCTCTTGGGAACTCTGATCATAATATTGTTAAGTTCCAACTGGACTTTATGGTTAATGAGAGATTCTACCTACCCACGCCTGATTTCAGCAGAGTAGATTATGATGCGCTTGGTGACTGCCTGTACGCAGTGAAATAGAATCAACTGTTTGATGGGTTTGACTCGGTTGAAAACTACTACCTCGGATTCTGCATGGTTCTATATGACTGTTTCTCAGTATTGGCACCTTTCCGCTATTCCGGAGGTGCTGGGCAACAATACCCAAAACACATGATATCTGATGATCAAACACATGATCATGAAACTGAATAATCCTCTGTCCAATAACCTTTTTAAAAAGGTATGCTCCGACATTAACCATCACATTAAAAAGTATCTAGCTTATCGGGAGCGTCGCTTATGGTATCGGAAAGACTCTGCATTCTATGTACATCTTAGAAAAAGAATTAATGGGTCCCCCAACCCTTCGGTCATGGTAGACGAAAATGGACAACCTCTTATTTCGAATAGGGACAAAGCCAAAACCCTTGGTAAATATTTTGCTGCTGTGTTCAACAGATGTGAACACGGCTAAGGCAGAGCCGACCAACTCGATCTGCCCGTTAGACACAATCCACCCGATAGTTTTCCAGACTTTACCATCCGGCCCTGCGATGTGTGGAGGATTATGAAGAAGCTGAACTCCTCGTATTCGGCTACCTATGATGGCATTCCCCACATTGTGTTTCGAAAGTGTTGTTATGCCCTCAAGTATCCCGTTGCGTTTATATTGAATGCATCACTTTTGTTCGGTGAAGTTCCCAGTGTATGGAAGAATGCATTGGTAACTCCCATTCCTAAGGTTGCCGACGCTAGTAAGCAATTTCATTTCAGACCGATTAGTATTTGTCCTGTGGCGGGGAAATCCTTGAAAAACTTATTTGCGAGAAGTTACTTGTTTGGCTGATGGATAGAGGGGGTAAACCAGTTGAGCAGCATGGCTTTATGCCCGCAGTCTCTACTATGACGCTCTTATCTGACTCGCTCTATGACTGGCTATTAGCCCTTAACAGAAGGAAATCTGTTGATGTTATTTACTTTGATCTTACCAAGGCCTTCGACAAAGTATGTCATAGCAAAGTTGTCAGAAGGCTGGACGCTCTGGGTATTCATGGTCGATTTCGGGCCTGGCTCGGTTCGTACCTCGAGGAGAGGTATATGACGGTCAAGGTCGGGAATGAGTTTTCAGAAAAGCTTCCTTGCACCAGTGGTGTCCCGCAAGGCGGGGCACTTTCTCCTCTGTTATTCCTGATATGCACTGCCGATTTGCAGGATGCCCTCAAAGTTCATCCGAGTGTCAACATCAAAATGTTTGCAGATGATATCAGAATATATTGCACTTATGCCAGCCATGAGGAAGCTGCGACACATAGGCGGTTAAGTTTAGCCATAGAGAAGATGTTGGACTGGTGTAACCAATAGGATATCCCGCTAAACCTTGCTAAAACATTCATTTGCAGCACCTAGGCTCCTGTTCACCAAGGTCATGCCAGATTGCGGGTGTGTCAATAAGAAGAGAATCTGTAGTCAACGACCTTGGACTTCTAGTAGATAACTTGTTGAGCTTCAATGACCATATCACTGCTGTTGCAAGGAAAGCTCTCAGTTCACTTTTTGTGATCCTGAGGAACGTCCATAGCAAAGATCCTGCTCTACTAGTTAAACTTCATAAAACCTTCGTACTTCCTAAATTAGAATATGGTTCTGTTTTGTGGATCCACAGGCTCTCCCACCTTACAAAGACAGGCTTAACAGGTTAAGCACTTACAAAGACAGGCTTAACAGGTTAAGCATGACAAGTTTAAAGTATATACTACGTGTATTCAGTGATCTAGTTTTTGGATTCCGAATCATCAGACGAGAAATCAAATTGCAAGCCAGTCAATTCTGGATATTCCGGCCATACCGAAGGAGTGGAAATGGGTATTCTATTCATTATAGGAGGCTGCAGAGAAGTTGTTTCACTACTGTTTTCAATTCTTTCTTTTTTCGTTTCGCGCGTTGAATACATTTACTGCCGCATAATCTTCTTTTATGTAGATCTTCATTACAGTTTCGAGCACAGCTAAGAAAAACCAACATTTTGGAGGTCCTCAGAATGCAAGATGTCGATTAGTGCATAAAAGTACACAGCTAATGAAGGAGTTGTCTGGCTATTTCTGGTGCATAGTGGTTATGGTGTCACGAAACGCTTTTCCTCGCAAGTGGATTCGATGCCGCTGCTCTTATATATGTCGGGCTTCTCAATTATTAATGGTTCAACTACTCCATTACAATTACTGTGTCCTATTTTATGTGTCTGTAGTCAGTTTTGTTTGTGCCTACCTGTGCTTATATCCTTCTGTTTGCATGACGACTAAGCTGGTGAAGACCAGAGGTGGATCAGATTATTTGCTCACTACGCAACTTAAGGACCCTCCATTCACAGTTGGTGTTATATGCTTTGCTTGCGAGTAGTATCTGACTTCAGTGCTACCCCGGCTTGCCAATTTCACGTCGGTGGCCGGTAAACCCGTGTCTCGAAGTTTTGGCGTGGTCCCTATGACCCCAGTTGTGGCGAAGGGCATCATAGAAGGCTGATGTGGGGTCCCACTCCGAGCAAATGCTTCTTGCTTCAAGGCTAACTGCTCCAGCTGCTTATGGTTGTGCCTTTACTATACTTGGTTTGCACACTTATTCTCGCTAGATCATTCTACAATTTGTGAAATCAATTGGTTACCCCTGTGTCAGTTCTCCGGCTCTCGTCTTGCGCTACACTCAAGCTTTCTAAACAATTGTTGCTAGTTCGCAATGTTCTAGGTATACCAGAATGACTAGATGGTGGTTAGGTATCCTTTATAGATATCCTCATTTTGACTTGTTATGGTAATAAGTTCTTCAGTTTGAGTTTTTGTCTCTACGCATCATGTTTATGTTTTTGACGGCATGTCGAATGACGCACTAAACAACAAACAATAAACAATCTCATCACGCGTATTTGAGGCTCGCCGCCAGCTTCTCGAGGAGTACGATCGACCACGTCTCCACCCGACCGTCAAGCTCGCCAAGCGCAGCTGTGCACCTCCAGCGTGTCACCCCTAGGCCTCTCGTCTTCCAACGGCTAGCGCCTTACCCGCTTAATCGCTGATCTCCATTACTCTATACGACCGCACAGTTCTCAGTATTCTCTGCATATGCTGATATATGTTGTATTCATACATGTGTGACGCAGAAGCATATGAGATTAGCGGTGGGGGCATTTCCGCGCCAGATTACTCTGTGCACGAAGCGCAGTAGATATTGATACATGGCGAACTTATGTGAGCTACTTACTATGCATCGCATCAACAAGTGAACGCACGGTTTGCTGATATAACCGTTAATTCTTGTACTAATTTTGGCTCAAAGAAACTTCGGATACTCATCGACGACGGCACACAGAGTTTCTGGAGAAACTCCAGCCCTGGCTTCTTACAGCGATTTCTTAAAAGCAGCAGCAGTGGTATGTTTTGAAGCGCAGGCTTTTCTTTCCAGTATACACATTTCCCACGGACCCACTGGGTTGAGGGCCGGAAACTTTGTAGACGAATTGGAAACAAGGATGAATTGCGTTTTCCTCAGCACCAGTCTTAATCTTTTCCAATTGTGAACAAGTACTCGAGTAAATTCCGATCGTATGCCGGCAAGAATCTTCGATCCAAAGCAGCACCTTCTCAGAAATGCCCTCATGAAGACGTTCTGATCAATTTTCAATTTATCTCGAGAAAAAATAAGCGATATCGTTCTGATGGCACAGATTCCAGCCCAAACGATCATAGAAGAGGGATAACGGTACGAGGAACGATCTCACCCCTCTGAACTCCCTCTCCACCAGTAGTGAGAAACACACGTGTGATCTATGAGATCTGTGATCTAAGCATTTCTTCCACACGGAACACCTTTTGTCAGAAAGAAGTGTGTTCACGCGTGTGCCATGTGCAAGTGGGGCACGGGTGCTTTGTTTCGGACTTCTTCTCGTTAGGAAGCTTATAAGGCCTTCGGAACCCATCTGAATACCATTGTATTTAGTCGTGGCAGACTTTCCTAATCGAGGTAGGACATACATTCAATACGGCAGTCATTTTTCCCTTGTTCTGCAGGTTTAGCAACGAAATCATTTCCAAGCAATTGTATTTGGAGAAGGGGTCGTAATCAAGGCGAGGTCACCGTCTTTAGGCTCGTCGTTGACCTGTCCACGATGCACGAGACCGCCATGCAATAAATGTCGAGAGATCTCTAAGTGAAGTCGCCAAAAGCGCGCAAGACGGAGCGGCTGCTAAATGATGGCGAGGCTTCACCATTTTTCGAAAACAGGTGAAATGAGAGCACCAAAGCAGATATGTGAGCTAATGGATATCATAAGCATAGGAGGAGGTGCAGATTTGGGAAAGCCCTCAAAACAAGAGACTGAGGGCTCCTGCAAAAATATTACCATATTTATGGCGCACCCTGCGCATTCTACATACTATAAAGCGCTTCATCTGTCGTCTGTCGTTCTGTCGTCTGTCATCTGTCGTCGGGTATGGGTACTTACGTGCGTCCGAGGATGCACGCGGCAAATTGCGCGGCGAAGTGCGTGGTGATTCGAACGACTCTGACGCCTATCATTGGGGCCCAAACCCGAAGTAGAGTAATTGAGTAGGGTCAACTGATACTACTAATCTACTCTACTTCAAATATGAGCCCAAACGATGGGCGCCAGAGTCGTTCGAATCACCACGCACTTCGCCGCGCAATTTGCCGCGTGCATCCTCGGACGCACGTATGATCCGTCCCCCTCTGTCATCTGCTGTTATGTATGCCTGTCACGAAATTCCTTAGCTCCTTTAGATCTGCCCGGAGAGAACAGGTCAAGCGTGAGTTGGGTGGGTCATGTTCCGAGAAGTATAAGGCACACATAAGCTCGGTGGAGCTCGTGGCGTGCATAAAAATAAGCTGTACTGAGGACCATGACTTCAAATTCAGTCACAAGACGACTTCAAAACTGGGAAACTGGGATCTAATGTGGCTAGAGGTGTGTATTGGTAAGTTAGATCGAACTAAGGAGACGCACCCCGATGGGCGGGGCGTTTTCCAAAAACGCAGTGCCTTATGAAAACATTTTGGAAAACCATAACTCCTGTCTCCGTGGACTTAGAGCGTTTAAATTTGGTAGGAGTAAGTGGGACAGGATGGGAACACCTATGGTATGTGGCACGACCAGACACCGCATACAGGGACGGGGTTTGAGCAGAAATTCATGACTCCTGTCCCCGTGGAGCTAGAAGGTTCAAACTTGTTAGGAGTACAGGCGATAGGATGGGAATACTTATAGTGGGTGTCAGGACCACTCCGCCCACAGGGGGCGGGGTATGAGCGGAAATCATAAATTCTGTCCCAGTGAAATTAGATTGTTCAAATTTTGTAGGAGCACAGCTGACAAGATGGGAACACTTATGGTGAGTGGCAATCCCAGACTCCGCCCACAGAAGGCGGGGTTTGAGCGGAATCCCATAAGTGGTGTTTCTATAGACCTAGAGCATTCAAATTTGGTAGGAGAGCAGACGGCATGATGGGAACACTTACGCTGGGCGGCAGGACCAGGCTCCGCCACGGGGGGCGGGGTTTATGTGAGCAACTTAAATTTAGACCTAGAGCGCCCAAATTTGGTAGGAGTGCAAGCGGTACGATGGGAATACTTATGCTGGGCGGCAGGACCAGACCCTGCCCACAGTGGGCCAGTGGGCGGGGTTTGAGTGGAAATTCGGAGCTCCTGTTCCCGTGGACCTAGAGCGCTCAAATTTGATGGGCGGTGCAGGCGGGGAGGCCATTTCAACACGGGAAGAAGGGAAGTCCGGCGTCAGCCGGGCGAGCCGATAAAGGTCTATAGTGAAAATCAGCTTATGTGGCTCCGTCCCTCATGGCTGAAGCCCCTAGCGCACGCGATAGCGTGCGTGGCCGCTTGGTAGATATATATGGTATTGTATGCACGTTGAAATCTGACAATCCTACCATAAAGTCTAACAAATCTTTGGGTGCCTCGACTTTAAACGAGATCGGCGAAGATTTTGAATATAAGGTGATACCGGCACGACTAAAGTATGGCGCGAGATGAGATGAGAAAGTGTGGCTTCTTCTCAAACCAAGTTTTCAAAATAATTAGGTAGCAACCACTAGCAGCTTCAACCCAACCACTTATATGGAAAAAGGGGCAATTGGAGGACCTCATCGCGACCGGGTGTGGTGCGATTCACGAGTCAATATAATGAGATCATCGGAAGAGAGACGCTATAACATCATTCCCACCATCATAATTGGAGGAATAAGGTTTATTAAACATAAGTCAAGAAAAATAAACAACTGTGCACGTTTACAAAAGGATTGCGTTCTCTAGGATCGAAAAAATCAAAGTCATTATCATTTTGAACGTTTGACAAGTAAATTGTTGACCTATGAAGTGAATTCCTAATTCGAAAGGGCTTCATTGCCATGTTGAAGAGCTTTGCTCTAATTTACGATGAAGCCGGGGACTACTGTGAATCTTATTTGGTCTATCTCAACAGAAGGGTACTGATGTGATGCTGCGTGCGCGAAGAGTCCAATGGGGTCACGCGTGAATCGCGCGCCCCCCATTGCGACCCAGTCTTTGTCACTGGAATCGATATGGAATACCTTTATCCGAAATGATCGAAATTTTCCACGTTTACGGTCGAGCTGTCATATTTTCCCGAACACTGCGTCGCGCTTGCCGCACCCGCGACTTATACCCGAAATGCAATGGAAAATCGGAGCGCTCAATCTGTGAGTTTGGAAGTCTTTTAACTATTTACATTTTTTGGCCACAATCTTCAATCCCAATGCGGTCTTTATCGTCGATAATAAAGGAGTTATTCCAAACAATGAAGTCTAACAAACATAGAAACAAAAAAGAAACCAGAAAGA
Source organism: Haemonchus contortus (assembly GCA_000469685.2). Classification (NCBI taxonomy): domain Eukaryota; kingdom Metazoa; phylum Nematoda; class Chromadorea; order Rhabditida; family Trichostrongylidae; genus Haemonchus; species Haemonchus contortus. Next base: position 34,450,019 of record LS997567.1, read on the forward strand.
AACATTCAAAATCATTAATAAGAAAGGCATCAACAAAAAATATGGAGCGTTAGGCCTGGCTATAGCAATTGCCGTTTGAAGCCGCGACACAACCAAGAAAGATTCGTCGCATGCGACAAAGCGAACTGCGACAGTGAAGCATTCGACCTGGACCGTCCCAATTATGCCATACCCATAATGTAGCGGAAAAGGTCACTTCTGACGGCACATATGCATTTTGCATTCGGTGCTTTCAGGGTCCAACAGACCGACCGATGGCGGCGCTAGCCACTTGTTGACTACATTGGCGCGTGATCCATCGGCATTCAGTGTTGTCAACACATAGCCACCAACACCATCGGTCGGTCGGTCGGTGGACGTGAGCACGGACGAGAGGTCGGACGCCCGCACGGACGGCAATTCGGTGAATTTCAAGACAGCCATTCGCAGCCACTCCATAATGTGCTGCGATGGCAGTCCATGAAATATTCAAATATTCGCGCGGGGGATAGTCGTTCAAACGGCAGCCGGTTTACTGCGTGGCAATATACCACGTCAGCACAAGACCAAATTCTTATCGTGTTTTAACGATTAAAACAAAGGAGCAATGAAAATGGATATGCCCCATCCCTCACGCTGTGATACCGGGGGCAAACAAAAGGCGGTCGACTTCGATAACAGTCAGTTTAGGGCGGTCGACTACAGGCCCAGTTGTCTCTTTAGGTGGATAGAAAGGGTTTTTGGTTATAATGCCCCTTTCAAAAACACTGGGTCTAGGGAACCGCTTTGCGAGGTTTTACTTGTTCAATGGGAAAAAAATAGCTATAGTCTTCCAGTTTCCAGGCTCTGAAAAAGGCGATTAAACAGAAACCGGTAAGAGCCGAGAATCCGATAAAAGTTTGTTTATTATCATGGTAGCAGGCCTTATCAGAAGCCCGACGAAATTCATTCAAAGCCATGTCAAGATTTATCGAGAGTCAAACTTGAACTCTCAGGAAACACCATTTTTCAAATGAACGTTAAGAAGGAACGAGCACTGGGATGGGTGAGATGATTGTCTCGCACAAATAGCGAGTGGCGAGAGAATTGAACATCCATCCAACACTGTTCCGTTTCTTTCCCAAGTGTAAGCGGTAGCTCGCTAGCAAACTATTCCTGCTCAGAGAGAGCTTCTCCCATCGCAATTTCTGAGCTCGACAACTCGCTTAGGTGATTCATGCTCCTGACTCGCCAATCGAAGCAAATAGACAGCGTAGAAGTAGGTTCGCAAGTAGGCTCTAATAGTAGTGGCATCATCTATTGGGCGTATATCAGCTGGATGTGCAGTGGATTGGCCGATTAGCATGGTCAGGAGAGTGAATCGCCTGGACGAGTCGTCCAGCTCAGAAACCGCATCGAATGGCGGCGCGATGCAACGGGCCGTGCAAAATGACCGTTTCCCTGGCATAGGGCCGAAACCGCTACGCAGCCGCGCGCAGGTAGCAGAAGAAGCTCCTGGAGCCATTCTGCTCTTTAACAGTCATCCTCAGAGAATATCACTACGGCCCGCAAAATTGGACACCCCTCGTTGTCTGCGCTATAGCGAGAATTGAATAGAGCGGTTCTCATTCTCATTCAAAAGAAGCGGCATGTTTATACCGGATTGACAACAAAAATCACATACCTAACCAGACTGGCAAATTCCTCGGCTGCGTTTCTTTTTGATGGGTGGAAACGTTTGCGATGTTCAGCGAATGCCCGCTTACAATACGTGTCGAATGCGGAAAATGAAGCGGTCAGCATGTCTTCCTCAGCCTAAGCGTTTATGTTCGGAAACACCTATTAACACGTGAAGTAGTTAGTCACAGAAGTAGAACCAGACTTACTTTATCTAGTGTCATCGGCTGCCATTTATCCTGCATGTTCTGAAGAGCTTTGGCAAGCAGCGAAAAAGAAATATCGAACGATATGAGGGAGTGGAAGGCGAGCCAACGGCTAAAATGGTAAAGTCGATAAAAAACGGTCAGAAACAATTTCACAACCCCCCCCCCCCCCCTCCAGCTATTCGCTAAAACAGAGAGGCCAATCCTACAGGCACTTGACAATCACTACAAACGAATTAACGCATACTGACCACATGGCTGTGTGAACCTCAGTCAGATCACCCTGCAGAGCATGCTGTCGAAGAATAGTATTCGCTTTATCAGGGAACACACCATCCCAAAACCGGACTGGAGCCTGAATGGACTCTCATTAGTTACTTCAGGTAGATAGAACAGAATCATTGAATGCATTGTGGACAAGTCAGTAAAACTAACACCGCTAAGATGAATTTCATAGAGAGCGAACTGCCGCATTAGTTCAATGTGTTCTTTGACATCCAATAAATCGTCCTCTCCAGATCCAAAGCGCTCTTCACGTGTAGAAAGCCATAGCTGAATTTTTTTACACTCTATTAGTAACAACTATCACCATCAAGATGATCGCAAGGCCTACTAGAAAGCAGCGTAAACTAGTAAACAATTCGATCGACGTTTCCGTAGCTTCTACTGTTGCATTTTTGACTTCGTTTTCAATTTGCCTTGAAGTTCACAGACATTTCATTTCTTTCAACTCTGAATTCTGAAAATTTCAACTCCCAGTGAATTCATATCAGTTCTTATGCCTTAGTCGTATGGGATGCTAGAGTTCACTGGCCTTTTCCAAAGAAAGCCTGCCCGAAACTTCACTTTTCATATCCGGAACCACTTGAAGCGTAATTCACGTTGAATATGATTTCTGAGATTTCTTCCTTGGATAAACCTGCGGCTCCTAAGCATAGCTCAAGGGACGCTGTCGGGTCGAAAAACGGCCGAGACAGGGCGTGATAGAGCTCTTATTCAGTGCGTTTCATAATTACAAGATCACCCTCACATTCCGCAATTCCGGAAGAAGCAATCATTCAGGATTTTTTCTAGCATCATGAACGGATCCTCCACCACGAATGACCTAGATATCTTTTTTTATTAGCAGCTGCATTTTTCTGAACTTTTTTAGAACAGTTTATCGGTTTTTGCACCATTTCATAATTATAAGGTCACCTTGAGAAAGTAAGCAACTATTCATGGAGGAGAGGAAGTTTCGTCATTTAAAATACTTATAAAGGTAAGGTAGCAAATGCATCTCTAACACTGACTGTCAACATGGCTCGTGGTCATCCGCTTTCATCTGATGAAAAGGCTCAAAATCGATCTCTTCATTAATCTGGGCTCAGTAAGCGAGCAATTTCCAGGCAAACAGGGAGATCTCTCTGCTCCATCCAAAGATTTCAGGAAAACCCTGACGTTCCTAGATGTAACACCAGCTGTGACTACCCGTGACGAGCGGAAAATTCTGAGGGCTGTTTCCAACAATATGTCCTCCTTGAGCCAGATCCGATCGGAATTAAACCTCTCTGTATCGAAAACTACAGTTTGGAGAACAGTTAGAAGATGCGAGAACATCACTAGGCAAGCAATGAAGAAGGCGCCACGAATCACCGATCGCCATAGAGAGGCTCGACTCGAATTTGCAACGATGAATCTAAAGAGAGATTGGGCAAAACAGGTCTGCATCAAAATCTCACCATACTGCTGAATATTTTCCATTCAGGTTGTCTTTTCGGATGAAAAGAAATTCAACTTGGTTGGTCCTGACGGCAACAAGTATTACCGGCGTGACTTGAGGAAGGAACCAGTCTACTTCAGCCGTCGCAATTTCGGCTGAAGTAGACAGGAATTCTTATGGTGTGGGGTGCATTCTGCAGTGATGTCGCGTTGGATCTACCTGTCGTGAGCTGCAGAATGGAATCCAAGGATTACCAGAACGTCTTGGAGCATCATCTAGTGCCCTTTCTAAGCCGTGGCCGTCACCTCAATTGTGTCTTTCAACAAGACAACGCCTCCATCCACGTGAGCCGTGCAACGAATGAGTGGCTGCAACGCCAAAACGTGAGCGTTCTGCCATGGCCAGCCTGCAGTTCCAATCTCAATCCAATGGAAAATATCTGATGTATAATAGTCAGACAGGTTTATGCGAATAACCGTCAGTTCCAGAGCACAGAAGAGCTGAAGCGGGCGATTATCGAAGCATGGAGAGCAATCGATGAGGAACGTCTTCGAAACCTAGTTTCTAGTATGCCACATAGGCTCTTTGATGATGCTCTTAAACAAGGAGGAGCCATAGATTATTAAATGTTGTACATATGCCATTAACCTTAATAAATCAGTCACTTTCTCAGGGTGACCTTATAATTATGAAACGGTGTAAAAACCGACGCTATCTTTAAAAATTCATAAAAGAGTTTAGGTGAAGGGTATTGCGGCCAAAATTTGAATACAGAGGTATATTTTGATGAGGAATCTGTCAGTGTTTGCCAAAAAATCCCATTGTGGCTGCTTTCTCCAGAATCGCAAAAATCGGGGGTGACCTTATAACTATGAAACGCACTGTACTGGCTTCGCCAACGTACCCAAGGCGGACAAGTTTTTAAGAGTTGTGGAAGGTGTGAAGATCGCACCATTACCACCGGGACACACACCTTGCACGCAGACAGCTGTAGCCAGCTGATGGGGTATGACTACATTCGCCGATTTGGAGGCGCACGTGCCAAATTAAGCGTCAACATTCGTTGTTATCTGAACGACTCTGGCGTTTATCATCGGGACATAATGCATTTACACGGAACAGTGACGAAGCCCAGAGTTGAAGTTGCCCATAAGCACATCGATTTGACCGATATAAGGCAATGATATGATTGTCCATCTCAAAATGGGTGGATGTTCCGTCCCCCAGCTGTATGCAATGGCGCGCACGTTAAGTGAGCTTGTCCAATTAAAGGCACTGTTTACGAAAAAGTGGTTTCGGAGATTTGCACATGGTTTGAATTAGAGGCCCCCTCTGAAACCATTTGTGCAGGAATGAGGTCGGAAAACTGCTGGATAGGGCACGATAAGGGGCCGGAGAGGTATCCACGGTCGCCCTCCGCCCCTTGATCGGTGTCACGTTAGACGAGTGTCGAGACGACACAGTGTCATGTAATCGCGTCAGGACCCACCCTGAATTGCAAACTGGCAAATTGCCAAGGACGCAATGTGTTACATGCTATTGCAGACAGCACATTGCGTCTCTGGCAAGTTGCCAATTTGCCGTCCCTGGCAACTTGCCAACTTGCCCGAACACTCTCTAACCGACGTTCTTTCACTGTGAAACTCGTCCAACCCCCTTTCCAGCTCTTTTTTTGGCCCTTTTTTATTCTTTTTGTTCATCGTTTTTTGCGCTTTTTTCGTTGTTATCGCTTTATTCTAGAGTAGTTCTATCAATTAGCGTCAGAAATGGGTACCCTAACTTTTTTGTGATAGGTGCCTTTAACTCTTCCGTGCAACTTTCGCCACACTTTCGTCATACCCGCGATTTTACACCTTTTTTGAATTCTTATATTCTTTGAGAACGCCTGTTTCCTCGTTTCCTGCGCCGTTTCTGCACTATCACTTCCATTAGTCGCCCAAAACTGAATACCCAAAATCTTTCGTGACTGGTGTGCGCCTGTGTGCATTTCTCTACTATCCTTACCTTATGATGATTCTGAAACTCTCCATCCTATTGAGTGTCCTAACTTAGAGCCTTCTCATGGGAACGGTACAGAGGAAATACTAGAGGCGTTTTCTTCATTTGATTATGGGCACAAACGCAGCAATGAGAAAGTTGGGCCCAACAACAGCAGAGCGCTAACAGAAAGACGACCTTTTGTCGCTATTGCTCGAGTGTACTTTTTGCAATTACCATGTAGTAATCATTGGTGGACTATACTGCTTTATTGCCGCAAAATGAGGCGAGGTGATGCGGGCTTTTAATATAACCTATACTGAGGCCGTATACTGCGTTTCTAAAAATTGAAACAAGAGTACCTTCTGGTTATATTGGCAAAATAGAAAACCGTGAAGCTGTCCCTAGATATCGAAAATGAATTAGTATTCAATAGAAAAGAAAAATAGTCAAATAGCTTTTATAATCGTGCTCAAACTACAATCTGGAACAGCTCACCAACATGCTCCTGGTATGAATCGATGTAACTAATTTTTTTCTATCCTTCGAAATCCTTAAACCGTCCTCTCCTTGAAGCGATGAAGAAGCATCGCTTTTTGGTTTATGTTACTTCTCTTACCACCCTTCTTGATATTTATAAAAATCTATTTTAATTTTGAAAATATAAAACAGCTGTCAGAGCGGAGACCTCTTCGACTCACAGGAAAGTATGTGATGGAAACTTGTGTACCTTCAACTTTACACTGCCTGAGACTTTACTTTTTTCTGATCGAGGTTGTAGAGGGAACCAGTGTTCGATTCCACCAGGTGGAATATCCTGAATAAATCCTCACTAAATTTATATTGCACAGTCAGGCCTCTGATGTAGATCCCTTGACTCACACTGAGGTTCATACTGATACATCCTAAAAAGTCGTCAGTGCTGTCATCGGAGTCAGCTCGAGCACTTTGGGCCACTTCCTTGAAAAAACGACCAAGTCCCTGAATAGTAGTTTTATGCTCCTACAGAATCATCCTAATGTATGCAAAAATGTTTGCTGAGGCAAGCCGTAAAATAGTTGGAAGCAGACATTCGGCTCATGCAAAAACCTGATCGATTCCCAGCACGATTCCCTCGGTGTGCAGCCGTGACAAGCCGGCTACGAACATCGACGTCACATCAAAATGTCAACGTCACCAAGTGAATCTCGAAGTAATGCCAAGGTGTAGGTGTGCGCGGGAGCCGACGCGTACTTGCAAAGATCTATGCGTGTGAAAACTTCGCGAGGGTATCCGGTGAAGAGATCTGGCAACTTCTCCCGAACAACGTGTCGCACTCGCCGCACGCAATCTCTATCACGCTATCAAGAGAAATATTTGAGTTCCTGATGGAAGACTCGGAGAGTCCTCGCGGAACCACTGCCGCAGGCCGTGGGAATTCGGGAAGAAGTTCCGTTACCACCGGTGAAGGGACGGCATCGGGGGCAACTGGGCCGGTCCAAAAATCCCACAGTGCTAGAGCGTGGAAGGCATCAATTACACCTTTGCTAGCGCGCGGTCGCGTCGCGTTTCTAGCACAGGAGTAGGGCAAAATTTGCGCGCGTTTCAAAAAAGCAGCTACGTGGCTGCTTTTGCCTTTATCGACCTGGATAACCTCCCATATTTTTCCGATTGTTTGAAACCCTTCCAACTGAATGCACGTGTTACCAGCCTTCTCTCGCCGAAGTGAATCAAACTGTTTTTGTAGGTGTTGGAATGGGCTCAATGTAAGAATAGAATGGAATTCCTTGACGTAATTTTTGACGTCATAAACCTTTCCCTAATTTTGGAAACAATTGCCCTTTGGACCTCTACATTGATAGGTGTGGGTTACCGGAAGCAAGGTGTACAATTCGAAGTTCTATAGTGAATTGCTATCCAACGCCTTGATCTTTCGCTGACGATAAAAAAAAGGTTTTAAAATTTGTGTGCTGCTTAGATGGCTCCCAGATCTACTCCATAGATCTGCTCCTCCCCAGCAACTTGACATGATTATTACTGTAAGAGCACAGCGACAACTCGATTATACATTGTCTCTTATACTCTTCTCCTATCCGAACTTTTTTTTGTGTGAGGTATTTATCTAGGCCGCCCCGGCGCTCTCCTTCCTCTTGAGTTCAATAGGGGAGGATCCCAAGTCGGAGGGCCGTTCGGGGTGAAACCTACACTGCTAGACGTGTTTTCGTATGCTGATCTCAAATCTGCTTTCCAAATTTGCCTCGCGTTTCTCCAAAGGAGTTATGAGATGATCTTAGGTAGGCTCAACATAGAAAGCTTGAATTACATGGCTGCACAAGATTCTACAGCGGTGGCTTGAAGCAGTGGTAAGCATGGCACTTCATATGCGAAAGACCATAGTTCGGGTTTTGTGGGGGCCAGATTTTGCATTCGACTGTATTTTGTTTCTCAAAACAATAAACATGTTAAACATGCAATATTGCTTCAATTAATTTTTTTAGCATATTTGTACATGCTACATTCGTAGTAGTATGAGCCATATCACTTCACGAACATATGTGGTGCACGAAATGTTAAGAAACGAAAACTTTCACACGTCACATCGTGTCGTTTTACAATAACTTACCGTTTCGGAAGGAAAATAAAATTTTGTAGGCGTCTCAAATTAACCATGGCGAGGATCATTTAGCTGGCGACGTGTATGAATTAGAGGGAAAATCCCTCAATCTAAGGGCACAAAACTAAAAGTAGTTAGGTGGAAGGAAGTAAGCTACGCCGCAAGTGTATCAGCATAGGTTGAGACTGTAAGCTATTATATATGAGGTGATCATCATACTTTTGCTCGGCAGCAAGAAATGAACAATGTTTGGCTGTCTCAGCCTCGTGGTAGAAACATAGATGCTCATGACCTTCACGCGCTTCTGCGGGGGTAAAGTGGACTCAATAGCTTCATGATTTTTGAATGATGTCAACGAATTTACTATCAGTAGGGTTGGTCTTGACGGGCTTGAATCCGCCACGCCCGATCGTATTCATACTTGAAACATGAATTAATCCTAATTTAGGGACCATGCACAAAAACAGAGACTGTGCATATCGCTCCGAAATTCCATCGTGAATGTATAGAATTAAAAGGATCAAACTTCTTCGCCGGTCGATACAGCTTCAGGAACGCACCCCGTACTTGATTCTCATTCATTGGGGCCTTTAGAATGCATATATAGCTTATGTCATGGCTTGCGATGACAAAGCAGTGTAAACGTCAGTGCTTTCGACCACTCATAAGAGTCTGGTATCAAATGAGTAGCCCCGGAGGAATGACTTCTTGGTTGGCACGATCGAGAACTCGATGCGAAGTTTCAATGTCTAGACCATCTACGGGTGATAGTGCGTCATCTGCCACCACACCTCATTTGCCTTACTGTGAATATGGCATGCACAAATATGCAAAAATATAATTGAAGCGATATTGGATGTTTTGGTTGAGAAAGTTGCTACCACAGTCATCAAAAAATGGTAGAAAGCAATAAAATTAGCATAAAAGTAATCCATAGGCTACAAGGAAAAAATTCAACGATATGCAAAATTCTCGCTACTCACAAAACCCGACCCTGGTCTCTCGCACACGAAGTATCGCGCTTACCATTGCTCCAAACCGTCGCTGTAGTATCTTGTGCATCCATGTAATTTAAGCTTTCTCATCTTCTTAGCTTCGTATGTTGAGCTTCACATGAGACTATCTCATGACTCCATTCAGAGAAACGCTCGGCAAATTTAGAAAGCATGTTTGAGATCCGCATACGAAAACACGTCTCGCAGTGTAGGTTTCATCCCGAACGGCCACTTCGACTTGGAATCCTTCCCTGGTTAGGTACAAAGCATTTCTCTGGAAGGCTAGCAGTTGAGTGAACTCGGGTAGGTTCACTGACCTCACTGAATTGTTGAATAACTCACTAGAGCTGTTTTAGGTAAAACGATCAGCATGTTTCTGTGGATGCCGGTCGTTATGCGTTCCTTGGTATATAAAAGTATGGTACAATAGCATCTCTTGGGTAGGGACAGACGAGTGGATAAGAGTGTAGGCTTACGTCTGCACCCAAAAGGAGTGCGAGTTCGAACCCTGCCGAGGCAGCTCCATGCCTTGCAAAATTTGCTAAAATGTTATCGGCATCAGGGTCAGGCACAGGTTGATAGACCGGCTGGTGGAGAAGCCCAGTCACAGTGCCTGAAGTCTCGAAAATTATCAGTGTTAAATCTAGGAGATCACCCAGAAGCCTCGCACAGGACCCCCGCCCGAGCTCTGCAGACAGTATGCGAGAGCTACCAAGGAAGGAACGACTTCGGCAAAAGAAGTTACTTCCAATTGGGACTCAAAATGTGGGATCGCCTACTGGGAAGTCCCGATAGGTGGCTGATCTTATGAAGCGCAGGAAAATCCAAGTCCTATTCCCCCTGGAAATGAGCAATTCCAGAGAGATTGGAGAGGATGTCAAACTCTTTTACAACGGAGAAGACACCAAACGAAGTGGTGTGGCCAGTGGCAGAATCCCTCAAAGACATGGCCGTGAGGATAGATACGAGACAGACAGAAACGGAGAAGGGGAGAGGTTCTTGCCCTTGTGCTAGAAAGAAGACCTTCCCTCAAAACTGTAAAGGACATCAAGGCACTGCCGGAGAAAATTTGGCTCTACAGCACAGGCCTCTTCTAGCAGACGTAGCCATCGATCTTCCCAAGAAATCAAGGACAAGAACGGAACGGAGGATCCCGTGGTAGAAGCTGCATCAATATGAAAAAGAACACCCCAAAAAGGAGGTACTAGAAGCAGGACCTCCAAATCCCGAAGGGCCGATCCAGCAGACTTGGAGCAACTCTGTGAAGGGCATCTTGCGATGTGCAGAGGAAACGCTGGGGGAAACTCGAGGTGGTTTCTGAGGGGACAAGGAAGCATGGTTTTGGGATGATGAAGTCCAACGAGTTGTGATACAAAAGAAACAAAAAGAAGCACGGCCAATAAACGCCGGCAAAGGACACGGACCCCAGAGGACCTAGCTACCTAGAACGCCAAAGAGGCTAGCGAAGGCTGCTGCAGCGAAGACTCGCGTTGCGACGTTGAATGTTGGCACGTTGACGGGATGCTCGTGCGAGAAACCCTAGAGCGTCGACGAACTATCTCTGTGGGGGAAACGAGATGGTTCAGTGCAAGTCGAGGGACATTGGCCTCGGCTTCAAAGCTGTTCTTTGGGGTGGTCCCAAGACCACGAACGGCGTCGGGATGATTGTCTCTGAACGCGCCCGTGATTCGATAGTAAGCTTGGAACGCTTTGATGACCGCTTAATGAAGATAATTGTCGTCATCGAACGCCAAGGTTATCGTTTCTACTGATCGTATGCTCCACAGACTGGACACTCCGAGCAAACCAAGGACAAGTTTTGGAACCTGTTCGATGAAAAGACAGCTGAGATACCGTTACAACAAGCCATTGTTGACGTTTGCGACCTCTATGTCACGTAAACGCTACGAAAGGCGCTTACAGACTCGCCATGGTAACCACGAAAGTTTGAGAACATCCCATCATCTTCTATAGGGTGTAAATAGAACACAGATTGATTACGTCCTTGTCAGGCACCGCGATCAAAGGCTAGTAATAGACGCTAAGATAGTACCTTATGGAACGGCAACACAAGCACAAACTCATTTAGACGTCAAAGATGGCCCCACTGAAACTGGAACTAGCGAAAGGTGTGGGTCAGCGAATTCAAGTGATGGCGACTGGTGGAAAAGGAAGCGACCGTTGCGTCCCGCATTCTATTATCAGCGGTCACGACACTTGACGAAAACCGGAAGTGTGCTGCCGAAGCGATAACATGGGTGCGCGGACGGAGCATGCCCAAGCTTGGACGGCGGAAGGCAGAAGGTAGATATTGTAGAGACTAGTGTACAAGGCTGTCAAAAGATGACTACATTCGTTACAACGGTTTGTGATATCAATCATACCTCAAAACGGTTTGTAATATTATTCAGACTGACATGACTTTCAGCAATTTTAAAATGTATTCTTCAAAACTGCTAATGTTCAAGAATCAGAACTTCGTTAACTTTCATGCTAGGGGAATACTCACTGATAATACACTAGTGTACTAAAATTAGGGAGGAAAGCAAATACCGATCACTGTACTTTGCCAGTTAACATAGCTCGAAGAAATTTAAACTGTACTTAGAGAGGATCATTACTGTATTGCACAGAAAGCGAGTGATAGAAAATCCAAAGTAAGAAGAATAGATATGGCGTTTTCATTGGGAGACACCGATTACAAATAGGCTTTCACGATCTGTCCTGATACTTCAAAAGAAGAAATGATGTTCCTACTCGCTTCCTACTCGACTCCCTGACGAAAGTGTAACTTGTCCGAAAATTGCCTGTGGAGCTACCGAGTTAATATCCCGAAGGGGTAGAATCGGTAGGTTGGGAATACTATTGATAGGTGACAGGACTGAGCCCCGCCCACTGATTGCGAAGAGTTCGCGAAAGTTGTGCCTTAAAGTTAGAGCGTTGGAGTTTCGAAGTGAAAAGAAGTGGGCAATCATGGTAGATGACAGAAATGATTGAACAATGATGAAATTTCGGAAGGGTACAATCGTTAAAAATAATAGTGCAATCGAGTTCCTGTAGTAGGGCGTTCCAGTCATCTATCAGCGCATTTGACAAGTGCTGGATGGCCATTGGTGCATTTGGACCTAGTGCAATGCGTCTATCTATTACATCCTGCTCGGTGGGATTTGAATAGAAAAACGGGCAGATCACTCAATTCGCCGAATATCCTCTCGTTCCAAAGGCTCCTGCACCTGTGCTGTTGATTGTTGATTGATGATTGTCATCCATAAAAATGAATTAGCTCATTGCAGCTCTAAAAAAACGCACATAAGGAGAAGTCTCTCGTCGCAGGGCATCTGACTATTAAGGATTCTACTCTCGAAAATCTGGAGGTTAGTACACCCTTGCAACATAATGCCTCCCGTAGAGAAGACCTCGACTACCAGAACGATCACGATCGGCAACGTTTCTAAGAGAGTTTCTTTTTCGCAACTCTAGCCATGTGAGGGTGCGTCCACAATCACAGCTCAGACTGAATCCCCTCTCATCCGGAACAAGCACACGGCTCCATTCCTCGTAGGTCCATTCCCTATGCTCCTGCGCCACCGTGAACGGTCTTGTTGATGTGCAAGGGTCCAAGGGATACAACAGCTGTCGGGCGAAGTGACCACTACCGTGCAGTAACCTCGTTGCTTTAACGCTTGAGATGGTTTGCCTAGAAGTTCTGGTATATTTCGTTGCAGTTACAGGAGCTGATTGACGTGGATCTCTCGCCTCGCCTGCTGCGCAGGTTAGCGGCCATCCTTTAGTGTGGTTGATTTTGGCCAACCACCTGTTCTCCCTCAGACAGCAGCAGAGCTTCGGCACCCTCCCCATTTTATAGCTACTCGTTTAAACGCGAAACAACGCTGGAGTGATACCGATCTCTTGGGCTACACTCGTCATGGTTCGACTTTCTTCGAGTTTCCCAATGAACTTCCCTCGTGCGAAGTCGTCTAGATGATGCCTGCCTACGTTGTATCGAAGGATACCGCCACGGTATTTTACAGCCACTCGTTTCAACTTTTTTCGTACCCCTCGACTGCTTCGATGCGAGGGTAGCCTTATTTTGCGATTACTCAAAGACACACTTCACCTTGGAGAAGTTTTCGAAAAACCGTTAAAAAGGGTGCTGGACGAGATTGAGACCAGGAGAATGAAGGACGAGCTACGCACAACGCGTCATTGCGTACGTGTGGGTCCTGGTGCAAATAGCTGACTACGGTGAACAAAAATTTATCCGCTTATAAGCATAAGTGAACGAAAAACTCATCTTTTTCAGCCTCTAGGAGTAGGAAATTGAATGAGGGATCGCGGCAGCAAAAAGAGTAACAGAGGAAAAAAGAATGGGAGAAAAACAACGCCTCATTACTCAGTGATCAACTGATTGTGTGTGGGTCCTCGAACGAATAATAGCAATCTGTATTGCCTCGGCACTCGTCTGACGTGACGTTGATCGAGAGGCAAGAACGCGAATCAAGACAGCAATAGGGCTTCCACTATGCCCTGACCGTCGAGATTATGGGAGCGGGAGGGATCCTTTTACGACCCATGGGGGCCACGGAGTGCTCCTAAGGTAAGAACTCAGTAATCATTTTTATCGTGAACCGTGCTTTTAAGCTCTTCGTTTTTGAGGAGGAATACAGCTTCCTATGATTAAGCGTTGAGGAGCTCTTTGATGTTTTTCCATTATACTGGGTTTCATGCATCGGATACGACACCTATCGCATACGCATCTTCCTCGGCCTCGTCCACGAACGCACACACACACACACACATACACCCAATTCATCTATGAACACAAAAGTAATTTCAGGAGGAACAAAGTTCCACTGATTGGTTTCCACTGAACCTGTTGAGCAAATAAAAAGGAAGGATAGTAAAAAATCCTCTCTAGTGAAAAAGCACATTTTCGTGGTGAAGCCGTACGCTACAAAAAAATTAACCACGACAAAAGAAGTAGCTTGAAATGTGCTTTAGGAGCAGTTGCAAAAATTGTGATTTGATTGAGGGTCTCAGGATTTTTTTGGTTCTCAGCAAACTTGCACGCAACAATTGTTTGTTGTGCTAAGAAGGAGAGGACACTTGGTCGTAGTAAACATTCACGATGCGATGTATAACGCGGTCCTACATACATATATTCGTTCAAGACATTTAGCCTAGGAGTAGTAGTGCCAGTCTTGCACCTGATAGTTACAACTAAATATCGAGGATTTTCAATTTCAAAATAATTCAGGAGCACAAAGCCTCCCTTACTTTCTCTCAATTTCCGTAGATGAAAATTGGTCGTTTGGTGGATTACCAAAGGAAGATTGTACTAGGGACGTGCAACAAAGGTTTATTACCACGTTTAGTAAAAAGATTGACCATAATAATACATTCACGGGGTCCTCAAAGTTGCAGAGTTTGACCTATTGATTTGATGCTTCGACAATCTATCAATTAGCCGCGAACGTGTTAGGCACTTCTTCCTCTATCAAGAAGAAAAGCTCCAATCCTCAGCTCTCACTCCATTTAAAATGATTGCTCCTCATCCTCTAAGACCCGCGATTACTCAGTTACAAGAAATGGGTAGCTGTTTCAGAACCATCGATAAAACTTTATCACTCAGCGGAAGAACTATGGACTTCATAATCAAACGAATCAAGACTACAGAAGATCGCGGAGGAAGGGGAAGGAGATAAGTGCAACTTGCAGGAGAAATGGCAAAGTTGTGCGGGGTATTTAGCGGCGCAATTGAAGAGGTCGATGAGAAAAACTGCCAAAAAGCTGGAAGTAAGTCAGTTCCACTTGCGGTATAGTTGAAGGGATTTTGGTTCGGGGTTGACACCTTATTGTTGTTGAAAGACGCATCTCCCCACTGCATCCATGAAGAAAAACCGGATAAAGTGTAAGATGCTCCTCCAACGGTGCATGGACGCTCTGGACAAGAGACAAAATCATGGTTTGGGCAGCAATCACCTACGAAGCGAAGTCCCTTCGGGTTTTCATCGACAACGATGTTAAAATCAATACAGAAGTCTTCTTGGAGAGCGTGCTGAAAACATTTTGCCTCCGTGGACAAAATATCACTTCGGCTCTAGACCGTTACTGCCCAACAAGATTCAGCACCGGTCATAAAGAGAGGGTGACCCAGCAGGGCTGCCGAGACACACTCCCAGCACTTGACGGGAATGGCCATCTTCTAGCCCTGGTCTGAATCCAATGGATTATTCCGTACGGTCGGAAAGCAAAGCCTGCACTAAGCAACTCCACCAAATTAAGAGGATCCTGCTCAGAGCATTGGAAGGAGTACCTTTGGAGTACCTTCGCGCCACAGTGGACAACTTCCCCTTACGTCTGAAGGCCTGTGTCCGAGCCCGTGGAAGGATCTTCGAGATTTGAATTGAATGTGTGTAATAGATGAATACATTCAACAAGTATCGCGATGTTCTCACTGATAAAAGAATTGTGCCCAAGTCAGAGCCAGTATGTTTCACACCCATATCCTGCCGGCGCTGGTGTATGGAAGAGAAACATGGAGTACAATCATGAATGAAGAAAGAAGACTGGCATCCACTCAAAGAGCAATGGAACTAGCGATGTGCGGTGTCACGTTGATGCACAAAATTCCTACTGACGAAATTCGAGGGCGAACTGACGTCAAAGATGTGATTGAAAATATTGGGTTGTCCGAAACGTTCCCGCCGATTTTTGATGCATCTTTGAATGAAAATTCCTAGAAGAAGAAATCCATTGATTGAACAATATATCCTCCATTCTGTTCAGTAAGGATTCGCCATCTCCCTGTGGGTCCCAGTTCCCCTCTTCCATAGAAGGTTCCAGACTTAAAATCAAAAAACCCACTCAGGTGCTTTTTGCAGTCCTTCAGTGGATTGAACGATTTTCCATTCATAGAATTTTGCAGAAACCCAACTAAGTGGTATTCTGATGGTGCTATGTCTGGACTATGTGGGGGGCGTGGTAAGATATCCCACCCGATCTCTAGCAACTTTTGACGAATGGCCAAAAATACGTGTGGTCTGGAGGTACCCTGCTAGAAGATTACGCTCTCACAATTGACCACATCGGGTCGCTTCTGGTCTATCGCTGCCTCCATATTTCCTAGCTAACTATATCACCTTTCCGAAGTCATCGTTTGATTATGCGACAACAGCTCATGGTAAGTGATTTCCATGGAATCCCATCAGCAACTCGGCATAGTCTTCCGCACCTGGACTTTGACTTTTGCAGCAGTTTGTGACGGCTCACTAGGGGGCTCCACGATCGTTTCCGCTTCTCATTGCTGTACACGATCCAATTTTCGTCCCTCGTGCTCATGCGTTTCGGAAACGGCTAATTTTTATTCCGTTTGAGCAACGAGTCGCACATGGAGGCGCGGTCCATCGTATTGCGCTCGCTCCTTCCGCGAGATATCTGAACATCAAGGCGCTTTACAAAACCAAGCGTCTGCGGATGACCATGGATGGTTAGTTTCGAAACATTATGCCCTTATCCTACTCCAGCAGTGATGTGCCGATTTGCTTTGATTAACATTTTGAGTTGGTGGTTTAAACTGATGAGAGTCTTCCTAAGAGTTGCCGGTCTTCGAAGGCAGATTCACTCCGTTTCGATTCCGCAAACTAGTCATGCACTGCACGTTCCTCTAGCGCATAGTCTACTCAAACGTCATATATCTTTCATGCGGCTTGAGACGCATTTTAAGCCTTGCGGTAGAAGAAATACTTCAGATGCCGAAAATGCGCGCAGTGGTTCTCCATTTTCATACGAGTCCTGTACAGAGAAACTTTGACAAATGTTGACAGAATTGCAACAGGAATATAGAAGAGGATCTACTCTTTCAGAAAACATATAACTTTATTAGGTTGGGTCCTTGATCTTTTGTACAACGGTTGATAAATCCAGGGTGTCAAAAATCGGCGGAAACTTTTCGGACAACCCAATATATACGACTCGAAAAAACGATGGGCAGGACATGTAGCTCGTTTGAATGACAAGCGTTGGACGTCCGTGTGACCAATTCGTATTCCCACGAAGCAAAAACCCGCGAGGAGGACCCCCGGCCAGGTGGAGTGATCCTTTTAGAAAACGATTCGGATAGAGATGGCAAAAGTGGCAAGAAACCGAAATAAATGGTATAGATGCGTCCTGCAAGGTTGGCGAAATCACCCTTGAAGAGGGGACATCAAGGTATTCAAGGTAATAGATTAATATAAATGACGAGATCAGTATAAGTATGTAGAAAAATTTGTCTTCAATCTATCGTATAGCCGATTTTACAACGGTGGATATTTGAGCAAGTAATTTTGGCACACCCTGTAGATATGGTGGTGAATCCACAACAGTCGTTATGAGACAAAACATGTTCCCTCATGCATGAGGGAGTGCGGTTTCTGGTTTTTAAAACATATTGGGCTGTGTATTCATCTAGCTGCACGTGATAACAAAACTTGTGCGCCAAATCACAAAGTTGGGGTTTACGTTTTACTTTGAAACCTCTACTCAGAGGTTGCTCTCGCGATATGATGGGTACGTCGCCGTTATTATTATCCGAGGAGTTCAGAAGGTCACTGTGGGCCACAATCACGGACCCGACCCGCTCGATAACTAGCTTTCCTACCTGGCATAAGAAGCTGCAGTTGGAAAGTGCTTCATAATCTCTTGTTCCTCCTTAGACGGTGCTCACATTATTTTGCTCTAACGGATACGTAAACCACCTTCGCGCGAAATATTTCGTTGGTAACTCGTTTTAATCCGAAAAATCCCTTGGAACTTCCTCTCCAAATCTTTTGCGGCCCAATCACTCAAATGTTTAGAATTCCTATTTCGCTCGTATGGAGCTCTACTCTCAATGGGCCGGTTGAGGGCAAGAAAATCTTTCCTCGAAATATAATATATCCCCAGTGTGCTCCGTAGATGGTCAACATCCAGCGTGAAAACATTTTGCAAGCGTTTAAGACGCATATATGGAAAAGCAAAACGAGCGCGTGCATCAAGGATCTGAACCCTTTCATGCCCACAAGTCAGCTGTCCTACCAGCAGCGCCACCATCACACGGAACGCTTTTGCACGATTCGGTTATTAGTCGGTACAATGGTATAAGGCAGGGAAAAATCGGGTTCGTAACTTTCTTAGAATCGTTTCGCAGATTCGGAACCTGGTTTGAGATCAGCGTTCGGAAACATCTAAAGCGCTTTTCCTAATTTTTCCTTCTGAAAACCGCTACTCGTCACTGCTAGTTATCATGGATAACTTGAATGGCCACTTCGACCAAATATCCTTCGTTGGCTTTACAAAATGCATACACAACGCACCACAAGCATTTGCTATTTTTGTGTTAACCTGAAGTGCTATTTTTGTGTTAACTTAAATATTTTCTCCCCGGAAACCATAACAATGCAGACATATCCCTTTGCTTCACCCTCTTGCACACTACGGACAAGGTCCTTCAACTCCTACCACTGAGAAAAACTCACTTCTTGCGAAAACTTTCTCATCAGACTCTTCCCAGTTTAAAGCTTTTCTTCATTTTTCCTTCTGCAACCGCTACTCACCCCCGCGATCTCTCGCAGATGATTTATTACCAGAACAGTCGGGCCGTTCCGCTAACGCCGGGCTTCTTACGGTAGGGTTGAAGTAATCGCCAAACCGACCCCTCTTCATTTGGGCGCCAAGTGATATTTTTCGGAACACGAAATTCGACAGAGGACTAATAGGGCATGCGAGATGTATTTGGAATGAGCCGATGCTTATGCCTGTGATTAAATATTTCATTCTGTTGCTGTTCATTTTGAAAATAATAAACCATCGAAGGTTTAACTGATAGGCAAGCATAGCCCGAATGGTAATTACGAATGTTGTCGAGGCGTACCATTATTAAATGTCTTTATCAATAAAGCTTCCTTTCTCCACAAGTATGCCATTGAATGAGAATCCAAGATTATTAGCAGTCTTGCCTTCAGCAGTCTCTAGGTTTTGCCAAGAATGATATCGAAGCGATGAGAAACAAAGGTTCCTTACTGAGTCGCAATTTTTGCTGGGTAGCGGTCGCCGATAGCAAGAAATGAACCAATTGCATACCCTCAAAAATTAGTACTCTCAGTCGGTCCCTATCACTGCACTTACCCTTTTTGTCAAATGGAACCTATCGAAGAGTCAAAGCTCGGTCCTAAATAATAAAGGTGTTGGATCTAATTGGTGAGTGGATCTTATTCTCTAAGGCCTCTTCCATCGTCAATATTCCCATCCTGCCTCCTCTACTCCTATGGGAAATCCCGCCTCTTAGTGGGTGGAGTCTAGTCACGCCACCCACCATAAGTGTTCTCATCCTGCCCTTGTAACCCTACCGAGCTGAAACGCTCTAGGGTAAAAAAGACGATTCCCACGAAAAACGCCACCCCCCGTAAGCGAGGTCTGGCCCTCCCACCCACTATAAGTGTTCCCATCCTACCGCCTGTACTCCTGAACTTGAACACTCTACGTCCACGGGAACCGGAGTTACGAACTTCTGTTGAAACCCCGCCTCCTGTGGGCGGTGTCCGGTCATGTTACCCCCTATAATAGTTGCCATCCTGCCGCCTGGATTCCTTCTGAACTTGAACTCTCTAAGTCTACGGGAATCTGAGTTATTGTCCATGTACGACTCTCTATAAATCTCGGCATGCTTCTTTACAGCTCTGAGGTTTTCTTTTGAGCTGTTAAACCGAGATTGCAACAATTTTTATTAGGCTGACGTTTCGGTGCCTTCACCTTCTTCGGAGCCTGGAAAGACAAAAGCCACTTGAAAAACCATCCAATCAAGAACTATTTCAACCTACAGAGAAAGTTCAAAGGGCGTGGACTAAAAGGAAGTCAGAAGTTGTTAACTAACCTGTGGGATAGCCGACCTTTGTGGTCCACCGATCACCTCAAGCTGGTAGGACTGCGGTTTAAATAGGGTGAGCCTCAGGTCAACTTGCTCCAGGGAACCCCGAGGGGCTGATCACGTAGATCAAGCCTCCTCAAAAGCCACACAAGGTCGAGCGCGCCGCTGACCCCTTCCAAAACAACTCCTATCGATTACTGTATAGGCCCCCTGACCCCGCCCCGCCGAGAGGACCCCGCGGGGGATCGACAGCGTAGGTCAAAACCCACATAGTGCTGCAAAGGGCGCCAGCTCTGTGGTGACCGTCACGCACTCTTCCCTCCGATTAATTTTAGGGGCCTTAGCCATGATCCATAAGGCCTCTAAGGTTCGCCGCGCCGCAATATCGGATTCACCTGTTGATATCGTGACCGTCACCTCGAACCTCATGTTCCCATTACATCGTACCCTATGTTCTCCTAGAGGGTAGCTGTTCTCGACTTTCGCATGCCATTCAGGTGCTCCTTCATCCTGATGCAAAGAGGCCTGCCTGTTTCTTCAATATACTCCTGTTTACACTGCGAGCACGATATTAAATATACAATACCGGATGTCATGCAGTCTCCTCCCTTACCATATGGGCATATGACGCACGAAGGCGTTGGGCACAGGCGGTCATGCAGGCGATTTCGCACCAGTTGTTGTCTTAGGATCGAGGGTGGATATCCACAACTCTCCCCATGTCCTGAAGTCCTACCTTTCTCACACATGATCGTATGGCCGCACTTAATTCGTCTGATATGAAAGGGACGCAAAATGCAACTTTTGTATCCTCCTCCTCCTGACGATTGTGTGCGACCGTCCTTCGCCTGTGTCGAAATGGAAATCCTGAGGTATCGTAGCCGTTTTTCTGTGCATGCGGAGCGCCTGTTGTATCGACTGTGCTTTCTCTTCACCTCCTGAGGAAACTCGAGAGGCGGTGTGCGACATATTCCTTATGGTGGCCTTTTCAGTGTTAAATGGATGGGCGGAACGGAAGTGGACTAGTATGTTTTTGCTGGCAGGCTTACGATACCATTTGGTCCTAAAGGTACCCGCAGATATTCGAACCTGGACATTGAGGAACTCGAGCCAGTCGTCTGTCGGTTTCTCCCGTGTAAGCTTTATATGTTCCGACTGTTGGTTAAACAATTCGAAACAGGTGTCCATCTCCACTTGGGTGGAGCACACAATAAAGCAATCGTCTATATACCGACAGTATAGAATGGGTCTGCGCTCTAAAACAGGTTGCTCAATTTTTGACATGAGTGCCACTGCGAGTACTGGTGCAAGCCTTTGCCCCATCGCTAGTCCTCTAATCTGCTGGTAATACTCACCCGACCATCTAAATATGTTGCACGATAAGCACTCTCCAAGGAGTGTCACGACCTGAGGTATTGATAGGCCATATAGATTAACAGAGTTTTGATGTTCGTTCAGAATTTCACATATCGCTTGCATAGCACAGTCATTCGGCACATTAGTGTACAGCGAGGTGACGTCAAAGGACTCCTTCACGCTTCCTCCCTCTAACCTAGCATCACGAAGTTTCATTAGCAGCGCGTTGGTGTTGGGAAGGTGAGCAGGGAGATACTTGAAAAGCTGTACAAGTATTAAATTTAGAAACCATGAAATTCCATCCGTTGGGCCATCGACATTACTAACAATGGGTCCAACCTTGAAATGAGACGGATCATCCAAGGTTGCGCCTCCCGGGAGAATTTTATGTGTTTTTATGAGCACGTACAGGACCGGACAGATAGGGATTTCACTTTTCAGCTGCATTACGATGTTTTTAGGAAGGCTGGCGGCTCGTGCCAATTCTGTCCACATCCTATACAAGCGGCGGTACTGTTTTGTGAATTCCTCAGATGTTACCGGTTTGTAAACGGTCCTGTCCTGTAAGTGTGAACGAGTGATCGCTTTCTCCATATCTTGCGACAAAACTACAAATTCTCCTCCTTTGTCGCTCACACTGATCTTTATAGCCCCAGCATCTGAAAGTTGTTTTAGCTCCCCTAAACCCCGCCCTTAGTGAGAGTGGTCCGGTCCTCGCACCCACCGTAAGCGTTCCCATCCTATCGCCAGTACTCCTACCAAATTTGAATGTTCTAGGTCTACGGGGCCAGGAGTTATGAATTTCCTGTCGGACAGACACACAAACACACAGACATTAGCGCGTTATATGTATATAGTAGGATGCTGGACTGAAAAAGGTACCAGCTAGCAGTGCATCTGTAATTTTCATTAATATCCAGACCATTCCACAGACAAATTGACAGTTAGTCCTAAACCTGGGCACTAACGTTTAAAGGCACACTGCTCTTCCTCTGAATACATCTCCTTACTTTTGAATATGCTCAGTTTAGCCTGAACATTTTATCTTTATGAATTTTCTTCAGTTTTTATGTCCTCCATTAAGATGAACATTTTCGTCAAACGCGTAAAGGAGGCCTGAAGTGATCATATTCTTCACAACTTGTTCATTGTAAGAAGCACAACCACTCTCCTGTGCTTCTCGTGAGATCGATTGCCAGAAGATTATATGCATTGGGTTGATGCGTAAATATTGCGGATTTATTTGTTTCTTTTTCCCTTGACAAATTTAGATTCTGATTTGGGACTTTCGCGGGAATAATCTTCTTCGACAGGAATACGTCTAGAAAAGCATCCTCATGTCCGCCACATTATGCTCTAGTTTTTCGAAAAAATAGAAAGGTAGCATAGTCATTTCGCGATCTCAACAAGCTTTTCTACGGTGGAACAAACAGTCAGAGTCATCGAAGAACGGTATCTGCTCAAATCCGCCATATTCACCAACAGAAATTTCTATGGATGGTCACGTCAATCGTTTGTTAGAAATTCGCCGGCGAACAGCATTACGACGAAATGGGTGACTTGATGGGCGATGGTAAAGCGTGGATCGCCTCCTGAATCAAAAGTCCTTCACCCGTGGGTTCCACCGGCTGCCTACAAATGAGAAGCGATTTTTGACTAAGTGGTAGCTACGCTTCGGAGCGATCATTCGAACATGTCGTTACTCACTATTTTTTATTGTTTTGTTGAAGAAGCTTCTGAAAAAATCTGTAGTAGTTATGTATCGAGCCAATATATTGCTCCAAACAACACATTCCAGCAAGGCATGCAAACGCATATTAATGGCACCTTTTTTCGATACGGAGCATGTTCCGGAAAGATAACTCGGAAAGATGGGTGCCCCGATTTCGTTGAAGAATTTTTCCCATCCATGAATTAATTCTCTTTGATTGCTCAGTGAAGGGAGACAACAGGCCTGCATTCTTCCGTTCTTATATTGATGAATCTCTAAATCTGTTCAGGGAAGAAGTGAAAAATTTTGTAGGTCAGCCTCCAATTATGAAGCACTTTGTATTTATTGCTGTTAAAAGAAACTGAAAATAGAACACATGCATTGCATGGTGATATCCACTCCAACAGGTTTAAATTTCGCTGCTTATTAGGGCCTCTATACCTAATAGCGATTTCTTAGGATTGTCGGCTGTCGTTCTCTTGGTAGTTTGCAACTGTAATGACCCGAACGGGAGCCTATGCTGGAAATGAAAAAAAGATAGACAGAGACTTCGAACTACTACGCACCTTCAAGTTCTATTTGTATAGAATGAATCCTTCCAACGGAGGATGGTCTATACTTGGTAGCCCAAGGGTTAATATTTGAAGCGCCAGAAATTTTCACAGGGGAATACACAAGAAATAGAACACCATAGTGATCTCAGCGATTCATTCGTACATCCCTCGCCCTCGAAAGACATCATTCGAGGCTCTTATAACTGCTGAAACTCGATTCACTTTCGAGGAGCTGCGTTGCAACTTCCGTGTCGTTTATTGTCACTGGACTATCCCGAGAGCATACTAAGAATTTCTGTTGTCATCTGCCCATTCCCTTGAAATCGGCGTAGGGAATAAGAAGCAGCTTAACCGACTTCTTCCTATCACGACTCCTACCTCCTTCACAGCTTTCCGTCTTTACGCTGTAACGCACAGTGATAAACTTGTATCTTTTCAAAACCATCCACTGGTGGAGAAGACTCTCGAGCTAATACGCCAGCGTGGTATCGCGCGGGCTGCAGACCAAACCAGCTAACGTCTGAACTTGCAAAGTTATGCAGAGAAGCGATAAAGGAAGATTCAAAAAATAAAAAGAGCAGCAGTTTTGACTGAAGCAGCCGAGGCTGGGAAGAGCATTTGCAAAGCCCGCCGGAGCTTCGTCAGTTATGAGACTTAAATGAACCCTTCGTCTTGACGGAACAGTTACTGCATCTCGAAGGGTAATCAAGAAGGTTGCTACGACTTCCACTCTGATATTTTCGATAGCCTACTGCCTACTACCATCTTACGCAAGATATTTTGTCCCCCTGAGTTCTTGCTTCCGAAATTCAACATACCTTCATAACGATTAGAAACTGTACGGCGCTTGGTCCCGATGCTATCAAATCAAACATTTAAAGAAGCTACCTCAGTCATTGTCGAAGCTTTGGCACACCTCTTCACGCGGTATCTAGCGGAATGCAAAACGCCCATTTCGTGAAAACCAGCAAGACTGTGTTTCTGTATAAGAAGGGAGATCTAGACGATATTGGCAATTATCACCCAATCTGCATACTAACTGTAGTGTCGCGAGAGTACAAAAGGCCATTATGTCTTACTTTCATCGATTTGAAGGAAGCTTTCGCTACCGTAGAGACAAAAACGGTAAATGAAGCACTGCGCAACCAGGATGTTCTTACTCAATATATAAGGATGCTTCGCAAGCTCTACAACAATTTCACGACCAGGATCTCGCCATCCTATAGAAGTCATCATCAACTTGAAGAGAGGCTTCCGTCAGGGAAACACAATATCGCTCCAACTTCTCAGTGGAGTGATATTGTGTTTCCCTGAAGGAA
Organism: Haemonchus contortus; assembly: GCA_000469685.2. NCBI lineage: Eukaryota > Metazoa > Nematoda > Chromadorea > Rhabditida > Trichostrongylidae > Haemonchus > Haemonchus contortus. Next base: position 34,474,952 of record LS997567.1, read on the forward strand.
GCCTCTCTTCACGTTGATGAAGACTTTCTATAAAACAACTTTCGAGAACATGATACGTCATATGGAGTGGGAAGTCATGGGAGCGGAGGTCAGTGACCGCTATTTTCATCAACTCCGCTTTGCAGACGACTTCGTTCTCATAACACCGAACGTCGAGCAAGCGCAATGAAGCTGGTCGAATTCACAAGGCTGGAGAGGTCGGATTACGGCTGAACTCAACGAAGACGATGTTTCTGTGTAACGGATTGGTGCCCGATGCTCTTTTAAAGCTGAACGGAATGTTGATCTCTGAAAGCTCCTAGCAATGTATATCTAGGTCGGGAAGTGAACATCGTGAACGACCTACCGCTGGAGCTGAGCAGAAGGAAACGTGTCGCGTAGAGAGCATTGGAGAACATTGAGGGAGTATTGAAGGCGACAAAGAAAATCAGGCTCAGCGCTCAGCTTCTCGACACCGCGGTCTCAGTAGGATCAGCATGCGGCCAGCGTCATTCAATGCGCTGTGGAAAGGGCGATGCTCGGAATTTCCTACACGCAAGTGCAGGAGGGAATCCGGAGTTCCGAGCTTCGTCAACGAACGAAGATCAGGAATGGCGTTGATCACACATAGGAATCGAAGATCAGCTGAGCCGTACACGTTGTGCGATATCGTGATGACCGTTGGACCAGGGCGAGCACTGAATGAATCCCTCAGGACATCAAACGAATACCAGTTTGGCACCAGCGCGATGGCCAGACTTCCTCACTAAAGTCCTGAATGAAATGAGCGTTTCCCTGCGTCCCTCAGCGAGTACGATTCATCGGACTACTCTCGCTCGCGGGGGGACGAATGTACACTTTACTGACGATCGCTCGGGGAAATCGGTGATTAACTGGATGATAGGTGATACATGTGATGCATAACCGTTATACGTCTAGCATTGTACTCTCACATACTCTCACATTTTCTTTTACTTTCACCCTGTCGTTAGTAATTCAAGTTACTTTATCCATCTTGTCCTTAAGTTTTGCACGCTAGGGCAGTACGTAGTATAGTCCACCTTAAGTCCTCCTGTAATTTGGTTCAGCGATGAGACAGCGTCTAGAACCGATTGCTCTTCGTCATCATGGTCCCTGAAATCGGAATGTTTGGAGGGCTATTGCTACCCTATTATGACATTGCAATCACTTCAATTTGTAATTTGATTTTGTAAAAAGTTCAGCCATTTGAAGGGGAAAGTTGCTGTGATTTTTGTTGAAGAATCTGGTTTAGCTCTGCTCTTAAAGGTGCTTGGTTTTTAGCCAGCGAGGAGCGACCCACCTTCAATTAGCCAACTTACAAGGAAAGGAAGTTAGGTCGACTGTTAAGAATGAGATGTGTACCGCCCCGCCGTGTTTTCAGACACCAATTCCAAACTAACCTCCCAATTCTAAGAAACGATTCTAAGAACAAAGCTAAAGAGTCGTTTTCTCGTTTGTTGTAGCACTGTCGCACCAACAACCGAGAGGTCACCAATTGTGAAGTGGTGGTAGAGTTAGTAGCAGGGCGGACTTATGAGCGAAACATGGAGGTTCGGGTTCTCAATGAATGCCCTCAATTTGCTTTTCAATTCGACGTTTCCCAAACCCTTGAAATATGCTTTCACGCTTCATATTGACTATTTACTACGAGCGAAATCTCGATTGGCTCTCAAAGCTTCGGACAGAGAGCTGCCACAGCATTCATTGAACCAAAGCGCTCTTTAATATATTACCGATGATATTTTCTACCTGAAGTTGGCGTAATCGTACTTGTTAGAGAGCTTGCTGCTGTTTCTGCAACATTACATGGGCACTAGCCAGACAGGAACAATATATAGTAAAGGATAAAAATGTAGTTGGGGAAGGGGGGGGGGTGGGGTGGGGTCACAATGTTAGAATAACAACGAATGAACTCAAATGGACTCGATGAAACGTATTATGCCGTGTTACGTCAGGGACATGCCAGTTCTTGAATAAACTTCAGGAGAGAAGGAGCACCGCGGGGGCAATTTTTCTTTCTGTTCGCACGAGGTAATCATTTCATCGACGCAGGCGTTCCTTGGGCCTAGTTTGAAAACTACATTTTCTCGGCTGCAACTGCATAAAAGAGGACAGATCTTCAGTGCCCATTGTCCTCTTCGCCTCTCATTCAGTCCTAATTCAACAACAAGGATAAACACGTTAAGCTTAGTTTCTTTCTTGATATACTAACCTTGGAGTGGGTACATCTCCCCCATCCTCAATCAACTACATCCTTACCGTAATAGAGAGTCTGCCGTCCATATCCTTGATGCTCTGTTATCACTGATCCCATAAACCCGATGCTTTGCCTTTAGCCTTGTTATCGCCTATCAGAGGGAAGAGTACTCAAAAACCGATCACACACACTCTCTCTCTGACCACCTGATGAGCAGTGACGACGGCGCACCCGTTCGTACTTTAGTTTCATCAGGACCAAATATCGCCTTTGGAAACTGAGCAAAATTGAGAGACCTTATGCTTCTGAATTTGTATATTTTTGGCCATCTATGATGTCTCATATGGTTGTAACAATGAACTGGAAAACGAGTCGATAGACTTGCCGGGCTTTGCAGATAAGCTGAGAATTTGAAAGAAGCTATCGCAAAATGAAAAGTCTCACTGAACGAAAGCGATATACACCGCATGGTGCTGAAAATCAACAAGAAAGACTTCCCAAAGGGTAACTTCGTAACAAGCCATTGATTTATCAAAAGCTTCCAGCCGAGCTGGGGTATCGCGTCCTACCGAGGTTACCTCGGCAAAGTGTTCCCGACATTTACTGAGTTATCGTTTATGTCATGAACTGCTCTCCTATTGCTCCAACAGTATTTTTTCATAATAACTTATTTTCACTTTCAGAACATTTACGGCCTCGAAAACGAGGACGGTATTTCCTTCAAAATGCCCTTTGGTCAAAAATGTTGCATGAGTCATTTCATTTCGAAAGTGCACGGAGCTGCCAAGAATTTCATAACTCCAGGGTCCATGGGTCGGGGCAGAGGTGGAGCTCTATTTGGAAGATGTAGGCCTGGAAAACTCATATAATACCAACAGAGGTCCACGAATGGAAATTGGTAATGTGAATAGTCGGTATGAAGCGTAAAAGCATTTTGCAAGCGTTTAGGAACGTTTTATGAGAAGTAAACCGTTCTTCTATTCCAAAACCCCCAATATCCATTTCACTACCACTATTCTGACTACCTACCATCTGCGAGGGGAATTCTCAGCTAGTGTATGTGTTCAACACAGTGGTACGTAGGGTAAACGGCTCTGTCGCTCCGTTCCCGAAATCGTTGAGCACATTTGAAAAGTGGATTCGAGATCAGCGTTCAAAAGTATGTCTCATATTGATGCAACTGCGTCCCGGTGACCTTCCTTTGTTGGCAAAAAAACTAAAATTACGAAATAACCTGAATATCTAATTCTGTTCAGTTATCTTCGAGAAACTATTGTTGTGGTAGAGCAAAATGAAAAATTGGAATCATGTACATGGTTACCGGCTCACCAAATATCCATATGAAATCGATCGGTTTGTACGTCATCGACGATAAATTGAAATCTCTCATTCCACTGCGGATTCAACGTTTTCATTTGAACAGAACTCGCCTTAATGAGCTTTGCCGGAATTGTACCGCCATCAGGTCCTTGAAATCTTACGATTACTGGTTGTAAACTGATTTACTGCAAAGACACCAGGCAGAAACTTATCTTTAAGCCTTTTTTCCCAACCTTACGTCGAAATGAGCCACCGAATCTGTGTAAGACACTGTCCCGTTTCAACTACAAATAGGCTTTATGGAAGTATCCGTGAGGAAGTCATTTTGGCTACCGCTACTTCATCTCATTGTTTCATGGCTAGTTTCAAAGCAGTGGAACTTGCCTGACTTCGTAGTGATTTGGCAACATCTTCCTCGTTAGATTCGATCACCTCGATCACTTGTCGCTTTCCTGGAACCACTCCCATCATTGCGAAGGGATCGCTGAATCCTGAAAATACAAATCATTCACAAAGTTGGCGACACGCATAAAGTGGTGAGGCGTTCAGACAATATCAGCTTTGAACCGTTATGCTGTAAGCTTTTCTTGCCATAAGTTATTTTGCTGGTATTGGCTGACCGAATAACCGTCTTGTAGGTGTGATAAGCTATGGCATAAAAGCCATTAAGGAGGCTATGGCAATCGAGTACACGGTAGTGGAAAGGATATAGCATGGCGCCTATATAGCACGAGCACGGGATCGAGTTACGTCCGAGGCGGAAGTTGTCCATAGTTCGCCAACCTCGCGTCCATAGTTTGTCCATAGTTCGCCAACCTCGCGAGTCTTTCGGACGGTGTACTGCGGCAAAATATGAGCAGCTAACAAAACATTAAGTCAGAAAAAATCAGTCAGTCAAGCCATTCACAGGATGAAAATGCAGTCATAAATTACAGTTCATACTGTTTTGCTTCTAGCTCCGAGGTCGACGTCAATGAGATCTTTTCATTCCTACATTTGTCTTCCATTTAAAGTTATAATGACACAGTGACGTCATAGGGACACGGTAACGAATTGCATGCTAAATACTAAATGCAACAGGTCAAACACGTGAACCGAATCCCTTACATATCTGACCTCTTACAGGCGAGTAGTAGTGAATTAATCACAGTCCTATCTATTCAGCCTAACATAACTGATTCCAGTATAACATTCAGTGCAGCCACGCTCATACCTCTGATATCATCGAGAAGCTTCAAATTTACTTCATTTATGTTTCGTTTTATCATAGGAAAGCTCTTCACAAGCTACGAACTCCATTCGTCTACGACACGCTATCACGTTCTCACAAGGAAGGTCTTTCAGGGCGTGGAACGCTTTTTGAAAATGGTTTTCTGCATTGTGCAGGGGCATGAGCACTGAGTACAGAACTATGGTCCATGTCCGCTAAGGGCCTTCTGAATGCCAAAGAAGGAGTGAAAATGATTTTCTCAGAAATTACCGTTTCAACCCACTAAGCGTCGTTTGCTTCATTCATGGCGTCGATCGACTGTCCACACAGTAGAAGGCCCCAGTAGACTGCGCATTGGAAATAACGTGAACGGTAGCCAAAAAAGGGAGCCACATGTTGAAGCATGTTGAAAAGTGCGGGGAAGTTTCATATGTGTTCTCCACGGTTGAGTTACTGGCAGGGACGGATGGTGTGGCGGACAGCGATGTGGACTGCGAGCGGGCACGGCTGGGCTGGGTTGATGGTTTGGGCCTTCGAGACGCTGCCGTTTTTGCATTTTATGCTGCCACCTCCAGATTAACTCCATATTCCCCCAGGGCCTAAGCAAATGCTTGACGCGTATGTTGTAGCGTATGAATGTTGCGCTCTGAAGCTCCGGTCAGTACACATCCCTGCATCACTCTTACCGATCTCTCAACCTAAAACCAGATATTAGCTGAGATATCTAGTGTAACTCCAGCGGCCCTTTGTCTTTTTTTCATGGTCACAAGGTAATCCCTGTCTGAAGAACAGTACAGCTGCTAAGGTACTGTATTTTGTAAGCATCATAGTTATCTGCATTTTACAGAATGAACATTACTTTTGCAAATAATATCTGTTAACTCCTATGGCCCTTCACTTCATCCGATGAACAAGTTCAGAGCGGTCTTCATGAAATTGAATGCTTCCGAGTATCAGCGGTGATAATAGTAAAACAGCAGCGATAATCGCAACCCGAGTTAAACTAGCTGCAGTTTTTAAATTTCGAAATTATGCTCGCCTTGTTGCTCACTGAGCAAATGAGAAATTCGAAAAAGTTAGTTCAGGACACCTCCTGAGTTTTTCAATCTACCTACAACTGCAAATGTGTGCAGTATGGATATCCATCCATTTTTACATGCTTTCGGCTGGGTACGCGTTATACATACTACCACCACACGCTGAGTTAGTGAAAACAATGGACTAGAGTCGTCTAGGAATTCTTGATAATCTTTTCACTTTTTGATAGCCATTGATAAGGCTATGTACTTCCTCCGGTTTCCAAGGTGTACAGCATGAGATACTTCACATAACTAGTGATAGTAATTTGTCGTGCGAACCATAGAACGACGGATTGGTGTGCTCCCTTTCCCGAGGCCGGATCGTCAATAAGGAAGATCTGACAAACTTGAAATAATAGTATCACATAATAATATCACTTATAACATAATCATATGAGACTGGAGAGTTATAGACAATACTTCGGCATTGGACGATGCGCGGTCGCGAACATGGACATTTCTGGCGCTCTGGCACTTCATTTCCGTTGCACTGCCTACGCTCCGTTTGAACTGGCTTTCTCAATGGCTTTTAAATCATAACTCAAAACAGGCTGAATACATTTTGTGTGTGAGTGCCGAAGAGAAGCAAACCCTGGGTAGTGTAAGGGATAAGGAAATAGTGTCACAGAAACGGCCTATCCATTTACTCAGTTGACTCGCCAATATAAGCCATATATGAATGGGAATTCGATCAAAATGAAGTAATTAATCTTTATCCCCCATATAACACCACTTGTAGAGGTTGTCGCTGGTCCTGGTCACGACTATGACCAGTCAGGCACTTGCTTAGGCTCTGGTGGTATATGGAGCCAGTCTGGAGGTGGCAGCATAACATGCAAAAACGACGGCCTTTTGAAGACCCGAACCATCAACCCAGCCTAGCCGTCCCAACTCGCGGTCCACATCGCTATCCACTACACCATCCGTCGCTGCCAGTAACTCAACCGTGGAGAGCACATATGTATGAAACTTCCCCGCACTTTTCAACATGTTTCAACATGTGCCGCCCTTTTTTGGCTACCGTTCACGTTATTTTCATACGTAGTCCACTGGGGCCTTCTATTGTGCGGACAGTCGACGTCATGAATGAAACAAACGACGCTTAGTGGGTTAAAACAACAGTTTCTGAAAAGATCATTTTCATCCTTTTTTGGCATTCAGAAAGCCATTTAGCGGAAATGGACCATAGTTCTGCACTCAGTGCTCATGCCGCTACACCATGCAAAAAAACCATTTTCAAAAAGCGTCTCACGCCCTGCCCTGAAAGACCTTCCTTGTTAGCGTGATTTTGCACTTCCAGCTTTGTGATGCCAATTGATGGGATTATTAGTGCCATCCGAAAGAGATGGATGAAAACTCGAGTCAAACTTGAATAACAAGGGTATTGATCGAAAGAGCATGAATAATATGGCGCTCTAGTTATGCGTCACACGGAAAACCAATCGCACTGAACTGTAAGGGACGTGAGCATATGATGAGGATTCTGTGGATGTTTCCCTGATGACTCAGCTTCTACTTTCAGGTCGTGGCCCAGCGACGACGAGGAAGCTTAAGCAGTCTACTGGCTTCACGGACCGAGTGCTGCAGCTAACGTCCGTTTCTCCATCTGGGACGATTCCCTGTACTATTCAGAAGGGATGCAACACCTACCTACCGGTCACCAGTCTCCTTAGTGTTTCTCCTGTTATGTGCATCTTATTATCTTTGTTGCTTCTCTTCTTGCTCATGTCACATTCGTGTTATAACGATAAACTCTTATTATTTAAATGTTGTTAGGACAAGGTGACCTTGGCGATTGCGCTTTCCGCTGGGCGCGCTCGCTTACTGATAGCAGCGAGTGGTTCACCCCTCGCTTAGGATAGGACAGGGTTAAGGTAAATTTCCCAACGTTTTGGTTGTTTGAGCCTTCTGAGTAGCCACTCGTTAGGTTTTCTCTGTCTGTTCACGTCGAGAAGACTTTTTGCCCTTCCGGTTGACTTTGGGTAGAGAATACCGTAAAATCGTGCAAATTTTGAAAGCCGTTCCCAGCTGCCGTTCTTTTTTGAGGAGTTTGTGAAGTTCATCTTGCGCAGCTGGCATGTGAACTGCCGCTGGAACGTCAACAATTGTCCAGAAGCGGTCAAAAGGAATACGGTAATCTTTGTCCACTCGAAAATTTGAATCGCGCGCACCCTTGACTAGGGTCTAAACAGTCGTTTGAGCTCAAAGTGAACTTCCGGGCCCGAGGCTTGTACAAGTGAAGTTGAGAAGTAGAGTTCGTCTCGCTAGAGTTGTTTCGAAATGTTATGAGTTCGGATCGTTGTGTAGGATGCACCCAAGTGGACAGTAGTAGTAGTAGTAGTAGTAGTTGTTGTTGTTATTGTTGTTGTTGTCGTCGCCGAAGTGTCGTATCGTCGAAGTGAAGCAGTATCGAAGTGTCTTGAGGCCTCCTATGTTGATATGTTGTTCGGGACGTTAAAAATCGCGGTGTTAAGTTTAGTTCATGAAATGAAGTTTTGCGGCGCTGATGGTCCACGTGTGAGCTCTAATTGTAGTTCTGAATAGGTCGACATTTGAAAAGAAAATAAAGGAAAAAAACGGAAAAAACATCAAAAAAGACAAAAAAACAAAAATGAGTGATCAGTAAATCGGGTATAAGTTTGTTATAGGTATAATGTTTTATGTGTTTCTTCGGCCGGTTGGCCGCCTATCGAGAATAGTCCATGCAGTAGATACTTCCTTTTCTTTGCTTCACCCTCTTATGCTCAGATTTGTTTCCTTCGATTCAGTTGTTCGTGAGAGTCTCTTTGGGTCCTTTATTTTAGTCTCACCCCCTTATGTATAGCTCTACTATTCGCGCGCTTGAGTTAGTCGATCAGTAATGTTTATAAGTATCCTTTCCAGGCAATGCCATGAGGAGCGGCTGCGCGAGCATGATAAAGGCTCTCCGCTCTTTGTGCGCGCCTGGCGCATCCAAAGCAGAGCGCCTATTCACACTTGAGTGTGTAGGATGGAATTCTTACTCCGATATGGGGCCGATTTTGAGTGCTTTGTATGCTTTGGAAAGCCGTTCAATCGCACGCCCATAGCTTTACATGGTTCGAAGTCTTAATATTCTTTGAATTTTTATTACTCCACAAAACTCTACCATTTTCCACCCTCTTTCAGGGCTTTCCTTTGTGTGGGAGAGTTTATCTTTGTCGCACACTCTTTGTCACATGACTTACGTGTGATCTGTATGATTATCTTATCGCTCTGTGCGCTCTAGCACATGTTGTTTTCATGGTATTACATTCCAACCATATATTCCCATATCGCTGAGATTTGTTACTCTTGGGAAGCTCGCATTCCTGTCTGACTCCCGTTCTCTCATCAGATAGCATACCTATCGCATAACATTCCCAGCACATCTGCATATGGGATCAGCAACATTATAAACATGAACTTTCTGATCTCCCGTATCATCTTTCTTGATTGTCGATCTGTGATTTGAATTCCTAGCCTTTCCGGGTTACGGTAGCCTGTCCGCCCCTATTGGCTGGCTCCGCCCCTAAGCATAGATGACTACATAAGCAAGTCACTAAACATATCCTCATCCATTTCGTTCGTTCTGTGTTCGTTTTCGCTGCTTTCTTACTTGCTAACGCTCTCATGGGTCCTCCAACGACCCGTTCTCAGTCCACCCCGGTGGATGTTTGGGCAGATGGCCCATTTTCCGGAATAGTTCCTGAGGCCTCTGCCTCCGAAAATCCTGCCAACGCATTGTCGTATCTAGATGATAATGCAAGTGTTTGTGGTAGGAACGCCAAGTCCTCACGTGATGCTACAGTCCTTGCGCTGGAAGAAGTCCGTAACGACTCCAAGGCCGACACCGCACAACTGACCAAGCAGATCAACAAAGGTAATTCCGTTTTACTCTCTGACCTTAATCACTCTTTTGCTGTGGTTAGTGACCGCCTTAGTGCTATACCTATGGTAGCTACTCTCACCCCATCCCTAGGGTCATCCCGTTTACTCCAACGGGGAATGACCCAATGCAATTCTCGCTCTGGCTCCGTCGCTCGGAGGACGTCATGAGGATGAAGTCCACAAGTTGGACTTTCCCAACAAAAGGCCTATTTCCTAATAGGTAACCTGGATGGGGTCGCCAGGGAGAAGGTTGAAGAATTATCCGAGGAGAAGCGCGACGATTATGGTACTTCAGTGGCTCACTTTAAACGATCCTTCGTGGGCCCACAACGCTGTGACCTTGCTAGGCAATCGTTGGCGAGCTGCCAGCGACAATGTGGCGAATCTACCTCTACCTTCGCCAACGGCTTGCTCCTTTTAGTTCGCGCTGCAACAGCCAGCCAAAAAGAACGGACCTTGGAAGAGTTCGCAGCCCGGTTGCGTCCGGACATTCGTTACTATGTGAAGCTGGACAATCCGAGTACTTTCGAACAGGCGGTAGCTAAAGCCCAGATGGTCGAACAACTCTCGGCCGAAGCTACTGCGGATCGGCTAATCCGACCATCTTTCTCGCACCAACCCATAGAAGTTAAGGCCGCAGCATCGCTTCGGAACGGGTTCAATAGATCGCGGCAATTTTCTACTCGCTTCAATTCCAACCGTAACTCTAAAAATAATTTTCAGAGAAGTCCTGGCAGAGATATTCCGCGAACTCCACAAAAAGCAACGTCTCCCTCTTGTTATAACTGCGAGGAAAAGGACACTATTCTCGCTATTGTTCTTCTCCACGTCATTCTCGACAAAATACAGGTACGCCTTCTCAACGAAGTTTCGCGCGAGCGTTCTTTCTCGGATCCTCCTCGCTCTTACTCTCGCCTTACTCTGACTCGCGCCGCAGAGTTAATTTTGAGTTATCGCAGGCGCGTGAACAAATTAAACCACTCACTTCCTCTTTACGTGATAATGAATCTGCCTTGCAACAGTCTGATGCCAGAATTAATGCTTTAGTTGAACGTAATGAGGAACTGGCAAACTCAACTTTCGGTCACTCTTCTTCAACTTCTACGCCTTCATCTCCTCACGTAAAATTTATCTTACCTATTTGTGTGCTCTTGTGCTGCACTGTCGTGGGTGCCGTACCCACCTCAGTTTGGCTTTGTCCAAAGGATTCAGCTGATACCATCGCACGAATTTCTTTGTCATATAATTGCTCTCATATCTTACCTAAAGTTGATGGTACTCCTCTTCCTCTTCCACTACATGTTTATCGTCCCAATACCGTACGTTATGATACGTCCGCTTTTCTTTGTAAGATTATCTCTCATACAGTGACCTTTTCTGTCAATTTCTTTGGGTCCAGATTCGAAAATCACACCGAAACGTATTCCGTAGTCTCCCCCGAAACCTGTCAACTTATGACGCAACACCATCGTTGCGAATATGGTGATATGTCCCAAGCAGATAACATATGGTCGTCATCTAATACCCTGGCCATTGACTGGCCGTCTGCCCCATTTGGCTGTTGTGTAGAAAAGACAGTTACAGTATCCGATTGTCTCCTAATACCGACTATGGTACACATGTGTCACGGTTCTGAGGTACCCTACTACCCTGTGGGTAATCTTGTTAAATGCTCCTGTGAGGCAGGCCATTGCCTACTAAAACATGGATCCATGCTATGGTGGACTCCTAACAAAAGGGATGCCGCTTTACCGCTTCATCCCTGTAATGAAAATGAAAGGCCGCCAATTAGACGAGGTGTGGATAAGCGATTCCAAAGAATTAGCCTTGTCCTGGCGTGACTCTAGTACTCGAATCCAAGATTGCGGGGCTCCACTCATCCTAACGGACCAGAGATATGCTGTCACACCTATTACTCGAGTCCCTTGCTCCGCAGCCCCCGATACTGGGCTGATCACATCGGATCAGCTGGCTGCTCAACTTTTAGCTGTAGAGGGTTTGGTTCACACGGCCGTTTCGGCGCTATTTCACCACGCCTTATCTGCCATTTGCTCCTCACACATCATTATCATCGAACCCCACGCTCACGGTCCGCAACCTTTTGGGCCGAGACGATATTGCCGCCACTTCTGTTGGCAACGATTTAGTCCAAATACATTGTTGCATGCCTGTACCGTCTCAGAACGTCCGTTCAATTCCATTTCACTCTTCTTGTTTTTCGAAGCCTCTGGTCGAACTTTCGCTACCGCGTGGCGCATTGATCACTTCTTTTATCGATCCGTCTACTTTGGTCCTTTCTTATGATGCAAGTCCAATTAATTGTTCGAATAGTTCGCCTTTTTATTTCAATAACGCCCAAGCGTACTACAGATCTGATCCTATTCCGGGCGATATTCAGGCGGTACCTTTTTCCCAGGTTCGCCAAATAGCAGTTCCTTCAACATTTAATGAATCTAGAGTTGCCCTCCCGCTTACCATCTTCCATAATCTCTTTCTCACAAATCTTAGTGAATCAGTACAAGACCATCAATGGACTGAGTTGTGGTTTTCAGTTTCGCCAAACTACCTTTTAAAAGCCTCTTTCGTCGCTACTTCTATATCATCCTCCACTGCCCCTCATAACTCGCTCTCTTCTACATTCTCCTTCTTTCCTTCTCTTCGGGGTTCGTGGTCTGCATTCGATATTTGGGTCTCCCTTTATTCACTTTGTGCTTCCTTTGGTCTACTCAGATGTGCTATCATACTCTACTGTAATATTTACTACCCGGGCGCTTTGCCCGCTTTTCGAGCGCTCCACGCTTTTCATGCGCGCTCGTGGGATACGCACCCCAGAGGCACCTACAGTCTTGCAGCGAGCTATTGCACTTCCATCTTCTGTTGTAACTCGTTCCGATATTAATTGTACGAACTTAGCTCAGGTGAAAATTGACGGTACTTCTTCATGACCCCCTCGTGCTTCTATAAGCTGCGTTAACGTTTTGTACTTATCGGACCGAGACCGTTTCTTTGTTGCTCAGATTCCCATTAAAGTGAACGGTATCCAGATTCTGGCCTTAGTTGATACGGGAGCTTCCATTACGATAACTTTGACTTCTACAGCAGCTCTTTTCGGTGTTTTCACACTGTTCCGAAGTGATATAAGTAGTGCGGTCGGTATGGCTGGAACTCCAGTAACTCTTCTTGGATGTGCATCTCTTGCTTTCCAAATTGGTTCATCATCTCTTGAACATCCTGTTTATTTCACAGAGTCTACTTGTATACCAGGCGAGGTCGAGGTATACAATATAATCCTTGGTAATGATCTCTTGCGTAAGCTGCCCCCATGGACCATCGACTACGGTAACAGGACTTACTCGATGGCTGGCGACCCTGCCAAAATTTTGTGCGCCTTCACTAAATATATAGGATTTTCACATGGCGACCCAGTGACCGTCCGCGTGGCGGAAACCATCATCCTTCCTCCCTCTGCCGAAGCTTTTGTTCCTTGTTTTGCGGATGGTGACCATGATGCTCCTCTTATGCTTACAACACAAGACGTCCGCTTATCTGATAAATCTCTTATGGTATCACCGTCCTCGTCAAGAAAAAGGGCGGATCTCTACGAGTTTGTCTCGATTTTCGCCCGCTGAACGCTGTCACTAAAATCGTGGCGAGACTGACCACCTCAATGGAGCAGCTGGCCGTCACCTTATCCGCGCCGTTTGAACATCAGTCGTCCTCGAAGCCGCTTATGAAGACTGCCCGTCCATCTTCAGGTCATCGCAAACCATCCTACGAAGCGACGAGCAGCAGCGCGGGTCGCGGTGCTTCTCGGGGATTCCCCGCGGCACCACTGGCGGCCTCGCTCGCGGCGCTTCTAGTGCGTCAACTTCTCGTTCGGCTGCCGCACAACCAGCAGCTGATCGTCCTTCTTCTTCTCGGTCCCACCCAGCTCCATCTCGGGCCCGCCCGGCCTCTGCTTCCGGAACAGCCCAGGCGAGAGGAGAACGCCGTTTGCGTCCTCGTCCGCTCTCTCCTATGGTTCTACCACAGGCTAACACCAGCCAGCTCCCACGCGAGATTCCTGAAGGTTACTAATTACCTGGATAGTCATCATCCATGGACGGAATATATCAATCCTCGTCCCGTTCACATGCTTAGAGAAGCTGTGCCCCGTGTGATTTCCACCCTCGATACAAGTGTCTACCGTCATCTAACAGACTCCGGATACCTATCCACTAGGTTCAACAGGTCCCCATTCCCACATGTCACTCTTTGTCCCGAACGTCCTCCGTTGGATATTCCATTCATCGAGTTACAATGGTGGAAGACACCATTGCTTTTCGGAAACGCTCCCGCCAAGTTATTGAAAGCCTCCTGGCGAGACTTATGTGGACCCCGACGTATTGAACTTGCCCAAGACCTCATCCATCGCGAATCCGCATTCCCTTATACCCCCAACATGGCAAGGTCTTCGTCCGGTCCTTTACCAGGTCGTGTCCACCGGGTGGAGTTCTGCAGTCATACTAGAGGCCAAATCTTTACGATCGGACTTGACCGTCGCGATCTGCACTGTATCTTATTGGATTTTTTCGCCGTTGACGTCCTAGCAGGTGGTCGCGGTTTTGCTAAACGCTTGGTCTCTGTCAAAGATTTTGTTTGGGTATATGACGTGAAGCCTTCGCTGCGCGCATTGCGCTCCCCTCGGACAACTCTGGAGCGCGCCTCACGGCCCTGTACAGCTGTTTTGGATCCCAACAGTGACCTTTTCTTCCGTGTGGCTCATTTTGTATTGCGTACTCCGTCCCACCGTTCCGAACCTATTTTCGGTATCATTCTTACACGTCTAACCCGTAACGGAGTGGTAACGTCTGGTCGTGCCGCGTTCGAGGGCTGCCCCGAGGCCGTCACCATTACCTCGACCGTCTGCGCGTTCATACGCAACATCGTCCCATTCCAGATTGTTTGTGCATGCTCCAGAGAGCATGTGTCAACTGCTATGCGTTTTCGGAGCCTACTGTCTCGATGGAAGCCCGCGCGTTTCTCGCTGACAATGTTCGTCAGTTCCTTCCAATGCATCCCGAAGAAGGTATTCTACCCATGTCAGTCTCGCGGATCTCTCCTTCCGACCGCGCGTGGCTGTCCGATCGCCTTGAGAACTTCGATAATTACTGTTTTCACACTAAGGCTTCTCGGCATAACCTGGACAAAATTTGCAACGCCGCATGCTCCACGCTAACAGCCGTCAACGCAGCCGATGACGACCGTCGATGCCATCCCGGGACGGCTACAGTCATAAAACCCGAATGGTTCCCGATTCGGCTACGTTTCGTGATCGCTAATATGACCTCGGAGGCCGGCCGGTCTCCCGGTCGCTTTGCTATTCTTCGGATCTCTGGCTCCATCCGCCTCGTTCGCGTGAAAAACGTAGAGGTGACAGCCATGGCTTCTCTCGCGGTCATTTTGCAAGCTTTTCGTTGGTCTCACCATACCCTTATGAGGGATCTTAAGGTTTCTGGCAGGAATATCGTAGCTGATACAGTTCTTGAGGTCTCACTCCGCCTCGGTAAATCAACAGCAGCCGCCGATCCCATACGAACTCGTATCTCGCTCACAAGTTTATTCCGAATTGCGCGCGTTCTCAACAACTTCTACTGACGTCGATATGGTCTATGCTAACCACGCGCCTGAGACTAACGACCACAGATATCTACGGGATCTTCCCCCCCCCCCCCCCCCAGTTGGAAGCGCTCTTTCATCGTCCAAGGACGACGCGTCACCCTTACAGCAGACCAGAAAGACGCAGTGCGCGTAGGTGGCAGTCAATTAACCATCGTAGCGATTCAGGCAGCATACGGCACAGGTAGAACTCTAGTTGGTGCGCTCACCGCTGCTTTGTCCTCTAAGACACCAGACACTACGGTTATAGTCACAACGTCGACAAACGCAGCGGTTGCGCAATTCGCCGAGACGCTACTCTCCTTATTGTTAGGCGACTTCCCTGACCTTAACGTCGTTCGCCATATTTCTGATACTGCCGCTTCCAGTAATTTAACGCCTACGTCAGTCGATCTCAATAAGGTTCGTAAAGGCTTAGGAGCCGCATTTGGCCACCTACTCGACGCCGAAGATCTCGAAACACGCCAGCGGTTCACTGGGTCCGGGAACTTCTCCCCTAACACGGCGTCGCACACGCCGCACCCGCCGCCTATCGCAGGATTGCGATGGAAGATTGGAGCGCGCAATTTGTGAGGTAGGGAGTCCTTTAATTATTTGAATTGGCTTGTCGTTCTTTTCAATTCCAATGCGGTCTTGATCGTCGTTGATATAGGAGGAGTCATTTTAATTAAACAAGTCTAATAAACATGAAAACTAAAAAGAAACAGAAGAAAAAACGATTAAATCCAATAAAAAGGCAAGGCAATCAGCGAAAATATTGCGTCATCTCGATTGGCGGGGGGGCGGGGTGAACACGGTAATTGCAGTGACATTTGCCGCATGCCGCAAGGGAGAATGCCGCAATCGGGGAGAAGTTCCGTTACCCCGGTTCACGCAATGCCGTCAATTACTTGAAGACTATCTCGAAAATCCTGGCCGCGTACCGGAGATGTCCGACGACGACAAAGAAGAGTACGAAATCGCCGAACAGTTTGTTTCCCAAACTATAAAACGAATGGTGCGCATCCTCTTCACGGTGAACCCCCCTTCAGTGCTTTTCTTGACCATCTCATCCTTGCTTAATTCCACTGGTATCGGAGGTATCTTCTCCCAATATGTCACCAACTTTAAAGTCATTATTGGTGATGAGGCCTATCAAATACCAGAACCAGCACTGCTTACCATGGCACGCTTCTCCCCACGGCAGTGCACATTGGCGACGTTCACCAGCTCGCGCCTCATGCCAAAAATCCCCGGGAATCCATCCCCGTTTTACACGGTGCTCGGAGTGTAATGAGCCTCTTATTAGAGGCTCCGACAGTCCCGGTGGCTCCCTTAATTACCACGTTCCGTTCGCATCCAGCACCCATTGAATTACCTAACCGTATAGCGTACAATGGTGCTTTAGCGAGCGGTACCCCAGCATCAGCCCAGCGTCTACTACTTTCACTTATGCGCTTCCCTTCGCCTGATGTTCCCTTCCTCTTCATAGATATGTTCGGCAAATCCATAGGAGTCCCCAACCAGTCCTTCTGGAACCCAGATGAGGCACACCTCGCGACCCATTTCATTAAGCAGCTTATTGAACTTGGCGTGCAACCTTCTCAGATATGCTATGTGTTACCACTCTTTATAAAGAACAGTTCCTCGGCATCGAGCTGTCGACCGTCGATTCCGTCCAGACGAGAAAAAGAGGTAGTTGTCATCTTGACCACCAAAAACGACTTCTCCCCAAACGAAGCCGACTTCCTCGACGACTACCGACGTCTCAATGTTGCCGTTTCGCGTTGCCGCCATGGACAGTTCATTTTCGGCTACGCCCAGGCACTCCAAGCTCTACCGATGTGGAACCGATTACTCAACTTCGCCGAGTCTTTCCGCTCCGTCATCCGTATGGGTGACGTCAACAGATACATATACAGCATTCACCCGAACCTTCCCAATGGTGAGATTCTTCTTTCTCTCACTTCTGCCTTCTCTTTCTTTTGCCGGATTTGTTGTCTTGAATGTCCGGGTCGGACTTTGGGTAAAGGGGGGAGGTGTAAGGGACGTGAGCATATGATGAGGATTCTGCGGATGTTTCCCTGATGGCTCAGCTTCTACTTACAGGGCGTGGCCTAGTGACGACGAGGAAGCTTAAGCAGTCTACTGGCTTCACGGACCGAGTGCTGCAGCTAACGTCCGTTTCTCCATCTGGGACGATTCCCTGTACTATCCAGAAGAGATACATCCCCTACCTACCGGTCACCAGTCTCCTTCGTGTTTCTCCTGTTATGTGCATCTTATTATCTTTGTTGCTTCTCTTGTTGCTCATGTTACATTCGTGTTATAACGATAAACTCTCATTATTTGAATGGTGTTACGACAAGGTGACCTTAGCGATTGCACCTCCCGCTGGGTGCGCTCGCTTACTAAACGGACAGCCGTTATGTTCCAGCAGTTATTACTAAAAGTCCATCGAAGGAAATATAGATACGTGGTTTTAATTAGATCACGCATACGATACATAAGTAATAGCCGGCCGTGTCGTAGTATACTCAATCTCCTCGAAAAAGAGGAATGGGCACTGGGTGCGGTAAACATTCTGGGTACGGTAAACAGTCATTTGAGCATAGAGCACATTACGTTCAACAGCACAAAATCAAAACAATGAACATTCACCTGAAGCCGTGCCCTTACTAAACTTACGTCTATAAATTCCTGACACTATTTATCAAGTGTGCATACTAAAGTCTCGTAATGGCACATCAACGAGAACAAAGACCAGACCTGACTATGACACATGCCCGCCACGGAACCATATCATTCGTTTCAGCTGTGTGCGATGGTGGATGACCTTTCATATTTCCGCTCAAATTGCCAGAATGATGAGCGAAGGCGATGATACTCGTAAGAAAAAATGAGATGCCTGCTTTTTCCAGGGTGGAGCATAAAACTAATAAGCGTAAGACCTGTTTAATCACTCACCATTTATGTCTTTCGCTATAAGATCCTTAGCCTCGAGTAGAAGGACATTTAAAAGAACGACCGGTGGCTGAAAGGGATCTTACTCATCAGTATTTGTCGGAAGAGAAACCAGCTCTAAAGGCTATACTGAAGAATTTAAGACTGTAGCTTAAGCGGGTATAACGCATCAAGCTACAGTCTCAGAGAATTCATACCTTATTTTGTTTTGCTTTCTCCATTAAAATGTTGTGCAGCTGCGTGTTTCCTTGAAAGGCGGATCGTACATATTTATAAAGGTTTTCTCGACTCTCACACTCTTCTTTACCAACTTTGTGGGCAATGGTGTATAGTGCCTCGACATACAGTGCCTAAAATACACAGTTTAAGAGGATTCTTTGCAAGGCGGAGACGACTACAAAGGTAATAGAAGTTGTGCGTGAACCCTGTCCTTCGGAAGGTTTGAAGCTCTCTGTGGTTCGTATCAGAGCTTGGAACTGACTACACAAGCAAAAATTTAGCGCTTCGAATTGACTTTGTTTCGAAAATTCGTGCAGCCTAGTCATACCTACTCTACAAATAGTGCCGAATCGATTCTAGCTAACTGGCGGGAAAATCAGAATTATGTCAGTTTTCCCCCGAAGTACTCTAGAACTATGTTCTTGTTGGGATGTTATCAAAAGAAAAAAAAGTGTTGAAGTTAAGAAAGAAACTACTGTACTGCAGTGCTAACTTTTGTGTGATAAAAGGGTTTCAAGTCAGAATCGGCTCAACGAAAGATGTGAAGCACAGTAAGAGGTTGTCGCTTCCTTTTATTGAAAAAAGTGCCTAATTGGATTTGATTCTCTACACAGAATATTGAGCATTCGAATCGACATACTTTTCAGAGGCGGAAAAACAAAAGAAGGGCAGTAGGATCGGTTCTGTGTAATCGATTCGCCGCACGCGGCTGTCACGCACCACTCACTTCACCCTTATTACAGCTCTGAACTTCTTCATGCAGCTCAATCGATATGAGATCATTATTTAAGGCATGCTTCTACTATTAGCTCTTTTGCTTCTGTATTGCTTGTTGCAATCTAATACATTCCTTCGCGCGTGACGTCCCTCTTGCCGCGACGCCTACGTGCTCCCCGCCATATTTATATGAACGCACGACAGAAAATCCATAGGCTATTGATTAACGTCCCTTTATATGAAGATTTTTCCGCATTCGGAAAGAATTCCTGTTGATGGAATCAGTCACGTCGTACAGGGTTCTCTGCTGAGATCTCAGCGCACCATCACGACTAAGAGGTTCTTCACCCTCTCCTCCTTAGCGTTAACCCGCATCGTCGCGGGGTCCGCTACACTTGTCAATTATCTCCACTTCCTTCCATCTGCGGCATCTTCTGCTGTCATTTTAGCTCCGGCGAGGTCATTCTTGATCAAATCTACCTATATCCACCTCTTCTTTAGGGATCTCAAGGTCGCTTCCCTTGAACCTCGCACTCCGTTGCCTCTGTTACTGGATGATTTCTTAGTGGTCTTCTCAAAACCTGTTCGTACCATCCTACAAGCTGCTCTCTCACCTTCTCTTGCACAGAGGCTGTTTGCATGAACGCTCTGACGTCTTCTTTTCTGATACGGTTCCCTCGCTTCCTACCGCAGGTTGAACAACGTCAATTCACAGAGAGAAACGGTCTACCATGGCCAACAATGACCTACGGCGAGACAGCATACCCGTCGTAGGTCGTTGGCCTCACCACTGCCTTGCAAAATTCCCTCCATTTCATCCATGCCAAGTCTATTCAGGCTTCTACAGTTAACGCTACCATCAGCGACTGGCAATTTCCTACGTATTGGAAGTCCGGTACTTTTCGTAGCTTCCTCAACACCTCCTATGATCGAGCCTATGTACTCCTCAGAGCTGAGGAACCTAGTCTTCTTCTCGTCCAGGCGAGGCCGTCTCTTTGCCGGCACCTTCTGCCGTTTCTGCGCCGGAGTGTCTTGTAGTTCATTTTTGCACTCTGCTGTCATAGCGATGTCATCAGCGTAGAGGATGGTTCAGGTGGTCCATCTAGGAGTTCTCTCGAGATGACATCCAGCATGGTAGGAGGAAGAAGGGGCTAAGAGCTCATCACTAGTGAACCAACGAAGTGACATCTGTTGTTAGTGGAGTGGGTTTTGCTGTCGTGGACCCATCGTACATGCCTTTGACTGGGAAAGTTAAGAGTTTTGGAACGTTTCGCTCCGGACACCCTCGGAGGACTTGTCGCGAGAGACCGTCTGAAGCTTTTCCGCTTTCTCCAGATAGAGGAAGGCCAGATAGCGGAGCCTACCATCCTCCTGATACTTCTTCATTCTTGCCTGCCTATGAAGATAGCATTTGTTGTAGATCTTTGTGGCTGAAACCGAATAGCTTCTATGAGATCTGTACGAGATCTCTCAATCTTGAGTCGACTAACCATTCGTTAAGTTTCATCGAGTGAGCTGTCGGCCTGATCTCCCGGTAGTGTGAACACTCCTTCACGTTCCCTTTTTGCTCGAATATGGCGCGCTGCATCTCTAGCCATCTGAAATTCTCCTTTCAGTGGCCACAGTGTTGAGGAAGCGGGTGAACACCTCGTCCCGTGCTCTCCGAGTGCCTTCCATGCCTCTATGTAGACCCCAGTTGTTTTTCCAGCCTTCCTCTCCCTAGTTGCCCTACGCACCTAATCTTCCGTCTAGAGTGCGATGTAACCAGCCGGGGTTCTATATCAGGGTTGTTGTCACGGTGAACTTCTTCTTTTGAGAGCCTGTCGAAGTAGTTTTTCCACTCCTATGCCTGACCTCACCAGGCTTCCTCAGCATTGCATCCTACCTGTTTTCAACGGACTTCACTACCCTGATGTCACGAGCAGACCGGTGGCGCACTTTTGCCACACCGAAGACGGAATTGTCTTTTTTTCGACCTTCGAGTTTTTATATTACTGAGTTTGTTGTTGTCTTGAACTCTTCACGAGGTTTTTAAATAAACTTTATTTGGCTGACGTTTCGGCGGAATCGCCTTCTTCAGAGCCTGAAAGGATTATAACAATCTGTGATTATCCGACCAAACGTCTCCACCAACCCACTAAGTTCGAGACCCCCAGGGCACGCAGGTGGTCGAAAGGAGAACCACTCACCGTAACTTTGTGGATTCTTCGAAACCACCCAACTGATAGTGGTACCAACCGATCAGTGTCAGCGGGGGTACGTCTTCATTAAAGTCTGTAAGGGAAGGCCAATCTTATATAAGGCCGTAGCTCCCGCGTGATTGCGAGGCATTCTTCCCTACGATTCATTTTGGGATCGGTGACCTGTATCCAAAATGCCTCGAGGGTTTTACGCGCGCACACTTTCGACTCCTGTGCTACGACCTCCACGGTGACCTCAAAATCGTCTCCGTTATGCGTCTGAATTCGATGGCTCCCTAAGGCAGTAGACTTTTTCAATCGTTTCATCCCATCTATGTGCACCTTGACCCTCACGTGAAGTGGTCTTGCCGTTTCTCCAATATACTCATCACCACAAACCCGGCAAGTAATTCTGTAGACCACTCCAGACATGTTACAATCACCTTGCCTTCCAGCTGGACAAACCACACAGTTTGAGGTCGTACATAGGCGATCGTATATCCTGTTACGAATCAAGCGCTCTCGAGTCACTGTGTTAGGAGGCTTCCCTCTATCTGACTGCGCTCGTTCGATCTTGGAAATGGGCCCGAGTTTTTCACCTTCGCAGCCCATTTCCACAGCTGTCATGCGAAAAATCATGTGCAGTCTACACGAACTTCAAGATCGACTCCGTTATAGGGCTAGGTGTGATAAGGGCTCTTTACCAGGGAGGGGTAGTTTACTCACCGTGGGACTTTGAATTGAGACCCAGGTAAATCGATAGTTTTGAATGCTATTTACGAAAATGGAATTAAAACTGCTAAATGGTTCTCCTTAAAAAGTTATGGGGGCTGGAAATTCGCTTGACAGTAGTATTATTTGGATATGCCAACTCGTCGCTTCAGTATCAAGTGGCGACGTGGCATAGTGGCAGTGGTCTTGCTTCATTGGCGTGCGGTGCGGGTTTGCTCCCCGCCATCGTCGACATTTTTGCAAAGTGTTGTATCATTTCATTGAAGACTCTCTAAACCTTTTCTGATATTTGTTTAGGTGAACGCCTTATTTCTGCTTTCACTTTCACTCGTCACCCCTGTCCAGGGAATGTGGTTCTGCATGTCAATTGTACGACTCTGTTTCATTCCGGCCGAGTATTTGTTTAGTCTTGAGACGATTGACCGTTTTGGATGTAGACACCGGATGTAGACAATCAGCATGTATAAGATGTGCAGTTTGCGAACTACATGTGTGCTTCATGCATTTTTTCCATCAATGTTGAGTTTCTTGCTGGCATCTAACTTATCTCTAGTATCTTTTTATTGCATGTTCCTTGAAGTTTAACACGTTGACGACAACGCGCGTTTGGGCATTTTTGGCGGAGTGGGACCGACGCAATATTTGCGGCCCCGTCGACCGCGGGATTTCGAAGCTCGAGAGTGAAAACTACCTCTAACTACATATCTTTACTTAGTAAGTTGCTTAATAAAATGAAAAACACACATAAGGGTTCTATATAACAAATATTCCGCTTTAACAAAAGCTTATACAGACACGAAAATGGCTGGGAGAAAAGAAAACTCGAAAGATGCTTTACAACTCGGCCATCTTCGGACATAGGAGTAGAACTCCTTAATGCTGTTAAAACTCGAATTCAATAGCTTGCTTTCAACGTTTTCATTTTACTTGCTTACTGATCTCAATAAAAAAGGCGATGTTTGAAGTAGGCTCATAACTTTGTTAGACTTGGAAAACCTGTGTGAAGATGAAGCATATCTGATCATTTTATGGACCATGCTGATAATAGCTTTGTTACTGCTTGATCTATGATATAAACACAAAAAAACATATGAATAAACCACGCTTGTGCAAAAAAACACCCGCGAAATGAGCGCGGGACACATGTGTCCCGCATTGTCCCACGTGGCCTGCGAAACGCGGGACATATATGTCCCGCGCTGTCGTCAATGTGTTAAAATAAAAATAAAACAGAGTCGAACAATTGACGTGCAGAACCACTTTCCCTGGACAGGGGTGACGAGTGAAAATGAGAGCAGAAATAAGGCGTTCACCTGAACAAATGTCAAAAAAGGCTTAGAGAGTCTCTAACGAAATGATAAAACACTTTGCAAAAATGTCGACGATGGCGGGGATCAAACCCGCACTGCACGCCTATGGAGCGAGACCACTACCACTATGCCACATCGACACTTGCATCTAATCAACGACATCGCATATCCAAATAACACTACTGTCAAGCAAATTTCCAGCCCCCCTAACTTTTTAAGGAAACCATTTAGCAGTTTTGATTTCCATTTTCGTAAATAGCATTCAAAACTCTCTCGATTTATCTGGGTCTCCAGTCAAAGTCCCACGGAAAGTAGACTACCCCTCCTTGGTTAGTGGCAGACCAGGTAAGAAGTGTGCTCAACATTCCCTTCCCAGCCACGTTTTTCAAACAACAGGAACCACACATTGATTCCGATGCCAATTTCCGGGTTTCTGCCGGCGACGTTTTTAAGGTGCTGAGTAGGTTTCGGAAGCGAATTATCACATCCAATATTTCAAGGGAGCAAGCACGTGGTATTAAGGAAATTCGGGACCTGATAAAGTCTCGAAGTATAAGGTTAGTGATAAAGGAGGAGAGTTTGTAGTAATTCCCAGACAACTCGACTGTGAAATAACAGAACATCATCTGGGAGACACATCTTTCTAGCTTCTCTTGAGGAGTTCAAAACGCAGTTGCATGGACTAAATCGGATGTGGGTTTCAATAGCACGGTCTGCAGGGCTGAGTTCAACTTTGATAACACGGCTCAAACTCGAGTCGCCTTGTTGTCCAGTCCTGTATCTACTCATAAAGACGCGCAAGTTTTTAGATGCAGACGACCTGGCTTCAATCAATCCCGCTTCCGTGAAAGTCCGCCCTATAATAAGCTGCGTGGGTGGTCCTACTGACCGAATCGCAGGGTTTCTTAATACCATTCTAGTGCAGCTCCTTAGCTTCATTCCTTCCCATCTCACTAACACCCAAATGTTTTTGGATCGCCTTTTCGCACTGCACCCCAGTGGTTCGTGCGTTATGGAATCCTTCGACGTAGAAGCTCTCCATACAAATGTCAGCAATGGGTCTGCCATGGAAGCCGTATTCGAGCTTCTTAGTCAGCATCAGAACGAAATTGGTATGCGAGGGCTGTCTATATCCCAAATGATGACACTTGTGAAGGAGTGCCTCAGTTGTAACATTTTCAAGTGGTCGGGAAGGTATTTACAGACTACACAGACTAGAGGCTTGGCTATGGGGCAGCGATTGGCGCCTGTGTTGGCCATATCATTTATGGCCAAGATTGAAGCGCCTGTACTGGAATATCTGCCCTTACTTTACTGCAGATATATCGATGATTGCTTCATAGTCTGAGCGACACAGGAAGAAGTACATGTGTGTTTCGGGCCACTTAATTCACAATCAGAGCACATCAAGTTAACACGGGAGAAACCGACCGGAAATTGGCTTCCTTTCTCAAACGTTCAAGTGAGGCTACAGGGTGATATGATTGTTACGAAGTGGTACAGAAAGCCTAGCAATAAGAACATCATTGTCCATTATCACTCAGCTCATCCTTTCTACGTAAAACGAGCGGTCGAAAAGAAATATGTTTTGCACCGCTAGGAAGGTCTGCACTGGGGAGGAAGAGCGAAAAGAGTCGCTCGAAATGGCACGCGATATAGCTTGGTCCAATGGCTACTACAATTTTCCAACTTCACGTAGAGCTTCTTCTGGTGGTGTGATCCTCGACTGAAGGCAAGACTCCTCTTGTACTACCATTTATTTCTGATGAAGTCGGCGCCTTCATTAGAAAGTGCTTGAAGGGATCGGGTTTGGAAAATTTAGTAGCTATTGTAAATGTACCACCCAATGTAAATGTTCAATCTAAAGAAGCGCTTGATTCGTAGCAGGATATACGATCGCCTATGTACGACCTCAAACTGTGTGGTTTGTCCAGCTGGAGGGGAAGGTGATTGTAACATGTCTGGAGTGGTCTACAGAATTACTTGCCGGGTTTGTGGTGATGGGTATATTAGAGAAACGGCAAGACCACTTCACGTGAGGGTCAAGAAGCACATAGATGGGATGAGACGATTGAAAAAGTCTACTGCCTTAGGGAGCCATCGAATTCAGAAGCATAACGGAGACGATTTTGAGGTCACCGTGGAGGTCGTAGCACAGGAGTCGCAAGTGTGCGCGCGTAAAACCCTCGAGGCATTTTGGATACAGGTCACCGATCCCAAAATGAATTGTAGGGAAGAATGCCTCGCAATCACGCGGGAGCTACGGTCTTATATAAGATTGGCCTTCCCTCACAGACTTTAACACGTTGCGTACCGGCGCTTTCGGCGATTTTCCCATGCGCGTGGCCAAGCGATTTTTGGTTCGGCTGGTGGCGTGCATCACCATGGGATGCACTTGGCCACAAGGAACGGTTTCTTTTCCAACATTCCGAATTCTCTACTTTTGAAATCCGGCTTTTTCTATAATGATTTCGCATATGGAGAACAACATATCTGTCTAACACTTTTTGACTTAAGAGACATTTTGTTTTGTCGACCGTGCGTGCTAAATCTGAATCAAATAGAATCTACTTAGTACTAAATCCTGCGATAACAATTCCAACCGGGCAAAGTTTCTTGAATTCAAAGTGTTCCGACCTGAAGGTTATGGGATTTTGATTCAATGAGTACTAGTCTCATTCATTTCTCTTGATTCAACGGGAAGACTAGTAGTGCTAATTTACTATCACTTTCTTTTATGAGTTTTCGTTTTCATTATGAGCCATGTTCTTGAATTCCAGTACAATTGTCTATATATTTTTTCACGAGTTCTCAATTTCATGACTGCCACCTACGACCTCTAGGTCAATTACCAAACCGGTTGTATTAGTTTGAGTACGAGTACAAAGATTATTACAATTATTCCACAAGAGTACAGAAGAGTACAGATGTTACAATAAAACTTGTTGGTTCATGATTAATATTACGTACGTTCCATATTTCCTAAGCTGTTGGAGTCCCAAGCAGATATGTTGTTCAGCATGTTCGAAAACATATAATTGCAAATTTTGACTAGTATTGCTTCATAAAGAATGTAGAAATTTGAGTGTGAAGTTCATGCATCACCATGTGGTGCACGTGGCCACGCGGCCAAGTATGTGCGTGCATCACCATGTGATGCACTCGGTACGCAATGTGTTAATGAAGACGTACCCCCGCCGACACTGGTCGGTTGGTACCACTATTAGTTGGGTGGTTTCGAAGAATCCACAAAGGTACGGTGAGTGGTTCTCCCTCCGACCACCTGCGTGCCCTGGGGGTCTCGAACTCAGTGGGTTGGTGGAGACGTTTGGTCGGATAATCACAGATTATTATGATCCTTTCAGGCTCTGAAGAAGGCGGTTCCGCCGAAACGTCAGCCTAATAAAGGTTATTTAAAAACCTCGTGAAGAATTCAAGACAACAACAAACTCAGTAATATAATCATGCCGAGCTTCATAGAAAGCCGTACATGTAACTTCGAGTTTTTCACACAAGGCGTCCATTCCCGTATTCCTTGCCTTCGCTACAGGAGCCTAGGCGAGCCTCTCGGAACTACCGTCGGCAGCTAGGACCCCCCCGGCGATTGCGTGTTCTGCAAGTGCTTGTAGGCCACTTTCTTCTGTCTCACAACTCATCGACTTGGACTTCATCGTTCCAAAACCACACTTCCTTACCTCTCCGAAATCCTATTGAGCCTGTCTCAGCGTTTCACACTGTAGGATGGCTTTTACAATGTTGCTCCAGATCTGCTAGATCAGCCCTTTAGGATCCAGTTTCTTCTTTTCAAAGGCACGGTTCACGATATAATATTTCCTAAGTTCTTCCTTTAGGAATACTCAATGGCCCCCAAGAGTAATAAAAAGGACCCTCACACGCTTAAAAACCCGACGGATAGGGCATAGTAGAAGCCCTGTCCCCGGCTTGCGCGGCATTCCCCCCTCGATCGATAGGCGAGTGTCAAGGCGACTTGCAATTATTCGTTTTAGGACCCATACACAATCAGCTGATCGTCGAGTGATAAGCCAATGTTCGTCCCCAATCTTTTTTTCCTCTGTTGCTCTTTTTGAAGCCGCGATCCCTTATTTACTTTCCTTACCCGAGACGCTAGAAAAGGGGAGCTATTTTTGCTGTTATTAGGGTTTTTGTTTACCTATGCTTATTAGTAAATCAATTTTTGCTTACCGCAGTCAGCTATTTGCACCAGGACCCACACGGACACAATGACCCACATTGTCACACACACAATGACCGACGTAGCTTGTCCGAGCGCCCACTCTTCATTCTTCTCGTCTCATTCTCGTGCATCCCCCTTTTTAACGATTTTTGAAGCCTTTTTTCATTTGGAAACACCGATTCGGGCAGTTTCTTTACGTTCATCGCTCTATTTTCCATCTTATCTTCCATTTTTCGTCATAATCTGGATTACCCAAAATTATCGTGAATTCTGCCTTTAAAGTGTTATCTTTCGGCTTGGTGCATTCACCACCGGGTCTTTTGTTCCGCTCTAGTCCTTGATTTCTTGGGAAGCTTCATGGCTACGTATGTCTGCCAGAAGAGGTCTGTGCTGCGGTGTCTATTTGCCAGCCACCCTGATATCCTTTGTATTAGGTTGATGCATAATTATTGCGGATTTTTTCGCGGCTTTTTTTCTCTCGATAGAATTTGAATATTGAATTCGGGTTTTCTCTAGAAATGATCTACTCGGTTTTCTCTACAAGAATATACTCAAAAAACCATCTGCATATTCGCGAAATTAGGCTTAACTACTTCGAGAATGATTGGAAGGTGGCACATTCATTCCACTATCTCAATAACTTCTAGGCGATGGAACAATCAGCCAAAGCCAACAAAGAAATGGGATCTGCCCCTAAATCTGCCATATTCACCAGCAGAAACTTTTACGGATTATCTCGCCAACCGTTCATCGAAAAAATGGCTAGAGAATAGAGGTTACGTCGATTTGGATGACTTGATGGCTGATGTCAAGGCATGGATCGCCCCCAAGATCAAAAATTCTTCGCTTTTGGAATCCGAATATCTAGTAAATGGGAAGCAGTGTTTGACGTAGATGGTGAACAAGTTCCGGAGTAATTATTTGAATCTGTCTTTGCTCAGTATTTCTATAGTTTCTTAAGGTAAAATTTGCTAAAAAAAATTCGCAATAATTATGCATCAACCTAATATATAGAGGCAAGTTAAATGCGAGGGAAACAAAAAATATCAAAATAATCGTGTTTTGACCGACAGAAAGTCATCTGTACTTTTACTAGTTCACCTAATGAACGATCGCTGAAAAGTTGCTGAGATCGCGGAATGACTGAGCCACCTTCTAATCTTCAGTAGTAAAGCCTAGTTTTGCGAATATGCGGATGGTTTTTCGAGTATATTCTTGTAGAGGAAATCAAGTAGATCATTTTTAGGAAAAACCCGAACTCAATATTCAAATTCTATAGAGAGAAAAAAAGCCGCGAAAAAATCCGCAATAATTATGCATCAACCTAATAGTTCTTAGGGACGATTTTTTCACACGCACCTCTCGGGTCTACTTCCGTTTCCTTCCCTCCATTGCTGTAAGTTACCTTCTAAATCTTCTTATCGCGAAGAAGAAGTTGCAGACTGCCAATTAATGTGCTATGGCCAGGTCGAACATCCCTTCTCCTTTTTCGTTTCTGACCCCTATTCCTCTACCTCCATGTACACTTTTGAGCCCCTCCTTTCACTGCCGACGTGCCCATTCGGACAACTCCCATATGAGGAGATTGTCTCCATACGCATACGACTGGGATGATTCTGCGCTTTATCAGATCAGCGATCTCTCGGGACTTCCCAGTAAGCGGGCCCACGTTCAAAGTCCAAGTAATTTGGTGATTTGTTTGGCCGAGGCCGTTTACACCTCGGTAGCTCTCGCATACCCTCCACAGGACTCGGGCGTGGGTCCTGTACACCACTTCCGGGTGACGCCTTGGCCTTATACTGATACTTTTTGAAACTTCATACACCTCACCCTTTTTCTAAATGCAGACATCAGTCTACACTCTTATCCACTCGGTCATCCCTGTCTTCGTCTCAACCACAAGAGTAATGGTTACGGTATAAATAAGGGTGATGGGGCAGTGTCGCATTGGGAGGTGGCATTTAGTTCCATTTCTACTTACTTCGCCACCTCCTCGCACATCCACTCACTCGCCTGTGGGGTGACCTCTCTTAATTGGTTGGCTGCTGACCTCTCTGGCAATCTGAGTGAACTTATATTCATTTAATGGATTGGAAACTTTATTATTATTATTATTATTTGTTATTACTACGCATTTTAAATAATATACAGTGGGCACAATACAATGTAAAAATTCAAAATCTTCATATTGTGATAGAATTATGAAGCCTTATTGGTGACATATCTGGACATTTTCCTGCAGGCTTGCTCTATTTCCTGCTCACTTGATTCATTCCGCTATATCTCTTCGAAGCTCGAAAAGGGTTGTGGTTCACAGAGCTCACAGTGTTTTGGTGCTGAGGATAAATATGATAAAAGGAATACACATTCTAAGTAATAAATAGTAGACACAATATGTCAGTGTCCTCGTAGTGCGTGGTGACGTTTCCTGCCTTCCTCGCTATACCGCTCCATGCCACCGAAGAAGACGTCCGCTGAAATGATGCCATCGTGGCTCAAGCCTATCCTGGAGAGATGGGATGACAATTTCGAAAGGTTCGACAAGTTCTTTGAGCTCTTCTTAAAGATGCATGAAACGCAAAACGTCACTCTTAGTACACTTGACTCTCTGAAGCGCAAATTCGATGTAGGTTGTTACAGCGAGAAGTCTAGATCAGCGCTTGACAGCACTTTTGTCAAGTTTAAGTCCGATACTAAAACCGTAGATGAAAAGGCATGTAGAAATATGTTGGTCGGCGTCGGCGAACAGGCTAGCGAAACGGCTACCTGTGCCTTCGATAGAGAGGCGACCAAGAAAGTTATCGTTTCTTAGGTGATGAAGAGCTGCTACGTGGGTTCAATGCAGGGAAAATACTTTACCATAGGCATCCCAAAACGAAACCTGACACAAGTGACAAACCTCGTATTATCAAAATTAGTTTGGGTAATCAAAGTCTCAGAGATAGAATGTTAGGTTATATGCGTGTCGGAAGACTCTCGCTTACCATGGATTTCGTTCACTCTCACGCCAGAATAATACACGAAAAAAGAGCTGGAGTATGACTTTTCCCTACGTCGGAAAGCTGGAATAATGAAACAGACAGGAGGTAAGCTCACATACATATGTCGTTTGGAATCTCGCCATTGATAAACTAAGGAACCCCCGTGACCTGTCCAATCGAGAAAAGGGGGCAAATTCGACATTCAACTCGAGCTCTACGTTGACCGCATATGACCTACAAGCTCAGCCCGCACCAATTGATCCCATTACATATTCGCCAGCGACCACTTACAAGGAAACGGAGCCGATCAATAGGGTCTACAATAGTTCCGCTGTCGACGAAACCTCCCGCGCTCCTCTTGGCTCGTCTCTAGATGAACGCGGGGGGTTTCTCTTGTTCAATGCGCGCTCTATTGTCGATAAACTAGCTAATCTCAATCACATTCTCGAGCAAGGACCTCGAGCACTTTTCATTAATGAGAGCTGGTGTAAAACGCATTCTATCCATGACGCTATACTGAGCTATAATTCTATATCTGAAGTATACCGCTGTGACAGGGTGGGCATCAGGGCCGGTATTGGAGTACTTGCCCTTAGTCACAGGAACTTTTCATACAACCACCTTCACCTTCACCCTTTTTCTCCTTGCTAAAAAGATTTTAGTTTTAGATTCAGAAAGGTTTTACAAGCACTAATGTTCGAATTCGAGATTTGTGACAATAAAATTGCCTTTGTACTTGCCTACCGTAGTCTTTCATGTCCCTCAGCTGTTTTCATAGAGTTCATCGCATTTCTGCATCAGCTCCTCGATGAATGGGGAGGTCATATTTTCACTTCTGGTGACTTCAACTTCCTCTCAATTAACTGGGACTGTACGACACACCGAGGGAGCTTTTCTTCACCATCGTCGCTTTCTTTCCTCCGCTTCTCACAATTTTCCAACCTCACACAAATGGTCAAAGTTCCAACGCATGGACTCAATATTTTGGATGTCATTCTAGTCTCTAAACCAGAACTTATCGAGGACCTCAGTGTACTTCTTTCTTTCAGCACTTCTGACCACAATTCTGTCAAATTCACTATTTCC
Source organism: Haemonchus contortus (assembly GCA_000469685.2). Classification (NCBI taxonomy): domain Eukaryota; kingdom Metazoa; phylum Nematoda; class Chromadorea; order Rhabditida; family Trichostrongylidae; genus Haemonchus; species Haemonchus contortus. The sequence continues at coordinate 34,506,667 of LS997567.1, forward strand.
TCTCCTTCTCCCAACTCCCCACCTCCGGCCAGGTCCTGCCGATGTTTCGCAAAGGGAAATAATGATGCTATACTATCTGAACTCTTGCAAGACGACTGGGCTAACTTGAATAATGTCTCTAGTAGCTCTGATATGTTCTACATAAAGGTCTTGAGCATCTGCCATCATTTAATCGCTAAGTATATACCAATGGTGCTGATTAAGGAAAAATCAACGAAGTATCCCAGACGTGTACATGTCCTTCATGATAAAATCACACATTTTTCATCAAGCGCGGTGAATAGCTCAAAATGTGCCACATACGCGTGGTTGAAAAGGTTACTGCTTCGCCATCAACTCATGGAGGAAAAAAGAATAATCTTGCACAAAAACAGTAAGAGATTTTTCTACTGTTTACTTACTTACTTCGATACTTTGATGGTCCTTCGGCAAGAGGGTCTTCTTAGCGGGGACCACAGCTCCTCCATACCGCCCGATCTTTCGCGACTTGCATCCAATGTAGGCCGCTTTCTCTGAAATATATGGAAAACGAATCGGCCCACCGAGTCGGCGGACGTCCTGGTGGTCTTGTTTTGTTTCTCGGAAGCCACTCTGTGACTCGGAGACTCCATTTGTTATCTGTTCGACGAAGTAGATGACCGGCCCAGCGGTGCCTCGAATGTGCCATGTATTGAAGCGGATCTTTCAAACGCGATCTCTCCTTTAGGTCTAAGCTCCGCAAGCCTTGCTGCCACTGATGGCGTCGACTGATTTTCAGAAAGCTTCTTTCCAACGCGTGATGAGAAGTTCTTATGGCTTTGGCAATTGTTTTGTTGTCGGGCCATGTTTCAGTCGCATGACACATCGCTGGCAGTACTGGAGCGTCCCGTATCGCACCACTGGTTGACCATTAATTGCGTCTTGGACATATTCATCTGTAAGCCTATCCGCTGGCTTACCGCATTGAGTTCGTTGACCATCTTTTCCATCTCAGCAGTGCTGCTAGATATCAAAACGATATCATCGGAGAAGAGGAGGTTATTGACATTTTGCCACTGACGAAATATCCCCTTTCTTCCCAGTCGAGGTTCAACATCGCATACTGTACCGCAGCCGTAAGAAGCTTTGGAGATATCGTATCTCCTTGTCGCACCCCCTTTCCAGCTGGAATCTTCAGCTTTCGCTCGAACAGGTGGATGGATGTTGATCTGTTCGAAAGGCACTGTTTGAGCAGATGGACGTAGCCGGGATCAACTCCAGCTTGCGCAAGAGCGTTTAAAACGGCGTTGATCTCCACAGAGTCGAAAGCTTTCTTGTAATCCACGAAGAGAAGGGCCAAAGGAAGGCGATATTCTCGGCTTCTCTCAATAAGCTGACTGACTGCGTGGATGTTATCCATGCACGAGAAGTTTTTCCTGAACCCAGTTTGCTCTACTGGCTGGTATTCGCCCAACATGCGTTCCACGCGACTGAGCAGAATTTTCGTGAATGACTTGTATACCACCGATAAAAGGCTGATGGGACGGTAGTTGGAGATGTCTTTCTGCTAGCCTTTTTTGAAAAGAAGAATGGTTTTTGATTCTTTCCACTGCTGTGGAATCCTGTTCAATCTGAGGTAGTGGTTGAAGTGTTCCGCAAGAAGTGTGTGAAGAGCAGTACTTCCAGAGCTGAGAAAATCCGCAGGGATATTCTGGCTGGTCCTGGGCACGACCATGACCAGTCAGGCACTTGCTTTGGCCCTGGTGCAATATGGAGCCAATCTGGAGGTGGCAGCATAAAATGCAAAAAACGGCAAAGCCCGGAGTTTCCGAACCATCTACCCATCCCAGTCGTCCTTCCTCGAAGTCCACATCGCTATCCACCACACCATCCGACGCTGCTGGCAGCTTAACCGTGGAGAGGCTATATGAAACTTCCCGCACTTTTCAACATGTGACCCCTTTTTTGGCTACCTTTCACGTTATTTTCGATGCGCAGTCAACTGGCGCCTTCTACTGTACGGACAGTCGCCGCCATGAATGAAACAAACGACGCTGAGTGGGTTTAAACAGCGATTTCTGACAAAATAGTTTTCAGTCGTTTTTTGGCATTCAGAAGGCCATTTAGCGGAAATGAACCATAGTTTTACACTCAGTGCTCATGCCCCTATACCATGCAAAAAACCATTTTCAAAAAGCGTCCCACGCCCTGAAAGACCTTCCTTGTAAAAGACGACAATCATGACCTTTAATGGCAGATTCGAGCAGCTCTGTATTGGAGGAGGGAGTCTTGAAGTGTGCGGGCCTGTGCGTGTCGCGCTTGAATATCCACTTGTTGAGTCGTATTTTTGCGCGCACAAGGCGATGATCCGAGCCGGTGTCAAAAGAGAGCAGCACGGATACATCAAGTAGACTCCAGCGTCTATTAGTGAGAACATGATCTATCTCCGTGTGCGTTCGGCCGTTTGGACTCTCCCAAGTCCATCGCCGGATAGCTGGCTTTTCGAAAATGGAGTTTCCATGGAAAAGGCGGCACGCATATAGAAGGGTCAGAAGAAGTTCATCGTTTTCGTTCCTGTCGCCGGAGCCATAAGGTCCGAGTCTCCAGTCTCCACTGCAGTTAATGCCCACGACGGCGTTGAAGTTGCCTACGACATATTTATAGTAGCTCTTCTCCTCTTGAATCGTCTTCTCCAAAAGTCTATAAAACTTCTCGCTCTTCCTCTGCCGCCACCGATGTAGGTGCATATGCATTGATGACAGAGATTGCAACCCGGTCGTTTGTGCGCAGACGGAGGAAGGCAAGACGCGGGCTGACGATGTTATGCGAGTCTATTAAGTGGGCGATTCTCGAATTGATCAGAAATCCAACTCCACCAACATTTCCGTTCGCCGTTTTTCGAATAGTTTCCGTTCTGCCTTTCGTCTCCTTTAGTGCGATAACATCATATTTAACCAGCCGGCTACTTCGCAGAAGCATCCGAAGGCTGGCTCCCGATGCTACAGTGCGGCAGTTATACGACCGGACGAAAAGGCAGTCCATGTGTCGTGATTTCGGGGGATTTCCAGGGTTCCGGTTCCGATGACGTCCTGATATCCATGTGAGATTAGATGGCCCCTCATCAGTAGAGGCTTCCCCCGACGCCGTAGGGGAGCATACCCGATGTGCGCAGGACTGGGGCGCAAATTTAGCTGTTTGAGCAGTTTGACTTCACTACTGTGAAAAGAAACACAAACTATTCGAGAACATTCCCAACTTAGTTTTGAAGTATATTTTCAAGCTGTAGAACCGAGATATTAACAAAACTTTATTAGGCTGACGTTTCGGTGCTTTCACCTTCCTCGGAGCCTGGAAAGACAAAAGACATTTGAAAAACCATCCGATCAAGCACTATTTCAATCTACAAAGAAAGTTCAAAGGGCGTGGACTACTAGGAAGTCGAAAGTTGATAACTAACCTCTGGGATAGTCGACCTTTGGGGGTCCACCGATCACCCTAAGCTGGTGTGGCTGCGGTTTAAATAGGGGTGAGCCTCAGGTCAACTTGCTTCAGGGGCCTCCAAGAGGCTGATCACGTAGATCAAGCTCCCTCAAAAAGCCACACAAGGCTGAGCGCGCCGCTGACCCCTTCCCAATCAACTCCTATCGATTACTGTATAAGCCCCCGACCCCGCCCCGCCGAGAGGACCCCGCGGGGGATCGACAGCGTAGGTCAAAACCCACATAGTGCTGCAAAGGGCGCCAGCTCTGTGGTAACCGCCACGCACTCCTCCCTCCGGTTAATTTTAGGGGCCTTAGCCATGATCCAAAAGGCCTCTAAGGTTCGCCGCGCCGCAATATCGGGTTCACGTGACAATATCGTGACCGCCACCTCGAACCTCATGTTCCCATGACATCGTACCCTATGTTCTCCCAAAGGAGTCGCTGTTCTCGACTTTTGCATGCCATCCAGGTGCTCCTTTAATCTGATGCAAAGAGGTCTGCCTGTTTCCCCAATATATTCCTCTTTACACTGAAGACACGATATTAAGTATACAACACCGGATGTCATGCAGTCTCCTTCCTTTCCGTATGGGCATATGACACACGAAGGCGTTGTGCACAGGCGGTCATACAGGCGATTTCGGACCAATCGTTGTTTGAGATTCGAGGGTGGGATATCCACGACTCTCACCATCTCCTGAAGACCTGCCTTTTTCACACATGATCGTATAGCCGCACTCAAATCGTCTGATATGAACGGGACACAAAATGGAACTTTTGATTCCTCTTCCTCGTGACGATTGAGTGCGACCGCACTTTGTCTGTGTCGAAATGGGAGTCCTGAGGTTTTGTAGCCGTTTGCCTGCGCTATGCGGAGTGCGTGTTGTATCGACTCTGTTTTCTCCTCGCCTCCTGAGGAAACTCGAGAGGCGGTGTGCAACATATTCCCTATGATGGCCTTCTTTGTGTTGAGTAGAAGGGCGGAACGGAAGTGCACTAGTATGTTTTTGCCGGTAGGCATACGATACCATTTGGTCTTGAAAGTACCCGCAGTTACCCGAACCTGGACATTGAGGAACGCGAGCCAATCGTCCGTCGGCTTCTCCCGTGTAAGCTTTATATGTTCCGATTGTTGGTTAAACAATTCGAAACAGGTGTCCATCTCCGCTTGGGTGGAGCACACAATAAAGCAATCGTCTATATACCGACAGTATAAGATGGGTCTACGCTCTAAAACAGGTTGTTCAATTTTCGACATGAATGACACTGCGAGTACTGGAGCAAGCCTTTGCCCCATCGCTAGTCCTCTAATCTGCTGGTAATACTCGCCTCGTAAGCCTACCAGCAAAAACATACTAGTCCACTTTCGTTCCGCCCATCCATTCAACACTAAGAAGGCCATCATAAGGAATATGTTGCACACCGCCTCTCGAGTTTCCTCAGGAGGCGAGGAGAAAACAGAGTCGATACAACACGCACTCCGCATAGCACAGGCAAACGGCTACGAAACCTCAGGACTCCCATTTCGACACAGGCGGAGGGCGGTCGCACTCAATCGTCACGAGGGAGAGGAAACAAAAGTTCCATTTTGTGTCCCGTTCATATCAGACGATTTGAGTGCGGCTATACGATCATGTGTGAAAAAGGCAGGTCTTCAGGAGATGGTGAGAGTCGTGGATATCCCACCCTCGAATCTCAAACAACGATTGGTCCGAAATCGCCTGTATGACCGCCTGTGCACAACGCCTTCGTGTGTCATATGCCCATACGGAAAGGAAGGAGACTGCATGACATCCGGTGTTGTATACTTAATATCGTGTCTTCAGTGTAAAGAGGAATATATTGGGGAAACAGGCAGACCTCTTTGCATCAGATTAAAGGAGCACCTGGATGGCATGCAAAAGTCGAGAACAGCGACTCCTTTGGGAGAACATAGGGTACGATGTCATGGGAACATGAGGTTCGAGGTGGCGGTCACGATATTGTCACGTGAACCCGATATTGCGGCGCGGCGAACCTTAGAGGCCTTTTGGATCATGGCTAAGGCCCCTAAAATTAACCGGAGGGAGGAGTGCGTGGCGGTTACCACAGAGCTGGCGCCCTTTGCAGCACTATGTGGGTTTTGACCTACGCTGTCGATCCCCCGCGGGGTCCTCTCGGCGGGGCGGGGTCGGGGGCTTATACAGTAATCGATAGGAGTTGATTGGGAAGGGGTCAGCGGCGCGCTCAGCCTTGTGTGGCTTTTGAGGGAGCTTGATCTACGTGATCAGCCTCTTGGAGGCCCCTGAAGCAAGTTGACCTGAGGCTCACCCCTATTTAAACCGCAGCCACACCAGCTTAGGGTGATCGGTGGACCCCCAAAGGTCGACTATCCCAGAGGTTAGTTATCAACTTTCGACTTCCTAGTAGTCCACGCCCTTTGAACTTTCTTTGTAGATTGAAATAGTGCTTGATCGGATGGTTTTTCAAATGTCTTTTGTCTTTCCAGGCTCCGAGGAAGGTGAAAGCACCGAAACGTCAGCCTAATAAAGTTTTGTTAATATCTCGGTTCTACAGCTTGAAAATATACTTCAAAACTAAAGGAAGAATGCCGAGATTCATCGACAGTCGCACATGGACATTCCCAACTTAACATCATCAGAAGGTGTTCAAATTGATGGTGACTTTGCAAAAGCTAATCGTTTCGCTGATAACTTTTGGTCGGTGTATAAAAAGTCGTGTGCATCAGAAGCCAGTCCGCCTTCCTTGTCATCGGATTCCTTGGACTGAGAGACGTATCCAGCAGTGTTGTTTCTAGCGTACTGTGCAAAGTCGGGATACCATACATTTTTTTTGAAAAAGGTCACTATTGGTATCACGACTCCATTAACAATACTATTCAATGGAATATTGCTCCATGGCGATGTCCTTCGTCAGACCAGTCTTCAAAAACGGTAGCAGGTAGCTTTGGCAGTCCTTTCTTAGTGACAGGCTTCGATCTGTTCTCATAAACCAGGCTCATTTTTATTGTTATGTGACACCTAGTGGTATCCCCCAGGCACTTATATTGAGCCTCTCATGTTTATTATATATGTCAACGTCTTAGCCGATTCTATTCCGCACTCCGCAAATCGTATGCTGATGACTCCAAAATCTTTACAATCAATGATTGTAACAAACTCCAGACTGCCATTGACTGCGTCGAGCGCTGGTTTAAGGAATGGAGTCTACAAGTTTTATACAAAAAGCTGCAGTAACGGGATTAGGCAGAAACCACCTTCACCAAGTGTGGCGGAAGTTTTGCTCGCGTTACACATATTCGCGATCTAGAAGTTGTTTATAGTGATAAGCTCGAATCCGAAAGCTTCGTACATAACGTTGCGCCAGAGCGAGTTCCACTGCAAATTTCATATAAAGGGCTGCGAAATGCCGTGACCCATTGCTGCTCTTCAAACTATTCAACCTTTATGTCAGTCCGAACATGGATTATGGGTGTGGGTCGTTAGTTATGATTGAGATTATTTCGCGGCGAGGTGCGAAGCGACCTCCATCGTAATTACCCTCATTTTAATTACGCGCCTTCCCTTGATCGTAACTATCCTCATTTCACATATGAGAGTGATGGCGAATGATAGGAAAGATTAGAAAAGAAGTCAAAGAAAATTAGTTGTTTTAACGTAATTTTTTCATAGTCTTCGGTTTAAAGAGTTTTATCACCATATAGAGTAGAAGAGTTCGATAGTCATAGAACTGAAATTCGTGTAAGATCTAAAAAACATCCTTTTGGTCATTCTTTTTTTTGGATTTTCACAGATCTGTGATATAAAACAACATTTATAGAAGCGACGTAGTTGTTTGATATTGGGGCATCTTGTGTTTGAAAGGTCACTGGACGCCAGCCGGCTGATCAACTAGGTCATTTCACCCTTCTCACTGAATATTACAACACTTCAGGTTAAATTCATCACGTTGAAGAGAGATCATCGGCTACTATTTAACCTGGTGGTTAATTGATTTACATGCAACCACTGACTATAGAAAAGAAGCCTTACTCAGAACCCTATATGTGTTTTGAGGACACATTCTACTACTTCCAAAATTTCAAGGTGTACCTTTCAGCTTCAACGCAGCTCCAATCCGCACCCCAACCCTTTAACTATGCCACTTCCGTACCGAAGCAACCTCCACCAATGCAGCTCGAACCCGCACCACAACCATTACACTACGCTACTTCCGCACAAAGCGTACGGAGCAAATCGCATCCAAGTTGAGGAGTTTTGCATAGAGATGTCCAAATTCGTAACGAACAAGACCATTCTAGTTGTTTAGTCATTGCTTTTAGATACTTCTTATTAGAGAAATAGGTTTCTTCAAATTTTATTGGATTTTTTTGTTGAGTTTCTATCATTTTGCATGAAAATGAAACTCTTCAAACTAAAGGCCATGAGGATTTCATGTTTATAATCTAATTTTTTTAAAGTTTCATTTTCTCATCATTCTCTTCATTCGCCCTCACTTCATAAGTGAGATGAGCTTGGTTACGATCGAGGGGAGGCACGTGATTAAGATGAGGTTAGTTACGATTGAGGTCGCTTCGCACCTCGGCGCGAATCTCAGTCCTAACTAACGTCGCATGCCCATGGAGTATTGTTCCCACATCTGGTCACCGTACAAACGGTTACTAGTTGATAAACTTGAGAATGTTCAGAAAAGTTTCACTTACCGCTGCTTCAATCGTAAGGGGATTACTTCCCTTTCGTATGGTTAACGACTTCAGAGACTCGGAGGTGTATAACTTGAATTTCGACGAAAAGTAATCGATTGTGGTCTGATGTATAAGCTGCTGACTGGTGGAATCGACTTATATTTAAAGGACATTCTCGGAATGTCGCTTCCATAGGGCTTTCAAGGGGCCACCCCTATCGTGTGCGCCCGGAAAAACCTAATAGTCGGGCTTATGAAGGCACCTTCCCTGTTCGAGTTGTGCCATTATGGAACTGGCTTGGTTCTGAATTTTTAGATGAGAAGTTCGCATTTGTTCTAGATTCAGCTTGCCCGTTATCTCAAAGAGCAACATGCAAATTGAGGGTAGAAGCTTCTGAGGTTGAACTTTTCTGGTTTTTTCTAATTCTTTTTGCTTTTTCTTTTTCCTTTTCTTCTTTCTTTTCTTTTCTAAAAGTTTTTTTCTGCTTTTTTCGCTCCCATATTCCTTTCTCCCTTGTAAATGTGATCCTTGTAATCTAACCTAGCTAATCGTTTGTGGAATGTATAATCTTAATGGCTGACTACATTGTTGTTCTGCTTCGGTATTCCCCCCATTCTTGGCCCAGTAAGTCAGCGTTAATTTTAACCCTGTAGCCCTTCTCTGGGCCCTGGTTGGCGGACCTACTAAGCTGGTACCCGGAGCTGCGATTCCTCCTCGCTGTTCTTTTTTTCCTTTCTATCCCAGGTGACCCGTTGACTTATCCCCTCCCCCCCCCCTCCCCCTCTTCCCACCCTGTTCCGTGCTCATTGTATATTGTAACTGAATTATCCATTTCATCTATCCATCCATTTTATTTTCATTTTATTTATAAAAGACAAGTACTTTATATGCTATACTATTGTTGAATTGACGCGACACTTGTTTTGCATCTTTTCGTTAACTGTAAATAAATAAATAAACAAATGGTGGATAAAATAGGCGAGGTACAGTGTATTGTGGTGGGCTAGCTTAATACAGGGGTCCGTGGGAATAAGAAAGAGCAACAGGAACAGCGAATCATGAGTTGAAGCCGGCGAAGGCGTCGTAGTCGAATTCAGAGTAGTACAAGTGAGACATCGAGCTCGTGCGATGACAAACTCACTACAGAGGTGATTTATGACGCTTTCATCCACATGATTAGAGACCTTCAAGTGACCTACCAGCGATGTTCAATGAAAGCCTTGCGAGGTGTTGAAAAAGGTGTGAAAGGTCACCCTCTGTTAACTTGTTTGCCTGCAAGCGTCTTGGGAGTGCGAATTCTTTCCCCAATGCGATGGATTCAGTTCCTCTTTCCTATGATTACTTTAGCTCCTACAGCTTTCTGTGTGACATTATTCATGTGTTGCATATTTGTTTATTTTGATCTACTTTATTTTATATCTCACGCTTTAAAAGTTTCGCAATCATATAATCGATGTTGTTACTCCTCTCTCGACTCTTGAGTATGGTGGTCTGGTAGAGGTCAGCCGCCAGCCAATTTAGCGAGGTCACCCCACAGGCGAGTGAGTGGATGGGCTAGGAAGGTGCGAAGTAAGTAGAAGTGGAACTGAATACACTCACCCGTGTTAAACTCCTTATCTTTCAACGTTTTCGAACCATCTCATTGGTTCGACTTGTCATCAATGTCCACAAAAGAAATTAACATGCAAATCTGCAGGAGCGGAATTTGAGCACACATACAATTATAAAATTAGGCTCATAAGTGGCTTCTTAAAAGGTTTCGAATGAGCACAATCCGATTGGGCGAAGTTTTTGGAAACTGCAAGGCTTGAATCCACAGCCAAGCTCACGAACATTTCCGTAGTTTTGACCATATTTTTTGTGGCTATTGTACAATAGTGAAGATTACTAAGCATAAAACTTCTGTGAATGTTCACGTTCCTTCAAGAAGCTGGAAAAATTGAGCCCTGACATTTCTGGTTCTTTTATAGAAATACTGTTACTTTGACCGATTTGAATCGTATCGTGAAGGACAAATTGGCTTCCCGATTTGAACACGGAATCTATGGCTAAAGCCTAGAACCAGAAGCGCAAGAAAAAACAAAACGAGGCTTGCAAAGGGCAGTCGCCCCTGAACACAGAGTACCACAGAGTCCCAGTGCTTCTGCGAAGAAAAGAGCTTCACCTTGTAAAGTTCATAATACTCAGGGTCGAAAATAATATCAACTATCTAACCTCGAGTTGTTTTCGATCGGCATTCAGTGTGAGGTTACGTATGGTGGGAAGTTCATCGTCGGCCGGTTTGTCAATATCTAGCGGTTGAGTGATGCGCTCGAAGAAGTTGTTGTCTGATGCTTGTACTCTGGAAATATGGGCTAGCTTTCGATGTATTTAGCGATGGCTCTGAGCTTATTAGGCGGAATTCCTTGTTTTCCATCACTCATTTGAAGGGAAACTCACTCTCGCTGCTACCCTTTCGCGGAAGAGCTGATGTTGCAGACATGTCTTGTAACCAATAAATTCAGTAACTCTTGGAGTTTACAGTTTCTCCAGCGAATGCAGTTGTGCTTCAATGTTTGTAAAAATTCTTTCCTGGTATTCACGGATACTCACTGGTCGTCTACGCGAAGGTCTCGAATACATCACTCACAACTTGTTAAAGTGGACTTATACCAAGTATGGGTCAGGAAGTGCTGACACCACTTTTGCCACAAAGATTTGCTACTACTGCGTGCGGTGATATCCTTCCTATATCTGAAGAAGCACCTGCGGAAGTCGAGTCGAATTTGGGATGGGCTGGGCATGGGACAAGACCAACAGAGCACATGTGAGCTTAGCTGTGCTCCGCCTACATGGGGCTGGCATGCTTGAGAGTGGGCGGTGACTTGGGTACAATGTCTGAATTATTTTTCATATTAGCTAAGACGCAGGGGAAAATGGGCTAAGGCGAGGGATGGGTCACCAAGTGAACTGAATGAGACTCACCGGCAGAGCGTTCTCGCAATGTGCGGTACTTACCACATAATATCATAACATACATGGAAGCAAGAAAAAATTAAACGAAGTGAGCAAGGTCTTATGCATGCTAGGCATGCGTGAACATGTCGAAGCTTCGCTACAATGGGAGGGGTGTGCATTCATGTGTTAGGTCCTTCTTGGAAAAGATCATCAAAGACTCTCTACTAACTCAATGTTCAGAAACGCTCGAGGAAGGAGAAAAAAGTGTTAGATGCTACAGAGAGGATACAGTCGAAATTCTGTAGGATGTGGTTCGGACCAAAGTGGGCGGGCTAAGATCCAAAATCCACAGCTCTGTGAAAATGTTCTAGAACATGAAAAAATGGTCAGAAGCACTTAACATAAGGGCGGCCAAAATACGGCGAAGGGGTCTGCACCTAGGTGGGCGGAGCTAAGAACAAAAAATCGCAACTCAGTCCAAATACGTCCTTGACGTCACAAAATCGTTCTGTCTGTGAAATATCATCATTTTCACTACCTATGAAATAATCATCATTTACTGAATGCAAAAAAATCGCCTTTGTCTATCTAGCTGATCCGAAATTCGGTTTTACTTGAAGAGGCCGGAGAAACTTGCTGCTGCTCTTCTTTGAAGCTCGGGCTAGTTCATAAATTTGCTTCAAAACGCACAAACACCAGAAAAAATAGGGCAAATGTCAACAATAGGTCGACAATTCGGAAGAAAGAGACTCATTCGCAATGAGCTAAACGTTCCCGAAGTTTTTGCATGATTTCATAATACACCACAGCCTATAGCAATAATCTCGAGTGGAGTTCAGATCGAAAAATTCATCCCTGTCTGACGGGTTCTTTGTTGTGACACACGCGTTAGTTTGCGGAGCCGAACTGGTATAGTAAATAGTAGGAAGGCCCCGACAAGGTCATCAAAAAATTATTTCACAGCTACAGTTATAAGCACAAGCGTTCCGCCTAGCATTTAGTAACATAGCGCTTTCTCAAAGGCTACTTTATTTCCATAAAAGTAGCCTAAAGACAGTTTTATCTCCTGCCGACGTGAGTGATAACTTGGCTCGGGAACGATGACAGTCATAGCAACCCTTGATCACAATCTCCGCTTCACATGACGGCGCATTAACTAGCTCTTCATCCAAATATAGGGATTTCGGGAAAGGTTCCATGCAAATACAATCAGATGGCAGTATGAGTCGAAGAGTAGGTTTTGATCTGAAAATCCCGGAAATACATTCGCGATGCCTACACGCATAGGTTACCATTTTACAGCCAGCTGAGACTTGACTTACTTGCGGATTTGATTCAAGATGAATTCCACAAATCAACAATGAGACTCAAGTTCGGGTTTCCACATTGACTCTCACCATTCTCCATGTGAAAATTAAGTGCTTGTATCAGATCGGAGTGATGGTTGAGTGTCATATATGTCTGATATAACAAATACCACACTGTCTCAAAGTACTGTTACATTGAGACGGCTCAATTTTATTTTTTATGACGAGAACATTTTTGATAAGTTCCCTTATTAGTGGCTGAAAGAACAGAATTGTGCAGTATACTTCGCCCGTTGAAGCCTTTTTGACTGCACCATCCCTTTTAGAAGCACAGCTTACGATAAAAGAGAATTCTGAGATTTTTCCCAGAGATGAACTTGTGAACCTCGAAAATCCCGCCCGACGGTGTACCACCTCAACGTGTTGGGAGGGTGGCATTTAGGCTTGTAGGCGTGTCCGATTTTTGGAAGTTTTGTTTATGTGACAATAATATTCCTGTTTCTTTCTGGTTTTTTAGTATTTTATCACAAGCTCTAATGCAAAGCTCCGGTGCTCTTCAGTCATGCGGGGGCTCATCTTGATCGACTTGCCGCTTCGCGTTCGAAGCTGTGATCAGCTAGACGTGCGAAGAACTGAAGGGATGGCGGCCCGTTTGCTTGAGTCCCCCTTGTCCGTCCGCTCGAGGTCGCGGTTGATTTCGTTCTTCACGCATTAAGTTTCGCACAGCAAGCCCTGCCACATGCTCTCGTCACTACCATCAGATGTCGGCTTGTATGGTCCGAAAACTCTTGCCTAAATTTCCTACTGGTCGACGGAGTTTTGCGTTGAAGCCTTCATCATTTTTCAATTACCATTTACATAAATATCTATATATGACTAATAGCTCAACGTCACGTCTGCATGTCTGAACGGCTAAGAGTACGCCTCAGCTCCCTCTAATCCAGAAGGGTTGTAGCCGCGATGGTGAAGACTCAGCACTGGCCTTGGCAAGGCAGTATTGAGACTCCATGGGGCAAGCTTGCTAAAACAGCAATAAAACAGCCTCAGCACCCCGGGCACTGGGCCCAGCCGTCTCCGGCGTCGGACGGTATGGCGACCGGTGAGAGGCGAAGAAGTCTCGAGTTGCGCAGGGCGCCTTGGAATTTGGACTATGACAGCACTCCATCCACACGACACAGAGACTGTTTCCTACTCTATACCTATAACGCGAGAACAGTCTCTTCCTATGCCACTCTCCAAGAATTCCTCGATGCGGCTACTCACATTAAATATCATGTGATTTCGCTGCAGGAGAACCGACGTGCGACGAATGAACGACGGAACCCTCTTCATTCGCGGTGAAAAGCTTCCATCACGAAACGTCGGCGGCGTTGGTCTCGTCGTGCACCCATCTGTCGCCCATATTGTCGATTCTCGCGAGATCCTGTCTCCTCGTCTTGCCATCCTACGCCTACGACATGAAGACCATCTTTATCGTCAACTGCTACTCTCCACACTCTGCAGCTGATGAAGTAGAGCTCGATGCGTTTTACGACCAACTTGAGGAAATCATCCACAACGAAAAGTCCTTCTACAAATTTGTTGTTGGAGATTTCAACGCTAGGCTTGGCGAAGCACAAGAGGAGGACTTCAGGATTGGAAAGTTCGGAATGGGGAACAGGAATGAGAACGGAGACCGTCTAGCGGGACTCTTCTCCGCGGCTCAACTCTTCCATGATGATTCTTTCTTTCAGAAGAAGGAACATCGCCGCTGGACATGGGAGTCTCCTAACGGCACAACTCATGCTGAAGGGGACCACATACTGACAAATAGAAAGTGGTGCTTACTAGATGTTGGTGTGGTACATCTTTTTGCAGTGGTTCCGATCATCGACTCCTTCGCGCTAAGAACAAATTCAATCACAAGCTGGAAAAGATCTCTCAACATCGCAAAGAGCTCGAAGCATGTTGTATACGACGGAAATGTTCTGAATGACGTCTTGTCCCGATATGACTGACAGGTCCTGGATGACCCTACCGAAGACTACGACGCGCTGGTTTGGGGTCTCCTCATTTGTGCTGAACAGGCTAAGCTTCCGCGAGTGGATACCTCCGCGCGCATGTCAGATGTGACACAGGATCTTCTCAGAAAGAAGAAGCTTGAGGCTCGACCAGAACGCCACACATCTCGAAAGGCTCCAAGCTAATATCAACTGCAGACAAGCAGTGCAACGAGACCTTCAGCTATACAGGGAGAGCAGACTACTCGGGGCAGCCTTGAACAGATCTAGTCTGAGGAAATGCCATCGAGATTTCAGGACTACAGTATTCCACTTTCGTGTTTGAAGAAGGAGAACGGAACACTTACAATATCGAGATTTGAGATGAAGTAAGTTACACAGAGGTTTTACACCAAACTCTACCGATCCACGACACACGTGCGAAAACCTAGAATCCCCACTGGCGGAACAGCCACTTCCTTCGAAGGTGAGAGTTGCGATTACGAGCATGAAAACGGGCATAACTCCAGGCCCGACGAGATCTCAGTCGACTTACTCCGTTCAGGAAGCTACGAACATCATACGCTTGTCGCAACACATATGACATCCTACCTCTAGCAGGAGAAGATCCCCAATCAGTGGAAAAACTCGAGGATGGTCATTCTTCGAAAGGAGGGAGGTCGGAATGATCTTTGTAATTACCGCTCAATAAGCTTGTTAAGTGTGCTTTACAAGCTGTTCAACACAGCATCATTCTGACCCGCATATCGGCAACGCAGGATGAGGCTCAACCTGTAGAGCAGGCCGGATTCCGGAAGGGATTCAGCTGTTTAGACCACATCCGAGCGGTCGCAAGTGTCATCGAAATGTGCCGAGAATTCCGAATGCCTCTTGTCCTTACCTCTTAATATCTATGAAAAAGCTTTTGACAGCATCGAAACGAATGCGGTTCTGTCAGCACTGGCCGATCAAGGAGTGGACGCTCCTTACATAAGAGCACTAGCTGACTGCAGCAGTCGCTGCAGCGCGACGGTGAAGCTGTTCCAACGACCTCCCCACTCTGATAGGGAAAGGTGTGAGAAAAGGCGACACTATTTCGCCGATACTTTTCACAGCCGCGCTGCAGTGGGTTATGAAGTCGCTCGACAGGGACGAAAAGGGCATTCGTGTGGACGGACGGTTCCTCTCAAATCTACGCTTTGCGGACGACATCGTTCTCTTTTCAAGCAGCATTGCGGAAGCTGAGACTATGCTTGCTGAGCTTAATAAAGCAGGAAAGAAGGCAGGGCTGCGGATCAACCAAACAAAGACTCAGCTCATGAGAAATGTTTGGGCCGACGAAGGTCAAATTAAGATCGATGGTACACCCATCAAGGAGACCTCGTCATACGTTTATCTCGGGCGTTATATTATTATGGACAACGACATGAGGGAAGAACTAGTGAGGCGGCAGAAAGCAGCCTTCGGACCTCTGAAAGAAGTCACCATTCATCTGGCTGACCCGGATCGTCACGCTAAGCTGTTCGATTTCACACTTCTTTCTGCGCTCTGTTACGGGTCGGAGACTTCGGTGACCAGTCCATCCACGTCACGGGCTCTGAACACAAGTCACAGAGCGCTCAAGCGATGTCTTTTGAGGTTCAACCGACTCACGTAATATCGAGCCGGACTCCGCAGCTCCGATATGCGCAGAATGTCTCCACTTCGCGATCCGGTGGAATACATGAAGAACGCAAAATTTTGGCGGGCCGGTCATATAATGAGAAGAGATGATGACAGATGGACAAGAAGAACAGTCGAATGGGCTCCTATAGGTTTTTCATGATCCAAGGGTAGGCCTGCGCGAGATGGGGGGATGTGCTTGTCGATCACGTGAAACAGCTGCGACAGCAGCTGAACAACTCCTCACATCGCCGTCTTCATCGCATCCTGAGTCTATCGTGGATGGCGATCGCGAAAGACAGAAGCGAATGGTTTTTTGCTGGTGCTCGCACATGAGTGAAGACGAGCCGTATAAATATATAAAATAAAAAATCTCGAGGACAGCACGAGGGACCCTGTCGGGTCGAAAAAAGGTCTCAATAGGGCATGGTAAAGGCGCTAAAACCGATTCAGCCGACGTACATACCCAATGCGAACGAGTTCTCAAGCGTTGTAAAAGCTTTAGAGGTTGTACCATCCGCACCGGGACCCACACCTTGCACGCAAGCAGCTTATTGCAGGCAGCTGTATGCAATGGAGCGTGCGTTCGGACAGCTCGTCCAATAACAACTTTCAAACAACTTCTGCCTTCACATTCTCTTCCAACGCCTGATTTCACTACTTTTTGAAGCCTTATATTCCTCTAAACATGCCCGTTGCCGCGTTATCTTCGCCACTTTCGCATTAAGCAATCACTCAAATTATTCATCTAAAACCAGATACCTCAGAATTATGGTGAACTATGCCTTTAACATGGGAGCATTATTCAGAAGTTTGATCACTGACATATCTCCATTTTTTTCAATCGGCGCCAACCAGTTGCAATAATTGTGCTCAAGAGCTAGAGAAGTGATCATAGCTCGTTCGAATCTTAACCCATCTTTGGAAAAGTGGGTTTGGTTAAGACGGCCTGTAGCGACCAATTCTGTGGGAATACCTTTCGAGCTATAGTTTTCAGGCGTAAATAGGAGAAGAAGATAATCGTCAATCTACGTTCGCATCACCTCAGGCCATCAGAATTGGGGAGGGGCTTTCTAATTCTACACATTCGAGAGGTTGCGAGATCGTACATTGGGTGTGCACTAGCTTGGCTCTGGACATTTTTGGGGTAGCTAGATAATTGAGAAAACTCTAGTCAAGCGGTCCTAGTACGGCTCTACCTGTGCCGGATGCACCATTTTGCTTATAAGGGATGTCGAATGTCTGCAAGCAATACCTATTCATATTCATTCTACGAGAAACTTTTCGGTACTATTCTACTATTACACCCCCAGAACTACTCTACTGTTACACCCCCAAAAACTCAAAATTTTAATTTTCGATGAAACTTCGCCTACAGGGGTAATCCGATGCCCTGATAACGAATATGACCTTCATTTTTGGCGTTGGCGCCATTTGGCTCCAATTGGCGCCAATTTGGCGCCAAATTGGCGTCAATTAGAGCCAAATGGCGCCAGAGCCAAAAATGAATGTTATATTCGTTATCAGGACCTCAAATAACCCCTAAAGGCAAGTTTTCAGCAAATTTGGTGAAAACACCCTTGGCGCCAAATTGGCGCCAATTGGAGCCAAATGGCGCCAACGCCAAAAATGAAGGTCATATTCGTTATCAGGGCATCGGATTACCCCTATAGGCAAAGTTTCGTCGAAAATTAAAATTTTGAGTTTTTGGGGGTGTAATAGTAAAATAGTGCCAACTTTTCGATTTCTCTTTAAAGGTGTCGGATTCTGATAAAAAGTAAATTAATGAGGCTGTTTGTGATGATAACCCTTATGAAAAGCGTATCTAGTTCGCTGTCGAACCCGTAAGGAGCAGGAGTTTCACTGGAACACAGCAGCATTTCTGCAGCCAGTCAACCTTCACGAGTTGTCATCTTTTGTGGAAGTGTAAATCTAAAAAGTATCAGGTCTCGCTGCAATACCTATTATTAGTAAATAGGTAATTAATAGAAACATGTCTCTTCTTTATGCTAAACAATGCGGCATTCACGATTCACCTAGTTCCCGCTAATTGAGTCGACTACTACAGTGCGTCGCAAAATGATAAAGCCACCTCTAATTTTCCCAAAAACTCACAGTATATGATGTTTCTGAAAAACTGCCAAAGTAAAAAA
This sequence comes from Haemonchus contortus, assembly GCA_000469685.2. Lineage (NCBI taxonomy): Eukaryota > Metazoa > Nematoda > Chromadorea > Rhabditida > Trichostrongylidae > Haemonchus > Haemonchus contortus. The sequence continues at coordinate 34,524,829 of LS997567.1, forward strand.
TGTGTCAAATTTGAATTGCAATTCGCATATTATCACCAAATTCCAGCTCGAAAACACAAACATTTTTTTGGTCAATTTTTCAACAAAGGGTGCTTTTCCAACGTCGCAAAATGATAAAGCCACTTCGTGTCTTCGTGTCGTTTTCGAAGCCCCATACACTTTCCATCGAATTCAAACCGGAGCTGTTCGCCGGTCGGGGCAGAAGTGCCGAGAGAACCGAGCTCGGGTGCTCCTGCTGACATGGATTGGGGCGTTGTCTTGCATAAAAACAAGATTTCTGTGGCGATTTTGACGCCAGAAAGGGAGAAGTTCACGCCGCATAACGGTCCGATAAAAGGACGAGTTCATCTTTTTCGGCACAAAACATAAACGGATACGCTTACTCGACGAGATCGCGGCCCAAACCATGACTCCTCCTCCCTTGAAGTTTCGTCTGGAAAAGTGAAGTTTTTCCTTCCTCAGGTCGTGTCAATAAGATCGGTTTCCGTCTGGACCATCACAGTTGAACTTCTTCTCATCGGAAAAAACGACCTGAAGAACAAAAACCATCAAGAGAAGGAAGGTCAAATGTCAGCACATGACGAACACCTTATTCCATTCGGTTCGGCTGCACCTTCTGGCGAAAGCGACCCGATTTTCTCGATGTTTTTTTTGTCATGAAGGGTGCCTTACGCATTTTCCTCTTGACGATGAACTGAGACTTTCTGATGACCCTCCAAACAGTGTCCTTTGAGGCATTGAGGTTCAGTGAAGATCGGATTTCCATGCAGGACTTGGTGGAGTTCGACGCTTCCCTCAAAATACGGCGCTTGTCCCTGTCGGAAAGGAGCGAAGGACGTCCAGCACTCCTTCTGGTTCCATGTTCTTCAGGATTCTTGATGAAGTTATCCACAACTGTGTGAGATCGACCCAAATCTCGCGCGATTCTGCGATTTGACAATCCCTGCTCCTTTTTCGCGAGGATTTGACCTTTCTCGAAATCCGAAAGCAAGCTTCCTCTTCCCATTGCCTGAAAATGAAGAACATTTCATAAACAAAGCAATTTCGCTGCGTTGAACTAAAAAACGACACGAAGACACGAAGTGGCTTTATCATTTTGCGACGTTGGAAAAGCACCCTTTATTGAAAAATTGACCAAAAAAAATGTTTGTGTTTTCGAGCTGGAATTTGGCGATAATGTGCGAATTGCAATTCAAATTTGACTCATTTTTTACTTTGGCAGTTTTTCAGAAACATCATATACTGTGAGTTTTCGGTAAAATTAGAGGTGGCTTTATCATTTTGTGACGCACTGTATTTAGTTAGTCATCAGTAAGGTTGCGTGACAAATGGAACACATGCTCTCCTACGGAATACGGTTACAACATCGAAGATTTCTTTCATTCACTCTCTGTATTCCACCTGCGACTATGAGGACGACGGCGGATATCGCGGCATTTGCAGCGTAAATGGGCTCTTAGTGGAGCCGATTTCCCAGCCATGACTTCTTTTGATTAGATCAAATCGCAATCCACACCCAATTAATAGCAATGATAGTAAACGGAACGGATCAAGTGTGGAGACCCTTGTGAGACTAAAGTATCCACTCGCATGAGTATTCCTGCAGTGATAAATCTGTCGAAGTATGGACATATACAACATCCACCCTAATTATTCAAAAAGTCACGGAAAACGCGGTTTCGCGTCTTTTCGGCCTTACCTTCATAACCGTGTTAGTTTCATTTTTTGCATATATAATCTTACATAGCCCGACTCATCTCGTCAAGCTCCATGAAGTGGTGAATTCAAAATTTCGAAAAATTAAATTTTTAAGTCCTCGGTCCATCGAAGATTCTGAGGACACGTCATTAGCAACGACGCTCGCTATAATTATGACCATAAAGCATTTCTTCCGTTCAAAGAAATCAGTGAGCTGTGGGGCAACTATAATACTCCGAAAGCAAAAAGTAGGCCTTTGCATTGCTCATAATTTACTTCTTAAAAATCATCTTGTTTACTAAGGTGAGCTCATTGGAAATAGTGTACACATTCAATCACAAGCGCGTTCAATTTTCCGAGGATGTCCGATCGATGGCGCACAAGAAAGCAATCAATATGCTGCCTCGGCCACTCGAGCAACATGGCTAATTGGGTGGCCGAGTGACGGAGTAGGGTAGAAATTTGGTGCTGAAGGTATTAATCAAAAGTGTTAAGTGATTTTCATATCACTGCGTAGGTTTTGAAAGTGGGTTTTAACGATATAGGTTTTCAAATATTTACATCAAATGAAAAAACGATCCTGTCTCCTGTGCTTTGGGGCAAGATCGGAAGCTATTCATGCAGCCCAAAGATTATGGAAATTAACCATTTCTTATATCTGTGATTATTCAGAGAGAGTCCATTAAGAATACCTTCAATGAAAGGCGTGATTTTATCTTGAACACCGGAAACCTTTCTTGGAAAAGCAAGAAAATGTATGTTTTCCGTGAAAATATGCCGCAAAACGAGATTTGGGCGGTAAAATCGCTTTTACTCTTGAACTCAAGCATACAATCTAAAAATTTGTTTCTGAAACATGCGCATATCATTTACTAACGCTAGGGTTTTTTTTTCGCGTTTTTTCGTGATTTTATGAAAATTAGGTTGGGGATAGTGCCTTACCTCTCAGCATACGTCATTCTATTGACATCGTAATAGATACGGTAAAACGACCAGTAAGGCGCTGACTACAAACATAGCCTTTTACAATTGTTTTTTCTCGTTTTTCAAACCAGCCGTTATGAAGTGACACGAACTCCAACCAGTCATAGTTGAAAAGGATCAAGCGTTGCGTAGCCGTGAGGTGATAAATATCAATAACAATAATTGGTTGGTGACGTGTTAATGTAGAGACGGATATCAATGCAGACCACAATGGTAACGTCGATTTTCGAAATTTCGCGGATATTTTTTGGACATGTACAGCTAGATGCTCATGTAAAGTGTGAGAAATAGCTGTCATGAAGAAGAAATCGTAACCGCTTGCCTTCTTCATCTAGAAGAGTCTGAGTTATTACTTCCCCGTTCCGGTGGGAAATACTTACATTCATTGATGCTTGACAAACAAGTAACAAGATTGACTGCATTAATAGTCAATGTTCTGACCTTTGGGATCTAAGCTCATTAATTCAGGCAACTATCTGATAGGTCAGTGTCATTTTCAGAAAAAAAAAACAAATGTTCTACGGACAAAAAGAGGAGTTCCGTTGGTTCAAAGCGAGGTTGAAAAGAAACGCTTAATTGATTGACTTAACGCGTCGACGGCAATGTCACGATTTCTAGGATCAAGACCTAACACCTATAGATAAGTCAAACGTTTAACTAGATATTTAATAGTATACATATAGCTGGATTTGTGACTATTGAAACGAATATCGAATGCCCGATATGTTACTAATCAGATGTATGATATTCGTTCCAATAGTCACAGCTTCAATTTCGTCACGCGAACATCGTGTCTATATATACCTGTTTAGATAAGAATAGGGCGACATGTGTGGCCTCTACAAATGGCGGCGAGGACGCCAGCGTAATCATGGGGGAGCCGCTAAAGCCATGAGTATGTCGCTCAAATGAGGCAGAAAACCCACATCATTCCGGATTTAGCATACTCATGAGGCTGCATTCTAGTTAAAAAAACATTCCCGCCCCAAAATCCTAAATCCAAAACTTTTCGTTACAAGATGATTGATTATAAGCACAGACATCGGCGCCAACAACCCATCTCAGCAATTTGTGCGCTGCGACGCATTAGGAAAGACCTGACGTGACGTCACTGCTAACGGACAGCACTTGGCTGAAAAATGATATAATTATAAGGCTGTGAAATGGCGGAAAACAGGGTTGAAGCTTATCCGGTTGAATAACACTTCCATCTCTAGAATGATACCAAAAAGAACATAACAGTAAGTAAAACTGTGATATGAAAAATAAATTGATTTATACGTCTCCGAACAGATGTTTCAATTTTAAGGTGATGGAATATGCAAAATTGTAGATTTAGAAGTCATTGAGCATGCATACGTTGGATACACACAATCTAGTGAACAACATATCAGTTTTTATTCGTTGCTGAAAAATACGCTTTGAGCACTCTTTCCGAATTTTTGCTAAGACTTGAGATGGTGCCATCATAGATTAGGCATAATTTTACAGAAAAAATGAGAATCGGAAGCTTGAAACACTTTCTTATCGGGTTCGTACGATCTGTTCCTATAACCATTAGTTCGCTACGCTAAGGCATCGAATAGATGAGCTTTTTTTCACGACCCTAGAAATACTTCGTCCCTAGGCTAATATGCAATCTAACACGCAGTCATTGAAATAATATCAAACCAAGCAATGATGAGTTTTCTCACATCTGGCACGTGTTCAGATTCGATGGCTGAGTCACTGGGTTGTTTTCTGGGGAATCTAGCAGTCTTTCTCTGTTGATGGCAGTCAGCATTGTGAAATACCGGAAACTGTCCCTTTTCAGAATAAAATGGGCCTTTATCAGACTCTATGCGCGGAATCAATAAATCAACAAGGGTGCATTTAGAAGACCAAAAAATGTAGAAGGATCATCAAATAGAATACTGAAAACATTCCAGACGTACATCTTTAGCCGAGCCGGTTGAGTTCGCGCTGCCCTCATGTCACTGCTTCAGGCCACACCCCCATGCTTCAGCAGATAATAGAATCGAATCGGTTTCACAATCGAAAGTGGCCTGCAGGCACACAGCCCCTGCGTTCATGCTATAACTTGACCAGTGTTGTCCAACAGAGAGCAGCTTAAAATATACATTCTACGGATTTACACAGTAATAATACGACTGTAATAACATCAACATAGTTCAACGTTGAGTGGCGAACAGGATAAATTTTAATTAGCCTTACAATGACAGCGGCCGCACCGGTAGCTGCCACTGTAAATGGCGCATGGCACAATATCACCCGTTGTTGGGTGCCATCATGTTTATTTGCACAATTAAAACTTATTCAGTACTTTCTATTTTCTATGAAACTTCATTGTACGTATATTCAACAATGTCTACTTGTTCTGAAGTTTTCCTTTGGGCTGTTAGACCGAGATTGCAACAGTGTTTATTAGGCTGACGTTCCGGCGCCTTCACCTTCTTCGGAGCCTGGTAAGACAAAAGCCACTTGAAAAACCATCCGATCAAGAATTATTTCAACCTACAGAGAAAGTTCAAAGGGCGTGGACTAAAAGGAAGTCAGAAGTTGTTAACTAACCTGTGGGATAGCCGACCTTTGTGGTCCACCGATCACCCCAAGCTGGTAGGACTGCGGTTTAAATAGGGTGAGCCTCAGGTCAACTTGCTCCAGGGAACCCCGAGGGGCTGATCACGTAGATCAAGCCTCCTCAAAAGCCACACAAGGTCGAGCGCGCCGCTGACCCCTTCCAAAACAACTCCTATCGATTACTGTATAAGCCCCCTGACCCCGCCCCGCCGAGAGGACCCCGCGGGGGATCGACAGCGTAGGTCAAAACCCACATAGTGCTGCAAAGGGCGCCAGCTCTGTGGTGACCGTCACGCACTCTTCCCTCCGATTAATTTTAGGGGCCTTAGCCATGATCCATAAGGCCTCTAAGGTTCGCCGCGCCGCAATATCGGATTCACGTGTTGATATCGTGACCGTCACCTCGAACCTCATGTTCCCATTACATCGTACCCTATGTTCTCCTAGAGGGTAGCTGTTCTCGACTTTCGCATGCCATTCAGGTGCTCCTTCATCCTGATGCAAAGAGGCCTGCCTGTTTCTTCAATATACTCCTGTTTACACTGCGAGCACGATATTAAATATACAATACCGGATGTCATGCAGTCTCCTCCCTTACCATATGGGCATATGACGCACGAAGGCGTTGGGCACAGGCGGTCATGCAGGCGATTTCGCACCAGTTGTTGTCTTAGGATCGAGGGTGGATATCCACAACTCTCACCATGTCCTGAAGTCCTACCTTTCTCACACATGATCGTATGGCCGCACTTAATTCGTCTGATATGAAAGGGACGCAAAATGCAACTTTTGTATCCTCCTCCTCCTGACGATTGTGTGCGACCGTCCTTCGCCTGTGTCGAAATGGAAATCCTGAGGAATCGTAGCCGTTTTTCTGTGCATGCGGAGCGCCTGTTGTATCGACTGTGCTTTCTCTTCACCTCCTGAGGAAACTCGAGAGGCGGTGTGCGACATATTCCTTATGGTGGCCTTTTCAGTGTTAAATGGATGGGCGGAACGGAAGTGGACTAGTATGTTTTTGCTGGCAGGCTTACGATACCATTTGGTCCTAAAGGTACCCGCAGATATTCGAACCTGGACATTGAGGAACTCGAGCCAGTCGCGTGTCGGTTTCTCCCGTGTAAGCTTTATATGTTCCGACTGTTGGTTAAACAATTCGAAACAGGTGTCCATCTCCACTTGGGTGGAGCACACAATAAAGCAATCGTCTATATACCGACAGTATAGAATGGGTCTGCGCTCTAAAACAGGTTGCTCAATTTTTGACATGAGTGCCACTGCGAGTACTGGTGCAAGCCTTTGCCCCATCGCTAGTCCTCTAATCTGCTGGTAATACTCACCCGACCATCTAAATATGTTGCACGATAAGCACTCTCCAAGGAGTGTCACGACCTGAGGTATTGATAGGCCATATAGATTAACAGAGTTTTGATGTTCGTTCAGAATTTCACATATCGCTTGCATAGCACAGTCATTCGGCACATTAGTGTACAGCGAGGTGACGTCAAAGGACTCCTTCACGCTTCCTCCCTCTAACCTAGCATCACGAAGTTTCATTAGCAGCGCGTTGGTGTTGGGAAGGTGAGCAGGGAGATACTTGAAAAGCTGTACAAGTATTAAGTTTAGAAACCATGAAATTCCATCCGTTGGGCCATCGACATTACTAACAATGGGTCCAACCTTGAAATGAGACGGATCATCCAAGGTTGCGCCTCCCGGGGGAATTTTATGTGTTTTTATGAGCACGTACAGGACCGGACAGATAGGGATTTCACTTTTCAGCTGCATTACGATGTTTTTAGGAAGGCTGGCGGCTCGTGCCAATTCTGTCCACATCCTATACAAGCGGCGGTACTGTTTTGTGAATTCCTCAGATGTTACCGGTTTGTAAACGGTCCTGTCCTGTAAGTGTGAACGAGTGATCGCTTTCTCCATATCTTGCGACAAAACTACAAATTCTCCTCCTTTGTCGCTCACACTGATCTTTATAGCCCCAGCATCTGAAAGTTGTTTTAGCTCCCCTAAACCCCTTCTTTGAGCCAAGGTCAGATTCCTTATCGTCGGTTTTGCGATGTTAGAACGTAGAATAGCAAACAACGAGTCCGAAAAGGTTCGGAATTTGGAATCTACCTCATGATCAGGCTCCTGTGATCCGAGATACGTAGAGGGGAAGGGTGGAGGCGGCATGCCAGAGCTGCTCACATTATTGGACCCCCCGAGTTGTCTGCTGACCCTTGCCCTATACCGCAAGCGATCATGCAATGATTGCGGATTACCCACAATTTTGCGTGATATGGTGTAGCTTAGAGAGCGGCTAGGGGTAAAGCTGGGTCCCAAGTCCGAAGCAGATAGCGCATCGTTGGATAAACAGATATTGCCAAGCACAGTGACCCTCGGGCTGTCCCCATTATCCCCACATCCACCAGCTGTAGGGCTACTTCCGAAGGTTTCACACGCAACTTGTGTGCCTGGTCCGCGACTTCGCTCTTCATCCACCAACCCGTTGAACTTTTCCTGCAGTTGAGATGAAATAGCTTGATTCTCAATTGCCTTGAATGTTACACGAATTACTATTGCGTACATTAATTCCAAAATTCTATCTAACCTTGCTTTTAAGCCTCATTTATATAAGGCTATGCACGCTAACACGTGCATTATATGTCCACGACCGCTCACGTACGATGGTGTCATTCAGCTGAATGTTGGATTATCAGAAAAAGATGACTCTCTCCGTATTTCAACGCTGAACCGCTTTGAGAGCATCACGCTCGATATATTTCATTTGAGCAGAATTATTATTATTGATCGTAGCTCTGTCCACTTCAGTGCAGAGCCCTCCCACTACAAAACTTTGACCACCCTTCTTTCAAACGCCCTAGCCATTTTCTCCGCATTCTGGAAACGTTTTGAAAAGATATATGAATTTCTGATCTCAGCTTGCTCCCTCGTGTCTTTTGTTCTACTACATCTTACCACTTTTTTCCCGCATCTCAGAGCTTTTCTGAATAGAGTTATAATTTCTGATCTAAGCCCCGCCCACTCAAGTGCCAACCCCGCCAACTTTTGGGTTTGACCACAATCGTGCTACTACAGCTTACCACTTTCTCCCAAGTCCTAGAGCTTTTTTGAACAAAGTTATACTTATTTTTGAAAAGTAGCTTTCATTCTAACGCGTGCCCCGCCCATTGAGCTTCGCTAACTTGACGCGTGTATAAGACGGTATAAGACCAATTAGCTCCATAATCCGCGAGATCCGCAATAATACAGTGCGTCGCAAAATGATAGAGCCACCTCTAAGTTTCCCAAAAACTCACAGTGCATGATGTTTCTGAAAAACTGCCAAAGTAAAAGATGTGTCAAATTTGAATTGCAATTCGCACATTATCACCAAATTCCAGCTCGAAAACACAAACATTTTTTTTGGTCAATTTTTCAATAAAGGGTGCTTTTCCAACGTCGCAAAATGATAAAGCCACTTCGTGTCTTCGTGTCGTTTTTTAGTTCAACGCAGCGAAATTGCTTTGTTTATGAAATGTTCTTCATTTTCAAGCAATGGGAAGAGGAAGCTTGCTTTCGGATTCCGAGAAAAAGGAGCAGGGATTGTCAAATCGCAGAATCGCGCGAGATTTGGGTCGATCTCACACAGTTGTGGACAACTTCATCAAGAATCCTGAAGAACATGGAACCAGAAGAAGTGCTGGACGTCCTTCGCTCCTTTCCGACAGGGACAAGCGCCGTATTTTGAGGGAAGCGTCGAACTCCACCAAGTCCTGCATGGAAATCCGATCTTCACTGAACCTCAATGCCTCAAAGGACACTGTTTGGAGGGTCATCAGAAAGTCTCAATTCATCGTCAAGAGGAAAATGCGTAAGGCACCCTTCATGACAAAAAAACATCGAGAAAATCGGGTCGCTTTCGCCAGAAGGTGCAGCCGAACCGAATGGAATAAGGTGTTCGTCATGTGCTGACACTTGACCTTCCTTCTCTTGATGGTTTTTGTTCTTCAGGTCGTTTCTCCCGATGAGAAGAAATTCAACTGTGATGGTCCAGACGGAAAACGATTTTATTGGCACGACCTGAGGAAGGAAAAACTTCACTTTTCCAGACGAAACTTCAAGGGAGGAGGAGTCATGGTTTGGGGCGCGATCTCGTCGAGTAAGAGTATCTGTTTATGTTTTGTGCCGAAGAAGATGAACTCGTCCTTTTATCGGACTGTTATGCGGCGTGAACTTCTCCCTTTCTGGCGTCAAAATCGCCACAGAAATCTTGTTTTTATGCAAGACAACGCCCCAATCCATGTCAGCAGGAGCACCCAAGGTCGTTTCTCTTGGCACTTCTGCCCCGACCGGCGAACAGCTCCGGTTTGAATTCGATGGAAAGTGTATGGGGCTTCATGGTGCGGAAGATTTACGCCCAAAACAAGCAACTCCGAGGCATCAAGGAGTTGAAAAAAGCGATAATCGAAACATGGCACCAAGTTGCCCAGGAGCTGACAGATAATTTTTTATTCGAGCCTAGACCACCGTATTATCAAAGTAATTTGGAGGAATGGTGTACCAACTGATTATTGACTTTGCAAATTTCTCTCATTGTTGTATGTTTGTTGTTAAATAAATTAATTTCGTTAGTGGCTTTATCATTTTGCGACGTTGGAAAAGCACCCTTTGTTGAAAAATTGACCAAAAAAATGTTTGTGTTTTCGAGCGGGAATTTGGTGATAATGTGCGAATTGCAATTCAAATTTGACACATTTTTTACTTGGCAGTTTTTCAGAAACATCATATACTGTGAGTTTTTAGGAAAATTAGAGGTGGCCTTATCATTTTGCGACGCACTGTATTATTGCATAAGGACAGCGAAATAAGATCATTCACTATTAGTGTACTAACCGTGTAGCGTAGCGCTAGAATGAAGAAGCAAGAAAACGTGCGCTCTTTCAAAAAACATGGTGCGTACCGGATAACCTTTTTTCTTGAACTCAAGCCAAAATTATCAAGTTATAGGAAAGAAATATTTTTTGAGAATAGACATATCATTCACTCAGAATAGAAGGAAGCCCATATTGAGAATTCGTTACTTTAAGAAGCCCCTGTCACTTGAAATTGACGCATGGCCAAATTCATCAATTTCGAAGAAAACTGATCTAGAAATGAAGACGACGATCTGAAGAATGCCATGGTTTAATGTTAATCTAATGTCGGAAAATATTTGCTACTTACGTTTCGCTGACTTCTTTCAATAGAAGGGAATATCTTCTGGTTATAATTATAGCAGGCGTCGTTGCTAATGACGTATCCTCAGGAATTTTGATTTAAGATGGACTTCAAAATTAATCAATTGATCAATCAATTAATTACTTAGAAATCTTCTGGACACGACTTCGTAGAGCTCGACGATCTAAGTTGAACCATATAGCATACTAGATAAAAAAGTGGAAACCAACCTAGTTACAGAGTAACAGCGAAAAAAACGCAAAATCGCGTTTTTTCTCTTTATTTTTTGAACGAAAAGGGTATGTATTGTACGCTGTGGATTAATTTTAGAATTTTATAGGCGATGAACGGTTTGAAGCACACACTTCAAGACTACTCTTTATCAATGAAAGGTGTGTCATTGATTAAAGGCTTCTGATGTTAATCAATCTTGTTTGTGTTATGCGCCCATGCATTCGACTTTCAATTAAAATCAGTGTGACGTTTCGAATGCATATGTGAACGATATAATGACTTGCGTTCGCATATGGTGTACGGTAAGGTCTTTTATCCTCCCAATGAATCTTGTACCAATGTCAGTTGACAGATCACAGCGAAACGAAATTCTGGTTGGCATAGGGACTCGAAATGCAGACCATGCCTGTGTGATAGGTCACCGCTTGCCACTACTCCACCTAGGCGCAAATGAGAGGTATAGGTTTACAAAGGATCGCTTCAATTAGTGAAGGTAGATAATGTCAAAGTTGTGGTAGAAAAGCTAATGATAACAAGGCCAGTTCTCGTGCGTGCTAGTGAGACGTTTTGTTCTCTTGAAATGACCCTTGTAAAGAGTGCTCTGCTTATCATCCTACATACTACATACAGTTCTTTTCTAATAAAAACAAAAAGGGAATCGCAATGGATAATTTTTGAATCGTTTTTGTTTATGAGTGAGAATTTTCAAAATGGGGTCACCTTAATTTGGAAAGCAATGTTGGTAAAAATTATTCCCATGCGACGTGACTACGGTGTGATTCTATTTTATCACCTCATACAATCATGAAATCGTACGCATAATTCACTAGCAAACACTCATTCATTACTGTCTATTCTCCAATAGGCAAATTAGACCCATGCAATCAACCCTATGTAGATGCCATAAATATCCTCGGAGGCAGAAATCCAAGTACATTAATCAAATAGAAAGAAAAAGAAATAGAAATGAGCAGCATTAGGAAGGAGAATTCAGTAATTAAACCGCGAGGTGTTCTGATATTTACACATTGAAGGCTATTTCAGAACAACCCTTTTTTTACTCAATGCCATGCAAGCAAGCCCGTCCGGCTTTTTATGATGCCTAGCAAAAACGGAAAATAGACCCAAAGCTTGCATGAATGGCTAAGTGTTTCGCCAGGGAAGCCTTTCAACAAGTGATTATGCTTGTCCAGCTGATTATAGGTATGTACAATATACTGAAACGATGAAATCAATACAATTAACAGAACTTTTTTTCTTGACTTTCCAATTTCGTGCTCGCACTCAATTTTTGATGCCTTGTTGCAGTTTGCTAGAGGAGTAACCCATGTTAGACTATCTCTTCAGTTGGAGGGAGTTTTTTTTCATCAATTAAAACCTCATAATTTCAAGCTCGGGGAAGAAAATTGAAAAAAAAACAATTTACCCTTTACTGCCCCACTTTGTCGAGAATGGGATCGATTTCTATCGAATTTTTTTTAAAGAACGTGAAACCGACTAGAAACTTGCCTAGAGGGGTAATTTGACACGTAGAACACGAATATCGCATCCACTCATCATGAAGATGCCTAGCGCTCGCGCCACCGGCGCCGGGGCCAAATTGAGCTGGGTCACCAATCTTGCTGAAAAACTTGCCCCTAAGTATTGTGTTAGAACAAAGCATTTCCATGACGAATGGATGCGATATTCGTGTTCTACGGGTCAAATTACCCCCTAGGTAAGTTTCTAGTCGGTTTCATCTTCTTGAAAAAATTCGACAGAAATCCAGCTCATTCTCGACAAAGTGGGGCAGTAAAGGGTAAATAGTGGCGAAAATTGTTATGGTACATACTGAGAATTCGGGTGAGTGCACTGTTATCGGATGCAATGTCAATTTTTTCACTGAACTGTCACCGATCATCACTGAAAAATTAAAGGAGATTGATACGCAAGGCTCCATAAATTATTCATAATTCTGTAACGTTACCCGGAAAACACTGCGAGTAATACTATTTTGACAGAATTCATTTAATTCAATGAAAAATATAGTGGGTAGAATTCCTGTTACATTTTGTTCTGAATGCATGATTGAATGGTTGAATACTCACTGAAGTGTGATATCCTTTGGGTCGGCATGGGATAACGAGAGCTCGCGAATTATTCTTTGAGCCTTGTTCAGCTGACGTCCAGCCCAAGCGTGAGCTCGCTCCATCGGTTCGATCAACTTCCCTGGCATAGCCACTGCCGGCTTTTCGCCAGCGCTCGTCGCCATGGCCCGTAGAGCAGTCTGCATGAAATAGAATCCGTAACGAGAACAAAGGCGGTGATTATCTCTATGTGTTAATAGCAAGGGAAGAACGGAATGCTGAATGATGACGAATCGCGTAAACACAATATAAACAGGCCCAAAACAAGTAGAAGTGGAAAAAGTAACATTCAGGCAATGTTATTTACTGTTACCACTACGACAGATGCAGCTCGTCAATGGGGAACAGGGGAGCTGCCCACCAGTAGTGGCAGCTCCCCTGTTCCTCATTGACGAGTTGCACGATGGGAGAGTGTTGGCTTGTACTTATAACGAAAGAATCGGATGAACAATCTTGATAAAGTGAAACTCAACGTTGGGGAAAGTGCTTTGCTTATAACGGTTCTGCACAAGAAGGGAGAGAAATTCGCTACTGAAAAACAACGCTCCAGCGTGCCTAGGGAGGCTGAATCTTGTTTGAGGGAATGGGCGAAAAATGGGAAAATGTGTAGTGCGTAGAGATAGTAGCGACTATTGAAGTCCGATGAGAACTGTTCAGCCGGGTAGACCTCCGTGAACGTAAAGAACAATTTGGCGGCATGTGCTTGTCGAGGTGGTGAGACAGCTTCGACTAGAGACGCCAGACGTCCTGGTAACCATTGATCCTCACTCGTGTGCATGTGAGATAGTATTGGTGGGAGAGTTGCATATCCAGGGATACCGCAACTTACGGTTGTTCTGTTTCTTGACCAGCGATTTTAATTTTGTTCACAATGGTACACGGAATACTTCTGATTTTTTCTAAACACTCGACATAGAGTTAAGAGCTGCTCAAGTAGTAACGATTCAGAAGAATCTCTCGACAGAAACTGCAAAATTAAACAAAATTCATGGCAAAATAATGTTTGTATTAGTTTTTTTTTGTTAAAACCGGCTGAAGCCTTTAGCGTGCTCGTGCATAAAGAATTATGATATAGCAATGGCGAAAAAGCTCATAAACTCATAGAGTTTTTCAACTAAGAGCGAACAACAAGGTAAGCACAATCTTTAAAGGGAAATCGCGAAATGGCTATTTCTACTGCAACATTTTGAGAGGTCACATTGGCAGAACTTCGGCATAGAAATAAGGATAGCTTCGAATTAACGAGCTGAACAAGGCGGGCAAGCCGCGTCAGCTCCCACAACAGCCCGCAGTGAAAAGTACGCCACAGCAAAACCCCTGTTTTTGTTATTGAGAAATCTTTTGAAATTATGGCGAGTAAATGAAAGCATGTGAATAAATATTGTAAGACCTTTTTTTATAAAACCTGCTACAAAAATGATAAAAAAGTTCTAATCAACTTACGTTTCGGCTTTATCACCTTGTTCAGAGTCTCAAGAGACATCGCATTTTTGGACGGTCGCAGTTTAGTGGCGCTGAAGCCTTTAGCGTGCTCATATCTTATACATGATCCCAACACAGCAATGAGCTACTGCTCGAAAATTATGTCATGTCTTGAAAGAATGTGAACAATACATAGAGGCCTAAGAAAGTGTCACGCTAATGAAAAGGTATAGAGCTACTGGCATATCCCCCAAAACTAACTTGTCAATCGCTTATTGCAGTTTATGAATGCGTCGAGCAGTCATGAAAAGTATTCATGGATCCGATTTTTTAGGTGAAACTGCGCATTTCTGATTGGTTCGCGATCCCGATACTTGTCGAGCAAAGGAAACAATATTCGTTCGGAGGGAGGAGAGAGGAGCAGGCAGCAAGGGGAGCATGAAACCGACGAAAAAAATCACTGGAAGGAGAGACGAAAAAAATTACCAATGCCTCGAAACAGGGAATTCTTTGGAGGTCTCGGTAAATGCTGCCAAGTGTTGGCACGTGCTGTGAACGTTATGAATGGAGACCTTGAATTGAACTGAACAGAATTCTATCCTGTTTATTCTGCTTCCCCCCCCCCCCCGCCCCCTCCACCACCACCGCCCCTCAAAAAAAAATCGTCGGTCAGCATTATAGTGCGAAACAAGTAACGTTATGGTGCATCGGTCGGCGTTCTCTTCCAACCCAAGATCTCCTGATTCCCTTTCTACCCTACCGCCGCGATTCACTTTTCTTCCTAGCTCCCACCTCATTCTCGGCGTTTTGATGTTCCTTTTATACTGTTCGTGCAGGAGGGACACCCAGCCCCTGAGTTTCGGTCAGGTGGTCCAACGATGGACGCCCGTAAATTGCGCTTGGCCGTGAGTCAGGACGCATTGTCAACGAGCCACCATGTATTTTTTAAGGTACGGTCATACCACCACTGGTTTTATTATATTCGCATTGTTTTACAAGTAACGTTCTTGCTAGTAACGTTATGGTAACGGTTTCTTGCGAGCAACGTTATAACAGTGGACGGTTTCTCGCAAGTGGTTTTTTCGCAAGCAATGTTTCTCGCAAGGAATGTGAGGAAGCTAATGACCTTCTCATGACTCAGATTTTTATACTCTCAGGATCACACATATCATCCGTTTCGCAACGGGATAACCGTAAAGTGTTTCAATTTTCACGCAAGTAAAATTTTCATTCGCATGGATTATATTAAACACGCCCCCTCCCCTATCTCATTATGCCGCAGACTTCATTTATAAAGCACATCGCAAGACCAGGACCAGAGGATTACTCGGTTCTTTAACGATACAAGTCATACCATTTCGATATGTTCGCAATATGACGAAGCATGGGATTTTCCAAAAACACAAAAAGCACTTTACGTGTTCATCTGTACCCAACGTGACATAATGAATACCATTGCAACAAAACTCGAAACCAAACTCGAACGGGTCACTACCATTTATGAAGATACACTCTCTCGCATTTAAGATCAGGGTTCTTCTAACGAAGACGTGGTGAAGGGGCTCGAAAAATGTTGGGATGAGTATCAAGGAGAAGGACTCCTAGAAGCAGCAAGGGTATTAATTCAGGAACTCGAAATAAGACTGATGGAACTTGCAACCCAAGAAATGCAGGCATTGTATGCCGGCGAATTCAACGCTCGCGTACGCATGCGATCAACCTCTTCCAAAAACCTCATTCTCACAGCATTCCTCGGATAGTGTACAAACCCTGCGTTAACTTAGCATTCCCCCTTGATGATGTCGTAAGGAACTCCGAGTTCCAGAATTCCATGGTAATCCTACTGAGTTCAAAGCTTTTTGGGAGATATTTTCGGAATTCGTACATAAACAACCGTACTCGGACATAGAAAAGTTAACTACCTTATTAGAGAAATGTAAAGGGGAGGCCGCGAGAGCCTTGAAGTATTTTCCTCGTAGAGCATCGAACTGCGCAGATGCAGCAAGGCATTCGAAAGAACAGTTACACAATCAAGACCTTAACATCAAACTCCTATTGAACCAGCTCGAACAAATTCCTCAACCTTTCAATTGCGTAGGACGGTTAACGATCTCATGGCTATCATAACGCCACTATCGAAAGCTAAAGCCCATATTGAACCAATCGAATATAAAACTAAGGTGCCTATAGATCTCCACTTAGTATTCAGCTAGAGCTTCTCTCGGAAGGATATGACGACGCCACCAACTAGAGTATGGAGAAACTTATGTCAAAAATTAGGAGAATAGAACAAAATTTAGAGGTAACCCAGGTTTTCACAATAAAAACGCAACCTAATCCTAGCAAATCTTCTATTCTCGTAACACAACGAAACCCTCACCGCAATATCGATGCTTGGCGTGCGAAGGTGCTCACAAAATCCGTTTTTGTAGCCGATATCGTACTGAGGACGAACGAAGAGAACGAATTCGAACACTAAAAAAGTGTTTCAAATGTTTCTCCGCACAGCATCTCTACTAAGACTGTTCTAAGCCTCCATATCGTAATTGTAATGGTCCTCACAATATAGTGCTGTGTACGCCCAGTCGTATCACAGGCCGTAATCCAGGTCTAAACCGAGTAGGTTACCTGCGTCGAAGGCTTTGTGCACCGAAAAATTTGCCCTTCCAGGCGGAAGATTCGGAAAGCAGAGGCAGAAACTGTAAAGGGTCTTCAGAATCTCGTACGAGTTTCGGAGAGCGATCCCCTTCTCGTGCTCTACCCTTTCAAAACTATTCTCAAAAATACTCTTCAGAGAGATCGCCTTAAATGGAAAAGGGGTTTAAAGGGATGCAAGCTGCTACAAAATCTCCGACACTCATGCCTAGGTGTTCTGGTGACGCGACTACTATGATTGTCAACTCTGTATCCACAACAGATCTATCTGACTCGGGGTCCGACGCAGAAGAGGTGATCCATTCAAATAACGTAAACGTGAAGGCAGATATTTCCCCCGCGCTTAATGAAAGAGGCAATAACTCTATGTAATCCTATAGCGCATGGAAGGGAGCAACTTTACGCACTTTTTGATACAGGAGCTACGTACTTTCATATCTGGCCTGTGAGCCGCGCCGTACAAGCGCGGCTACCAGCACATGATGTTGCAAGATGATTCATCCTGGAATTCCAGGGCGGGACCGAAAAGAAATTCAACGGGGAGTCGACGGGAGCTCGCCACCGAGGACGGCAGCCCCAAGCTTTCTTTCTCTCCGGGGGCGAAGCCCTGGACACCACAAACTTATCCTCCTTGATCTCTCTGCCTCATGTTCTGTAATCTTTATGCTGTATGACTGTTCGTTATCATGTAATTTGTTGATTTCTGTTGTTATATCATTGTCTATTTTTAATATTATTAGAATAAGTTATATATGATCTAAGTTTCCTATAGAAGCAAAGGCTGACCCCGCTTCCCTGTGCGCGCGAGCTCACTGGTAGCAGCGAGTGCTTCCCCTCTCGCTGTAGGAGGTAAGTGGATGGCTAGGTGATTTTTAGGTGTCTCGGCGTGACTGGATTGGATGTGAAAGGTCCCGCTCGTGTCCTGTTAGCGGCCGTGATTCGTTTTCAGCTTCCCTCGTCCTCTCAGTCAACTCCGGACGAGGAATGAACCGTAACCCTGCAGTTATCGTTTGCTCTTTTAGGAACTTTTCTTTTCTGGCTACGTTCTTTTTTGGTCCAGCCGCACTAGGTTTTCACGAGTTTGGAAGCCGCCTCTGTGAGCCAGCGTAGTACGGTATTCCTTGCCGTCTTTTTTTTAAGACTTCAGAAGTACACTACACCCCTGGCAGGGTTTTAAAACTGTCAGGCGCCTTTCAAGAAAAGAAGCAGTCTCGGAAGAAGGTCAACTAAGAAGTAAGTCAGGGAGTTCGTCCCAGGCTGTGAAATGATGCGCTAGCGTTCGGAGTAGGCCTTATTAAGTTGCGTTTGGAAGCTACTGATCTGTTGTTAGGTAATTCTGGGAACGTTAAATCGTGTTGGTGACTGCGGCGAGAAGAGGTTAAGGTATGCCTACTAGAGGTGGCATGCGGATTCACCCCCCCCCCCCTCCCCTCGAATGTAAAGGACTTTGACTAAACGAGATTGTAGATTATTAGATTATACATGATTGTAGACTAAACGAGTCTGATTATTTTCAACATCGTGCTGTCTTTTTACACATGTTTCACTCGTTATAGACCTGCACGGTCCGAGTCAAGGAACAATTTTTGAGAGTATTTCGCCACGTGGCTAATTTGCAGCCATTTTATGGAATCAATCCCACTAATAATTCACTGCCCCTGCTATCTTAGTTTGGCCGTTCCCCAAGGTTCTATATTAGGACAGGTGCGGCCATCGCCTCCTGGCGATCTTGAGCATATTGTCATCGGCGGCACTGACCTTTGTCCGCATATGGTGAGTTCATTGAGAGGAGCGCGTCAACACTTACCCATCACACGAAAGAGATAATCAAAAGAATCAGGTAACGCCGCGTCTGTTTCTTACTCGCCTTCTCACATAAAATATATGTTACAATCTCCGCCCCTCTCTTCTTATTACTCGTTAGCGTTACCTAGTTCTATTCACCCGCTCTCCTATTGAGACTAGGGTCTATCTACTCAAACCTCATTATTATCCTTTTTACGCAATTCCAACGCCAATAATTGGTATTTCTTATATATAACGCATATCTTTACCCACGTTTTGCACGTTTTGCGTTTGCACGATCTGATCGTGATCTTGACCTCCAGCTCTAACGGCATCATTTCCAGCCGTTGAATTTTTGAAACGCTTTCCCACCACATGCCGCCCTTTATTCCCTGCGGCAGCAGTTTATGGGCGCATTCAAAGATTAAGCGCTACATAGGGCGACTGTTCATATCGAACGTTTTGAATTCTCGGCTTGTTTCCAAGCCTCATCATCCCTGACATCAGCATGAATCAAATTTCAATCAGAAACATGAAAAAGAATTCAAAGCAGATCTGGGAATTGACTCTCTAGGGTTACGCCTCTTATTGGCTGGCGCCGCCCACCTCGACACATTCAAAAGAGCCATGCCCTTTGACATTCATTTTCCTTTGAGTCTTCTTTGAAGCTTTATTTTCTGTCGTGATTTTTCTTGATTGTGTGTGAAATCATGGGACCTCCCGTGACCCGGTCTCAATCGACCGAATCTAGGGCCGTAGTTGCCCTGACGCCAAGACTAGATTCAGACATGCCAGCTTTCGCTAACCTGGCGGGTGCATTAGCCGATCTAGATGACCGCGCTACGGTTTGAGGAAAAGCGCCAAGGCTCTTCGGGATGCCACGGTGCCTGCCATAGGCGAGCTCCGAGACGGAGCCAAGGCGGGGGCGACAAAGCTCGCCCAAACTATTAACGAAGGCAGTTCCAGCTCGCTCTCTGATCTGAATAGCTCGTTCGCAGCAGTAGGGGAGCGCATTGATTCATTACCATTGGTGGCCACGGTGAGCCCAGACGGGCCTCTGCCACGCATAGTCCCGTTTTCTGGATTTGGAGATGATCCACTCCAATTTTCACTGTGGCTCAGACGGCTGGAGGATATAATGCGCATGAGGTCTACCACACGGACTTCCCAGCAGAAGGCATTTTTCCTGACGGGGTTCTTAGACGGCGTAGCCAGAGAAAAGATTGAGGAACTTGCGGGCGGGTAAAGATGATTCCTAGTCGCGCATCTGGAGAAGTCTTTTGAAGGGCTTCAGCATTGATACATGGCCCGTCAAGCCTTGTCTTCCTGCCAACAACAGACGGCAGAATCAGCATCCACTTTTGCTGAGAGGCTTTTGTTGCTGGTTCGGGCAGCCACCTCTGGTCAGGACCCAGCTAGTCAGAAGGACAGGGTGCTCGAAGAATTTGTAGCGAGATTACGACCCGATATTCGCTATTAAGCAAAGCTTGATAATCCGGCAGCATTTGAGCAAGCTGTCACGAAAGCCCAAATGGTCGAACAACTGCTAGCTGAGGCCACTGCTGACCGTCTCATCAGGCCCTCGCTACCAACCCAAGCTATAGAGGTAAAGGCGGCGACACCTGCGGAACAAAACTTTAGGCGTCAGAAATATAGAGGGTGCAGAAACCCATTCAACCGCGGGCAGGTACAGTTCAGTCAACAATCAAGAGGGCGACTGCCCATGCGTTCTGTGAGGGCAGAAACGATTGTAGCCGAGAAGGTGGAGAGTAGTGCGATGGAGGCGAAGAAGATCATGTTTCCGAGAGACGTGTTTCACCCTGAGCGGGATTGTGGGACGCAAGTTCTGCTTTGCCTCAGTTTTCGCGACCACCATCGGTTGCTTATTGAGTAGCAGTATCGTGACGCCGGTGCACTTTTTGTGTGCGAACTCAGAGGCTCACAATGGAAGGATACTTGGTCGCAGTGGCCATTCAAGATAAGATGTATACTGCCGTAGGTGGTTTCTAACGCTGATCTCAACTCTGGGTTTCAAATCTGCTAAACGATTTTGGGAACAAAGTTACGGGACCAGTCCCTCCCTGTGTTATACCATTGCGGTGAACGGATCACCGAGCGGAGCAAAGATCTTACCTGTGGCCTAGCGGCTAGTATGGTGGACTGATAGGCATGACATCAGGGTTCGATTCCTTGATGCGTGCGCTCGTTTTGCCTTTTTATAAAATGTGCCATAAACAACGGTTTTGGGCTCAATATCGGACATCTAGCGAGCGAACTCACATTTTAGGATTCCGGAGAGTAGTAAACCAATAAATTTTTTTACTTCACCTGACCGAATATAAACACCTCTCTACCCCGAACAGTCAAGATGGTGTTTCGAAATCTTCAGCGGCTCCCTACTTTCACCGTAGACGGCGGTCGAATAACTCATCCGGCCCACAGCCCTCTTTGGGAGGGATACGGTCCATACATTCCGTCTACTGATACTGTCCGCGCTTTCGAAGCGGTGGTAAAGGTTAACTGGCATTGTTGAAGGAATACTGAAGAAAAATAGTTCATCGTCTTGTGTGCACGCATGATTATCCACTAATTCTTATGGTGAACGCCCTTTTCAGAAGCCCTTCCATGAGGTAAACGTGGTGGTGCGGTGGGACATGATGCTACGGCTGCACACAAAACCCTGGATTCGCCTACGACTTGCTTTGTCCCCTATGGGTGCTCATCGTTGATTGAAGCGTCATCCAGTTCGGGCATTGAGAACCCCACATTAATTTTGTGATAAATCTTTCCAACTTATCCAGTGCCAGTGATCAAACCACTGCAGAAAGGTGGTACCACATCTAATAAACACCAATTTCTCTTCGTTAGTATGTGGTCCATTTCAGCATGAGTTGTATCGTTTGGTGACTTCCATGTCCAGCGGAATGTTCCTTCTTCTGGAAGGAAGAGTTGTCATGGACGAGTCGAACCGCGGACAGAAGTATAGCTAGACGCTTCCTGTTCTCGTTCCTGTCCCATTTCGGACTTGCCAATCCTGAACTCCTCTTGGGCTCCGCCTAACCTAGCGTAGAAATCTTTGACAAAGGACTTGCAGAAAAACTTTTCGTTATGCATATCTCCTCAACTTGATCGTAAAATGCATCGAGCTCTACTTGGTCATCTGTAGAGTAAGAAGAATAGCAATTGACGATAGAAATGGTTTTGAGGTGCGCACGTCGTAGGAGTAGAATGCCAAGCGGAGATACAGGGCCTTATAAAAATCGCTGAGATGGATGACAGATAGGGGCACGACAAAACCAACGCCGCCGACCTTTCGCGATAAAAGTTCTCCACCGCGCTTCCATCATTCATTCGTCGCACTGGGTCCTTTTGCTCATGGTTTTTTGCAGCGCAATCTCATGATACTTGCTTGATGTGACCAGTCGCCTCGAGGAACTCATAAAGAGCGATGGAAGAGACTCTTTCGCGCTGTAGTTATAAAGTAGCGAACAGTCTCCATGTCGTGATGAGTTGGAGCTGTCGTAGATCGAAGTACAAGGCGTTCTGCACAACCCGAGATTTCCTCGCCTTTCACCAATTGGTACCCCGTCTGACGCAGGTGGGCCCATTGTGCGGGGTAGAGAAGCTGTGTCATTGCTGTATTAGCAAGCTTGCTCCCTGAAGTCTCAACACGGCCTTGCCTGAGCCAGTGTTGAGTCTTCACTGTCGTGGTTATGGCCACTGTGCATGGACTGCCGTTGCACTGGCCGTTGAACTGCCAGTTTTGTATATAAATATTCATTTATTTATATGAATTTGATGAGGAAAAATGATGAATACTCCAACGCAAAACTTCGTCAAGCAGTAGAAAACGTGGGCGAGAATTCGAATCATACAAGCCATCTGATGGCAGTGACGGAAGCATGTGGCAGAACGACAGGACGCCCCTTCTTTGGTAGGAGAATTTCTTCACGAGCGAGTCCTGATCCTTGATCCAGAACGCGATGACATAGTAACGTACTGTGGCTCCCTGTTAGCAACTTAACGCGTGAAGGACGAATCCAGCCGCGGCCTCGGGCGGACGGACATGGGGGACTCAAGCAAGGTGGTTGCCATCCCTTTAATTCCTCGCACATCTCACTAACCACAGCTTCGAACGCGAAGCGGCAAGTCGGTCAAGATAAACTCCAGATATAGATATGAGTCAAAATATGGGCTAATTGTTTCAATTGTGGAGGTGTTGGCCATTTTTCTCGCCAATGCCCGTCACCTCGGGTCACTCGCCGAACGGCAGGCAAGTCATCTTTGCGCAGCTTATCCCCAAATTTCACCCCGTGGTGGTATTCCGCCTTCTCGCTACAATAGGGATAGAGAGCTTTCGCAGGCTCTCTCAGACCAGAGCCCTCTCTATTTCTTTGCAGGAAAATGAATCCGCACTGGAAGATCTGACACCAGGGCCAACGCGTTAGTAAAGCGTAATGAGGAGTTAGTGAATTCTGCTTTCGGTTAATCTTCCTCTCGATCGGCTTCCATTCCGATGCCTCAGGTTAGGCTGCTTTTCGCGGTTTCTATGCTTTTAGGTTTCGCATCAAGCGGAGCACTCTCGACGTCGGCATGGTTATGCCCGCGTGACCCAGCTGATGCACTAACGCGCATCCCAACATTGTATAATTGTTCATGGATCATTCTCCCGGTTGAAGAAACAACGAAGGCGCTGTCGGTTCATATTTATCGCCCTAATACACGGCACTATGACACTGTGGCCCATCTGTGCGAAGTTGTCACTCAGTCCGTTACCTTCTCGGTGAACTTTTTCGGCGCGCGTTACCAAAACACTACCGAAACTCACTCCGTAGTGTCCCACGAACCTTGCAAGCAGATGATCTAGCATCATAAGTGTGAGTGCGGTAGCATGACTCAGTCAAACGACTTTTGGGCAACCTCAACTTCAATTATAATTTGATGGTCCTTGGCTATTTTCGGGTGCTGTCCGGAGCGCGACGTTGCGGTCTCCAACTGCTTTCTTCTCCCAACCGTTGTACACATGCGCCATGGAGCTGTCTCTCCTGATTTCCCGGTTGGAAATCAAGCCCAATGTACCTACGAGTCGTGCTCCAGGACGGCTCATTAGTTCTATGGACCTCCAACAAGCAAGAATCGTGTAGGTTCTCATCGGTCATGAAAATGAAGGGTCGCCAACTGGGCGAAATTAGGATCAGGGATTCTAAGGAGTTTGCACTATCCTGGCGCGAATCCAGCGATCGCGTTCTGGACTGCGGAGCACGGCTCATCGTCTCGAATCAAGGTTACGCTGTTGCACCAGTTATCCGTCCTCTGAGATCGACAGATGTGGACCCAGATATAGTGACTTCTTATCAATTGGCCGAGCAGCTCTTGGCGGTGGAGGGCTCGGTAAGTTCAGCTGTATCTTCACTTTTTCATCACGCGTTATTGTTGTTTTGTGATAGAACGAATCTCTTGGCTTTTGCTCTCCATACATCTCTAGTGGCCAACCCTACTCTCACTCTCCGTAACCTTTTGAAGCACACTGATATCGCAGCCTCTTCCTTTAGTACCGACTTGGTACAAATTCATCGTTGCATGGCAATTCCTGCGAACAATTTGGAACTGATTCCGTTCAATGACACTTGTTTTTCTGAACTCTAGTCAAAATTATTCTCCCTCTGTTACAGCATTTTATTGTTTCTTGATCCCTCCACTTTAGTTGTTTCCCAACAACCAGATCCCGTTGATTGCTCTACAGTACGATATTTTTATTTTAGGCGTGAAGATTCCTCGCTTAAGTTCGGCTCTACTACAGGCAACTCTCAGTTAATCCCCCACGATCTCGTTCCTAGCATTGGTATCCCCTCTAGTTCAAATTCTTCCTCGCTAGCTCTTCCTCTTACAATCTTTCATAACCTGATTCTGACGAATCTAAGCGAGCTAGTTCAAGACCATCAGTGGCAGGAATTATGGACTACTATGCCGACTGATCATCTTTCGTATATTCGTGTAAGCAATGGAAAAGAACCAATTTTCAGTATTGCGATGCATACCACTCGTTCGTTTTCGCTTTGGACTACATTTTTTTGGTCCTTGGTCAGCCTTCGATGTTTGGATGACCTTTT
Source organism: Haemonchus contortus (assembly GCA_000469685.2). Taxonomy (NCBI): domain Eukaryota; kingdom Metazoa; phylum Nematoda; class Chromadorea; order Rhabditida; family Trichostrongylidae; genus Haemonchus; species Haemonchus contortus. Next base: position 34,549,637 of record LS997567.1, read on the forward strand.
GTGGTATTCTTGTTACCTTCACTTAATCAGACCATTCATTACTCTATTTTGCAATATATATTATCCGGAGCTGCTCCCTCGTCTCCGAGAGCAGCTCCCGCTTTCATTTGCTACTAGTCGCCAACCAGAGCCAGTAATCACGCAGGTACGCCCTTCGATATCCTCTCTCTTCTCAATCGGTAGGACTGGCATGTTGCCTCTTCGTCTTGGTCACCTTGTGCAATAATGAGTTCCGTAAATATGTTGTATTTATCTCGTCGTGATCGCATTGTCGTGGCTCGAATACCTATTCGTGTCAATCAAGTGCAAGTCTTAGCCTTATTGGACACAAGAGCATCCATTACTCTCTCTTCTGTTGACACCATTCCTCTCTTCGGAGCATTTAAACTTCTTCAAAGCGATGTCACTAGTGCAGAAGGAATGGCAGGAGCACCTGTTCAGCTTTTGGGATTTGCAACGCTTTCGTTCGAAATCGGTCACCTATCGTTTGAACACCCGTCTATTTTACTCAGTCAGCCTGTATTCCCAACGTGGCAGACGGCTACGATATCATTCTTGGTAACGACCTTCTTAGACGCTTGTCGCCATGGCCTATTGATTATAATAACTGTACCCCTCATTCTGCGGAGGACCACTTAAGAATTCTATGCGAACCCCGCGGGCGCACCCTCAACCACCGAGCAGCAGATACTCATCCGCGTAGCAGAAATTACCGTACTACCCCCGTCTTCCGAGACACTAGTGCATTGCATAACAGAACAAACCAACCAGATCTCACTCGTACTAATCTCCCAAAATGAAAAACTGTCAAATAAATCACTGATAATTTCTCCGGCTGTGGTCAACGCTGCTGACTCCCTTCTTTTGGTTTCTAATCCATCTTCAAAACCAGGAACACTCTATAAAGGGCGACAGACATCACTGAGTGATCCGCTTAGTTTCATTGATTCAGTGCTCATCTCCCATTCTCATCCTGATTTACCTCCTTTTGTAGGAGATATCGTGGCGAGAACCTAACGCCCTGAAACAACGGTGAGTACTGACACCTTAACCGTTGATTTTCCGCAGAAGTGTATGAGGAAGAGCTTGATCAATTAGCTCAATTGTTCTATGTATTTCGCAACCCGATCTTGACCGGATCTAACGATTCTGGTTCCTACGAGGAGTCTGAAATCGTTATAAAAACGACGACTGCTGGGCGTATTGTTGAAAGCGATACTCCCTGGGTTCACAACACTGTTCTAGTCAAGAAAAACGATGGCTACTTGAGGGTGTGCTTAGACTTTCGTTTTTTGAATAGCGTTACCGTTCCCGATCATTATCCTTTGCCTCGCATTGAGGATATTCCAGCAAAAATTGCTGGTCATAAGTTCTATACCACTCTTGATTTAGCGCCAGGGTATATGCAACTCTTCCTCTCTCGGAGAATCAGAAAAAGTGCTTTTGGGCAACACACCGCGGTATCTATAAATTTGTTTACCTTTCCTTCGGTCTCAAAAATGCGGGCGCTTTTTTTTCTAGGCCTATGGCGAGCATTCTAGTTGCTTACTCAGATGACATAGTCATTTTTGACAAGGACTCTCCTCATCATTTGCAGTCTTTACGAAAGGTCTTTTACCGCTTTCGCCTGTTTAATATAAAAGCACCCGGCAAAAAACTCACAGAAATAGCGCGCACCCGCATTACCTTCCTGAGTCATGAGATTTCAGGCTCTTCCTATCCGCCCGCGGACAGAAATATAAGAGCCATTCGAGAATTCCCCACTCCAACTACCACAAAGGCCGTGAAAGGTTTCGTGAGAATAGCCAACTTTTTCAGAAAGTTCGACCCAAACTTAGCATGTATTTTGCTTACTACCAAAACTGATTTCTCTTCAGCGACAGCCGAGCTCCTCAACGATTACCGCCGCTTCAACAAAGCTGTCTCCCGCTACAGGCATGGTCAGATCATATTTGGCCATGCCGAATCATTGAGGAAGGTTCCTACATGAAACACCCTCTTGCAATGGGCAGATTCCATTGGAGCGGTCGTCCCAGCAGATGAGCTATCCCAGTATCTACTGCGTCTCCACTAACTTCCAGTGAGAAACTTCCTTATGCTTTTTTCTCTCGATTTACATTCTTAAGGTCTGGGTCGGAATTTGGGTAAAGGGGGGAAGTGTGTGCCGCGCCGTGCAAGCGCAGCTACCAGCTGATGATGTTGCAAGATGATTCATCATGGAATTTCAGGGCGGACCGGCGACCGAGAAGAACTTTAACGGGGAGTCTACGGGAGCTCGCCACCGAGGACGGCAGCCCTAAGCTTTCTCTCTCTGTGGGAGCGAAGCCCTTAACACCACAAACATATCCTCCTTGATCGCAGCCTCTGCCTAATATCATGTAATCATTATGTTGTATGACTGCTTGTTATCATGTAATTTGTTGATTCCTATTGTTATGTGATTGTCCATTTTTGATTTTACTAGGATAAGTTATATGTGATCTAACATTTTCCTACAGAAGCAGAGACTGAGCCCGGTTCCTTGTGCGCGCGAGCTCACCAGCTCCCTTGCGCAAAGATACTACTTGCCTCATCAGCAGATACTATTTGCTTGCTATCAACCTTCGGAGGGAAGCAGGAGTAAAAACACTCGCAAAAGGTTTATGCGAATGCTATCGGGATAACTGGTGAAATTCTACCATCAAAGTTACCCACTAAGGAAACTCTGACTGACACAATATTGATTCCCAGTTTGTCGACACTGGATGCTGACTGCTGCATGCATGATGCTGCATTTCGTAATAACGTCGAAATCTAGCTTCTCAACACGGAAGACGTCAAAATTGTTCCAAAGGTCTTTATAGGTAATGATTATTAAAACGAAGCTATCAATACATCTGAGCCTAGATTATCTTTACCGTTTGGGTTAGTCGCAACACCTGCATTTCTTGGTCATATGGTCTCGGGAAAGGAAAGTGCGATCACAAGGAAATGGCTAGTCGGACGGCGATGTTGCGGAGATACGAAAACGACCGCTTCATAACGCGAAAAAACATCTATGGTATTCGGAGAATGTAGGCATGGTTCCCAGCAAGCTTCTTTTTCAATGTATCGAATACTTTGCTTATTCTAGCCACAATATTGATGACTTTTGAGCCCATGACTCCTTCAGAGCCTAGGAACTCCCTACGAAACCTACTTTCATCGACGTCTTGTGCGTTAGAGGTGGAAAATACATTTGTAACTTGAACCCTTTCTCCAACATTCAGACCAATGGGCAAAATCACTGCATCGAAACGCGAGTCTTTCATGACGAGACGCCTGTGACATTAGCGTTAAGGCTAGCTCCGAGTAAGAGAATATCATCATATCTCGAACGTGCCCGCCCATCAACTCCTGCGAGATGATAGATTACAACTTCTGTTCTCTCATGATAAACAATCCCAAGTGTTGGCCTTGCACAGCAATCGCAATAGTGGTTCTGATTTTTTATACTGTCATCATGCCTATTTTTTTGACTTTGTGTATAGGCAGACGCCTTATCCGCTCGACTCAAAAATTTTGGAACGCATATCCCGATCGTTCTCGGATTCAGTCGGAACCGTTTCACCAGTTAACATCGCTCTCAATTTAAGTATTCCGCTTTCGTAAGCTCTTCTCAATCGTGATGATAAGTATCATGACACCACCTATCGTTGGCTGTCAACAAGCCTCTACTAGTTCTACCGATCAAACTGAATGCTCTCGCAATACTTTGAATTGTCGTGAGGTCGGAAATATACTTCCGAAAATAAGCCCCTTCGCTAAGCATGTATATCCATAAAGACTAACGGAACCTTGGAAGATCAGGTTCGTAAAACTTTGCTAAGAACTAGTCTCAAGTGCGATCCTAACACTCTTTATAACACGCGAAATGTAAAGAGTAAAGTTCAATCTCGTAGAAGGTGTTCTAGAAAGAGCTCTTGCTTTGGACGTAAGTTTGGTATCGTGAATGCTAGTTCGCTCATTGAAGAACTGTCGAAAGCTAATCAGTTCCCCGGCATAACCTATTGTTCGGAATCTTGAGGCTTTCGGGTTTGCGGCAGTGGACTTCCATCGTCGGGATGTCTATTGTATCGCGTTTATAATGAACCCATAGATAATCGTATTTGTAGTCATGAATTGTCCTACATGTTCAGAACTTATCCAACTTCAATTCGAAATTGATCGATCGGAAGGGAAAAGTCACTCCTTTCGGTTATGGATTGCTCTGAACACACAGAAAACTGTCTTCGACAATACAGTTTCCGTAACAAACACATCCATCCCTCCAATTCCTTCCTTACATTCGCATTATATATAAAAGTATTATAAAAAATCATGTTTTGCAGCGTTTGTACTATGGATCAAAAGTATGCCACACAACACAATCATATAAGCTTCACTGCTTACAGTAATACTATTTACGCACTACTGACATCTTCAATGAGATCATAGCGAATTTCGCATGACGATTTGTGATGATGTGCTATAAACATTGGCTATCCTCTATTATCCAACGAACAAAGTGACTGAAATGAGGCGCGAAAACGATTTCAGCGATCCCTGGAAAGTGTGAATCCCGATGATATATTCCTGATATATTACAGCTGCTACACTGAACAACTTTGGACACAAGTATCTGGAACGGTGGAAACCAAGGACTACATCAGAAATAAGATCGGTCCTGATATGACAAAATAGAAATTAATTTGTGCTTATTGCACGATATGTGGGAAACAGAATTCACACTCGTTTCACAAGATAACTCTATTTTGAAGATTGTAAGTGAAAATACACTCATTGCAAGAATTGTCAGCACTTACTTGGATAGCTAGAAGAGTTAATGTGGTGTCATCGGATGATACATAACCTGCCTTGATCGACAGAACAACAACAGCTTTTCAAAGGACAAAAATATTTTCCGATGCTCTGTTGTACAACTAATCATCATCTTCATTGACAGAAAAAAACAATGGATTCTACATAACAACTACCACTACCTACATATATTATCACCGGACACGTCAACAACACGTTTTTTTACCATGAATATCAAGTAATGTTTATAATCTGTTGGAGTATTTACAACGAATATTTTATATAAAAGCATTAGAATCTCTGGAATGATGTCATCATTAGACATCATAAATTGACACGCGTCTTTTGAAAGTGTTCCTGAGAAGTCCACTGAGAATAGGTGGTGAATGCGACCAGGAAAACTTGAGCAAAGACGGTTTCCTTATAAAAGTAATCGAAGTTTGGTTCGTTCAGATGAGGTGTGCATTCAAGCAAGGCTCAACTTATGATGAGATTCCGAGCTATTCTGGATGTAGTCCATTATGTCTGAATAGGATATGATCGCCAGAGGACGTTGTTCGATGTCAATAACTACCTGAAAATTAGTCAACGCCATTACTTATTCGTAGAAAGAAGTAGAACAGAACAATTGGAAAAGTAAAACACAATCCCAGCAATCTTAAAGAGCCCTATCTTTTCTAACTTCACCTGTGTCACCTGACGTCATGTCGCAAGCCAGAGAAGACCAGTGGATCCCTCTCGTACAAGGAAAACGAGGCATAGCAGTCATTCCATTCGAAGCCTCCGTGAAGAAATCTGATCGTCACACCAGGAATGGAAACAGTCCCGGTGTTCGTTTAACGTTCCGAGAGAACAAGTCAATAGCCCAGGTTCAAGGTTCAGCAGTATATCGCATCGTGTACTGCATACCTGATCTTAGATTCTTCGAGATGAGAAATGAGGTCCCTCATATTCGTTCACTGATGGTGCTCTGAACTCCGGATTATACCATGCCTTCGGGTGTATCGGGATATTCAGAGTACTGAACTTTCTATAGCGCACTGGCGCTAAAAGCATGCTCATCTTGCTTCCGTAGGGTCCGATTCTAATCGCTTTATGCGCATGCGGCGCACTTGCTCTAGATGGAGTTAAAGCTCTTGGGAATCTTGGAGTTTGACTATCCTTGTCAAGTAAAGAGAGGAAGGCTGTTTCACAGAATGATTTGAAAAATGCAAAAGAATCGAATTATATCATACTACAGTGGGAGGGGGGGGGGGATACCCCTCCTTCATTTACTATCAGCCGTTTTTGAGTCTTGCTTTCAGAAAGTGCAAACTAGGTTTGCACTCGATAAATCCGCTTCTAATCAGGGACCGTACGGAGGAGCCAAGTGGCTTGAGATCTGGAAAGCAGGATGGCCATTTCTCCATTGTAGTGTAGTCAGGCAGCTCGCGTTGGCACCACTCTTGATCGAGCCGTCGGCTCTGTGGTTCAGAGTACCATCTTCCTGGAAAAACCACGGCTATTTCAGGAAGCGGAGTCAGGTCAGTGTTCAGTAGGTCTATCGGTATGCTCTCTAAGTATACGCCTTTTTCATGCCGGTACCGGTCGTGAACCAAGTGCGACTTATCTTTGACGGTGAATGAGAGCTTGCACTATCCGATGTTTCCATATGTTTCTATATAGAGTGCCATCGCTTCGTTTGTTCAGAACTGTTTTTGAGTTAGCAGCCTTGTGCATTTTTTAACCTTGCACCGTCTGTTGAGATAGGAAATGATGTGGTATTCCTGCACACGACGATAATAATATTCCAGCTTTTGACTGACAACCCGCCATATCGACAAATTCGTTGAGTCGACCACGACCGAATAGCAAAGGAACCATTTGGATGGTTAAGTCTTTATTAAAACCAGCCTTCATACTGCTTCCTAATTTGTATTTGATTGATTCCGTTTCTATAAGTCAATTGGAAGTTTTCTGTACGTTCAGTAATGAAATCGCAAAAAATTTGACTGTGCTATTTCACCTCTTCCGTGTAACTGATCACAAGTAACATTGAATGAACCTACAACTTCTGATTGATAATGGGAGTCTCACTTTAAGGATTATGCATTTTGCGAGAAAACCTATTTGTGCAACTACTTACTATCGAATAGAGTGTAATAAACCATTTTTGCTCAGAAGCTCCTAAGTTTTGGTGCCTATAATTTTGGGACACACTGCGTATTAAGGACCAGATTCATTATAGTTCAGATTGCAGCTGTTACCGATCCTCCAGCGACAGGGCATGTTTGGCGTCCCGTTACGGTGCTGTAGCAACTGCCTGAAGCAGCACTACGTTATATACATCCGTAAATAGCCGTTCTTAAGCTGACAGTTATATTAATACCAGGTTGGCAACGCACGGTAACGCGTGCATAATATGTCGACAACCGCTCAACTACGATAGGAGTCCGGGAACTTCTCCCCTAACACGGCGTCGCACACGCCGCACCCGCCGCCTATCGCAGGATTGCGATGGAAGATTGGAGCGCGCAATTTGTGAGGTAGGGACTCCTTTAATTATTTGAATTGGCTTGTCGTTCTTTTCAATTCCAATGCGGTCTTGATCGTCGTTGATATAGGAGGAGTCATTTTAATTAAACAAGTCTAATAAACATGAAAACTAAAAAGAAACAGAAGAAAAAACGATTAAATCCAATAAAAAGGCAAGGCAATCAGCGAAAATATTGCGTCATCTCGATTGGCGGGGGGCGGGGTGAACACGGTAATTGCAGTGACATTTGCCGCATGCCGCAAGGGAGAATGCCGCAATCGGGGAGAAGTTCCGTTACCCCTACGATAGAGTCATTCAGCAAAATGTTGGATTATCAGGATAAGAAAGAATCATTAGTGGTTGATCATAGCTCCGTCCACCTCGAGCAGACCCTTCCTACTACGTACACTTGACCACCCTTCTTTCAATAGCTCCTATCCATTTTCTTCGCATTCCATAAAGTTTTTGAAAAGATGAATTTCCGGTCCTAGCCTCACTTTCCTGTGCCAGCTTCGCCCACTTTGAGGTCTCAAGC
>LS997567.1:34562504-34960004 GCA_000469685.2 Haemonchus contortus
AAACAAAAAGTGCCATTTATTACACACTAAGCAGTTACGTTGATGCAGCATGCAGAGCTGAGAAAATTTCACCTTTTTGTTGCACTATTTGGTATTAGCGACTTGGAACTCGGTGAGATCTAATTAATGCTCTGAAAATTTTTCTTTTTCAGATTTTTTTTGCCCTGGTATGGAGGTTCCGATTAACTTCGACGAACAGGAACTGGTGAATGCCCTCATCATTTTGATCATTCAAGTAAATGAGGAATGCCCCTAAACCTTATATATCTGATTTCAATGCTGAAGTCACAAAATTGGTAGGTAAGCGCCCTCCGAAAAAGAGCAAAGAAAATTTCCATGTTTTCTGAATCTATAAGATTGCATGTGTAGGGCCTCTTTTCACCTTTGGGAATTTGTCATCCATATCTAGACATAATTGTAAGGTAATATATGATAATTTTGGGCTTTTTACATAGTTCTACACTAAAGCGTTACTTACCATTACTGAAACTTCCAAGACATCGAGGTAGTTGTTCGGGTGATGCATTAATGCCAACATCACGTCACTTTTGCTTATGACTCCAAGTATACGTCCATATGAGTTAACAACTGGTACACTTGAAATTCTTCTAGAAACTTCGGGATCAGACATTCATTCTTTGATTTTAAAATTAACAAGTGCAAACCTCTCAAGAAGCAGAGTGATCGCTTCTTCACACGTGGCGGTTTGCCGTACATAAAGTGACAAAGGTAATCACAACAACCTACTTATTTCAAAATACTGCTATCTCTGAGCTTCATTTAAACTTGTTGTCGTTTTGTGTACTTTTCGAGGCTCTTTGCTCTTCACTTTTACTGGTGAGCTTTCGGCATATATTGCCTTCGTCAGACCTTAATTATTTACAATACATTGTTGCATACAATCAGTCACTATCAGTTACAATACAAAACACATCGAATCATACCAAGTCAACCGGAAATGTTGGCGGAAAAAGGGAACTCCAAGGAAAAATGCACACTGCTCTTGTCCTGAGGCGACTAAGTGTTATCACTTAATCAGTCTCAGTAGGTCACGCATCTCCTCTTTCGCATTGATTTCCGGCTTGATGCGGTATATTTCCCGTGCCTCCATGATTTTCCTTTCCAGTGGCCGTACCAAATATCGATGCAAAACCCTCACATCAAAGGATGGAGCGCTTTCTTTCTCGTGCCTGAGTGTACGGTACCTGGAAAAACTGCTGTGTGGATAGGCAGCGGGATTGGCTAACGCTCTTCTATGTTCATCCAGACGGATCTTCAGCGGTCTCGCGGTCTCCCCCACGTACTTTTCTCCACATCCTCCACATTGAATCAAATAGACTCAGAAGTTCACAGATCTTCTCAGAAGTGCAGTATCGACACGACTGTTCGTGGCACCGTTTTTCGTAGATTCGGGACGATGTAAGGAGATCCTTCAGTGTAGGGGGAGGTCGGAAAACAAGTCGAATGGGAAGCTGAGAGTTCTCGACGATGCTGTTCACCTCACGTGCCATTTTGTCGTTGACAAAAGGCACAATGAGGCTAACACCATCAGCCGTCCTGTGCGGGACCCAGGTCTTTGTATTGTCCTTGAAGTATCCGTTGCTTTCATGGATACTTTTAATTTTAGCATCGACAACTGAATCCTTTCGCGTTCCAAGCTGCTCCTTCGTTTTCAAAAGATTCCAGACGACGTTTGCCTTCATATAAGCAGGATGTGCGCTTCTAGAATGCAACAATATGTTCGACGAGGCACTTTTTCTATACCATAGGTGTTCCTTATGACCTTCACTTATTCGTGTCTTCGCATTGAGGATAACGTTTCATCAATATAACGTTTGTAGAACAAAATTCCACTAGTTAATGATGACTTTTCGATGTGGTCCAAGAAGATGACTGCTAACACAGGTGCTATGCGGTTACCCATGGCAAGGTCTCGTTTTTGCTTGTAGAACTTATTGTCGAAGCAAAAGATGTTGCATTCCAGTGCTGCTTCGATGAGACCCTTAAGTTCGCTGAGGGAAAACCCCATCATCGTGATATGGTCTTTGTTATCCTCGATGAGAGATAAGACAGCTTGCACTGCTCCCTCGTTATTTACGTTCGTGTATAAGGATACTACATCAAAGCTCGAGAAAGAAAGCGCTCCATCCTTTGATGTGAGGGTTTTGCATCGATATTTGGTACGGCCACTGGAAAGGAAAGTCATGGAGGCACGGGAAATATACCGCATCAAGCCGGAAATCAAGGCGAAAGAGGAGATGCGTGACCTACTGAGACTGATTGAGTGATAACGCTTAGTCGCCTCAGGACAAGAGCGGTGTGCATTTTCCCTTTGAGTTCCCCGCCGACAGGTCCATTTCCCCTTTTCCGCCAACATTTCCGGTTGACTTGGTATGATTCGATGTGTTTTGTACTGTAACTGATAGTGACTATTGTATGCAACAATGTATTGTAAATAATTAAGGTCTGACGAAGGCATTATACGCCTAAAGTTCACCAATAAAAGTGAAGAGCAAAGAGCTTCGAAAAGTACACAAAACGACAACAAGTTTAAATGAAGCTCAGAGATAGCAGTATTTTGAAATGTTTGAAATTCCTGCAGAGCCGTTTTAATATTTCTCGGGAACTCTTTGCTACCTTATTACAATATGTTGCTCACCACCAGCACGCTGTATTTCATAATGCATCGCTTCAATTCCAATACACGTGCAAGAGCGAGCGCATTTTCCCCAGTTTTATCACAAACCGATTCGTGCACTTCCCATATCAGAACAACCGCGATCTCCAGTCAAGGATTCTCAGCTTGAAAGTCGCTCTTCTTAACGCATGTATAGCCGAACGTCGTCGTCAAAAATCATTCTGCATCCGTGGAATTGTTTTTTCTCGAAACCGATTACGTTCGGAACTTTGTGTGGAAGCGTGGCAGAAATTATCTTTAGAAAACCAGAGGATATGCTCCTATTTACGAGAAGATCAAAAATGCCACTTCGAAAGAAAGCTGAACTTGCTGAGATCGCGTCAACAGTCATCCCAGCAATCACATTTTATCACAGTAAATGCTGTTCCACCAGCACGTCATGTGGTTATTGGGACAAATGAAGTTGATAATGATACGGCTGCAGTGCTCAATCTAGGACCATCATTTGCGATAACACCGAGGGTCAACAACCAAGTATTTGACGCTGCGCTTTGTGGAGTGCATCAATTTGCTTATCAGGTACGCTGGAGAACACATAGTGGACCGACCGTACTTGACCAGCAAGCGACTTTAATGTCACTGATGCCATTTAAAGGAAAGTATATAAGAATGCCACCATCTTCACGTGAAATCGACTATAAAATTGCGAACCTCGAGCACGGGATTCAACGAGTTTATCGGAACACGATGAGTAAGCCTTATCGCAGTAATCTGACCCCAATTGAACGCAGAGGGGTGAAGAAACTACTGCAAGCGAAGGAGGTATTGAGGTACACCGTTGGAGACAAGTGCGGCTCTTTCGTAGTGATGCCACAAACGATGGATAAGGCTCTCACCAACAAAGTGCTCTCAGACGACACCGTGTACGAATAAAGCACTTTGTCTGCTTTTGAATCAGTGGGCAAAAGAGTGAAGAACGTGATGTCGATTGTGAAGAAACGAACAAGTCCTGAAATGGCAAAACGACTCTACGGTACGGTCCCAACAGTGCCGACGCTCTACAACTTGGTGAAGACCCACAAAATTCCGGCCAACACAAACACAATGACCCTCCTATGGACTGAGATCAGGACGGGACCGATTATCGCGTCTTGTGGTGGACCACCAGACGGATTAAGCAAGCTCTTAGTTCGTTTGCTCTCGCCACTCCTCCGTTACGTGGGAGCACACATTGTGAATGTGGAGGAATTCATTTTGGCGCTTCACCAATGTCCAGTACCGACGGGAGCCTTCTATGCGAGCTTTGATGTAGTATCCTTATACACGAACGTGAATAACGAAGGAGCAGTGCAAGCTGTCTTATCTCTCATTGAGGATAACAAAGACCATATCACGATGATGGGATTTTCTCTCAGCGAACTTAAGGATCTCATCGAAGCAGCACTGGAATGCAACATCTTTTGCTTCGACAGTAAGTTCTACGAGCAAAAACGAGGCCTTGCCATGGGTAACCGCATAGCACCTGTGTTAGCAGTCATCTTCTTGGACCACATCGAAAAGTCATCATTAACTAGTGGAATTTTGTTCTACAAACGTTATATTGATGAAACGTTATCCTCAATGCGAACGAATAAATGAAGGTCATAAGGAACACCTATGGTATAGAAAAAGTGCCTCGTCGAACATATTGTTGCATTCTAGAAGCGCACACCCTGCTTATATGAAGGCAAACGTCGTGTGGAATCTTTTGAAAACGAAGGAGAAGCTTGGAACGCGAAAGGATTCAGTTGTCGATGCTAAAATTAAAAGTATCCTTGAAAGCAACGGATACTTAAAGGACAATACAAGGACCTGGGTCCCGCACAGGACGGCTGATGGTGTTAGCCTCATTGTGCCTTTTGTCAACGACAAAATGGCACGTGAGGTGAACAGCATCGTCGAGAACTCTCAGCTTCCCATTCGACTTGTTTTCCGACCTCCCCCTACACTGAAGGATCTCCTTACATCGTCCCGAATCTACGAAAAACGGTGCCACGAACAGTCGTGTCGATACTGCACTTCTGAGAAGATCTGTGAACTTCTGAGCACCGTCTATTTGATTCAATGTGGAGGATGTGGAGAAAAGTACGTGGGGGAGACCGCGAGACCGCTGAAGATCCGTCTGGATGAACATAGAAGAGCGTTAGCCAATCCCGCTGCCTATCCACACAGCAGTTTTTCCAGGTACCGTACACTCAGGCACGAGAAAGAAAGCGCTCCATCCTTTGATGTGAGGGTTTTGCATCGATATTTGGTACGGCCACTGGAAAGGAAAATCATGGAGGTACGGGAAATATACCGCATCAAGCCGGAAATCAATGCGAAAGAGGAGATGCGTGACCTACTGAGACTGATTGAGTGATAACGCTTATTGTTAGTCGCCTCAGGACAAGAGCGGTGTGCATTTTCCCTTTGAGTTCCCCGTCGACACGTCCATTTCCCCTTTTCCGCCAACATTTCCGGTTGACTTGGTATGATTCGATGTGTTTTGTATTGTAACTGATAGTGACTGATTGTATGCAACAATGTATTGTAAATAATCAAGGTCTGACGAAGGCATTATATGCCGAAAGCTCACCAATAAAAGTGAAGAGCAAAGAGCTTCGAGAAGTACACAAAACGACAACCTACTTATTGTGCAATGGCTAATGAACTCCAGTAAACTAAGAGCAACTAACTCTCCCTACCATGGTACATATTGATCTGGTTTTGAAAACATATTCACTAATTTGAAAGATTAGACTTCAACTACGTTAACGTTCCAGAAGACTATCGAACGGGGAAAAAACTTGCATTATGAAGTGGTTGGAGCAGTCAGTCTTGTGGAGCAACGACACTAACGGTTCTTTTTCTAGCAATTTACAACCAGGAGCAAAATTAATGAATGTCTCCACGTTGTTTCAAGCATGTGCTTCTCTGACGCTCGAATCCTACTTTTGTTGGTAAGCTTTTAGCATACAGGGGTGCCCAAAAAAAAAGAGACACCATGCATGGGGCCTAATCCAGGGCGGAATACGTCGCACCGATTGAAGTAGCAGAAGAATGTGATTGAGTTAATTGTACTAAGAATGTTGCTTGATGAAAGGAAGCAGGAACCCGTGTGGTTCCTATATCGGCATCAAAATATGAAGCCGTCTGCCATTGCGGACGCGCTCAAGACGACATATGGGATATCGGTCGGCAACAAGCAGATACGCAACTTTCCCAATCGAGTCGCCACGGACAGATTTCTGGGCAACGTCGCAGGATCTGGAAGACCGCTGACTTCCTGTAGCCCCGACAATTCCGCAATGGTCTACGACGTCGTGGGGGCGAGTCGATCTCGCCGACCTCAGACGACATCAAAGTTGCGTGGCAAAAACTTTCGATTTCGTCCGTGCGGAAGGCCACTGAAGAATTACGTGATCGAGTACAACGTGCTCTTGATTTTGCGGGTGGTAATATTCAGTCAGGGTTTAATAAAGTTTGATTACATTGGTGGTACAAGCCGAGCAGTGAAAGTGTCTTTTTTTTTTGGGCACCCCTGTATAGTGCACTCCTTACAATGCAATACATAGTTACATGGAATAAGTCAAGTATCAGTCATGACATGAACGTCACAACGAACCAGAAATGGTGAAGTTAGTGAAGTTAGGAAGTGGTTCGGCCTCAAGAAGTCACTCGCCTCCTCTAATGCGTTAATTCTGATGCTTTATTTTTCCCCTCGCTTTCTCCCAATTTTCTCTCTCAAAAGCAGTAGCAACCATTTCTTCAAGACCCCCACATCAAAGAAAGCAGCGCTTTCCTCCTCATGATTCCATATGGGGCGCACGGATTCGCTGCTGCGTGGTTAAGCAATGGGACCGATCAACGCTCAGCTGTACTCGACCATGCGAATCCACAATGGTCTTGCTTTTCTGACCTGTACTTTTCCAAACACATTTGCATCGATTCAAATAGATCAATGGCTTGGAGTTCGTATGTCATCTCAGATGTGTAAATTTGAGACGTTGCTTGAAGATCTTTCAGTACAGGGGAAGGCCTCAAAGCAGTTTGAATGGGAGACTAGCGGTTTCTCACTACTTGATTCACCCAACGTGCCATTCCACTACTAAGGAAAGGCACTCTTAGGCTTACTCCGTCTGTCGACATTTGTTGAAGGTCACCGTAGTCCTCAGAAGGTCCATAACCTACGAAAATTTAACCAGAATTTCAACATCAGGAGCTGAATCTCTTCGTGTACCATTCTGCTCTAGTGTTCTAAAAAGATCTGCCTGCAAAGAAAATGAATGTCATAAAATGCAACGATATGTCCGACAAAGCTGAAGGTGACGTACACGTCCCAAGCAATACGATGACTATTGTCATCTACAGATTGACAAACAAAGTAAGACTCATGGTGAATTTTGTCGTGACTTTGTAATGCTCTGGCCAAGAAGGTTTGCACGGCGGCAATCTAGTGGTGGGATTTCTGATGCCCACCGCATCTGTGGGTAGGTTAAGTGCGCATGCGAATGCTCGGATGTGTATCACCTCAGTCTCGACTGGCTGCGAGGACAGAAAGGGCACGAGCACAAAATGGAGAACAAGTAGACGGACGCCCGAGCTTGAGTGACTACAGAGAATTCCGGCGGCCATGAGACGAAGAGCGACATGGTGAAGTGTGCGAACTGAACGAGGAAGGGTTACGCGTTAGATAACCATGAGTATCAAAAGTAATACTTCATGTAATATTACGCGTAAACATGAAGAGGTGCATAACACCGATATGAGCGTGTATAAAGGTGGCAGAAATAAGATAAAGAGAAGCATAAGTACAGTGATGGATGCTGATTACGTGGTTAATTACCAGTGATTACCTAAATGGTAAAACTTGGATAGTGAAGAAATATCTGTGTTGACGAAAAACTGACAAGTAAATGGCGAAAGGCCTGCACTCCAGCCTTCTATAGGCTTCCACACTAGACGCACAGTTTTGATTGTGGCGCGTAGCTTGAACTTGGTACGCGACACGGTCTCCTCACACCTGTTGCCTTTGAGCACGTTTGCTCGAGGTCGTGAAAAGTCACACATTTCGTTAGCGGTAAAATGGAAGTGAGATGAATCATGTTGTGAGAAAACCCATAGCGTCCAATCAACTCGTTCTGCGACCACTTCGTGAACCGAAAGACCTAACATTGTCTCGAACCTATACATCTAAAATGATCTGCGAAATTTGAGGCATTGTCTATATGGTTCAGTGCAGAGAATTTGGAGGTGAGCAGTGTTTACAGGCATCGCACACATTTAAGCATGAGAGGAAATGCTCTATCCTTCCATGCTAGGGTTTTAATTTCATATTTGGTACGACCTTTGAAATGGAGAATCATTGAAGCACTGGAAGAATGACGCATCAGACCAAAATCGATGCGAAGGAGAAGACTCGTGACTTCCTGAGACAGATTGCATGAAAGCACTTTGTCGCTTGAAGGTTAGAGCGATGCAGAAATGTATTGCCATTAACGTCTGACAAAGGCAATGAATGCTGTAAGCTTACCAACATGAACAGAAGAAATCCAAAGCTTAAAGAACACATGTCCTAAGGAAAAGTCGATGTATGCAAGATATATGTAGCAAGATTGTGAAATGTGTTCAACGTTCAAAAGTAATGTTCAAGATCATGGGTACCGATTATATGCGATTTTACCAAAAGTTGATGATCAAACGTATTTCGCAGTGCATGCCCTTCCTAATAATAAATAATTGTGAGTTACTTCGCCTCACCTTAGAATATGCGAAAACCGCGCAAGGGCGGGGAAGTCCGTGTCGATCGATCAATTCAGGACTAGGATTTCTAATCCATTTACTGCCGCAATAATTGCGCTGGTTCCATTTCGTAACATAGCCGAGTTTGAAAAAAGTGAGAATAGTTCTTTTTATCCCTCTTATCACGCTTTGTAGTGAGTACTGAGTTGTACGCTTTGCTAGTGAACTGAGGAGACTATACGGAAGCAGACAAAGTTTCCCATGCGATAAATTCAGAGAGCAGCACAGATCGGAATTTTAGGTTGACTTTCAGTAATAAAAGGCATTTGCATATAAAGATCGCACTTTAATTTCTTGCACCATACCACAAAAACCCACGGAGAACTAAAATTTAGGGAAGCGGCTCACTATTCCGTCGTATGATACAGAGTTTTGTAAGTCGCAAAATGTAGTTCGAAACTTTAACCAGAAATTCAACGGGCGCGGCTTACAGGAGTTATCGCGATGGAAGAATGTCATGCAGAGGCTTCACTGCCGTTCCTATCGTGCGCAGAAATTTCGCCTCAACTCCTATTTCAACAGACACTGCAGGGCCAGAAAATGCAGAAAGTTGCAGACCCACTTGAGTGATGACACGCAACCCTTTGCCGTTTTCTCTGGATAAAAAAATTTTTACGATAAAACCATCCCCCAGCAACCAAAAACGTTCGCGTTCCGGAAAGAAACATCTAGCGTGTAAATCTTACAAAAAGGTTGTAATCAGAACAGTAAAACGTTGTTTTTCGAGGAAATAACTGGCGAGGGAAGCAGCTCGTGGTTTCTTTGGTGAAGGCTTGAAAATTGATCAAGACCAAAACTCAAATAGCGTACTGATGGAAGTAATGAAGCACTGAAATGAAATTAAAATGCGACTGTAGCATGTTGTAGCACATAGTGTTAGCTAGCGTGCATAGAAATTCCGTCGTCTTTCGCAGCTGAGAAGTTACAAATATATCGCTATAAATCGGCGCCAATAATTTTGGGACACCCTGTATATAGAGAGATAGTTCATTAGGTCGACATTTCATTGAATATTACTATACTCCTATAGGAATGGTGAATACGAAGAATACATCAAGATGTCTTCCACCGACAACGAATTGGCAGGTAGACAGAGTGGTGGGCGATCCACTTGTTTTTATATTACATCCTACCACGATCTGTTCTGGCATAGGCCAGAACCCACGGTCACCCCCGCTCCTCAGGGGGGGGGGGGTGACCGTGGGTTCTGGCCTATGCCAGGCCTCGGGGCTTAAGTAACCACTTGCCTCGCACACGACCCGCATCAGGGTGTTTGGTTGCTTAGTAATAAATATATACCACTGAACCTTCGTGTTTATTTGTTCGTTCGTCATCAGAGAGACAACAATTTCTCCGACTACATAAAAGACGCCACCCTTCCGCCTAGACACCACATTTTTTGGTGCATTGGCTAAAGCCGTTTTAAGGTCAGCAAATCGCCTGTCCTTGGGACTCAGTCAGCCCAAAAAACCGCAAACAACAGCTCTGCGAAGAACAGTGTTATTGTTGTTTGTTGTATTCCTAGTCGAATTTAACAGACATATCTCACTTGATGCTCAAAAGCAGCGAGTTACTTGCTAATTCCACCGGACTTAGCTTACCTTTTCCTTATTGAAAGGCAATCGTTCGAAAGCAGCGCACTTTCACTTGCTAAATCACAGCAAGTACGTTATCACTAATAAAACAACCGCTCAACAGCAGCGAAGTAAGTAAAGGAAATAAGTAGAAATATCAATATGGCACTCTATTTTTACAAAAAACCAATTATTGCTAGCGCCACAGCCCTAGACACTCTGTTACAAAAATATCAGTGCTATGGAGCAAACCTAGAGTATCCGGAAAACGAGGAGAAACTTTACAAAAAAGCTCTAGCAAACGTTACCCTTTTATCGTCAGCAATTAGTCGTATAAGGACCGCTGTCGAGACTATTCAAGAAAGAGTCGATAAGATAGAGAATCATTATGCTAATGCAAAAAAGACTGATCAAAAAGAACTCATTATAGATGTTTAGGAAATTGAAGAAGAATCTCAATACCCACAACACTTAGCGAGTGCTGAGGCCTTCATTCACATATTGGAAGCTCAGTTAACTGAAGCTAAAGTAAATTTGGCAAAAGCTCAGAGAAAACTAAAACTACCCTCAGCCAATAATGACAGTGAAGGATCATCAACTCACAGTAACAATCAGACAAGTTGGTCTCAGGGAAATTCGGAGGAGCCGAATTCTGAGAGCACCTCAAGAATGCGGTCAATCAAACCGTCCAATATCAGCCTACCGAAGTTTTACGGTAGCGAAGAAGAATTCCCAGAGTACTGGGCAGTTTATGAATCCCTCATTCACTCAAGCTCAAGCAATGACCTGAGCACAACTGAGAAGATAATTCTACTCAAAGACAGCTTGAGAGGGAAGACCGAAAGAGCCATCAAAGGAATACAGCCGATAGCAAAAAATTATGAGTGGATTGTGCAGACTCTCAAAGACAAATTCGGCAACCGACCGGTCAACGGGTCAAAAATAGTGCAGAAAGAATCTTCGACTAGAAAACTGCCGCACACAATGCAAAAAGCTGTGATGACGGCTTGGACTCCATCAAAGCACTTCTGAACCAAGTGGTCTCCACGGACTATGACATCAGAGCCATTAGCGAACCTATGTGGACTGAAACAATAATAAAAAAGTTCCCTTACACAGTAATGAAGGACGTTCTAGCAAAATATCAGGACGACAAAAATATTACAATAGGGAATCTCATAACCCTGTTGGAAAAAGAAACTCTTCGTCGAGACACATTGGGGCTCCAACAGCGAGCATACCAAGGGAACTACAGTAGCGCTCAAAAGTCTTCGGTGAAATTCTTTGACGCTTTTTCGTTCATAACTTTTTTCTTAGTAGACCGAATGACACGAAATTTGGATATGTCTAACTAGAGCATATTTCACCCTACCCAACCCTACTTCACTGCAAAGCTGCAATATTCACAGGTAGAGTAAGGTGTTTGTTGCGGTAGCACATTTTGCTAAAACTAAAGTTGTTGACGTTTGCACTTGTTCGCACCTTATGTGCGTTTTCCTCATCTATTGTGATCGGTGTTACCGCTCGTACACTTAAGACATGGCAAAAAGGAAAGGACTCTTAGAAGGATCACCATCCGTATTTCCAGTTGTTTTTTTGTTCAAGCCCTCTAGGATACCTGGACATAGTCAGATTGCAGGTTAATAGTGGTAAATATTCACAATACATCCACGCTCCGCATATAGAAATTTCGCTTGATTAGATCCAGTAGGAAAGGAGTTACGACTGAAAAGTACGGATGAAGAAACATTTCACCGAAGACTTTTGAGCGCTACTGTAGGTCCACTAATGAACCTAGAACACAAAACCAAAGGTTCACCCAAACCTGCGTCTTCTGCGGACGCAACAATCACCATTCTGCACTGTGCAGAACAGTCACCGATATCCAAAAAAGGCGCGATATCGCCAAGGAAAAACGAAAAAAAATAACCACTTAAGCAATCAATGCAGCAAGCCTAGTTGTCCCAGCTGTGGCCAAAAACATCACCAAAGCATATGTCTGGCGAGCAGACCTGCCGGCACCCATGCCAGAACCCCACCGGCAAATCCCAGGCCAGCTAGAAATGAGTCTAATCAACAAAACTATGGCAGCAGACCACAGCAGTCTAATACCAGGCCTTACAACCGTTATAGCAATGATGCTAGGAGAACACAACAGACCAACACAGGTCACTCAAGTTAAACAGGATTACGACCGCTCTACGATCGACACCAGTAAAAATAAACAAATGATTCTTATGACAGCAGAAGGTAACCTCTGGAATAACAGAAGCGGAAGACTCTTTTTCATCGATACTGGAGCTCAAAAAACTATAATTGAAAAAAACATAGCAGATGATTTTGAGCTCCCAAAGCTCTCTACAGAGACCTGCATAATGTCAGGCATCGGAGGATACGTAGAACGATTTAGTAGCACAACTGTGCCTCTGAAAGTTCAAACCGCATACGGAAAAAGAGGTGCACTTTTCTGTACAGACCAAACCAGTCATAACTGGAGGATTCTCTTCAGTCAAGTTAACTCAGCAAGACGCCAATTTCCTCGAGCAGCACCAAATCTGCATCGCAAATTCAAAGTTCCAAGAAGAACAGCAAGTCCCCAAAATTTTAGTCGGACTTGACAGATATTATGACTTAGTTATGGAAGATGAGGTTCCACAGAGCACTACTTCAGGATTGCGTATTGCAAAAACCCTTTTCGGGCCAGCAAATTATGGTCGCGGCAAGTTAGATAGTCCGGTAGGAAGCCAGCCTATTTCCTTCGGATTGACGGCTATTCATGAAGGCTCGGAGAGCCAAATGTTAGAGAAACTCTTTGAACTTGAGGGCCTCGGAATTTCTTCCGATGACTGTGCTTCGGACGATGAAGTTCAGCAGTATTTCGAAGACTACTCAAACTCAATATCGTTTGATAATGGCTATGTCACAGCAGCATTTCCCCTAAAATGCAATTTTGCACAATTAGAGGACATCTATTCTGTCGCTATCAAATGACTGGCATCTCTTCAGAATCAGTTAAAAATGCACAGTGACCAGGCGTTTTGGTATTCTAAGATCCTTAACGACTACGAAAACCATGGAATAATCGAACGAGTTTTCGAAAAAGATCAAGATGCTGTAGGCACATATTATACGCCTCGTTCAGCCGTGTGACGGCCCCACAAGGCAACACCCCTGAGGATAGTATTTGATGCCTCATCTAAGAAAAGGGGACAGTTCTCGTTGAATGATGTTATTCACCAAGGCGAATCATTCGTGTACAAAATCCATGACATTCTCATTTCAAGTCGCTTCAGCAAATACTTGTTACTCTGCGACATCGAGGCCGCGTTCACACAGATTAGGCTTAAAGACGTACACAAAGACTTATGCCGCTTTCTCTGGGTGAAAGATACCACTAAGCCTATTATAAGGTCGAACATAATAGAATACCGCTTTAATCGCTTACCATTCGGTATCACTTCGTCACCCAGTATACTAAATATGGCGCTTCTAGCATTCTTACGCTCAGCAGAAATAAGCAGAAATCTATATGTAGACAACATTCTACTCCAAGCACAAACTGAAAGGCAGGCTCTTCAAAAATACGAAGAATCGAAGACCTTGCTCTCAAAAATCGGTATGAATCTCCGAGAGTACATTTCTAACTCAAACAATGTCAACATGGCCATACCAAAAAGCGACCGGGCTTCATCTGGTGAATTGAAACTTCTTGGCGTTCATTACGATACGGAGGATGACCGCTTCACCGTAAAGACAAACTTCGAAATGGAGACGACGCTGATGAAAAGAGATATAGTTTAGCCAAATAAATTCTGTATACGACCCGCTCGGTGTTGCTGGTCCTCTATTAATTGAACTGAAATCTTTAATGAGGGAAATCTTTATCAGGCATTCAAGTTGGGATGACCGCATCTCTACAGAATTCCACAAAAAATGGAATACGTTATGTGCAGCAGTCAACAACGCTGAGATAACAATCCCAAGAGTTCTCAGCGTAGAGAAAAATCTCTTAAAGATGCTTGTCTATGGGTCTTTGCGGATGCTAGCAAGGAAGCTATAGCGACATGTTCCTACATAGTTTTTCAAGACAAAACAACTTCCCCTTTTGCAAGTGGAAAAGCCAAGTTGTCGCCAAAGAAAACACCACAAACCATTCCCAGGTTGGAACTTCTAGGAATACTTATCGCTCTTCGTCTTGGATGTTCTATCCTAAGGACGAATAACTACCTCATTAGAGAAATAGCAATTGTGAGTGATAGCGAAATAGCACTGTGCTGGTTGAAGTCAAACCGAAAATTGCCACTATTTGTAGCAAACCAACGCGACCAAATCACGGCATTGAAAGCTAGCCTTGAAGACAAGAAATGCAACGTGCAATCTATGCATGTGCCCACCAACTTAAATCCCGCCGATGCAGGTACCAGAGGACTGAGCTCCAAACAAATATGCGACCATATGTGGATACAAGGCCCTAAATGGCTGTCGAACAGTAAGACAGCAACATTGGCCAGGCCAATCGATCAAATTACAGCTCAAGAAAATGAAAGCAATACAATTCACGTTAGGCTGACAAATGCCACAACATCCAGTCAGGATCAGAACGAAACGTTTATTAACGTACGTCGCTTTTCGTCCCTGAAAATATTGCTACGTACAGTAGCCAGAATAGGGAAGAGCCTTCTCAAATGGGCCAGTCGCACCAACGACAGAAACGTAGTCCACATCAAACTCTGCTGGGCAAACAGGTTCGAAGTAGACCCACAGATATCGGCCCATGACATTCGAACAGCAGAAAATACTATAATACAGCAAATTCATAAAGGAATAGACTGCAAAAAACTACAAAAACGATTCCATCATCACGATTCATCATCATACGAGATTGTGATGGGATCATTAGACATGCATCGGGGCTACAGAATTCGTTGCTACCTCTAGACGTGGTTTCACCCGTATTTTTACCTCGCGATGTACCCTTCACGACACTGGTCTTGCAGGACATACACAGATATAATGCACACTGTGGTAAAGAGCAAACACTTCCATTGCTAAGAAATCGATGCTGGCTACCGCGCCCATCGAGCTTAATCAGAAAGATCATCGACAACTGCACTGTTTGCAAGCGTTGGCAAGGGCTACATTTCGCAGCTCCAGAAATGCCACCACTCCCGAATGATAGGGTCAGAGCGAGCAGACCCTTCGCTAACACAGCTTGTGACTTTATAGGTCCATTTACAACAAAAAGTAACGAAAACATGTATGTCTGTCTTACTACTCGCGCTGTGCACTTTGAAGTTGTAGAAAACATGACAATAGGAGCATTTCTCAACAGTTTCATCCGTTTTGTCTCAAGACGCGGTGTACCTTTGCTAATGCGGAGCGATTGCGGCTCTAATTTCAAACTCCCGAAAATGATCTCAAAAATGTTTGAAAACAGCAACAGCGATAACCCTTTGATGTCATACTGTGCTTCTGTCGGTATCAGATGGATCTTCAACCCACCAGCAAGCCCATGGATGGGCGGTGTTTGGGAAAGACTGGTTGGTTCAGTCAAAAAGTGCCTAAATAAAAGTGTCGGTCGTAGAAAACTATCCTATACCGAAATGAGCACAGCGATGGCAAAAATAGAAGCTATCATTAGCACTCGTCCTCTGACGAAAACAAATTTGACGGACATTTCCAAAATCCCGTTGAGACCGGTCGATTTCTTTCAAGGAAACATGAAATTTTCACTTTCTTGCCCTGATACCCTCACAAATGATGACGAAGAGTATGATCCAGACTTGGTTCAAACAGTAAAACAGGCCAAAGGAGCGGTGGAATCTTCTGAAAGAATTGCTACCAAATTTTGGGAAAGATGGAGCAATGAGTATCTGCTCTGCTTGAGAGATTCGCAGAAACAACATCTCAAACAAAAAAGACATTTTCCTAGGAATGCCCCTGAAGTCGGGGAGATCGAACTCATTAGTGATGATTTCCTGCCTCGTGGCAGCTGGTCCTATGGAAAGGTTTGCGAAATAATCTCGAGCGCTGATGATCTGATAAGATCAGCAAAGGTACTGCTACCGAATAGAAAAATACTCCATCGCCCATTAAATAAGCTTTATCTTCTTGAAATAAGAAGTTCTGAGATCCCCGTCCCACCCAGGCCCGTCAAAAAAGTCACAGACACTCCTCGAGTGAAACTAGAAAGAAAATCAAAAAATAGAGCATACGAAGTTATTCGTGACTTCGAAAATAACCTCGAAAATTCGCAAGATATGGTAGTTGCAACCGAAATGCAAGTGACACGGTCGACTCATAGGCGACCCATCAACAATAACTCTTCACTATTGCCAATGGCAATGCTCATGGCAATAATGCACTTAACATCAGCAAATGCTACGAGCATCAAATGTCACCAGAGGTAATCATACAGCCACCGAATAACAAGTACAATCTATGTTTCAACAAAGAATGTAGAGCATTCACAGATACAACTGGTGAAATAAGATTCAAGTTACCTGTATCACCAGTGAACGAAAAAGTAAACGTGAACCTGAGTGATACCACTTTCTCGCAATCATTATCATGTGAATCTCCCGATTTCTGCCTGCAATCCAGCAGAATTCTCTCGAAATCACTACTGGGAAATCCACACTGTTGGCCAATCGGCGCTAAAATATCAGTGGCGATAATAACGCTTATCGCTACTATCACAGTTATGATCATTTCTTAGACGCTAAAGCATCTAGCCCGGTCTAAGAGTCGGTGCGAACCCACCATAATGGGCGAAGGACCAGCAGAATCACGCACAATAGAAATGAACATATTCCATTCATATCGACCGACACCGCTTGGCGGTCGTATTACAGCAGTAGCAGTAGTACTGTTCATGATAGTAGGTCTAGGCAGCGCATGCCGAAGTGGGCTATCCAGACATCATGCTGAGCTGGTTTGCAGCCAGGATGATAAGTGCTCTTACGAAATTGGGCGCGAAATTCTTTTCAATAAGTTGCAAAGGAAACAATGCATCGAAATTCATCTTCGAAATAAAACGGTTGGTACGATAAGTATAGAGGTGAGAGCCGTTCATTTCACCTGCACCAAAACGTCCAAGTTCTTCACAAAGAACACGCAACATAAAATATTTTATTCCCATCGATGTGCAGAGATGGGGTCATGTTCACAAAACAAATGTGACTCGCTGAAGCCCAACGAAACAGTTGCAGAACTTCATGGTTCCGGAGTTTACCCAGGATATTCTGCCTGTGATTATTCCAATGGAGGCTTACATTCTGGATGCCTCTTACCGACTTCTTCTTATGTGTCTTCTAGAGAGTAGCTCATATCCCCCTCACTGAAGCATTTATGAAGTATTCGAATGCCAAGACTGGTCTCCGTCCATTCATCTTGAGATCCTAAGCCATATGTTCGGCAGAACAGTACAAGAGCGGTATAGCATACTGCCATATCAGACAACAGACGTGAAGATCATGAATACCACAGCAGTCACTGTGCAGATGCCCTCGCAATCGCCGAAGAGTAAAACGTATGCCCAGATCGACCTATTTGCTAAACTATTAATGGTCAGCCAACTTGATAACTTGTTTGAAAATAAGTAAAAATATTGGCAATTTTCACTAGACCGTGAATCCTAGATGTCCCTATTTTGGCCAGTGAAGAAAATCGAAGTAAAGTACGTAGCGCACCCTGAAGCAGAGCGCTCTTTGAGCAGATATGTAGGGATTGCCGTTCGACTATGATTCTCATTGCAATGCAAGTTGTTGATGCGTCAAATTAACAATGTTCCATTTTCTTTTCAAGGAGTGCAGTAAATTCTACAAATCAAGAATAAAATCGTGGCATGAACCTTACTCTGTCAACAGCAATATGTAAGTACTTATTTTGCGGGTGTCACATCACGACAAACTCAAATGAATTGAGTAAAACAAATGCCAACTAGGCAAACAGTTGATTTCCAAAAAACAAGTTGGTGGGGCAGAATTAATAAGCACCAGATTTGGTGAACAGAAAAACTGCATTTGCTTCGATGTATTCTGAAAAAGCGAACTTCGCGGAAGCGCACAGTTGTAGATCAGCATGTTCGAAAAAGGAGGGTGATCCTGATTCGAGTAACGTCCTCCACCTTCAATATTGCCAAACGGGCCTCCAAGTCACCAAATACTCTCCCTGACTGTGGGCTCTGTTAGAATTATAAACCATGATAAAATTCCTTTCAAAGACACGGTTCATCATAAAAATAGCCACTGAGTTCCTCCTCTAATAATACTCAGTGGCCCCCAAGAGTAATAGAAAGGAACCTCTCGCGCTCAAAAACTCGACGATTAGGGCACAGTGGAAACCCTCTTCCCGGCTCGCGCGGCATTCCCGCCACTCAATCGATATCACGTCAGACGAGTGTTGAGGCGATCCAGATTGCAATTATTCGTTCTGAGAACTACACACGATCAGCTGATCGCCGAGTGACGAGGCGATGTTTTTCCCCATTCTCTTTCCCTCTGATATTCTTTTTGCTGCCGCGACCCCTTATTTGATTTTCTACCCCAAAAGGCTGATAAAAGTGAGCTACTTTGCTGTTATTAGGATTTTTGTTTACTTATGTTTATCAGTGGATGAATTTTTGCTTACCGTATCATTTATTTGCACCAGGACCGACACGTACGCAATGACCCTTAATGTATTGCTGGACCAAACGCCGGGTCCGGGAACTTCTCCCCTAACACGGCGTCGCACATGCCGCACCCGCCGCCTATCGCAGGATTGCGATGGAAGATTGGAGCGCGCAATTTGTGAGGTAGGGAGTCCTTTAATCATTTGATTTGGCTGGCCGTCCTTTTCAATTCCAATGCGGTCTTGATCGTCGTTAATATAGGAGAAGTTATTTTAATTAATTAAGTCTAATAAACATGAAAACTAAAAAGAAACAGAAGAAAAAACGATAAAATCCATTGAAAAAAGCAGGCCAGTCAAGGAAAAATATCGCGTCCTATCGATTGGTGGGAGGCGGGGTGAGTACGATAATTGCAGTGAAATTGCCGCATGCCGCAAGGGAGAATGCAGCTATCGGGGAGAAGTTCCGTTACCCCCAAACGCCCTACTCTTCTTCATTCTCCTGGTCTCATTCTCGACCAGCCCCCTTTTTAACGGTTTTTTCGAAGCCTTTTTTCACTTTGGAAACACTGATTCACGCAGTTCTTTCGCATTATTTTCCATCTTATCTTCCACTTTCCGTCATAATCTGGACTACCCGAAATTATCGTGAACTGTGCTTTTAATATTGTCATGAGCATTGACTTATAAATGCATATGCTTGAATCATTCCATCTGGCAAGTGGTACAGTTGAAGCGGTAGCGACCAACTTCTTTAGTGGGAGGCCTGATCAATCAAGCACATAACAACTGTGAGAATGCACATTTCCAATGCCACTCGGAAGAAATCGTCAACAGAATTTATTTTGCTTGCGTGTTTCATCTTTCTTATGTACAAAATGCTGTCAGATTTTTCCCTCATTTCAAGGCTTATTATTCTGACCGTACACTGCGAGATGCTCCTATCCCCACTCATCGTGCGTGAATAATAATAATACCGGGGTCATTCATCGTATATTTTCAATCAGCCCCAGTTTCCACCAATTTGATAGCTGTAGAAAGCCAGTAAAAAAGACTAAAATGGTGGCTGATCCAGCCTACTGCAGGTCTCCCTCTTCCCTAAAGTCAACCAAGCAGAGGTCCCAGACCGAGTGTCAGGAAAGTTGGCAGAATGCCATAGACTGGACCTGTAGATTCAGTTGGCTTCAGCAGTATCACGTGAACTTCCAGGTAAGTGTTGAATACAACCTCGATGTCACTTATTAGGAGCTGTCGTATGTGTTTTTTCTGTAGTTTTCTCTATGTGGGAAGTTAGCTCTTGTATTTCTATTATTTCTATTATTTATTATTATTATTTTTTTGTATATTTCGCGATGTTAACGAAATCCTTTTCGCAAATATGTATGTTTCCTTGATTCCTACTTGAACTATTGTCGCTTTCTTTGTTGCCTTTCGAATAACCTTGAAATGTTTTCTTTCATGCCCACTATGCAATCCACACATACGGAATTCATATCCGAGAATTATTCATTGAACATTCTTTTCCGCGTATTTTAACGACAACACTAAGACTTACTGCCTACTTACTTGGGCAAATGTCAAATAAAGTGCCTCCCATAAAAGTTGTTGCGATCGTTTTCCAATGCATAAACGTGATGGTCGAACCCCGTTTAGATAATCAATGCGCTAAAGAAATCCGTGAGCCACAATTCCGATGTTTAGGTTAGAACGGGGGTACGGCCGTTGCATATTGTAGTAAAGGTCGCACAGCGATTGTAAGCAAATGATGGCAAAACGCCACGGGAGGCACCTGTAAATTTAGTTGGCTTCGGGGTGCTATGCATTTCCTGATTACATTCTCTGATAGAATTACCCACTGATGTGCATTGAGTGCTTCGAAGTCAATAGTCACAGAGTCAGGTGATCGAATTTAGATGGATAGAAGGGTTTCTGCTTTTTGAAACATCAACTATGATAATTTCCCGAAGACATTTACGATGGCCATGAGAACACTATTAATCGCTCCTAAAGAAATACCGGTAAGAGAAACAAGTTTATTTGCAGTTTCTGAAAGAAACACTACCGTAACGAGTGTTTGAATTTTGACGGCCACGCAACCAAACATCTAAACGAGCAAATGTAAACAAGTCGTCGTTAGAGCAAAGATCAAACGGAAGTCTTATCGGCGCCAGAAAGAGAAAAAAGAACATGACGGGCCGAAATGAAACATTCACAGCCATAGAAACTAGCGATGAACGTAATTCACCGGTGCTTCTCTGAATGTTTCGCCCATAACTGCTCTCAATAGAGTTACCAAAGACCTACAAACTTTGGAAGGTGTGACATAGGTATAAGATTAGGAAGTTTTTCAGTTCAAGCATTTGTTTGCCACCTCTTTTAGCGGGAGTTGTATGAAACGAACCCACCGTTTGCACTCGAGTCCAGGTTCCCACTCTTTGTTCACAGACTGTTTTCTGCTTGATATGAGAGCATAACGAAGGATTTGGATCGGACTGGAAACAGTGTGCAAGTCAAGGCGAAAGCAATCGGATCAATATCGAAAACCTGCTCTGGCTCACCCGCTGTCAACTCGTTACGGCGAACCGTTAAATCATCACTACAAGCATCGTCGGTATTTACTCTCAAGACTACGGCATGTTTTTGATTATAGGTTTAAAAGCATTATGGTTTTTTGCTAAGTAAGAGCACAGTAGATGGGTTTGTTTATGGCCTCTTACTCGTTTGAAGTACCCAACTTCACTCCTCTACGTTCCCGCCCCTTCCTTTCCCGCACTCCAATAGAAGGATGAAGTCTATAGTTTCTGGCGTTGATCAACTCCGTCTGGGATGTGCTCCCGCATCCAGCTTTCATCCAAAATTGTAGTACCGTTGCGAATGCATTTGTAGGACAAAACAACAGGGAACAGAAAATGGAGCAGTGAATTGCGTCGGCCTGCTTATGTACAAGACAGGGCTTTAATCCTTCAAGTGTAGTCTGGTACCGTTTACCCCACAGAGATAGAAAGTTCGGTTAGTCTGAGCGTTTATCGATCCGAGTATCATGCGTATGCGATAGGGGGCACTTGCCACCAGACCACCTTCAGCTGGATGCAAAAAACGAAAGGCTATGTGCTATTAACCAAAAGGTAGGTCTAAATTATAGCTACTGTACACAGAACGGAACTCTATGAGAAGATTTCCTTGTTTTCATAGCTGCAGAAAAAATAAAATAGGGGAAGCGGTTCGGGGAAAAGCTCAGTAAAGGTATCGACGTGTATTTCAATGACAGATTTCGAAAGCCCACGAATAGCATATAATAGCACATTAACAATACCCTAGCTTAGCTCGCCAATTTAACAGCTTACCAATTTCACGACAGCTTGTGTGAATACATTCCTGAGACTGAGGACGTACAATAGCGTGCCTTGCTGTTTTCTTGCTTCACTGTTGGCGTAGTTCTCATCGACCTGTATGATAGGAACACGGTGTATCCTATTCAGACATATCATCTTTGCTGCATCCCAGACACTGGAAAAAAATGGCAAATGTAATTAGAGTGTGATATTTGAAGAAGGCATTGCTAAAAAGTTGGTCACACAATCTTCTAGTACAAGTACATGCACAGATTATCACTTCAAAAAAAATATTTGTCCGTCATTGAGGGAATATGCTGGAGCAGCAGAGATACCGATCTAATTTGGACCCGTTGAGCTCTCTACTTCTGCGAGATTTGCTACAATAGTCAAACAAACCGCATGAAAAGTGATGAAGAAAATAAAAATAGATCAGCGTTTTTTCGTTTCTCTGTATCACTGATATAAAATCTACTGCTTCTGTAGAGTATATTGTGTAGTTTTATCAAGTTCGTGGGTTCTGCTAAACGGTGCGTAACAAACTTCTAAAAGTATATTTCAAAGTGTTCGATACTAACCTACCCCAGGTGTGAAAGTACCTTGAAACGATGTCCGCTGGTTTTGCTAGTCACCACATCGGTCAAGTTAGTATTCTGACGTCACTAAGATTGAAACTAGACATTTCCAGGTAGGGATCCCTTAAAAAACAAGTAATGCGGAACATCCTTTGTCTGCCTGTCTGTCTGTCTGTATGTATGTCTGTCTGTCTGTTTGTCTGTCTGTCTGTCTGTCTGTCTGTCTGTCTGTCTGTCTGTCTGTCTGTCTGTCTGTCTATCTGTCAATCTGTCTATCTGTATGTCTGTCTGTCTGTCTGTCTGTCTGTCTGTCTGTCTGTATGTCTGTCTGTCTGTCTGTCTGTCTGTCTGTCTGTCTGTCTGTCTGTCTGTCTGCCTGTTTTCAACCGTCCTCTGACGGTTGAAGACGGCCTGAAGACGGAAGAAGACGGCCTTCAACTGGATTACTCTGCACGGGTGGAACTGCTTCATTACAGTACCACCATTGTCAATTCACCCGTTTCCTGACCGACATACTCGTAAAGCAGTCGCTAAGTAATCAGTAACGTACTCTGAGCGTTTCAAACAGCATCCCCTGCTTTTTGGAAAATTCTATGGAGAAACGATTCGCAGGGAAGCTCACAAGAGCATAGGGGTGACGAGTTCTTGGTCAGAGTGCGAGAAATTAAAAGAAAAGTTGCAATGGGTAGAATAGTATACTGAAAATAGTATTCTCTCAGAAAGTCTCGAACGGATATAGAATGCCGCTTCTTTTGATAGAGTCAGCGAGCAGGTATTGTTTCGCCCGGTTTTTGGACGTCTAGCTATGGGCACCTTGTTTTTTAAAGGATATATTGGTATCGCTGAGTCCCGCGCTTTAAAAGTAAATCACCTTCTACACGCTCGTTCAAATACAGTTAGCGATTACCAATTAGGTGTACTGATGTTATGTAGTTGCTTACACCTACATTTCGTCGCGCTTTTTGTATTGTCAAAGTATACAATACACATAACCCCTATGTCGAAAATTCATTTAAACTTATTTCTGCCTCGCTGGGAACCTACTTATATTTATAATCGGCTGTGTGTCTTTTTGTGTGTGTGCGTCTGTTTGTGTGTGTGTCTGCTTGTGAGTGTGTGTATGTATTATATATGTACGTATGTATATGTATGTGTGTATATGTATGTGTGTATATGTATGTGTGTATATGTACAACACCCACCCTAAATGTTCGAAAAAACACGAAAAAACGCGTTTTCGCGTTTTTTTCGTTTTGTCTCTGTAACTAGGTTGATTCACAATTTTTCTATATAGTGTGCTATATGGTTGGACTCAACTCCTCGAGCTCTATGACATGATTTATCTAAAATTTCTGAAAGTTCGATTTTGAAGTCCCCCATCTATCAAAGTTCCTGAGGGTACGTCATTAGCAGCGACGGCTGCTATAATTATAACCAGAGGACATTCTCTACTACTAGAAGTAGTCTGTGAAACGTGGTGTAGCTAATATTCTCCGACTTTAGGTGAAAATAAGACCATGGCATTTCTCAGATCGTCCTGATCACTTCGATACTAGGTTTCTCCAAAATGGATGAATTTGGCCATGGGCCAAATTTAAATGACAGAGGCTTTTCGAAATGAAGAATAACCAACATGAGTTGATTTCTGTTCTCAGAAAATAGTGTGCCTATTCTCCAGAAAAATAACTTCCCCATAACTTGAAAATTAGTGCCTTGGGTTAAAAAGAAAAGGTCATATAATCGTTTAAAACCCGGTACGCGCCGTGTTTTTACCAAGAGCGTAGGTTTTCTTGCTTTTTCAAGTGAAATTTCCGATGATCGGGGAGTAGCTACGCACCGTTTCGGAAGTATTCATACTAAACTTTTTGTGAATGATCACTGACTGTTAAAAATAGTGACTTATCTAGACCCCCGGACTATATATAGGCTCCCGATATCGCCCCAAAGCACAGTAGGCAAAATTTTGATTTTTGCATCCAAAGTAAACATCCAAAAATCTACATGCTTTGAATCCACTTTCAAAAAGCTACTCAGTCATATGAAAATCGATCCACGAAGTTCACTTTGAGTTTGAAGCTTTAGCACCGCTTTTCTCCCTTTCCCATTCTCTCGGCCACCCTATAACATTCATTTTTAGCGCTGGCGCCAGCGCTAAAAATGAATGTTATATTCAATATTAGGACCTCAAATAACCCCTAAACGCAAAGTTTTCAGCAAATTTGGTGAAATGAAAACACCCTTGGCGCCAAATTGGCGCCAGTTGCCGCCAAATGGCGCCAGTGCCAGGAATGAAGGTCATATTCGCTATCAGGGCATCGGATTACCCCTATAAACGAAGTTTCATCGAAAATTAAAATTTTGAGTTTTTGGGGGTGTAACAGTAGAATAGTAGCCAGATGTTTCGTTTTTACCGATATTAGTCATGCTTTGAAGTTTTTCGTGGTAATTTGTATAATTTTCAATATTTCCACTATTTTCAAGTTCATCAGTAAGTTAAGGTAGCGGCTACACTTGAATGTGTGGATTGTAAAACAGTTTACGACTGCGGCACCATCAATAGGTAAGCTACTGTCGAGGTGCGAAGAAACTCCCTAGGTAATTACTGCAAGAGCCGCAGAGGTCGCGGGACCATACCCTGTCTTGGCTGGGAGACGGGCGTTAGGAACGATTTTGGGTAATCGATTTGCCGCACGCGGCTGTCGCGGACCACTCATTCGCCGTTATTACAGCTCTAGCGTTCTTCATACAGCTAAATCGATATGCGACCATTATTTTATGCATAATTCTACTATTAGTACTTTTGCTCTTGTATTTCTTACCTACTGCTCCATTCTGCTACATTCCTTCGCGCGCGACGCCCCTTTCACCGCGACGCGAACATTTCGTTCCTAACGCACCACACCCGTCTTGGCTAGCTGAGCTGGAGAGCCAATAGGGTGGCCGAGAGAATGGGAAAGGTAGAAAAGTGGTGCTAATGCTTCAAACTCAAAGTGAACTTCGTGGATCGATTTTCATATGACTGAGTAGCTTTTTGAAAATGGATTCAAAGCATGTAGATTTTTGGATGTTTACTTTGGATGCAAAAATCAAAATTTTGCCTACTGTGCTTTGGGGCGATATCGGGAGCCTATATATAGTCCGAGGGTCTAGATAAGTTACTATTTTTAATAGTCAGAGATCATTCACAAAAAGTTTAGTATGAATACTTTTGAAACAGTGCGTAGCTACTCCCTGATCATCGGAAATATCACTTGAAAAAGCAAGATAACCTATGCTCTTGGTAAAAACATGGCGCGCACCGGGTTTAAACCATTATATGACCTTTTCTTTTTGACCCAAGGCACTAATTTTCAAGTCATGGGGAAGTTATTTTTTTGGAGAATAGGCACACTATTTTCTGAGAACAGAAATCAACTCATGTTGGTTATTCTTCATTTCGAAAAGCCTTTGTCATTTGAATTTGGCCCATGGCCAAATTCATCCATTTTGGAGAAACCTGGTATCGAAGTGATCAGGACGACCTGAGAAATGCCATGGTCTTATTTTCACCTAAATTCGGAAAATATTAGCTACACCACGTTTCACAGACTACTTCTAGTAGTAGAGAATGTCCTCTGGTTATAATTATAGCAGGCGTCGCTGCTAATGACGTACCCTCAGGAACTTTGATGGATGGGGGACTTCAAAATCGAACTTTCAAAAATTTTTGACAAACCTTGTCATTGAGCTCGAGGAGTTGAGTCCAACCATATAGCACACTATATAGAAAAATTGTAAATCAACCTAGTTACAGAGAAAAAACGAAAAAAACGCGAAAACGCGTTTTTTTCGTGTTTTTTTTTTGAACATTTAGGATGGGTATTGTATGTGTGTATATGTGTGTATATGTATATGTGTTATATGTATGTGTGTGCCTGCCCGGAAAACCATAACTCATGTCCTCCTAGAGCATTCGAATTTAATAGGAATACTGGAGGAAGGGTGGGAACGCTTATGGTGCACAGCAGGATCGGACTCTGCCCACAGGGGGCGGAGTTCGAGCAAAATAAATGTTTCAGCGTAAACTCATGACTCTTGTCCCCGTGCACTTAAAGCGTTCAAATTTGGTAGGAATACAGGCGGCAGGATGGGAAAACATATGCTTGATAGAAGGATTAGGCTCTTCCCACAGGGAGCGGGAATCGAGAGAAAATTCATAGCTTCTGTTCCGTGCACCTAGAACGTTTAAATTTATTAGGGGTTTAAATAGCAGGATTGGCGTGATGAGAACATCAATGGTAGGTGGCAGGGCGCGAGTCAGGTCCGGCGTGCGTAAAAGTTAGCAGTTTGGACCTGAAGCATTCCAATTCGCTAGAAATCAAGGCTCCAGTGTGAACATGGGAAGAGAGTGAAGGCATGACTCGACACCGTTCACAGGAGGAGTAACGTACGCGAGAATTGCTAATTTCGACTTGGGCTATCAAATTTGGAAGTAGTACAGGCGGTAGATTTAAGACACCAGTGGTAGATAGTAGATGGTAACTGAACTGGATCCGGCCTGTTGAGGCGTAGAGGTGGGGGATGTATGGGGCGTGATGAAATGACCGTTTTCTGAGTGAAAACATGCAGTCAAATTGGATTTAGAGTCAATGAGTTTCACGCATGAAGAGTGTCAGCGTGTGTCTCGCTAGAAATCAATAGCTCCTTCTTTCTTTGACCAGAGATTTCAAAATTGGGCAGGTGCGGCGGCGGACCAATTTTCCTCACAAGAAGGAGGAGAGCTCGGCGTTTGCCGGGCGATCCTCTACGCCTCAACAGGCGACTGGTACAAAATAACTTGCCTAGGAGCTCGTCCGAAATGCAAGATACCTGATCCATTCATTCCTAGCCTTATTGCGAGCGGAGGGGCGAGTTGCTATAACCGACCTGGTATTGACATTAGCCGTTACAAGCTGCTTCCGATTATTCGACTTCAGAAACTGTGCAACCGTCTGTTCGGCGACCTTCTGCACTCCTTCTGATGCCAGAATGATGGCTCTCAAGCAATCCGTGATAGTTATAATTCCGAAGCCACCTGAAATTCGAAAGGAAAGAATCATTCTGCTGAAGATGAATCTGGTAAACGAGGGGAGAAATTGTACCCTTGACATCTAAATTGGAGACGATTGCCGCTTGGTGACCACACTGACTTAGTGCAGTCAGCGCTTTGTGAATCTGCAAAGTTATAATTAATTTGGCTCTTCTTTGGTTACTTAGGCGTTACCTTCTACCGGAATTCCGAGATAAGAGCGAACTACTTGACCCCGAGTTACACTAGCAGAACTGTGAACAGCATGGTGCACTGGTTTTGTGAAGTCATGTGTGAATGTTAGATGACAGCAAAAGATGTTGCAATAAACAACATAGAGCTACGAAAGCAATCAGGAAAAGTTTTCGACCCCTTCGCGCCTTTGAAATACAAAATGACTTTTACAACCAGGCTATTCCTTGCGTGAGATTTGCGGATATTTCTCATGAAAAAAGTGACTGTTATGAAATGGTTAGTGAAAGAGCTCACTTTCAGCTCTCCATCGATGATAACCACAGCACCATGTGGTGGTTGAAGATCATAGCATGTAAGTGACTGCATATAATGACGATACGGATCAGTAAAGCGATCTATAGCAAAATCAGAGAAAATCAGAAAAACTTCTGCAAAATTTACATCATGGCAAAATTTGCACACTACTGTCATTAGCCTCGTAAATCGTACTCAACACGCTATGCAAGTTGTCTCAACAGCAACAGCATATACCTGCAGCTACGAAGGAGTAACCTCGTTAACAAACTTTTGCAATATATGAGAAAGGTCCTCTGTACCAACGGGGCGGGGGGGATGACTCATGGCGTCAGGTGTGATCTACCGGATCACATGCAAGTTGTGCGGGGGTGAGTCCATTTAGTTCCAATTCTACTTACTTCGCACCTTCCTCGCATATCCACTCACTCGCCTGTGGGGTGGCCTCGCTTAATTGGTTGGCTGCTGACCTCGCTGCCATACCACCATACTTAGGAATAACAACATCGATTATATGATCGAGAATCTTTTAAAATATGAAAAATAAAATAAAGCAAAACAAAAAATAAACATGCAACACCCAAATAATGCCACACAGAAAGCTGTAGAAGCTAAAGTAGTCATTGGAAAAATCATAGGAAGGAGGAAATGCATTCGGCGCACTGTGGAAAGCATTCACACTCCCAAGATGCCTGCAGGCAAACTAATTAACGGAGAAAAGTTTGAAAGGTGAACTAATAACCTTTCACACTTTTTTCGACACTTCGTAAGGCTTTCTTCGGACACAGCCAGTAGGTCACTTGAAGGTATTTAAACATGTGGATGAAAACATCATAAATCACTTCCGTAGTGTGCTTGTCACCGCATGAGCATGATGTCTCACTTGTACTACTCTCCATTCGACTATAGCGCCTTTCCCGGCTTCAACTAAGGATATGCTGCTCCTGTTGCTCCTCATTACTACAGATCCCTGTATTCGGCTAGCCCACCACAATACACTGCACCACCTCTATTTTATGCACCTTCACCCCTTCCATCACTTGCAGCTTCCCTTTCTGTTCCCTCGAATGCTGTAGCTCCGAATACCTTTTATTTAACCTCAGCACTCGAAAGTACTGTGAGCTCTGCTGACCAAAGCCTTCGTTTTCAGGTACCCTAGGGACAGCTACAGCTACATCAAATCCGGAGCACACCCAAGTGCAAAAGGCACGTAAGCAAGAGAGGGAAGCATCACGTCCTAACTTATCGGATTCCTAGCACAACACGTTTCCTAACGTTCTATAGGAAGTACACAGGAAACCAGTGAAAGCTTCATGTGCGCTCACTGCCTGACGGGGCGAAGAAGAGGTCGTGATGGGGGACCACCACAGCGCATCAAAGTGAGTGAAGAAACTCAAGGAAAACATTTGCAGCTTTTCATATCTTCAATTTAGAGATATCGGAAACGTATTTCTAAATGATTATTTCCGTAGCATAAATTACGTATGTATTCCCGGCAAATGCACCGAAGAAAGAGGAAATCGGCATGTATATAAAGTACTTTTCATATTCAACGCTGACTACAATGCTATTCTATTCGACTTCTTTAGGTGGCGCACATAAGACGAGATTCGTCATATGCAGGAAAGAAACCAGCTCAAGTCTACCTTGACATGATAGCAACACCCTATGAAGCTGACACGGCAATTTTCGAAATTTTTTTTTGGTTTGCTGAATCCAATTGATTTTTTTGATTCAACCTTTCTTCGGAGGGAGAGGAAGACTCCGTCAGGGCTTCAACACGTCGATCAGTAGCATTGGCTTATGGGTGAATAGATCAGTAAGCATGGAGTACGTCCCCTTGGAATTTAAGATTTTGCGTGAAATTTTCAATTTTTTCAATTCTATTACTATTCTAATTTCTAATTCTCGATTTTCTGCAGCACCACACCTCCGGGTCACACATCAACCTTTCCGTTGCAATCATTAAGGTTAGATGACACATAATACTACGTGAGTATCTCTTAAGGCAGTAATTATCTTAACATTTAATTTGAAAGGCTTGCGAAGTAGGACCGCACAGCGTTGTGGCAGATACGATGCAACCGCTGCATCCCAAGACTCTGATACCAGACACAGCTTTACTGTGTGCATGGCGTGTGCTCTCAGGGAGTTGAGGTACCACTCCTTTATTGCATCACAGCGAAAAAAAAACGGAGCGAACCTACGCGAAAATTTTTGAAATGTTGAAAGGAAACATCACTGAGAATGTACCCAAGCGAGCGGTGCTAGACTTTGGAAAAGCAGCTATAAAAGGGGCTCGCAAAACCTTTCCAAGGACATCTGTAGACGGCTGCGCCTTTCAACTTGCGCATGCCTTGAATCACAGAGATTCTATGGGGTTGAGGAGATAGAAATGGACATGGACTAGAAAGAGAAAAGCCTTGAGGAACTGCGGGCCACAAATCTAGCAGAAGCGTTCCATAGGTGATCAATAGCCCCAGAGCATTTTGAGTGTATGATGCATAAATTTCCAGATGGCTCACAGTTCTCATAGACGTGGACCATCCACTCCTGAACGTACCCTTTGAGGCTCTTCGCAAGCTCAACTGCGAAGCGAGAGCAGCATTAGCTTGCCTCCAAGAGGTTGAATTTTGATTACTATCAAGCTCATGCCCATGCTTTCTCAACTGTATCCAATGCAGGATCCGAACAACGCCAAGAAGCTTCTGAAACGAGATCAGGAAAGAAGAGCAAAGATAGCAGAAGAAATAAGGCTGTAAGTGCTTATGTTCCGCACAAACATACATGCATTATATTTTATTGCTTTCGCAGGTTTGAAGAGATATACCGAAATGGACCAAGTGAGCAGGAAATAGAGCAATCTTGCAGGAAAATGTCTAGATACGTCACCGATAAGGCATCACAGTTTCCCTGTAATATGAAAGTTTTGAATTTGTACATTGTATATGTATATGCCTACCGCATATTATTTCAAAATAAAAATAACAAATAATAATGATAATAAAGTTTCCAATTCATAAGATCAAAATCAGCTCACTAAGACTGTCAGAGAGGTAACCAGCCAACCATTTAAAAGAGGTCACCTCACAGGCGAGTGAGAGGATGTGCCAGGAAGGTGCGAAGTGAGTAGAATTGGGACTTAATGCAGCCTCCAGCCCTGCGGGAATGTATACATGGGCGAGACCGGGATACCCCTAATATTCAGGTTTGAGGAACCTGGATGACCTGAAGAGATCAAAAAACTAAACCTGAGAGGCCATAGTAGGCACCGCCACGAAGATGTAGAGTTCAAGATATCAATGAGGATCTGAGCCCGCGATTACAGCGAAAAAAGTTTTTGAAGCATTTTGGATCGATCGAAAAGCGAATCGAGAAGATGAATGACTCGCCGTTACTAATGAGCTTGCCTCGTTTCTTGACCTGTGTGGTTTTCAACTGCCACCGTTGCCAGGCCAATGGTCAGGACACTCGG
Source organism: Haemonchus contortus (assembly GCA_000469685.2). NCBI lineage: Eukaryota > Metazoa > Nematoda > Chromadorea > Rhabditida > Trichostrongylidae > Haemonchus > Haemonchus contortus. The sequence continues at coordinate 34,594,071 of LS997567.1, forward strand.
AGCCCACCCAATGCGAAAGAGTTAGTCTCCAAGTTCTCTCTTGCTTTAACCTCGGCATCGATGTTTCTGATTACAATACTCTTGTGCCGTGCGACCTCGCACCTCAACAGCCTCGCACGGCACAAGAGTATTGTAATGCGAAAGGTTTAAATACGCAATGTTGAAGGGGAGTCAAGGTTCCCTTTTGGACGTCTAAGGTAGATATCCGTTGCTATTTCCGAAATCTGTCTAGTAATCTATGGGCCTATGTGCTTAGCTGAGGTCTGAACGTCATTTTATCAGGATAAATCCAAGATAATTTTTGGCTTCTAACCTCTGACGAAGGCGACTGGCTGAAATGTTAGCCTAATAAAAATTGTAACATCTTCGGCCAAGGCTTCAAGGACGAACTGAGGAAGGTTTGCTGTCAAACTGTTAACACGTGATGCGATCAAAAATTCCAGCAGTTTTTGGATAATGCTATCAATAATTATTGAACAGTCCAAGAATTCAAACCCCCATATGCATCACACTAACCAAACGCGGCTACAATCTCGAATTTGACGTCGACTTCCATAGAGGGGCGCAGTATGGCGTAATCCTGAAAAATCAATGGTCGTCAGGCAAAAACATTTGTTCCTCTAGCTCATTACTAACAGCGTAGTGGAAGACCTTTTCAGGCACACTCATTCGCCGATGATACACTGGTCTAGGGGACAGCTCATCATCTAGATCGTCTGCTGCATCATAAAAGCTCGAGTCCGAACTGCTCGTTTGTCTGGAGGCATCGGAGGCCGTCGCTGTATGTACTGTTACTCGATTTGGCTGGAAGTAATGTTTCCTTGCCAAATAAGTTTGCTCAATATAACGTAGTCTCACTTTGCTCATCATTGCGAGACGACGGCTTTTCACGTATTCTTTGAGTCCGATCGAGCTCCGTCGTGACGATTCACCGCTAGTATACGTTGAATCGTAGCCACTTTCGCTGTTGCAGTAGACATTCAACGGTTTCGTCGTTTCCAACATTCCTTCTCACCCCCTCGTTATGCCTGCAATGTGGAAAACAAGAGCCATGCAGAATTGAATTCCCAAATCTTTTAGAGAAGCTATAAAACGGTATGATTTTGCGAAAATAGGCTTTTTTTTAAAGAACACCTCGCAATTCCTTCTACAACGATTTCCAAATTGTAAGAAAAGAGTTGACCTCTAGTAAAACGAAATGGAATGAAAGTGATTTAAAAAACTTAGAAATAATTCATAAGTGCGTCGAACGTCATCGTCGTGTTTGACAAAATGAAGTCCAACTACTCCGCAATGGTTGCTCGTGCACTCCCGAACCGCTAATGATTTCTGTTGCCTTTCTACTGAATGTAACGATAAATCGCTACAGGAGAATCGATGCGGGCGCTGTTAGAGTAGGATTACTGCAATTATTCCAACGAAACATAATGCACTTATAGCACGTTACGTGAAGGATTCGATGTGGTTTCAATCTCATCAAAGCGTATATGAGGAGGAACGTTTGGAGCGCAAGAATCGAAGGCTGAGCTGAGCACAACCTCGCCACCGCAACCGCTGCCGCCGCATGGTTGTCACGCTAGCCGTTGTGTTTCTGTGGCATATTTAGCGCTGGCGGCGATCCAGCAAACATGGGCGGGACCGAGGGGCGTTAGGAAGGGTGGCGCAGCGACATGTGAGAATTATGCAGAAAGTCAACTAGGACAAAAACAAGTTAGCATCTGCATGTCATCTAGAAGTTCTCGACACTTCCCATAATCAAATACGTCAGATTTCGAGCTGATAAGATAGCCGAAGACTGTGTCATATCGAGTGACAAACAACTTTCCTCTCATAAAATACGAAACGCAACTATACACACACAGCCACCGCCCCTCATTCTCCACCCTATCACGTGCCTCGAAGCGAAAACAACTGACACACGAATGAATAGACTGCCTCCTACAATGACAAGTTGCACGGCTACTTTTCGCAATTATTTACCGCCTGGCTCCAACTTATTAAAGATTAGAACAGAAAGCAACCAATCTGCTTCTTAATATTAAAAGGATCGGCGGTCTAAGATAAGCCATTATAAAGGGTATGATTTTGAATCGGTTCATTTGTGGGAGAAATTCATCGTAGGGGAGAGTGAAACCGATTAAAACTTGAGAGCGTGAGAGATGTGAGTAAGGCTGTCACTTGACAGAGATAATAAAGGTAGAACGGTAAAGTTATCATCAACTCAGCCGCAAAATTCTTAAGACCTGAATGCTATTAGTTGAACTGTGGTAGATGTCGCTATAAGGAAGATTGTGAAAACTACGATAAGGTTCACGAGATTCATTATCAATGTGTATTGTGCTGTCGCCGTTAAAGCTCACAAATATGGTCCTATTTCAGTGCAATCTAGACCTAACTATTTTGGGTATTTTGAGAAGTCTAACTATTTTGACTTTGAATATCCAACAATATCCCACTACTCTTCTGTAGTCGCTTTTCATTGCTTGTGTTTCCCATTAGAGAACTTCTTAGATTGCAAACTATTAATGGCAGGTGTGAGCGTGTACCCTATGAGAGAGGTGAGAGACTGGCACTTTCTACTTGATTACTTGCTTCGCGAGGAGCAAATACACCACAGGGCCAAACGGAATCAGAGCAAAGCCGACTGGGCTGGTAAAAACACAGCATGGTAAAGTAAAAGAGTCAAACCAAATCGAAGTAGACCACGTGATCGAAAACATAGAAATCAAACAAATGAAGTTAAATGAGTCTCAGCCTTCCTCTTTGGCGTGTGCCGTGCTTTCGTTTTCCATTCAGAAGTCCAGATATTTTGACTGTGACTCTACCCTTTACAATGACTTTGTGAGATTCTGAGATATTCTGAGATTCGAGTGTCGATTGAATTACCTCAAAGACTGAACTGACAAGATTTGCTAGTCAAGTAATTTCTATTCAGACGGGTCAAATTGAGCCAGGATTTCGCGATTCGTGAGCGCTAGCCTTTCCACTACTTATTGTCACACCTTCAGATACTGCCAAAATTTTGAACGTGATTATGAAAATTACAAGAATAACTGATAGGCTTGGCTACTCGAGAGTTTTTCATTTTCGATTTCTGGACTGGTGCAGAAAATTCTCACGTACTATAAAATTTTGCAGTTGACCGAAGACTGTTACGAATGGATCCATGAGTCGCCCTTAGAGCTCGAAAAAGATTTCTCATTACAAATTGATGAAAAGGGTAATGTGCATGAAGATGTCGCTTCAACAAACACTTGCGCAGAATTTACTAGTACCACTCTTGAATGTCATTCCGTTTTTTCCCGCAGCTTGTTGACATATCCTACTGCAGGAGAAAATCAGCGAGGGAAGCGCTCAAACAGCACAGGCTGATTCCTGCTATCAGTTGTGGAAGGGCTCATAAAAAATGGAGAAATATAGGTTTCTAGCTACAATATGTCTCGTTTCTGTTTGTGAGATGCATCGTCGCATTTGACTTGAATATCGCATTAATGCTTACACTCTTTCGAAAGAAAGTTGCGATATAGTGAATTTTGAAGGTCATGATGAATGCTACATTGCCTTCTTTCTCTAGAGCATACAAAGGATTTAATGTGTCATTTGTACACGGAATTGCGACACTTGCTTGAATTCAAAAGATCAAATATCTACGAAATTTTCTAAAACAAGCCCACCGGCAACGTTTCTGCAAGGAAGCGATCCCGAGATAACTAGAAAACGGCCATAGATGTTCCAAGGATTTTGAAAGACATGATGGGATCGATCAATGCTCTCATGAGAAACTGAAAATGCATGAAAGCCAAACCCTGACATTGGTCATGAATACTGCCTCATAAAAATGACTTCTATTATAATTTGTTTCAAAGAGGCAGCCTTTTGAGTAGAGGACAGCACGGAAGAATTGATCATAATGGTGTGTGGGGATTGGCAATCAAGTAGGAGAGAGAGACACGGCTGAAGGATGAGCTCCTAGGCCAAACCCTAGTCAAAGATCGATGAAAGTGATAACTTGTCCAATTCACATGAAATCTCAATTAAAAACGGCAGCGTACAGTCGAGTCTTCTACAGCTTTTCTTGTCACTCAACAAATTGCATTAGGATGGGATCGACCAAGAACTGCATAGAAATAATTTGGAAAGAAGCTAGCTTATGAACAATATCGCTCCAGAACTAAATCGTAGGAGACGTGCTTCATGGGCAGCTTTTGGTTCAATTCGTGAAGTGACAGAAAAGCTCAGCGATCCCAACCTCAAGACATCGATATTCAGCGCCTCAGTACTGCCAGTGATGTGTTATGCGACTGAAACGTGGTCTGACAATAAAACAATAGCCAAAACCATCAGGACCTTCTCAACACGCATTGGAAAGAAGTTTTCTGGAAATCAGCCGACGACAACAGTGGCTGCAAGGCTTGCGAAGTTCAGATCTAAAGGAGAGATCGCGCTTGAAAGACCCGCTTCAATACATGGCACAGTCGAAGCACCGCTGGACCGGTCATCTACTCCGTCGAACTGATGACAGATGGATTCTTCGAGTTACAGAATGGCTTCCGAGAAATATTTGATAGAAGACCGTTAGGACGTCCGCCGACTTCGTCTTCCAATATTTCAGAGAAGGTGGCCTACATTGGATGCAAGTCGCGAAAGATCTGCGGTTTGGAGGAGCTGTGTTCCCCGCTGAAAAGACCCTCTAGCCGATGGACCATCAAAGTATCAAAGTAAAGTAAGTAAGAAGCTAGTATCGTCGTCCACGGCGACGATCCCCCTAAGTACCACGTCGTCTCACCGTCTGAGAAGGCTCCCTGATTTAGCCCACGCTCCTAAGTGATGCGGGATCAAGCGAGACCCGAGATAAGTGGGTCCGCGCTCCCTCCTCTAAGAGCGTCACGGCCAAACGTAGGTTAACTGCTTTATAAAGTATTATTCACCATTCTTGTGTGTTAATAAAACGGGAACGTCCGCGCTTACTATTCTTTTGCGAAACATAACTCCGTTATCACCGGAGCCTTTACAAAGAGCCACTGAACCACCCGCACAGCTAGTTCAGGCCATGGCAAATTCTACAGATCTGATCTTCAGATATTCGAGCACAGTATCTTCAAACGGTTGAGCCATTGGCGGCAACTCGACGCGCATGCGCGTCAGGCTTTGTAGACCGCATGGGACCAGTTAGGGGCGGAGGTGGTGTAGTGGCAAGTGGCACACTATCTTACACGCACGGTCAAAGGTTCAAATCCCGGATTGTTATCCGCCTAGACCAACCAAACCTTGGCCGACTAATTTGTACCAGATTCGTCTTGGAGGATAGAAGCTCTGACTTGTACATCGGCTGGCCACCGTAAGTCATTGTATAGGCCACATACGCACCCATCACGCCACCACGACTTTGACTGGAAGTCGAGTGGGGGGCGCACCCCTCAGACGGAATCGATTATGCCGAAAACTTTCCTTAACTTTTATTATGGGATCAGTTGACACGCATGCGCGTCAACCTTTTGCCATCCTTTTTTTCTTCTCGGGAACGCGACTTTTCCCAAGTTTTCCATGTTTATCATATAGACAAAACATTATGGCATTTGCAAACAATGTGGCCCATCGAACGGATGAATATGCTTCGGTTCAGCAAAGGTTTTCCGACTATTGCGTTCGATTTGGAAGCGCTTCAGTGTGTGTTTGAGTTGCTGTGTAACACATCCACGGGACGATTAAATCCGTCTTGTGTAGCGTAGTGGCAAGTGATGCACTATCACGCACGTATAGCAATGGGCTCGAGTCCTATGACCATACGTGCGGTCGTGAATGTGATCGTTCACATTGATATCTGTCCAGGCCAACCAAGCCGTCTATTACTCCGGGGCGTTTGATTGGTACCATATTCATTTGGAAGGATAAAAAACACTGACCTGTACATCGGCCTGCCACTGCAATTCACTGTATAGCCACATATGCATTAATCAGTTGGGCTATGCACATCAACGCAGGCACTATATGTCGAAGACCGCTTAACTACGATGGATTCATTCAGTGGAACGTTGAATTATCAGAATGAGAACTTCTTTCTAGAATGCACATCTCTGAACGCTGAACTGCTGAAAGCAACACGCTCGATATATCTCATCGAACAGAAATATTAGTAGTCAATCATACCCCCGTCGACCTCAGTGCAGACCTTTTCCACTATAAAAACTTGACCACCCTCCTCTTAACTGCTCCTAACCATTTTCTCTGATTTGCAGAACGTTTTTGAAGAGATAAGTTTTCGGTCCTAGCCCGCTTCCCTGTGTCTGCTCCGCCCACCTTGAGTACTTAACCACATTTGTTCCATAACCTCTAACCACTTATTTCCCGCGTTCTAGAAGGTTTTTCGACTGAGCTATAAAATTTTGATCAAAGCCCCGCCCACGCTGGTGCCGACCCCACCCCTCCCCACTTTGAGGATTTGACCATACTTGTCGCATTACCTCTAACCTTTTTTCCCCGCATTCTAATACGTTTCCGAAAGAAGTTACACGCGCTCGCATAAGGCCTTGCTCACTCTTGCTGTTTTTTTTCTGGCCTCGACGCCTTCGTTGAATCGAGTTATGAAGCTCTTTGGAAAGCATCTGAAGAGTACCGCCCATCTTGAAAAAGCTCCGCCCTGGTTATTTGGCCTAATCCTCACCTTTGAACATTTTTCCCGGTGTTTGGACTTTTTCGAAGCAAAAATAGGATGTTCAACTGTTGGCGCCGCCCATTCCGGCTCTCGCCCACCCACCGTGGGCGGAACTCCGCAGAGCTCGTATGCGCTCTATTAATGTTGTCTTGGGCTCCACCCATCCCGAACTTGTCCCGACCTCTGAAGGTGTTTTTTAGGCAAAACCAGTTTGTGTGACAGACAGACCGACAGACAGACAGACAGACAGACAGACAGACAGACAGACAGACAGACAGAGAGACAGACAGACAGACAGACAGACAGACAGACAGACAGACAGAGAGACAGACAGACAGACAGACAGACAGACAGACAGACAGACAGACAGACAGACAGACAGACAGACAGACAGACAGACAGACAGACAGACAGACAGACAGACAGACAGACAGACAGACAGACAGACAGACAGATAGACAGATAGACAGATTGACAGATTTACAGATAGACAGACAGACAGACAGACAGACAGACAAACAAATACTATATAAGTAAGGAATGCGCCACCACGATTTTGAATAGGAGACGAGTGCGGAGCGCATCCTTCAGATGGGATTAATTAACGGTCAGAAATTATTGTACTCTACCCTTTTACTATCCCTTCACCCACCTTCAAACGACTACAGCTTTCTAGGCAGCAATGTCCTACTTTTGCCTTACTTTTCCATTAATGCTGTTTCCACGCAAGTGCAAAAGAGAATCCCTAGCTCCGTTAACGAACGAGGATCTTCGACGCCTTTACTTACACCAATGATTCAGAGATCAGGTGCGTTGGACCCATTGTGCGTGTAAAGGTGACCGTTATATCAGAGCGGTTGCTGACCGGGTCCCTTGAAACATCGAATGAAGACCAGGACCGTCCCCAGCGCCATCGGAGTTCTTCACGAAAGCTCTGAACCGAGGGTATAATGTGTCTCGTGCAACTCGACTTAGGATGGTCCACTGGACTACTCTGGCTCGCAACAGGAACAAGTGGAAAAGTTATTGCCGCCTGCTCGAGGAAATCGATGATCAACGGGACAGCAGGTGATACAGGTGATTCAGATGATACTTGGCTGATATTTTGTTGTTACCTCCTTTGAATCTTGTATGAGTCCTAGCCAGAGAAAGCTGTCTCCACCAAAATTACACTGAGTCAGGTCTTCTACATAGTTTTCGTCAGAATATCACTTGAATCCTTTCACTTCCTTTTCGGAAGGACAACCTCCTATAAACCAAGGTGTATTTTCTGTCTTCTGCCTTCCATCACTAATGGAGAGCAAGGGTCTGTCGAGGAGGATCAACGCGTAATTATCAAATGGGGCGTTACACAAGGGAAATCGGTCGCCCAAATCCATCGTGAGCTCAATCAACAATTGGAAGGGGTGGAATTCTTCAAGCGTAATGTGGAGAAATGCCTGCGAATGTTCAGAGAAGGAAGAACGGAGGCAAGCGAAGGCCGAGGTAGCGCTCACAATGTTCACTCCGCACACGAAGATCGAGCAACTGAAATCGAGCGTCGAATGGCTGAGCGCAGAGAATGGACCATTGTCGAACTTGCCCGCGAAATCGGCATTCTTGCTACTACCGTTGGCCGAGTTGCGTCCAAAGAATTGAATATGGTCAAGAAGATGTGTGTATGGATACCTCATTTTCTTACAAAAGCACACGTCCCAAACCAAAATGATGCTTGCAGAAACAAACTTCCCCGCAACGAAGTCACGTCACTTGCAACTCTTGAAACGGACGTTGGCTATAGCTGGAACATGGGTTGGTTTGTACACTGAGCCCAAATATCACAAGCGTCGGGTTTGGATGGACGCCGACGAAGAACCGCCCGAATTGGTTCATGAAGAGTTACGTGGTTCCAAGCGGATGCTCATCATGGCAATGTGTTTCTGAGGCGTGGCGTTCTGGCGAATCTGTACTGAAAAAATGACCGTCACTGCTTAGGTGTACTGCCAATTTCTCGACGATAATATCGACAATTGGATGGCAGCACACAACTTCAAGAAGGCAATTATTGCTCATGACAATGTCAAGTCCCACGCATCTCGAATTGCGCAGCAGTTTCTTGAAGAAAAGAATATCGAAGCCTGGATTCAACCGCCGATTCTACCGATTTCCAGCCGTGCAACTTCAACGGCTTCGGTCAGATAAAGATACGTCTCAGTGACAAACGCTTTGACAAATGGCCGATCGCCGAAATGGACATCAACAACATTTTATTGCACTTGTTGAAGAAAAGAAGCTACTTGGTGTCTAGAAGCTAACTTGAAGCTGAGAGAGGGTCGTCAGCAACGATGGAGCCTAGCTGACAGAACCCTAGAATATTAGCTTTTATCTCATTTACTGTTCATTTTATTCGAATAAAAGCTTGCAAACTTTTGAATGGGATGAACAAATACTTTACTATTACTGTCCTTTTTGATATTTTGATGGTCCATCAGGGAGAGGTCTTCAGGCTTGTTTTGTCTCTCGGAAGCCACTCAGTTAGAGTCTCAGTTACTCGGGGACTCCGTCTGCGAAGTTTAGACCCAAAGAAGAGATCGTTTTTCGGATCTCTCCTTTAGGTCAAAACTTCGCGAGCCTTCGTGCCACTGTGAGCGTCGACTGATCTTTAAAAAAACTTCTTACCAATGAGTGATGAGAAGTTCTTATTGCTTTCGCGATTGTTTCGTCGTTAGTCCACGTTCCAGTCACATAACACATCGCTGGCAGTACTGAGGCGTTGAATATCGATGCCTTGAGATTGGATTCGCTCACCTGGTTTGCCACTTCACGGATTGATCCAGGTTTGACCGGTACGTCTTCTCCTACTTACTAATGTGTCCGGAAAGTTTTGAGAAAATTTAGTCGTTCCCTTTAGTATAAAATAACTACAACAGTGAAGTTAGATAAGTGATCAAGGTGGTGACCCTTCTCAGCCACAATGTCTCTTAATCAACCGGACAGTCTCACTCCTCCATAAAGAAGTGATGCGCAACGCGATCCTTTCATCGAGTATCTATTTGACTACCTCACGATTGTCAATTTTTTCCCTTCAGAGCAGGCCTGTGGGCTTCTTAAAGTATGGCATGGATTGAAGTCAGATGAATATGTGAGGAATGAGATAGCCAGATTATACCATGCTTTTCCAGCTATTCCATCGATATCCTCCCGCGAGGTGGTCGTGCATCATCACAATCAAAAATTTCCTTGAAATCCTTGATAAATGGGAGCTCGATACACCATGTCTTTCAGTTGTTGACCGGTTACTTTTGCCTATACCGCTGAATATCGTGGTAGGTTCTCGAATCAAAGCACCCGGTTGAACAGAAGAAAACGAGCTCATGTCTTTCTTGTCGCGATCGCTTTAGTTTGCAGCGAGCTGTGGCCCTACGCCCACTTGTAGTCATTGCGCTTTCCTGTGTGGATTTTCAAATGGCATCTATTTTTTATCCTGAGCAATAATGAAGTCGATTGATGTTGCCGCTCGCTTACAGTAGAGAAGCTTCTGATACACACTGACCTACCCTCGACGCTCCTGCTCAGTCGAAGGGTTTGCGGTATTTGCAAAAAGTCTTGCATTGATGTGACTTTTGCGTAGAACGTCGTGGATGGAGAATTGAGGAATAGCGATCGCTCCTCCATTTCCTATCACTTTAAGGAGAATTGCTCAGACGAGAAGCCGAGCAGTGTCGGTATTTGAGGGCAGAGAAGGTATGCTTCAATGAACTCGGGCGAAACAAATCTTTTTATTCCCTGAGAATAGAATCGTGCCATCGCGCCATATATGGTTAGTGGCAAGAGAGGGTCACTGCCTTCAGTTCCGTAATGGAGAAACAGAAGGCTCCGGTAGTCGTTTAGACGGCACATCGTTTGGTAGATGATTACCAATTTCGAGCGACGACATCGAATACCCATCGGTTGTAGTTTTATCCATCAACAATGCACTTCCAATGCTATCGGATCTATAGTCCTTCTTCAGTGCGTTCGGGAGCAACATGCATTCATAGTTGAGAGGCGTAATTTTCTCAAAACTTTTCGGACACCATAATAGTTCCAGAGAAATATGGCTCGTCAAGTTTAGCTTTCTTCCCAAATACACGTGGAATTCAACTCCTGCGGAGTGTTTCCTTGTGATTTCACCTCGGTTCAGGTACCCACCTTTTATTCAACGTAAGTGGCTGCTTTCATAGTCCGCCGGCCGGCCGGCCGGCCGGCGTGCCAGCCGAGGCAGTGCTAAGGGGAGCAGGGAGGCAGACCGTCGGTCGACGCGGTCGCGTCGCGCCCAAGCCCCTTCCAAGGGCTGTAAACAAAGAGAGACGAAAGCCGTTTGTACAAGCCCCTGGTTGTTTGGTTTTTGATCTTGTTCTTCTTTGTTCTCGGCCCTGTACAAGCCTATCCCCAAACATACCGCATTGAGCCCGTTGACCATCTTTTCCGTTTCGACAGTGCTGCTAGATATCATGATAATCATTGGCAAAGCGAAGGTTACTGGCGTTGTCCATGCACGAGTTCTACTGGCAGGTACTTCCTGAAGCTGCTCCTTTGTTCATGCTTCTTATCGCATTCGCCGCTTCAGATTTCAGGGTAGCGGGAGGCTATTGATCATGCGGCATCGGGCATTTAGTCACAAAGGTGGAGCACTGGAAGAGTTTGGTTTAGAAATCTCGAATGATAGTCTCTATAGGACTTCTAGATGTTTTAATGCTTGCTTTCCCGTCCACGAGAGCCGACATAACAACTTTCTGATCACTGATATCTCGTTTGCAGAGTTTGATGCTGCTGCTTGCCTCAGCTGCTTCAAGTGACTTGGTTCCCTGTACACCCGAAGAGATCCTGTTTGAGTGCTTCCCTTTTCTCCAAGTGCGAGACGGCAAGATTTTTCAATTTCAGAATTCGGGCTGGCTGCGAACGACGGGAGATGTCTGCATCTTCTTATAAGGTCGTAGACTTCTGCGGGGTCGTTCAAAAGACGTCATTCGTAAGCTCTACGAACAGGTTCAAACAGCTCTGTACCGAAGAATGAAGTCCTGAAGAGTGCGATTCCGTGCGTGTCACGCTTGAATACAAGCTCTTAGAGTCGTATTTTTGCGCGAACTAGGCGATGGTTCGAGCCGGTAGCGGAACAACACGGACGCCGGACGCCGGCAACACGAACACGTGGAATAGGCTCCAGCGTCGATTAGTGAGAACATGACCTATCTCAGTATGCGTTTGGCATTCATTCCCAAGCCCATCGTTGCTTAGCTGGCTTTTCAAGCATGGAATTTCGATGGCAAAGGCGGCACGCATATAGAAGATTCACGAGAAGTTTTCCGGTTTCCTTCCTGCCGTCATAGCCAAGAGGTCCAAGCTTCCAATCTGCGCTGCAGTACGTGCCCACTACGGCGTTGAAGTCGCCGACGATTTATTTATAGTACCTTTTCTTTTTTTTAACGCCTTCTCCGAATATCTGTGAAACTCCTTTCGCTCTTCTTCTGCCACCGCAGAGATAGGTGCATAGATGATAGAAATTGCAACTTGATCAATTGTGCGTAGACGGAGAACGGTGAGACGCGGACTAATGATGGGCGAATGTCTGACTGATCATAAATCCCACTCCACCAACATTGCCATCCGCTTCTACTCCGATGACTAGCACCACGCTGTGATCTGTTTTTCGAATGGTTGCTCTTCTGCCTTTTCTCTCTTTTGATGCAACAACATCATATTAAACTACTCGACTACTTAATAGGAGCCTTCGAGGATTAGCCTTCGAGGATCTTGTGCTATGATGAGGCAGCTATTTGAGCGGACGGAAAGGCAGTTCAGTTGTCGGATTTTTTTCTCGAGTTCCGGTTCCGATGACGTCCTCACTCCCCTGCGAGATAAGGTGGCCCCTTATAAGTATAAGCTACCCCCGACGCCGTAAGGTAGTATATCTGATGCGCGCAGGACTGGGGCGCAATTGTGGCTGTTTGAAAAATTTGCTCGGGCCCGGTTACTACCTTGTTCCTTGCCAGAAGCCGCCCATAAGGCATGCAACGCGTACTGCGTGACCATTTGTACCGTTGGCCGCCATTTCTTATGGTGTCACCCTATCACGGCGGCGAGATGGTTCATGATAGGGTCGCTGTCTTTTGTAAGCCACAAAGAGCTTATTCATACTCTGATGCGATCTCTCCTTTACTCATTGCAGGGACTGAGGACTCAAGGAGGTTCTTTGTATGTGCTTCAACCCTTTTTTCTCTTAAAGTTTACTCAAACTTATCTTTCAAGCAGTGAGGTGATTTCATAATATTTGATCAGGCTTGTGCACATTCACGAATTAGCGTAGTTTTCTGATTAGAAAGAAAACGCTCCGACGTTCACTGTGTCAAAAACAGTGTAATGGCCTTTTATATAATACGACCATAGTGAAAGTGATGGCTCGAGACTTTTCGTTGCTAAACACGAGAGGGTAGTTTACTCAGCATTGACTAACTCTTAATGGAGACCTGTGCTCACCGATGAAGATTGCAGCGCTCTTTACGAATATGATATCAAAACTGCAAAATGAGGAGCAAAAAGTTATGAGCGATCAAATTTTTTTGAAGGTAGTAATTGGAAGTCGACATGGCTGGTGGTATTATATATACGATTGCATGCAGCAGTTTTGCATAACGTTCTTTTGCTATAACAGTAGATTTTATAATGCACTCCGACATTCGCACGACAAAACGCCTTAATTGCAGGATCACTTACGCTACTGCACATATTCGATACAGAATGGTACTGCATGTAAATTATATGACTCTGGGCTATTCAAACATTGGGTAACATTCAAAGAAAGTTACTCTCAATCAGATGCTTAGGAGGAATTCAAAATCGATCGAACAGTACAACAAAACGTGTGAAGCAAGCATTTTGTTTCCCTGACTGCTAGCCATATAGTACAACGTGCTCCTTTACAACCGTAAACAATGCAACCTCTCTTATTTCTGTATGGTTATCTGTTGTTTCTGTGTACTACGTTGATTTCGACGTTTGCTCCTCTTTCTAAAGTTCTCCCTACAGGTTTAAGAAGAGGCGCTCAAAGATTGGATCATTGTCCTAGCTCCGATATTGTGACTTCTACTTTGCATCATGTCATGAAGTGTTCGTCTAGAAGTGAATAGCACTGCTTTACACATGCATATTAATATAAAAACATGAATCATTACTACATATATACATATATATAGTGGTGATTCAGTTACACAAGGTACAGCCTCCTTGACTGTACGAATGGATACCAACGAGTGGGATGCATTCACTGATCATCTCTGCTCTCGAGTAGGCAAGGCTTAATTCATTCACTATAACGTGTTACTGATCAATATGGGTGTTTTACCCGTTTTGTGCCCCACGCCTATTCAAACGCTCGTGGTACAGGGCAGGATACGTCGAATAACATCTAGAGTCCTGTGCAACAGTGTTTTTCTGTTTTAGGACGAATAGTTGTTTTGCACAGAGGAACATCCTGTATGAGTTGGACAGATAATGAACAGTATGTTTGCTTCGCACAATTTTCGAGATGTTTCACCAATGTTGAGTTATTTACAAGCATCTGTCTGAGAGCGTTTTCTGTTGGATGTTTCTCAATGCTGCAATGCTTAAGCAAAACAGAGTTACACAACTTGTGTGCGGCACGATTCTGTCTCAAATAAGGGCAACAAATGCAAGTGGTATAAGAAATGAGACGCTCGCTAGAGATAGGAAAGCATACAAAAGCTTCAATTAGAGAGATGAACCTTGTGCAACATTGTTGACGCCTTTGGGGGCAGATCCGCAACGTTCGAGAATAGAGCAAGAACCTATGCGTCGCGACATGCTGGAACTTGATACCGAAGCGACGAATACGCATTCCCAATAGACACCATCTTCGAGCAAATTACGCTATGTTGGAAAAGCCATTCTGCAGGTCAAATTCCATATTCATAGAGAGCACTCCAAACGTCATCGATACACCTGAGTCTCCATTCAAGCTTTATGGTGTACAAACTGTCGTTACCTGACGGATGTTGACTGGAACATGTGAGTAGCTTTGAACCCGTCAAGTATGTATTGTTCCACTGATCATTAGAATGTCGGGAAAACAAAGGCATAGAGCTCATTATGTGAACAGACAAGTAAAACCAATTTTCATGAGCTTGATTTAGCAGTCTGTGGCCACACAGCTTTGCGATTTTGGGAAAACGATTAATGGTATCATGAACCGGTGTTCACTATCGCCCCGATCTATTTTTCTCTCACCAATCTACGAGAACAAGCATGTTATTGCAAGAGCTTCAATTGGGGTCAGAAATTTGGCAGTGCATGCAATCGTCGAGAAAAGTCTCACAATGGAGAAAAACGGATTATTTCACAGATTCCACTCAGAGCAAGGCAAAAACTACGAAGAAGCTATTGTGTTTTCAATTCGTATGCTATGCCCTCGTCCTGAGCCGGTCCTAAATGATTTCATTGAGGTTCATTGCGAAAACGAAAAACCAACAAATGTGTTCCCGCGGTTTACCTATTTCCTTGTGCAAGCATGCAATCAAATCGCTAAAAGTTCATATGTTGAAGAGTGACTGCTGAGAAATTCGCTAGCGTTAGCATGTCTTGTGAAATTGAAGCTATCAGCTTGCCCTTTGGAAATCGGCAGTGCTCGAGAAGACAACCCTATTTGTGAGCAAACCGAGACATTAGTCACAATAATTCTTCAGTCTCTCCACCATTCTTGAAATAGCAGAGATTTTCAAAGGCAACAGTGACCAACACGTTCAGTTGGCTATTCGTAAATTATATTGAGACCACATAATAGGTGGGAAGCCTTACCGGCCCCATCAAACAGTCGTGACGACGCGAAGGGCTACTGTCTGCTCCATTCGGCAAGCATCAAACTAGAATCAAACAGTCTACGGTTCGGCTTCCAGTAGAGCTTAGAATTTCTTAATCAGGTCTAGAATGTTCATTGATAGAACTACCAGAAAGATTGCTCGCTTCTATCAAATAAACTGTGGAGTTCACTTACTGAAGCGAGTTATTTGTAAATCAGCTGATCTCCTCACGGCACCGGCACCGGTCTCATCGCCACCAAGAAACTAGCCAGTAAGTTCCCTACAGATAACCTAAAGCATAGCCGTCTTGGCAACACAGGAGCCACCCTCTCCCAAAAAATGAAAAGAACTGTTGTCCCAAACCAACTAATAACGTTAAAACCGTCCATCGAGAGCGCCCATTTCTAACAAACTGCACTTGACGACCATCAACATTCGGTTATGCCCTCATGTGTCCGCCGAGGCAATTATAAAAATCAAGATAAGGTCTTGAAATCATTCGACTTCCTCCCCTCTTACCATTGTGGAATACCTGTACTTCACCGAAGATGGAATGGGAATTTCTTTGCACTTGTGTCATTTATCCGCCCCGACGGAAAAGGCATTGGATAACATACCAATCGATGATCTTGGTGGAGTTCTGCGCAATTTTTTCGCCTAGGAGTCCACCAAGACCATCGATTGATGTGTTATATTTTCCTTTACTTTCAAAAACGTAAGTGTCTGCACTGATGAGGTAAGTGACAGAAACCTTGAGACCTCGCCAAAAAGAAAAACTCCCTATGGACATTTTTACTTGAATAGACATCTGCATTGCCACCGAATTTGAACGCTATGGGCTCAATTTACACATTTTTCGCGCAAGCCCCGCCTTCAGTTTGCTGAATTTATACATGCCATCTGCCATTACTTTTCCTATCTTGCCGCCTGTATCCGTTCCAAATTTGAACTCTCTAGGCCGAGGAGAAAAGGAGTTATAGATTCACTGTGAACTACACTTTTCTTACAAGCCCAGCCTCTGGTGGGCGTAGCCCAGCTTTCCGGTTGGCATGTGATGATATGTAAGACGTCCGAGATCATACAGTCACCTTGCTCTCCGGAAGGGTAAATCACACAAGAGGGCGCTTGGATCTCCGGTTATAAGGGCGTTTTTGAAGCGACTGTCTTCAGTGGTTCAAAGGGGGGGGGGGTTATCTCTACTACTCTGATGAGCCTGATCCATGAGCTCCGTTCTAAAAACGAGAGTGATTGTGTAGGAGAATGGATATGGATGCGTTGGGCAGCTTGTGTGGCGTAGAAGGCGTTGTAGGATGGAACATACGCGGAGGAAGAGCGAATAAGGGTACACTTCTGTGTAGCTCTCGTTTAAGATGATATGGGAGCTGTCATTCGAGCCTGTCCATGGGAAGCTGATCTTAGGATGGTGTGCGAATGCTCGAGATACTCCCTTACACGCCAAGACTGACTATGAAAGCAGCCATTCCGGACTGATTTCGTAGTTCCAATCAAATTGCGCTCATTCAGTGCACTTTCCTTACTCCCTCTATATGCCTCTCATCCTTCCACGGGTAAAATCGGACTCAGTCATTTCCTACTACCTGTCTTCCCATTGTGCCCCTTGGCCCTGCCAGACTTGAAGGCTCCAGGTCTGAATCAATAATTTTCGCGCATCCCCGCTCCTTGTGAGCAGTGTCTAGTCTTGCCTCACGTCATCAGTGTTTTCATGTTGTCGCCTTTAGTCTTACCAAATTTGAAGCCTCACACCCAATTACGATTGCCACCCCTTGTAGGCTCAATCTAGCCCTGCCACCCGTAGATGTTCCCGTATTGTCGTCTACGTAGTGGAGGTGGTAGGATAAGGGGAAAGATAGTAAAGAGGATTCATTACTAACGGGTCGTAAGGAAAGGTCTTGCCGTTCCCACGTAAATCGAAACTTTGGCCGCTGTCAAATCAAACCAATCGATGTGTTGTGCTCCCTAGGTGAGCCATAAGTAGCTCATTCTGTCAGAGCACTTTTAGCGAAATTCTCTGGGTTTAGAGGTAGAAACATGAAGACGAGTAAATGAAAGGCAATGAGCGAGTTGGTCGACCATCTTCAGTTGACCACGATGATTTGCTAAGAGCAGTCGAGGAAGATCGACATCGACCATTGAGAGAGACTACGAAGCATATGATGCATATGGGCCTTTCACATACAGTCGTAGCTGACCACCTCACGCAGCTTCGAATGGTGTAGAAACGTGCTAAGTGGGTGTCACACCAACTCACGGAGCAGCAACAATTTATGCACCTAGAAATTTCAATTTTATTACGGAGAAGGAATGATTTGGAGTCATATCTTTGTCATGTTGTTACGTGTGATAAAGAATAGATGTATGTGACAGCAGAAAACTTTTGCTCGGAGGTTAGGCGTAGATAAACCTCCGAAAACGTTTTCCAAGCCAATTTCACACGTCAAGAAGACAACGATCAGAGTTTGGTGGTTTAGCCATGGATTAATCCACTACTCGTTTCATCGTCCAATCAAACCATTACCGCATAGTCCTACTGTAATCAAATTCACGAGATGTACACGCAACTAGAGCGAATGGAGGCAGTATTAGTGAGTCGCCTGCTTTTGCACAACAGCGGCCGACCGCATGTGTCACTAATCGTTTTCCAGAAATTGGATCGGATCGAAACTCCCTTTCGCCCACTCTATTCATCAGACCTGTCAGCAACTACTATAAATTTACTCGAAAATCTGAACAACTTTTTGTAGGACCAAGAATTCAAAAATCAAAGCGGCTTAAAGGCTGCCTTTCTCGAGTTCTTGGAATCCAGATCACCGATTTTCTGAGAGAATGGAATGAGCGAACTCGTGACGCGTTAGCAAAGATGTGTAGAATCGAGTGGGATTTATGTTGAATAAAAATGTTTATTTTGTGATGAGTTAGGATATTTTGAAAGTTAGCTGTCAAAAAGGGAAGAACTTTCCTTACAACCTAATACACAGAGATGGGTTTCTATATACCCACTAACAACAACTTTATCATTGCATTGGTGTTCATTATCATTCTTTTCAGAAAGCGTTGGTGGTTTTACCTTCAGATAGTATTGGCTATAGATGTTGATGAGGTGAATTCCTGATTTCTACAGAATTGAAAGTGTAGCTCCCTGTTCTCTCCTTTAGAATTCAGTTAGTCGAAGTTTGTCGTTTTGGCGAGTGTTCAGTCTTGGTCACATGTTAGTATTATTGATTTGTATTTGCACGTCGTTCCCATTCCTGTTGCTTTCATCTTCTGCTTCTTCTGCTTCTCTGTCACCTTGGCGTTCAAGCGGAACCATAACATTGATGGGTTGTCTGGCGTTCAAGCGGAACCATAACATTGATGGGTTGTCGTATGACACGTCCACTCGGTAGCTTGACTTGGGCTTCTGGGATGGCTTCACTTGACGAAGAAATTACATAATGATTCGTCCTAAGTTCCGCGCATTCCGTGGAATACGTGGGTCGGATATGAGCTCTACTGTATTACGAGCTGGATTTTTGCTAGTTTCGCTCTTCTTGTTGATCAAAGCTTTGTGCTTTTCTCCAAGGCTGGTTAAGTACTGATTTCCCACAATTTTCAAACTTCATCCGTTATTTTGTGGCTTGCCTTCAGAGCATCCTCTGCTTGTTGACGAGTCCTGAGTTGTGCCGCTTCCTTGGCTGAAAGATAATGACCACCCTTATTACCTCCTAAACATCTTTCGGAAAGATATGAACTAATCATGTCACGCTGGATGCAGTCGATTGGTCTCGGAAATCGCGTTTCTTCCCAATTTCTTCCTGATAGGAGAGTGGTCTTGTGTTTCAAACCCTTCAATTTCGATGAGGAAGGCCTCCACTTCTGCCTCTGTCATTAATGTTTTCTGCGTCACTTTATGAAAAGCTTGATGTAGCTCGTACAATGCGACTTGACATGGGGCAAAAGGTGTGATGATCCCCCACTCTATCCCTTCAGAGGACGAGGCGTTGACAAATGGGTGGGCTCAGTGATGGGTTGCACAGCATACGTGGGAATCTGTTCTGGAGAGAGAAAGTTTGGTGCGTTGTCCGACATGATTGTTGCTGAACTCCTCTACTTACAAAGAATCGGCGTAGTCCAACCGTAAGAGTGCTTGTCGTCATATTCGAAACTATTACTTGAATGTGAAGAAGTCTTGTTGTCGTACAGGTGAGAATTATCCATCGTCTTACTCGGCAGAGAGTGGTCCGAAGCAGTCAGTTCCAAGGTGTTGAAATGGTCCTGTCCTCACTACACGTCGTTTGGGGAGGTGCTCCATTTTCGAATACGTACTAGGAAAATTGTTCTTTTTTTGGCATGGAATGCATTTCCTTATGATACTCTGAGCCAACTGACAGAGCTCTGGTATCCAGTAATGCCTTCTCACATTGGCTATAGTGTGTGATGTTGCACACTGAAGAGGATGTGCATTCTGCACAATTATGCACAATTATTTTCGCCAACCCGCTTCTTGCAGCTGTGAAGATTGGCTGGCGAGTTTCGAAAAGATATCTGCCGTCACTATCCTTTTGCATTCTCAGCTGTTTCAAAGGCTACTGCAGTGATCCTAAAAGATGTACCATTTGATGATTAAGAATGATCACTTGTATTGTCGTTTTCCTTTGATTGATGTGATATATTGTTTATTTTCTTCTCGGCGTAGTTCTGAAACGGTTTAATAATGCGTGACTGGGAGGGCACTTTCGGAATAAGGTTTCGAAGAAAACGTAGAACGTATGCAGTGGTCACTTGGATAGGAGTTATCGTGTCGTGTCTCTTCCAATCCAGTATTTTCTCTCGAATGTTCTGCGATGTGGTGGATGTGTTGTAGTGTGCATGCGCCATTCTCTTTCTTCTCTTCAGGTAGTAGTAGTCTGCAGGTATGAGGCCATCTCTGGGGAGAGTTTCTTGACGAACGTTGGACCTTTCCACCACATGTTGTCACTGAAGTTGTTCTTGTTTGTCTCACGAATGGCGATGTCTGCAGGATTGTTTTAAGCCTTGACTTGGAAGTTCACTTTTGCATTATTGGAAACAACTTATGCGCACTGCGCATCGCTTGTAAAACCGCGACAGGAAAAAAAGTAGTATTGACCTGGCTCGATCTGCGTTACCTTGGAATCTTGCAGCAGAAATTCCCATGAGGAATTCCAATGCACCGGTATTCCTCTGAGAGTGGACTATCCCACTAGTAACTGAACTCCCCGAGTTACCCCATTAACGTGTAGGCCGTACCGATCAATCGTAGGCAGCAGCGAGTTGTTCTGAGATTGATCGTTTTATTATGGTCCCTTTCGTCGGATTGCGGCATGGAAGAGCAAGATAATCGCTTCGTGTGCTCCACATGATCCCACAAGCACTTTGACTTCATTGGATTGGCACAGGTCTGGCTTGTTTCATGTGATCACTTCTAGTGGACTAGAGCTGAAAATCCTTTTAGTTTGTTTGTATGTTCTTAAAGCGTCGCTTGTCGATGTTGCTGTCGATATCAGGTTGTTGACTTAGATACTTTTTGCAATCTCTTCTGCCAGCTTAATTTCTCTCGCCATTGTTTGTAAATGATGACCAATAATACCTGCAAATAGACAGTCGAGACCAAAGGTCACTCGAGTGAATCAATATATGATGATGTTTTCCTTCGTGTGTGGCTTCTTAATTTCCTGAATCTACATGAACCTTGTAGTATTTCACATCGCCATGTCTCCTATTCTAAAGCGGAGCAGGATATCGGGGTGTGATGACAGCCTGATGTGCGAGAGCACGTACAACTCCCTCTTCTGGCACCTCTTCATCATTAACCTTTTCAATGATTCCCGCTCCAGCTGATCCCTGATGATGTCATAGTGTGCTGTAGAAGAGCCTTGTGTTTCGATAAATGGATGAGTTCAGCTTTCAAATGTCTGTAAGCAAGTTGTTTGTTGTTGAGTAATTGTTTGAAGTTGGGTTTCCATAGTAAACGGCATACTAGCCGTCGCCCCTTTCCTTTCGAATTCACGCGAAAGTTGGTACGTTCGCTCTGAGGCTGACCTCGAGTTTGAGCCTTTGTAGCTGTCTGCTTCATGAACAGTCTCAACAATGGTATTTTCTCCGTTGATCAGTTCCGTACCTTTCTTTCCAGGGGCGAGATATCCCAACTTAGTCAAAATCAGTTTGAGCTCAGGTGAGGAGTGTATTAGACAGGTCGAAGGGCTGATGAGCTAGTGGATTTCATCGCCGTATAAAAACATCTTGTCCATCTATAATAGCTAAGACTGCAGCGAGCTGAGGTTGCCATAATCCTTTCGATACGAGTCACTGTCACGAGTCATATCTTGTTCCCATGCATGTCCCACATGTTCAGTGTTGTGTTGATACAGGTCCTCTTCATTCGTTCTGTGACCCAGTCATGTTTATTGTCAATCTTGTAGTGTCGATATTTCCGAGTTTGAGCCGATTGACGAGCTCGTTGCTGATGAAAGAACTCGTCAATCGACCGTTTCGCACTCGTTTCATTGCATGATATGGATAGGTTCAAGTAATTCCGTGGTTGGGTTCAAGACTTGAGCCTGCCCAACCAATATCTGAACCTCTGGCTAATTCTGTGAATTTCCAAACACTGCTCATCTAACACTGCGCACTCACCTCATTATAAAGAACCGGATACATGCAGATGACAGCAAGATCTAGGTTGGTTATGGTGAGAAATACAAGTGAAGTGCACCATGCCCTTACTCGATTCATGTTAAGAGAGGCTTGAACTTTGATGCACATGTCAATCACAGAAGCCTTTGTGACGCTTTTTGTCGCTACACAACGATTCTGTTATGGAAAGTCGGTCGCCTAAGGCATGGTGCTCTACTTTCGTAAGTTCTAAGTTGAATTTTTCTTCCTTCCTTTTTCCCAGTTTCCTCAGTCAGCAGTGTGACATTTTAAGGAAGCAACTCTCTTTTACTGCATTGTAGTTATTCATTGTAGTTGATTGTGACATATTCTCTCTCCCCAGTGAGATTCCATGTG
The DNA here is from genome assembly GCA_000469685.2 of Haemonchus contortus. Taxonomy (NCBI): domain Eukaryota; kingdom Metazoa; phylum Nematoda; class Chromadorea; order Rhabditida; family Trichostrongylidae; genus Haemonchus; species Haemonchus contortus. The sequence continues at coordinate 34,616,580 of LS997567.1, forward strand.
CTCCCATTTCTTTACTAGTCATTTGGATCAGCTTAGCGTTTCATTACCATTTGTATAGCTTAATATTACTTGTTTTGACTTTATGTTTTGTTAACTGCTGATATATCGCCGCAGTACACGTTGCGAAAGTCTCACGAGGTCAGTCATTAAAAAGGCGAGGGCCAGCGGGATCTCGGTAGTGTAAGGGATAGAGCACGGTGCCGGAACAGCATAAGTACGGGCTTGAGTCCCGTGCGAGACTGAAGTTTTGTCCCCACGAGTTCTTAGCGGGCAATCCAGCGCAGTGGAAGCTTGCCGATTCCACGAGAGTGGTTGGGATAGCCGTGATTCGAAGTTTCGTTGAGCACCTATAGCCCTTGCGGCAGAAGAGCTCAAGAGCAACATCATTGCCGATTGATGCAGGTGGGAAACTGCTGCTATAGGCAGGTCGAATAATGGGTCGAATGATAATCATGCAGTTTTCTCTTTTAGTGTGAACTCCTCGTAGTTGTGATAGTTCTACGTTTGCACTTTCCTGGAAATTTATAGAGACGATATCTCTGAACATGGTTTCTTGGTCTACCTTTCATTTTATCGCCTGCTTATCGTGACCCTTTTTTGTGCTTCTCTGACGTTTGTTTTACTTCTTAACTTTTTGCTTCGTCATCTAACATTATTACAGCTTGACCCTTATTTATTGGTATGATCTACGGTGAGTTTAGCGCGCCTTAGAGCGCAATAAAACATAAATGTTGAACACGTCCAAGTCTTCTTGGGTGGAGGATTTGGCAAGGCAGTCGCCACTCTAGCGGCTATAGAGTATTTTGCTCAATTTCTGCAGGCATGGTGTTGCCAGTACAGGTTATAGTCGTTGGCCTGGTTTATAGACAAACCCCTCATATGTTTAGTAATCGCCCGAACACCTATAAAACAAGAAATTCTCAAAACAGTCATTACCTGTGATTTGGAGAAACGGCACATATTAAGAGTATGTACACGATCAGCAAGCAATTTGTTTGTGGTCTGCAGGGCGGCTTCATTCGTCACAGCGGCACAAGGAAATTATCAAAAGGTTTCACGACAACGTTTTGAGCTCTGCATGGAACATTTTTCGATAGCATAGTTTGGTGAGCGTGAATGTGCTGAGGAGTTGTATTATAATGACGGAGTAATCGTGGAGTTGTGTACGTCTCCCGACTTCACTGAAAATGGGCCTGGCTCTGAACACTGAAACTTACTCGAACACAGGTCTGGAGCAGCAAGCTTGTGGGTCTTGTTAAAGATATGCAAAACCGATAAGGGCCCAAGAGTAGACAAATCTTCAAGCAACTGATTGTGGAGACCAACGGTCTTCAACCAACACCAGACTTCATTCAGTTTTCTGTACAGTCTGTATTCGTTATTCGTAGCTATGCAATTTAGTGCTTTGTCTTGAAGATTTCACTGTGTCGTAGCTTTATCAAGCATTCCAAGGGATAACGATAGATTCCCCTCCTTCGTCACTAACAAACAAGCATATATCCTAAACTTCCTTCTGCTCTTGCCACCTCTGGCCTTAAAATGTAGAGCAAGGAACACTCTACCCGCCTGTCTCCACCGTCTCTTCCCATAGTGCTGTGTTCGCTCTACATTTGAGACGATTGTCAGATGTCGATAGGCTGTCCAGGATCTATCGCGCCAACCGAGGGGTAATGGATCGAGCTGGTGCAAGACTAGATCATGAACCCAACAAACACTGAATACAGCAAAATGCTTCTTTGGAGAGAAGATATTGCTCTAGTTGTGACCCGGGAACTGGATAGGCGCTCTGCCTTACCAGCAGTTTCGTGGTCCACATAGTAATGATAATCAGTAGACAATAGTTTAACTCAATAAGCCCGTCGCTGATCTATGAATCTATCAGAATTGTCTCTTGACAGTGTCTTGGGTTAAAATGCTTTGCTTTAAAATGAGATCTATAAAATATTAATAAATGTATTTCCGAGTGCTGATTCAGGATCCATATAGAAAAATAAATCGATCAACATTGTTCACTGTATTTTTCTGGAGGACAGTTGACTTGTACCAGCGCTTCGAAAGTGCGAGAGCACTTCTCGGATATGAGGATCTTATTCCTTTCGCAGAGGGCTCTGGTCAGATGAGTCACCGCCCTTTACCGTGAATGTACGGTGTTGCCGAAATTTTCGACACCGTACCTTGAGTGTGCGGGGCAGAGAGATCTATCCACAAGGTGTGCCATAAAAATGGTAACAACTTTGCAAAAATCCGCAATTTCCTTATTGGGAGGGGTTTTCCAAATCTGCACGTTCTATTATGTTGATAACATACCCTAGCTCACATGTCTGCTTTGGTGTTCGAAAGCAGCCAGTTTACGAAAAACGGTTAAGCTTCGCAATGATACGGCAGCCGTCCCCTCTTTACGTGCGATTGGTGAGTTCTTTTCGAAATCGCTCGTCGTTTCCACTTTTCTCGCATGACAGTCTGTAGAACCGCGATGCGTGGGCAAGTCGACGAAAGCTCAAGACGGTCATGTTGTTTTAGTTGCAACCCTTTGTCCGAATACAATTGCTCCAAAATTCTTGCGCCACGAGACTGCAAAAACACGAGTAAAATGACTGCTGAGTTGAATACATGTTTGTCTTCAATGAGAAGGGTCTCCCCCAAGTGAAAACGACTGTATCCAAAAAGATTTCAAAAGCCGCGAAAGCTTTTCGGAAAGAAAAAGTCTGAAAAAATTGCCGTGCCCTACTGAAGCGCGGCACGACGAAATATTCAGCGAGCAAAAAATGTTCAGATTCTAGAGTATACGTGTGATTTTCGCTACAACCGCCGAAGCCGATGAGAGTGTTCAGTGTTCGTTTCTGTAACAATTCTTTCTCTTTCATGGTTTAGCTGGAATGCGTGCCATCAGAAAGATAGTGCTCTTTTCTGTAGGGAAAAGTGTAATAGCTAATCGGCACATCTTTATGGGGACACTTCTGAGAAGGTGCTCCCCAGAGTCAAAGATTATTTTAGTGATACGGTTCGGAAAGCGCGGCGCATCTGCTCATGAACGGAAAAGATCAAGATTGTTGCTGAGCAAGTGTTCGCGATTTTATTTTTGGTTTCATCTGGCTAATGAATTTCTGGGACCGCAGTTCAACTGGCTGGTGGTAGTACAAACTGGAAACGGAAGCCTGCCTCTCAAAGCACACCACTGTTGCTGTTCCTATGAAACCGCTGGAAAACTCTAGGCTCCAATTCTTTTCAAGGTGCTCTCCATACCGCCGTCGACGAGTGTTCGAAGCGTTTTCGAGCTATAATTAGTACAGGAGACGGTTATAACAGGTGAGTGGGCATTTATTTTGTTGATACGATGCATAGTAATATTCAGTCCGCATGAACTCACTATGTATCAGTATGAGTTGTGTCTTCTGCACGACAACGACTTTGTTACCATATTTTGAGCGCAGCCTGTATTTGGTCGATGGTGGTAAAATTTTCATTGAATTACTACTTCTCGGGCCGATATCAAGCTACAAAACGTTTTGCAGGCCTTCAGGATGCATTCATTTCATGGGGAAAAAGAGCGCATGCATCAAGTAAACGAAGCGCGATGTCACGCCTAATGATCCTCGATCCCGCCAGCTGCGACATTGTTGCACAGCTGAGAGCTTGCCTCTGCTTAACAATCTAATCGGACAGCGGTATAACCAGAACAGAACTAGTCCCGTAACTTTGTTCACAGAACCGTTTAGCAGGTTCGGAACACAGATTCAAGTGAAAGAAAGGAGTTTGCAGAAGTACGAAACCGAAGTAAGGCAATTTTTATTACAGGAAAGGAAATGAAAGGAATTTAATTGAGGAAATCCGCCGTATTCTCTGGAATAACTAAGCGATGATGACAATAAATACCATGAGTGATTCAGGCAAGAGCTCTCGAAGATTCGTGTTGGATTCGAAGCTGTGACTTCTTGTGAAATATCGGCTAATTCACTATCGGAACCATTCAAGAGCATTCATTCCTTCCATTACAACATACATCAACCCCAACCAACAATCGAACTATATCAGTAGAAATCTAGACGACTGAAATGGTTTGATCGAAGAAAAATAATTTATGAGAAACCCTTTCGTTTTTTTCTCATTAAAAAGACCGTTTGCTGTGCAATCCGAGCAGAGGAAAGAGGCAGGAAACTGCACTTTCGGAAACTGTGGATCTTCAGTTTCACGTCCTTGCAAACGCGCATTAACGATATTGTGTGCTCGCCATAGGTACAAGAATATATCTTCCGGCTTGCGAACCTAAATAAATATTTTTCAGTCAGTGATAAAATTGATCGTCGCTGAAATGGACGCTGTTTCTGCGATGTAACACCTTATGAAATAAGCATTACTCCGAATAGAACTTAATGCACGCAGAACTTCATTCATATCGGTTTCGCTTCATTGCCGAAGGTTAGTGCATAACCCCAGGAGGCCAATCGAATTAGTATCCTTCGAAAGTGAATACCTTCGCGTTGCATGACAGATTGATTATACGGTATCATAGTTGCCTGGTTGCACAAAGGCCACTCAAAACAGTATGAAGGTCAAAAATAAAAAACACATCACCAAACCATATGGAATCTATTCTTTCAGGTATTTCATAAGAGGACCGAAGTTCATTAGTAATCGACCAATGATTTGACAGTATATGATCACGTTACGAGTTCGACGCAGAATAATTACAACACAAGCCTGTAGGTATTAGCCTGAATATCCCAAAAAATCCAGATATCTAGTGTACGTAAAACGTAAAACTAAAAGTGGATGACTTATGAATCGTCCAAAATAGAACAGAATCGATACATCTACGATTTGGGATCTTCCTTCTACTTTCGCTTGAGAAAAGTTGATATTAAAGATAATAAGAGAAGTAGGTGGTTCGCATCTCCAGCGAGTGCAGCAGCTTATAATACTGTTAAGATTGAAAAATTGACATCATCAAGTATCTGGTTACGCGTCAGACATTAATATCATGAGAACAACCTAGTACCAGACAGTTTAGGAAGGAGTGAAGTTTTTTTTTGTGCTTTCCTCGTTGTTTACGGATTCAAGTTTTGTGTTATTTCTTGTTGTTCAAAACACTTTCGATTATGATAGCCGTGAGACTGAAGGACTTCCCCGTAGAATGGTAGTTTAGAATGGATGATCTATCATAAGGTGTCCCAAATATCGGTCTGAACACGTTGACGACGATGTCGGCCAGTGATGACCGACAGGCTGTCCGCCCCGTGGAACGATGCAGGTAGTGCTGACCGATAATATTGCGTTGCGTATTGACCGACAACGAAATAAGCAACCTCAATTCCATTTGTTCACGAGTTATTTGTTTCCTTTATTCCCGAATTTGACGACTCGTGGTTCATTTACATTCAACCTTTTATTGCATACTTCAGGTACCAAGCCGAAAATTTCAGCTCACATCGAAGCACAGTCAAAAACCTAACACGAAACATATGTTTCCGAAAGTGGATGAGAGCGAAATTCTTAAAAACATTCGAGGCAACAAAAGTGGTGACACAGACCGCACTTTGTAGAGGGTTCTTCACGACACTAATCGAATTCTTTCCACTGTCCGCTACCGAATTTAACTCGGTTCTATGGAACCGCCTAATCTCTACTCTCGACTGCTCCACAGAGCATAGATAGAATTTTTGGGAATAATCGCTAATCAGAGTTTCATACGCCACGGTAATCTGGTACCGTAATGCTTAATGTTCCTGCCGAAAGTGGATTTGGAAATCACCATCTGACTTATGGCAGCATTTTCTTATGATCTAGACACGCTATTTCAATATTTAGCCGCTATATCACTCATGGCAAGAACTTCAATTGCTTAGGACTCATCTAATGCAGTGGTTTCAGAATGAAATTGCCCACCACAAAATTACGTTAGGGGGATTTAGGGGGATTTAACATACCTGCGATTCCATCGGGAATGTGCTTGTGGTCATTTTGAGGAAGTGCTCACGGCAATGTAAGCATCCAAAGAATGAGCCCACCCAAGATCGGATTGCTTGCAGTGGCTCGAGTGGTTTGAACTCGGCTACTGAAATCGATAATAACTATTTTCGCGATAATTTACCATGGAAAAAGTATCCATCTTGAAAGGGGAACACTACGACGGGTACGGGTCAGGACGTATCACAACGTTGCAGCAGTCACTCACAGCAAGTTTGCGGCACTTGCGGCTTTCTTGCTCAGTCGTGTCGGAATTTTCATATTTCCCGAACTAGTTAGGCTATGCACACTGAGGCGAAGAAGGCTCAAAACAGAACTTATGAATTTCATACGCTGGGCTCCACCCTGCAAGAATTTGGCCCATTAGCTATGTTGGAACCGAGTTATGAATTGGTGTAGATAGCACAACCCACCGTGGGAATGCTTCGCTCACTAAGGGAATATATTCTTTGTTGCAGTTGATAAGCCACTTCTCACCTCTCCTCATTTTTTCAGCGTCTGTGATGTTACGACACTAAATTAACCAGTTTTGTAGATGGCACCGCTCACTCGTGTGCCTGTTTCGAACCGTAGGCGGAGTTCCGCTGAGCTTACATGTGATCTGTTCTCCTTGCCCTATGCCCAACTCATCTCAGACTTGAATCCAATTGGTTCGCATCTAAGAATATAGAGGGTTTTCCGGCGCGGCTCTTGGTCAAATGCCAAATACTCCTGATGGTATAATAGATATCAAGTAATAGATACTTCTCTATTGAACCCATTGCACTACTGTTAAAATATATATCTATATATATATATATAGCATATATCGGTGAATATCGTAGCGCTCGTCTCAGCGATTAACTCACAGTGATCTTCAGCCTGTTTGTAGGCGGATACTGTCAGCGCATGGAAAGAAATCCATAGGCCACAGGTGTAGCCACGAAATTGACCACTTGATCCACGACAGTGATCCCAGTCAGAATTAACTGCAAACGGATCATTTGCAGCTTCCTGAAAACCAGTTCCACTGCAATCAGGTATGAACCATAATCAGAACGTAACTATTGTCAGTAGGGCGACGTGGAAGATTTTAGAGGCAAAGTTCTGCCTTTCGAGACAAATGCAAAGTTTTGCCGGAAGCACTTTTCGTTCTTGTTCTTCTTGTTCCTGCTCTTCTTGTTCTTGTGCTTGTTTTTGTTCTTTTTCTTGTTTCTTGATCTCAGTTTTCCTGAACTGGAAGAAGAACAAGAACAAGAACAAAAAAGAACAAAAAGCTCGTCCCTCGCTTCATATTGTTCTTGTTCTTCTCCTAGCTCTTCTTCTTGTTCTTCCTTTCTTGTTCTTCTTGTTCCTCCTAGCCCAGTACTTCATCTTCTTGATCATATTAGGTTGATGCATAATTATTCCAGATTTTTTCGCGGCTTTTTTTCTCTCGATAGAGTTCGAATAATAAGATCGTGTCTTTTTTAGAAATGATCTACTTGATCTCCTCTACAAGAATATACTCGAAAAACCATCCGCATATTCGCGAAATTAGGCTTAACTACTTCGAGAAAGATTGGAAGGTGACACAGTCATTCCGCGATCTCAGTAACTTTTCGGCGATCGAACAATCAGCCAGAGCCAACCAAGAAATGGGATCTACCCCTATATCGGTCATATTCACCAGCAGAAACTTTTATGGATTATCTCGTCAACCATTCATCGAAAAAATGGCTAGAGAATAGAAGTCACGTCGATTTAGATGACTTGATGGCCGATGTCAAGGTGTGGATCGCCTGTAAGGATCAAAACTTCTTCGCTTTTGGGATCCGACTTACTAATCAATGGGAAGCAGTGCTTGACGTAGATGGTTGATAAGTTCCGGAGTAATCATTCGAATATGTCTTTGCTTAGTATTTCTGTAATTTCTTTAAGTAAAATTTGCTGGAAAAATCCGCGTTGGTTGTGCAGCTAATATAGAATATTGTAATATATAGAGGCAGGTGAAATGCTGGGGAAATAGAAAATATCAAAATAGTCGTGTTTGATGGCCAGGAAATCATGTGTACTTTCACTAGATCACTTAATGAACGATCGCTGGAAAGTTACTGAGATCGCGGAATGACTGCGCCACCTTCCAATCTTTCTCGAAGTAGTTAAGCCTAATTTTGCGAGTATGCGGATGGTTTCTTAGGTATATTCTTGTAGAGGAAATCAAGTAGATCATTTCTAGAAAAAACCCGAACTCAATGTTCAAATTCTATCGGGAGAAAAAAAGCCGCGAAAAAATCCGCAGTATTTATGCATCAACCTAATAGTTGCCTTTTCAGTAGATGCTTATTTCACCGCATTCGCTGCTCCGCTTTATTATTTACTATATTGCACACTCTTCATCTCTGACTAGTGAAAATTTTGGTAATTGCACACTTACCTCAGCTGCAATGAACTCTTTTTGCCAGTCGTCAGTCGAAATCCTGCTATCCAATCCTCGATTCTCAATGAAATCCCTCAGGCGAGCGAACACCTTGACAGCTTGCGTCGACCGATCCAATAATGTCTGTAAATTTCTGCTGTAAAATACTGCAGATTCGAGAAAGTAGTCCAGTGGTGTCAATTTTTGTAAAATCTTGTTGGTTGGAGTTCAGAGAGCCCTTCAAAGAAGCGACGTTGCGGTGATGACGCAACTCCAAATAAAGCGATACCAACGAAAATGAACGCCATGGAACTTTGATCATTACTAAAGTTCCAGTGTCCCAAACAAAGCTTTCGACACCGAAGCGTGCGTTAAAATACCACAGTCACGCGTAAGTCTGAATGTCCGCGATTATTGCAGGTGAAATAACACGAGGAACACTTATGACGTTGTCAACCACTTTGAGTTGAATGCCGCAAAGCTATAGCCTGAACTACAGGGTGCGCCATAAATATGGTAACAACTTTTCGGACGTGCGTAATTTCCCTGTTTGGGAAGTTTTTCCAAAACTGCACCTCCCCTTATGTTCATGATATATCTTAGCCCACATATCTACTTTGGTACTTTCAGCTCGTCACATTTCGAAAAACGGTGGAGCCTCGCAGACATCCACCAACCGTTCCGTTTTTGCGCGCACTTTGTGAATCCTTTTCCGGGATAGTTCACCGTTTCAACATTTCCCACATGACAGCCTCTTGAATTGCGTAGCGTAGACAGGTCAACAACAAACCTCTAAATGGACGTCTTAACTCTTATACGACCCTCCTTCCGTATACAATTTCTTGGGAAGGAGTATGATGCAGAACCTGCAGAAACATGAGAGAAATGACTGCTGATTTGCTTGTATATTCTACTCAGATGGGAAGAGTCTACCCTGATTAAATACAATTGTATAGAAGTAGGATTCGAAAGCCTTATAACCATTTTGACGAGAACAAGTTGGAAAGAAAGAATGTTCGCTGTGCGCTACTTGCGCGCGGCACGCGCTTCCACACACTTTTTTCTGACTAAAAGTGTTCAACGTGGAAGAAATTTTGAGAACCCAAAGTATACGTATATTTCACACTTTGAGTGCTGAAGAAGCTGAGAGGGGTCAGATCGACTATCATTGCCATTTTCCCTCTTTGGTGGTAGTTTTTGTTAGGATCTCTACCATCAGAGCGATATCGCCAATTCTGGTCAAGAAAAGTATAAAACTTAATCCTAACCTCTCAAGAAGGGTTTTTCTGGTAGGATCTAGCTGAGGGTCAAAGATTTTCCGGGGGGTACGACTTGAAAACTGCAACGCACTTGCTCACGAATGGGAAAAGGTCAAGACTGGTGCTGAGGAAATGTTCGCGACTTAATCCCAGCTTGCAATCCCCCTACGAATATCCAGGACCACAGTGTGATGGGTCGCTGGATATAGTCCATGCTATAGAGGAAAGTCTGCGCTTCAAAATGCACTACTGATTCTGCTCTTAAGAAATCAATGAAATAAGCCCGGGCTGGAATTTTCCAAGAAACTCAGCGTGCCACTGTCGATGAGTGGCCGGAGCGTCTTCGAGCTATAATTAGTACAGGAAATGTTTATATAGGATGACGGTGTGTTCATTTTGTAGATGTGATGCACAGTAAACAATTCACAAAAATTGGTCATGCATCAATATGAACTACGATTTCTGGAGGCCAATATTTTTGTTACCATATTTATGGCGCACCCTGTATGTATGCATGCATAGCAGAAGGATGATCTAGGTTGAGCGACTTATTTCCACACTTCTGGCGTGTTCTTTCTTGTATGAATTCGTTCCTACTTGCACTTCATCTGCAGTGCTTTATGCTGTATTTGAAGTTTAGCAGCAATTTTTTCCACAACGGTATGTCTCGCTGCACGGCTTTCGCTCGACAGGCCGAGCTCGACAGAGTTCACACTGGGCTTTTCATGACTGTCATGAACTAGTTCTGCTGTTTCAACGGTCTAGTATTTATAACCCGTCTGTCTCTGTGCCTGTCAACTTGATATTACCTGAAGAGGCACGTGGGGAGGTGGGAGTCAGATTATTGATGAATGGGGCCCAGGCCAAGATCGAAATAGGGCATATAAGTTCAGAGGAACCCGCTCAAAGAGGGCAGAGCGGCGCAATGGGAAAAAATTCGCGATTTTGTTCTAGAAAAGCTCCGATACGGGGGGGGGGGCAAAGGTTAGGAATAGGTGGACAGACTCAACCACGCTGAGCGAAGCGTTCTTATCGAATTTACTCATTATCTCATTACCCACCACAGCCTGAAGCCAGATTTCTGAGAGGTGAAGCTGATATTAGAAAATTCAACCCTTTCTGATCCTTGTGATGTGCGCAATTTTCGCCGTGACGCACACATTAGGGTCCAACACGCAAACAATATATAACTAATTGGGAGTCCAAATTATGTATTCAGGTTTCGAAATACCACATTCTGCTTCGGCAGTTGATTCTGATTTTTACAAATAGTCCTTCTGTGGTGTTCAGAATAGCGCAAAGAAGGCGAACAAAGCGCTAAAAAGGGTCTATCCAGGGAAATGTGAGGCTTGAAAAAAGAAGTAAAATAAGGGGTAGGACAAGAATGGGGCGACAGAAGTTGCGTCAGGGAGTATTTGGAGAGAGTATTTGAACGGGCTATTCGAAGGTGCGCCATTGCATAAAGCTGTTTGCAGTAACCTGCCTGCGTGCAAGGTGTGAATCACGGTGTGAACAATGGAACCCCGACGCTTTCACAACGCCTTAGGTCTGTGCGTCGCCTGAGCCAATCCTGAGACCCTTATTACGAACTGTCTCGACCGAAACCATTTTTGACGGTAATTATGCCTTTGAGGTTTCCCCAAAACCTCGTCTCTCGTCTCAGACCAATTAAGAACTTTAGACACTCCCTTAGCTACATAACACAACTGACTTTGAACACATTTGCCATCAACCACTGCCCTTAGGGCTCATTCGATCCTCACGCGGTTTTCGATTTCAATGGAGTGGCATAAAGAATGTCAAAAGTTAATGAATGCTTTACATAATAACAATGTAGTTAGATAATTATCAAGCAGTGAGCTCATTGGTTGAGTTAAGGCTCAAGAATGGTGCTATTGCCGTTCTCCTTGTTGATTGCGCAACTTCTCTGATTTCATCATTTTATGTGGTAATTCTAGGTGTGCAGCGCCTCCTGTTGAAACCAGGAAGGTGGTTTCTCCATGATGATCAGCCAGCAGCAGAAGATATTTACAGCTTTCACCCAATGCGTATGCTCATTTGGTAATTGTGTTCTAATAGTAAGGGAAAACAAAGAAACATGGCTGTGACTCTCACTCTCAAAGCCTCAGTTGTCAGTGCAAAGCAAAGGGAATATACCGGCCAAAATAAGTTGCTGAGCGAATTCAAACTCTTTATGTTCAATCTAATGGTCTTGGACGGAATGGTTTTGCAGATGGATCTACCAGACAACTCACCTTATTACCGTAAGTGGTCATGACGGGAAAGTGATCGGCAAGCAAACTAACGAAGCCATGAAGAGCAGTCAGATTGGTCCCGGACAACGGGGTACCTGTTCGAGTGCTTTCACGAAACAAAGCGTAACGCATTGCTTTCAACATGTCCACCTCAGAGACATAGTAGAGCGCACGGCACCTGAAATTTTTCAAGAGTGGTGCATTTTACTCGAGTAGGAGTAGGAATTGGATGCAAGCACTACCAAACTAAATTTTTAGCAGCATCGTTCTGTTGTTTTTGTTACAATCGGTGGGGTGGACGTATTGTTCTCGCCTCCGTCGGATGCCATTGAGGGGTGGTTCTTAGAGCGGTCTCATTTGAACGAAGACTCTCGAATGCAGGTGAGATGCTGGCCTACGGACACCCCAATCATATCCAATTGCTTAACGACGTATAATAAACCGTCTAGGAATTCGAAATGCTATAACGTCAGCTGGCCGCAAAGCCCGACTTGTTGGAAAAGTATGCAGGAGTTTTTGGTGCCAAGACGACATTGGGAGCAGCTATGCTAGTCTAGACTTTTGCAACTCTGAGTTTTGACTCGCCAATGGGCATCTGCTGCTAGCTTGTAGATGCTCCGGCGAGTAGTCGAATAGATTTTTGTACAGTGACGTGAGAAGAGGAGATAGTCCTGCTGCGACTCGTAGGACGTCAGCCGCGGCAACAAAACCATTACGGTTTCGGTTTCGATATTTTCGAGCGTTGTCGAATTATGAGCGAAATGCTTCAGTAAATGTTTAATTAAAATTTTTGCCGTTTTTAGACCAGTTTTTAGTTTTTTACTATATCACATTTTCTTTGTTTACGCTAAACAGACTAGCTGCTGCTCAGAACTAATAGAGTATTAGACTTTGCTTGACGAGAAGGCAGCTGGTGCCACTACAGAAGGCTGCTATTGTTAGGTGACCTGAAGGGCAACACTGTTATATTGGCGTGGGTCGCGTTGGGATCGGATGTGTAGGCTACTATGATGGTGGGCGAATCCTCGAATACGTTGACTCGTATGGCCTCACCATAGTGAACACAAAGTTACGGAAACATGACGCTCGCCTCATCACTTTCTACAGCCGCTAAACGGTCGTCCCACAACATAAGTCAATTATTTGCACGCATAATGTCGCTCCACCCAGACAGAAACACCTCGAAGTGGTCCTGCGGAAATAGTGATGACGAAGTAAAAGAAAGCGGCTGAGATTATTCGAACTTCATCATAACTGTCAAGGAAACTTGTGAAGGTGCTGGTGGAGCAATAATCGTGGTTGCTCGCCTTTAGCTACTTGAGACAAAGGACGCGGAAAATTGACTAGCTGTGGGCGGATAGGGTCAGCGAAAAAGAAAGATACAAAGTTGATTGTTACAAAACCTGTCCCGGATGTTTAAAAGATCACGGAGAAACGCGAGTTCGTCCCTTCTTCGTCTTCATTCATAACTGGGTAGTTTCCACATTTTTCACGTATACAGGTTGCGCCATAATTATGGTAACAAGTTTTCGGACGTCCTAATTTCCTTGTTTGGAGGGTTTCTCCAAATCTTCACATTTCCTTATGTTTATGATATGCCGTAGCCCACACACCTACTTTGGTGCTCTCAATTCGTCAGACTTCGGAAAACGGTGGAGCCTCGCAAAGACCCACCAACCGTTCCACCTTTGTGCGCATTTGGTGAGGTCTTTTCCGATATCGCTCCTGGTTCAACATTCCCCACATGACAGTCTCTTGAATCGCGATGCGTTGACAGGTCAACGACGAGCCTCAAAGTAGTCGTCGTGACTCACATAAGACCCTTTTTCCGAGTAGAGTTGCTTGAGAAGGAGCTCGATGCGGAACTTGCAGGAACACGGAAAAAGATGACTGCTGATTCGTTTGTGTGTTCAATTCCAATGAGAAGGGTCTACCCCGAGTAAATACAGCAGCATCCAGGTAGGACTCGTGAGCCTTATAAGTTGCTGCCAAAAGAATTTGGAGAGAAAGAACAATTGCTGTGCGCTACTTGGCACTTTTTTCTGACTAAAGGGTGTTCAGCGTAGAAGAAATGTTGAGATCCCAAAGTATATTTATATTTCACACTATGAGTGCTGAAGCCTTTAAGAAAAGCCAAATCTCCTCTCGCTGCCATTTTCCCTCTTTCATGATGGTTTGGGCTAGAATCTCTACCATCAGAGCGATACCATCGAGAAAAGTACAAAATTTAAGCCAAACCCCTTTGAGAAGGGTTATCTGAAAGGATGCAGCTGAGGGTCAAAGTTTTTTTCTATGTGATTTCAAAACTACGACCCACTTGGTCACGAATGGGAAAAGATCAGTACTGGTGCTGAGGGAATATTCGCGACTCTATCCTAGCTTCCAATCCTCCTACGAATTTCCCGGACCACAGTGTGATAGGTCGCTGGATTATCCCATACTGGAGAGGAAAGCCTGCGCTTCGAAACGCGTCACTGCTGCTGCGCCAAAGAAATCATTGGAAAAAGAGCATTTGACGTTTAATTTGTGATTGGTTTGGAATATGATAGCTACTTCCTGATCGCTGAATACTTTCAATGGATGAGAGCCTTCTGGTTATAATTCCAGGGAGCATCGTTGCTAAAGACGTGCCTCTAGGAGCTTGATGGACCGAGGTATTTGGAATTGAACTTTTCTCGAATTTTCAATGCACCCTTTTGATTCGACGAGCTGAGTTGAATTATGTAACATCCATACTATATATAAAGCGCTCTGTCTGTCTGTCTGTCTGTCTGTCTGTCTGTTTGTTTGTACGGAAATTCGATATAACCTGAAGAAACACCTGGAGAAGTCGGGTCAAGTTTGGAATGGGTTGAGCATAGGGTAAGTTCAACAGAGCACATGTGAGCCTAGCGGAGCTCAGCTCCCCAAGGGGCGGGGCATGCGCCGGAATTGGGCGGGGTCATGGGCGAAATCTTCTAATTCGGTCTCATAATGTTCCAGACACCGGGAAAAAATGTGGAAAGGTGAGGGATGGGTTAGCAAAAGGGGACTTACCGGATGTGGGCGGAGCGTTCTCGCAGTGGGCGGTACTTTCCACAGAAATTCATAACTCGATTTAACGAAGGCGTCGAGGCCAAGGAAAAAATAAAAAGAGTGAGCAAGGCCTTATGCGTGCTGAGCATGCATAAGTATAGCGAAGCCCCGCCCACGAGGGGCGGGGCGTGCGTTTAGGTGAAAGCTACTTTTCAAAAATTGGTGTAACTTCGTTCGGAAAAGTTGGAGAATGCGGAAAAAAAGTGGTTAGAGGTAATGGGACAAATGTGGTCAAATTCCGAAAGTGGGCGGGGTTGGCACCAAAGTGGGCGGGGCTTAGATCAAAACTTTATAGCTCTGTTCAGAAACGTTCTAGAACGCGAGAAAAAAGTGGTAGGAGGAATTGGGACAAATGTAGTTAAGTCCTCGGCGGGGCGGAACTGGCACATGGAAGCGGGGCTAGGACCAAAAATTCATCTCTTCAAAAACTTTCTGGAATGCGGAAAAATGATTTGGAGCAGTCAAAAGAAGGGTGGTCAAGTTTATTGTGGAAAGGGCTTGCACTCAGGTGGACGGAGCTATGATCAACCACTAATAACTGTGCTCAAATATATCGAGCGTGATGCTACCAGCAGTTCGGCGTTCGAATCCAGAGAGAACTATCTTATTCTGATTATCCAACATTCCGCTGAATGACTCCATCGTGAATAAGTGGCCATCGACATATACTGTGCGCGTTAGCGTGCATAGCCAAACTGGTTATATCTATAAAAGAGGAAATTAATCCAGTTATCAAGAGAGAAACTGAAAAGACGCAACCTCGCGTTGTTTCCGTGATTTTTTCTACAATCGGGGTGGGTTCGTATCAGTGGACCTGTCGAAAAGAAAATTTGTAGGCCTTCGTTCGCTGGTCGCGTTAGTTATATGGTACGCCTTGCGACGGCACGTGGTCTCTGAATAGCCTATTGAGTGGGTGCGCATACTTTCCTCAAATCCAACCTCCCGAGCACAAACAGTGACGAGTCTGAATCCCTATCTCCATGTAGGTTCACTGGCTCTGCGCTCTACCAATTATTATTCGTATTCGTCGTAATGCCAAAACACGAGGTCTTTATAGCCCAGCGCCGCGGAGGCTTGTTCATGCTCACAACGTAATGATCATCTGCGGAGAAGAAGAGCTGCTTGAGCAACAGGTATAGGCTCGGTCTAGTTCGAAGGCCTGGCTATGTTTGGATATTGGTTGAACTTTGGAAAAATGGAGGGCAAGACCACGGAATCTATGAAGATCGATTGCGTCGAGCTTACGCGTACGTCTGTCTTTGAGTATCTCGCCCTCCACTTTTGACTGCACTCTAGCCTCTGAAATTGATTCCTGTTTGGGTGGAGCCTGTCTGGAACGCGTTTACTGCCAGATGACTGGCGTTTTCTGCCATGAGAAAGTACCAGATCGCTTATCATCAAGGATGTACAATGCCGTTGTACGACCAATGCGGTGTGCGGTGTACCTGCTGGTGTGGACCATACCACGCTCCATGCTATATAGTAGATTGGAAGCCCGATTTTGCTCGAGATCGATCGTTTTATCGGTGGTGGAATATCAAGTTACGACTTAGTTCGAGCTCAGACAAAAGCTTACATCTGAGTGATCGGCAAGTACATTTGGGAGGAAGATTAGAGTTGACTCTAATCAGCAGAGCAACGGGGTTCGGAGGGTTTTCAAAGCGGCACCAAAGCATGGAGCTGTCGTAGAAGATTGCTATAATAAAATTGCGTGTCATGTGAACAGCTCAAGAAAAAGATTTCTGAGATTAACTGGCCTGATCCTTAAGTACCCTGGCAAAGGCATAACGATGCAGAAAACCATGATCGACAGTACTGATCCGAATGATATACAGTACGCACCGTAGGGGCTCGCAAATTCGAGTAAATACTGCGTGTTTACGTCGTTTTCGTCTTTCCTGTGTATGCCGGTTCAAAGACCATTTTGACTATTCCAGGAGGTGAAAAAATCGTTGTACGCAGCTTGTCAATCTCTATAAGCAGATGCCCCATAGTATTTAAATTGATTTGTTTCTTATAGCACTGTGCACTTAAGTCTCATTCAAAAAGTAGTCATGTACATGGGATGCACGCTTTACTGCTCGTAAGAGCTGCCTAGTCTGTGGGAATAAAGTGTTGAGAGTCTGCTCTGGTAAGTATCACATGTCCATCTTCGCTCAGTACAATGTGAAAACGATTGAGTGGTTTTGTTTAGTCTCGAACAAATCATGGATCAATGTTTCTTCCATGGTATGGCTCGAAACTTCGCTCTTCGTCACACCCAAATCACAGAATTATGCTTTTTCCTTCCCGTGGAAGTAGAGACGTGAGAGCAAAACGAAGTCCGGGTCCTTCACAATGTGCCGACATTGCTTTTGCCTAAGAACTCCTTTATACATTCCGAAACAGTACTGTACCTCAGATCATATCCCGACTGGAAAAACCTCTATCTGAACGACCCCACCTTCCTGCCCCCCGCTCCTTCAAACCGCCGCAAAACTCCTATTCACACGCCCAACCTTCCCAACACTGCAGTACGCCGACACATGTGAGTCAAAGTCCCCAAAACCCTCATTAGATCCCGCGCCACTACAGTACCTAGTCAGCTGCGTATCCAAACACTCTCATCAGAGAACCGATTAGCGACAGGCATACGGTAGAAAATGCTTTTGAAACGAGACTTCCATAACGGGTTGGTTTTCCATACATCAATAGACGGCATTTTTCACAAGGAATCCAACAGAGTTTAATTCAGTTGCGAAGAGGCCAATGGGCAGTGAAAAAGGACATAATTTTATGATTTGGGCGTGACGAAGAGCGAAGCTTGGGACCATACCAAGGGAGAAAGTTCGATCCATGATGAGGTGTGCCAATAAAAACTTTGCAAAGAGCAAGGAGTTGCTTACGATAGTAGATGCCTTTCACGCCCCTTCTTCGATTTCGTTAAAGAAGTTTCTCCAGAGACTGGAAAATGCAGAAAAAAATCGACTCATTTATTGTGCTGTAAATTGATGTCAAATTCTCAATGGTACCTTTAAGGAGCAGTGTTGAGTGCAGAGACAGTGGATGCAATCATCTACAGCCTCCACATTAGAAATGAATGATGGAGACTGAATCACCTGTACAACCTGTCGTCCCGTTGATCGTCGATTTCCTTGAGCGGACGACAGTAACGTCACCATTCCTCCCTGTCACGAGCCAGAGTGGTCCAGCAAATCGTCCTCCCTTCAGGGACACGAGGTCCAACATTCCTTTCGTTCAAGCTTTCGGGAAGAAGTCTGACAATCTCGTTGGCTGCCGTCTGAAGTTCGTTCTATGTCCCGAGGGATCCAGTCAGCAACCGTTCTGGTCCAACGGTCATCACTGTATCGCAAAGGTGTCCGGCTCGCCTGATCTTCAATTTCTTGGCGTAATCAAAAGCATCCCTGATCTTCGTTCGATGACGTTTGCACTTGTGTGTACAGGGAAATTCCGAGCATCGTCCTTCCCAAAGCGCGTTGAGTAACGCTGACAGCATGCTCATCCTACTTTCGTAGAGTCCAAGCCTCCGAGGCGTGCGTCAAAGCAGGAAGGACAGCAGTGTTGTAAAGGTGAGCGCGGAGTCGGATGTTGTTTGTCTTCTTCACTACTCCCTCGATATTCTTAAATGCTCCCCACGCGGCGCGTTCCCTTTTGCACAACTCTGGAGCTAGGTCCTTCATCATGTTGACATCCCGACCTAGATACACATAGCTAAAGCATTCGGAAATATTCTTTCCGTTTAGCGTAAAGGGTGCATTAGGTACAATCCCTTTTCCATGAACATCGTTTTCGTTAAGTTCAGTCTCAAGCCGATCCCTCCACAAGCACTGTCAAACACGGCCAGCATTTGTTCCGCCTGCTCGATGTTCGGCGTAATAAGCACGATGTCGTCTGCAAAGCGGAGGGGATGTAGATAGCAGCTGTCGGCCTTCACTTCCAGGTCTTTCCATTCCGAATAATACGTTATGTTCTCGAGAACGGCACTGAAAAATTTGGGCGAAATGGTATCGCCCCTCCTGACACCTCTCTTCACGTTGATAATGACTTCCTCAAAGAATGGTGAAACCCTGGTCGTAAAGTTGTTGTAAAGCTCACGAAGCATCCTTATTCATTGAGTAGGAACACCCTGGTTGCCCAGGGCTTCAATTACGGCTAATGTCTCGACGGTGTCAAAGGTTTTTTTTGAATCGATAAACGTAAGACATAACATAACGGCATTTTGTATTCGCGCGACACTTCGATGAGTCGTGTCACAGTGTGATATGATCGATTGGGCTGATAGTGCGCTTGCTCGCATGGGTGTCCTTCATCTAATATTCTGCTGATCCTCTTCAGGATGACGCGAGTGAAAAACTTGTAGACAGCAGGCAGATTAAGCGATAATTGCCAATACCGTCTGGCTCTCCCTTCTTATACAGCACCACAGTCTTGCTAGTTTTCCACTTTGTATTCCGGCGGGTACCGCGTAAAGAGTCTAGCTAGATTCCTGACGATGACTGGTAGAAGACTCTTCATATGTTCTAGATTGACCCTCTTGGGAACAGGCACCGTACAATTCTTCATCGACGTTATGGCATGTCGAATTTCGGAAGGGAGAACCGAAGGATCGATATATCCGTCCTGCCTAAGAGTTGAGTAGGCAAGTAGACGTGGCTGTCGAAGAGATCCAAGTGAAAGTTGTAGGTGACCATCTCCATTACCCTCCGAGATACAGTAACTGTTCCATCAGGACGACGAAAGGAAGTCGTCTTGGTCTTATAATTGGCAAATCTCCGTTGGGTTCCGGGCCCGACGGCTTCGTCCATAACTGCTGCTCTTTTCTCTTTCAGATCTTCCTTTATCGCTTCTCTACATAGCTTCGCAAGGTCGAAACTTTCTTGATAATTGCCCGTAGCTCGCACGATTCCACGCTAACGTAACAGCTCGAAAGTCTTTGAAGAGAGTCGTCTCTTGGCCACTCGTAGACTCGCTGTTTTCCCAGCTCTATCGTGAAGAAGTTCGACGAGCCGCTTGTATCCTTCATCGATGTTGTCGATAACGGAATCTTCCCATCTACTCGCATAGGAAGCGAAGTGGTCCCAGTTGATGGAGGTCTTGGCCCTTCGTTTCCTAAACTTCATAGCTCTCTCTCTACGCATTGAGAAGCGGAATCCAGCGCGGAGGAAACGATGGTCCGATCCCGTGTAGGTTTCGGAACAACAGCGACGCCAGTCAGGCAAAATCTCCGATTGAAGATGATGTGGTCTATTTCATTATGGAACTTCCACCAGGTGACTCTGTAGAGCCTCTCCAGATCCATATAAAACGCTTCCAACTCCTCTTCTTCATAGCTGGATGTTGGTGCCTAGGCAACGAAGACGGTTAGAGCTGGGGTTGAGCCACATCTTCTCAACCGCGAACGTCCGATTCGGGTTGTTAGGCTTTCGTACGAATCGATGTCAATGGCCAAGTGCGTATTGACGAGGACACCTGCGCCGCCGACGCCTCTGCTGTCGCATGTTCCAAGGAACACTACATCTCCAGTCTCAAATACAGCGTGCAGCGGGCGATGCCTTCTCGTCTAGGTTAGTCCGATGACGTCGTACTTGATCCCTTTAACTTGCATCATCAACATGCAAGCGTCCATGCGTTAAAAGTACAGACCGCCACCTTAGTCCTTCTCCTTTTGGGCAGCCTGTTTTGGCCCTGAGATTTTAGCAGCCTTCCCCGAGCGGTCCTATCCAACGCTGCCGTATTGGAGGCTCCCTCAGGTTTAGGGGAATGAGGCCCATTTTTATTATTGTTTTTGGCGAGTAGATACCCAACGTGCAGCATGCCTGGCTCTGACTTGGGGGCTAAGTTGACTCCGTGCGCTTGCCAAGCTATCCGAAGTTGAAGTGGACGAGGGGTCTTGGTTTTTTAGGGCGGCCCCGAATCGCCTCCCAGATACTTCCCAGTCACTCGAATACAAACTTTTGGCTGAGTCGATGGGCAGGATACCAACCCCACTCACAGACTCTCCACACACGTATGTGTGGATACGCCTGCGAGAAACAGAAGGTATATCGACCAGCACAGCAGAATCAAGGAGTCCACCCGCTGGATCCACCTGCTTCGTCACCTGGGGGCGCCCTACGTTGCCTCGTCACTAACCGGCTGAGTTCGAGTACGCAGCACACTCTAGAGCTAATTCAGGACTTCGTCCTCACAGACCGATCAGCTTCCGCAAGCGCTAAGGCGTGCACTCCATGTCCACTTTTCGAATAAAACTCAAATTCAGGGCGCCATTTCGAACATAGAATTTTCAATACTTGGGGAGATTTTCTTATAAGGCTTGATGAGCGGAGTTCAATGATTTTTCCAACTCCTAGGATACTCCACTCTGAACCGACTTATGGAGCAAGGATCAAAAAGCCGCGAGCTCGCGGTAACCACGTGAATTTGCGATTTCTTACGGCGTACACTATACCGCTCGTAACAAATGGTTCACGAAAACGGAGAGAACTGTTTTCAGATCGCGCAACACCAGAAAGGTTAATGTTTCGGGCCTGCTATCAAGACTAACGAATTAAATAAAATATTCAGGTGGAAACTGCTGAAATTTCACGATTTCGACCACTAGGTCACTTACTCACTCCGCCAAAAGATCCTCACTTGTGACAGACTCCGGAAAACCAAAAGACAGTTTCATCATAAGCAATATTACTCCACCCTGGTTCCAAGGTTGCGAATGAAGTAGCGCTCCTGTTGTCTGGAGCTTTGAAATGAATCGGAAGACTGCCTCTGTTATTAGAAATTCCACGTTTCGGTGAGTGGAGAAGGGGTCCCAAAGTTGAACAATACTGAATGTCAGGTATGTCTATGGAGGTTATCCGTGATAGATGACAACGGCTTGTTTGAAACAAGATAAAAAGAGAAAGAAAAACCCTCGAAAGTGTATGCTTTTGAAATATTTAAGCGGATACTCCAGCATTTTTCAAAACTTGGTTAAATGACCACCGTCTACCGCGGAAAAGCTAGGCCTGGTTTTCGGCACATTCCTGAGCCGCGAATTTGGCACAGCGATTGCGATTGCAGACCGGTCATCATTACAATGGGAGAAAACTTTTGATCAAAATAATAGGCTTTGTGAATAACTGTTAAAAAGCCACCAGACCACGCAAGTTCTTTTCTTGACTCTTCCGTCAAGATGCAAAAGCGAACGTATTATAATATTGGCGACCTTTGAGGTAAAAATGTTCGGTTTTGAAGTGCAACAAGTGTAACCTTACTTCTCTGGATCTGCATTACATGGGCTCGTTTTGTTTTTGCGGCTATGGAATCGAGCCGATTGCTGTTCTGAATCGGCATTCGAAAGGAACCCTTCTAGCTCTGCCAGCAGGAGCCGACGGAGTCTGAAAAAAAAGTTTAGCGCCTTCACCGCAGAGCCAACTAGCAACATGCGTGTTTCATACGAAGGTTGCCTTTTATATTTTGAGATTTGGCAATACTAGTGTAGCAATCTAGCAACTGACACCACTATCGTAAAGTTTGACTGTTTTGAGGTTAAGTTGCGAAATTTGAGCGCGATTTGTGTTGTTTACACCAAGTTATAAGATTTTGTTTGGGCTAAGTTATGGGGTTGAATCGTGAGCATTTTCGCGCGATTAATTTCTACAACTTTCGACGTGGACTCACTCAACAGCAATGCATGGATGAACTTACAATTAATTCAATTTTTAGTGATGCAGCTCCATCCAGGGCCAGTGTTTATCGATGGTACAGTGAGTTAACCCGAGGTCGTAGTTCACTCGAGGACGAATTTCGTGAAGGTCAACCAAAATCAGTTGTTCCGGAAACCGTTGATACTGTGCACAAACTAATATTGCAAAACCGTCATGTGACCCATCGTGAGATTGGGACAACCTTGGGCGTTGAAGGGACGAACATACATTTAATATTGCATGAAACTTTGACTGTAAAAAAACTTGTTTTTGAAAAATTTGTCAATCCCTCAAAAAGGGACTCGTGTCGATTGGTCGAAGACAATGCTCGGAAAATACGATCGCGGTGCTTCGAAACACGTGTATGACATCGCGACAGGTGGTGGATCATGGAGTTACGGGTATGAGCCCGAAAGTAAATAATAGCAGTCGACTATATAGGTATTTCAAGATGAGCCAAATCCAACAAAAGCTGTCCGCACCAAGCACTTCCGAGCAATTGATCTCCTGTTTCTTTGGAAAAATTGGACATGTCGCAACCGTACCATTAGAACAAGCAGAACAGTCAATTCTGAGTGGTACACCACCATTTGTTTGCTAGTTGACTCCCAAAAAATCAGGAAAACCAACTGCTGGAGACGGATCACTCTTCACCACAACAATGTGAGCTTCCACACATCGGCTCAAACAAGTGCATTTTTGAGCACTCAAAACAACTATTTGACAGGTCATCAGCCATGTAGTCCCCGGGTGACTTCTTCTCATCCCGTACGTAAAATAATAAAATGAGAGGTCAACGTTTTTCGACAGCTGAAGGAGCCTTTGATGTGTTCAGAATGCATATTCTAAGGTGACCTCAACCAGGGTGGCAAAAGTGCTTCGAAATTTGGTTCGCGCAAATGCAAAAGTGTATAGATCTTGATGTGGAGAATTTTGAAAGGCAGTAAAGCGATATTCATTAAATAGTATTTGTTTCTGTTCTCGAATCTCAAAATATAAAAGGCAACCTACGTAGTAAAGGATAATTGCCTGGCTGGGCATTGGATTTGGTTGAGCGTTGACATGATTAAAGACATGTGGTGTTGACATTGCTGAATTCAACCTTTTTGTCAGTCTGGAGACCTTAATTACTTTTGCTGACATTCCCATAGATACAGGATTCTTCAGAGTTTGCCCGGAAAAAGTTCATTGCCAAAGCGTCTTCTCGCGCTACTTGTACGTACTTCAAAAGCAATATACTTCATGAAATGTATTCCTTATCCATCCCAAGTTTTCTGAAAGCACCTCGAGTGCAACTGTAAAGCATATCTATGGACACTATTTGAATGAAGGGCTTTTCTTGTCACCAGTATATGAGACCATATACAGAGTTCTACCTCACATACCTCGGCTTCATCTCACACCCTATTTACGGAAAGCTCAGTATTGAACCTATTGAACATACTAAGCTTGCTGATTCAAGATAACAACTTAATAAGTTTTGGTTCCAAAGAAGATTCAATTTTTCTTGAGAGAAACTAGTAGAAGCTCACTCCACCACTAGGATGGGCTTCTTATCGGCCCGCTTGAATATTGCCAATGAAGGGAAGTCGGTGAGTCGAAGAGCGTCAGCCAGAGGGTGGTTCTTCAAGCATCGTCGAACCAGAAGGCGATCTCGCTTTTTGTGTAGATCCAGTAGCAACTGAAGGCCAGTTTATTTTCATCAATAGAGAGAATTTTCCATGCTTTCCAGCCCATATTTATTCTTTTAGGTACTCGGACTCCATTACCGGTGGACCAAAGGCTGAGAGAGAAAAAGAAAGAGATTTCATTCGTGTTTGAAAAGTTGGAACTTTATCCAGCGAGAAAGTCGTGCAGGCACAGTTCACGATAATTTTGGGTAATCCAGATTATGATGAAAAATGGAAAACAAGATCGAAACTAGTGCGACTGAGGTAAAGAAACTGCGTACTTCGTTGTTTCCAAAGTGAAAAAAGAATTCGAAAAACCGTCAAAAAGGGGACTGGACGAGAATGAAACCAGAAAAATGAAGAAGAGTGGGGCGCCCGGACGAGCTAAACAGTGTGTTTCACTGCGCGCGTGTGGGTTCTGGTGCGAATAACAGACAATGGTACAATACTGCTCCTAATTTTTGTTCAACCGACGGTTCGCAAACCGTCGCATCGTCATAACTTTTCTTAAAGTGCTCCGATCACGCTGTAAGTAAGATCATCGGAAAGGTCTTCTCATAAAGAATCCAAATATATAATGATCCTCCAATTTTCTCGAATTTTCCGCCCTCCTTTCCGGGAAAAACGAAAATTGACACTCTCAGTACCTGGGGTGTTACTTGCGGATATGACAGCATCGTAAACCCTCCACTTCAATTGAAAACTTCGTTCCCGGTTTTCAAAGGGCCTGAATCGTGCTAAAACTGAGGAGAGCATAGAACCCTGATCATTTTGGTGCCCTTCATGACATAATTTAAGCTCTTTCAGCTGAAAACAGTGGTGCAAAGCAAATTACCAGGTTTTTAGACGTTTGCTATTTCTTTCAGCCATGTATTTCGTATGACGACCGTATGATTGCTTGTGGGGAACCCTGTCATGTCATGGAGTTTTAATTTTTTCAACTTTGCAGCATCTTTTTTATGGAGGTCAACGAGTTAGTGTTCAGTACCTGAGGTGCTTCCTGCAGATACAGCATGACCTTAAACTATCCACTTCGATAGAAATCTTCATTCTGGGCTTTCGAAGGCATTTGGAATATCGAAACATGAAATCATAGTTGTTTTGATATCCTTAATGATACAGTTCAAAAAATTCCAGCTGAAAACAGTGATTTCAGTGATCAATTTTTCCAGAATTTGCTATTTCAGAAGTGCACTTTGTCGAGAACGAATTATCTGCATTTACTAAGACTTCCATTATGTGTCTGTGTCTGATGTGTCTGATGTCTGATATTGTGTCTGATAATAGAAAGATGAGTGTCCCCCTAATCGGACGTTGGGCTAATTGACCCCTCACCATCCATCTCTATTGGCCGTCGCCTTCGCTATTGCTGAGTCTATCTAAGAGTACGCCTGTTGACACATATTGATATGCAGCTGGCAGAATGAAACGACCACGCCATGATAAATACAGTTTCACTATGTATATGTTGTGTTTTCACTGTGTTTATGTTGTTTCACTTGTACTGCCTTCCCATTTGACGGAAACTATGGGGCACTGACACTAAACACCGGTCTAATGAGCACAGAGAAGCACATATTGCTTGCCAGCACTGTTGTTTCACCATTTGCAAGCGCCGTGACTGACTGAGGATCCGACCCCATATGGAGTCCAGGTCAGGTGCAAACATGAGACAAATGCACTTCCGCTGCGCCATTGGCCAATTCAACATGAGCGCATTTCGATCAACCATTTAGTAGGGGTTTAGGCTTGCTGCGGTATGAGTAGAAGAAGGCCCATCGATTTCTGACAAGTCAGGTCATGTTGCGACATGATTCACTAAATAGTCTTATTCAAAACTCAGATTTTGCTCGAAACACATAGAATTGTATTATATTACGAGATGGACCGATTAAACGCTTTTGATTTTATAGGCGACTTTGCATTCTTTAAGGTCAGTTCCAGAAAGGAATGATTCTCTTAATCTTATCACTACAACGGTTACAACGCTTCCATTTCTTTTGGCTTTGCTACGGAATGTATACGATCAGGAAACGTATATCATGCCTAATAAACTATTCCAATTTAGCCTTTTACTGACGTTTCTTTTCACTATAAATTTTACCTCACTTACAGCATAGTTTGCCTTGATAATGTCGAATATAACTACAGTACAAGTCGTATTTGAGTAGATTGCATTCATGTGGCTCCAGAAAACATGGCCTTGCAGACACAGTGAGTCCAAAGGAGATCGATAACGAGGGGTCAAGTCACTTGCTACACCATTAACCATTAGTCAGTCGAATATTAAGGTATACACATATGTATTTGAATTTTGATAAATGTGTGATAAATAGTGAGTGAATCATGTCGCAACGTGACCTGACTTGTCAGAAATCGATCAGCCTTCTCCTAGTGTTACCGCAGCCAGCCTAAACCCCTACTAAATAGTTGATCGAAATGCGCTAATGTTGAATTGGCCAATGGCGCAGCGGGAGTGCATTTGTCTCATGTTTGCACCTGACCTGGACTCCATATGGGGTCGGATCCTCAGTCAGTCACGGCGCTTGCAAATGGTGAAACAACAGTGCTGGCAAGCAATGTGTGCTTCTCCGTGCTCATTAGACCGGTGTTTAGTGTCAGTGCCCCATAGTTTCCGTCAAATGGGAAGGCAGTACAAGTGAAACAACATAAACACAGTGAAAACACAACATATACATAGTGAAACTGTATTTATCATGGCGTGGTCGTTTCATTCTGCCAGCTGCACATCAAGATGTGTCAACAGGCGTACTCTTAGATGGACTCAGCAATAGCGAAGGCGACGGCCAATAGAGATGGATGGTGAGGGGTCAATTAGCCCAACGTCCGATTAGGGGGACACTCATCTTTCTATTATCAGACACAATATCAGACATCAGACACATCAGACACAGACACATAATGGAAGTCTTAGTAAATGCAGAGTTCTCGACAAAGTGCACTTCTGAAATAGCAAATTCTGGAAAAGTTGATCACTGAAATCACTGTTTTCAGCTGGAATTTTTTGAATTGTATCATTAAGGATATCAAAACAACTATGATTTCATGTTTCGATATTCCAAATGCCTTCGAAAGCCCAGAATGAAGATTTCTATCAAAGTGGATAGTTTAAGGTCATGCTGTATCTGCAGGAAGCACCTCAGGTACTGAACACTAACTCGTTGACCTCCATAAAAAAGATGCTGCAAAGTTGAAAAAATTAAAACTCCATGACATGACAGGGTTCCCCACAAGCAATCATACGGTCGTCATACGAAATACATGGCTGAAAGAAATAGCAAACGTCTAAAAACCTGGTAATTTGCTTTGCACCACTGTTTTCAGCTGAAAGAGCTTAAATTATGTCATGAAGGGCACCAAAATGATCAGGGTTCTATGCTCTCCTCAGTTTTAGCACGATTCAGGCCCTTTGAAAACCGGGAACGAAGTTTTCAATTGAAGTGGAGGGTTTACGATGCTGTCATATCCGCAAGTAACACCCCAGGTACTGAGAGTGTCAATTTTCGTTTTTCCCGGAAAGGAGGGCGAAAAATTTGAGAAAATTGGAGGATCATTATATATTTGGATTCTTTACGAGAAGACTTTTCCGATGATCTTACTTGCAGCGTGATCGGAGCACTTTAAGAAAAGTTATGACGATGCGACGTTTGCGACGGATTAATCCGTCGCAAATCGTCGGTTGAACAAAAATTAGGAGCAGTATTGTAAGCAAAAATTCATTCACTTATAAGCATAAATAAACAAAAAACCCTAGCAACAGCAAAAGTCGCTCACCTTTATCAGCCTCTAGGAGTAGGAAATTGAATAAGTCATCGCGGCAGCAAAAAGAGAAAAAAAGAAAAGAGAGAAAAAAGAGAAGAGAAAAAGCAAAAGGAAAAAAGAGTGTGAGAAAAACATCGCCTGATCACTCGACGATTAGCTGATTGTGCGTGGGTCCTAGAACGAATAATAGCAATCTGTATTGTCTCGACACTCGTCTAACGTGACACCGATCGAGGAGCGGGAAAGCGAACTACGGCAACAACGGGGCTTCCACTATGCCCTGAGCGCCGAAATTGTGAGAGCGAAAGGGTCCCTTCTACCACCCATGGGGGACGCTGAGTATTCCTAAAGGAAAAACTCAGTAACCTTTTTATCGTGAACCGTGCCTTTAACAAGTCTAGCACATCTGAAAAGGACACTTCAGATTTCCGTCAAATCTTCATGGGCTTTTGTTCCAAAGCTGTAGCAAGGTTGATCGATTTACCGCTTTCGGAACTTCTTACGTGTTCATATACATCATCAGCTTGTAAATGCGGAGGTGTTCAACAGAATGAGAGCGTCCTAATATGGTTAATACTTCGAATGAAGTAACCGACAAACTTAAGAGGATTTTGATCATCTCGCCCACAACATCGCGTCGACCCCTACATCTAGGTGATCGCAGAAAAAGTGAAGGAAACACTTGTTTATCAAGCAAAAGAAGGAAACCATCTCATTCGGATCAGTTGTTTGCATTCAATCCATCGGCGTCCACGGCTTTGAACAGGTTCTGGTTCGTAGTTTGAACACAGCACTCACCTGAGCGCCTGTAAGGCTAGCTTGATGGTTCTCAAAGACAATTGCAGTGTATTGAGTGCTAGCTGCAGTACCTTCCCAGAGATCTGCCCACGTAGCGAAGCTGAATATTATATAGTCAGTGGGAAAATGTGAGGCTATGCGCATCCATCGTAAGAAACAACTTACTCTCCCAGAAAATCGAATTTAGGCCAGTCGCTGAAGCAGTTGACAGCGTAATCGTCCATAACTACCTGTAAAAGTGCTAATGTAAGCGGCTGCACATGATCTTTGCGTGCCATAAATGTGGTATTGTTATCTGTAAAAGTGATGATGTAAGCGGTAGTACATAACCTTTGCATACCACAAATGAAGTATTGTTCTCTTTTTTTGCTAATTTGTCTTCACAGTTTGTGGCATTGAGCAGTAGATCCTTCAGAATTATCGAGGTACGTCATTTCAAGAGTCTTCCGGTTTCTGTGCTTTGCAGAACTAGTCAAGAAGTCCGGTCAAGCCTGGCTCTCCTGCGTTTTACGTTAAGGTCAAAATGTCTTACTTAGGCTTATCATTGGTTCTTCTCTTCCCATCTCAAAAAAGGAGTAGTTAGCAGCAGCCCATTTCGAGTAGTACAAAACTACACTGGTCAAAACCGGTCGCTATTATCGATAGCGACGGTTACATCTATAACCCCCACCACATTCTTCCAAGTTTTTGAGAGTTGGAACACTAAACGTCTAGAGGGACGAAGTTGCGATTGATTGGTCAATTACATATTAGACCGATATAGGAAATTGGAGTACCAACGCCCCCACAGCGTAAATCCGGTAGACCGGAATTCTTTCACTGAGATAATGAGGTCATGCCGCAAAATGTCTCGTGCAATGCATTGCGAGGCAAGAGCGTAGCCAAATTCCGAAGTAACATACTCTAAAAACTGGAACCGCTCGTTTTAGTAGCAGTTACATATGAATTAGGAAAAGAAGAGCAATTTCGAGAATTAAAAGCGACCGAAACTTGCCTGAAGAGTCAATTCGCATACAAACTGAGGAGTTTGAAAAACCGAAAGAAAAATGAGATGCAGGGTCTTAAAAGGAAAGAAGACAAACAACATCCGGCGCCGCACTCACCTTTTCGGCATTGTTGTTCTCCTGCTTTGACGTACACCTCGGATACTTGGACTCTACGGAAGCATGATGAGCACGCTGTCAGCGTTACTCAACGAGCTTTGGGAAGGACGATGCTCGGAATTTCCTTATTCACGCAAGTGCAGAAGGGAATCCGGAGTTCCGAGCTCCGTCATCGAACGAAGGTCAGGGATGCCTTTGATTACGCCAAGAAAACGAAGATCAGGTGGGCCGGACACGTTATATAATGATGATCGTGGACGAAAGGAATGTTGGACCTCGTGTCCTTGAGCCGAGTACGATTTACTGGACCACTCTGGCTCGTGACAACGACGAATGGAGACGTCACTGGCGTCCGTTCAAAGAAATCGACGATCAACGGGACGACAGGTGATACAGGTGATTGTGGATTTAACCACATGTTTCTGAAGAGACACATGAATACTGATCCTAGCTCCAAAAACTTAAGGCAGAACCCCGCTCTCTTTGAGAATTCGACAGCACTCCTTCTGAGTCCCCTAACCATCTTTTTCCAACACCGTGAAAAATTTTCGAGCAGAGTTATTTTTCACCTCAGTGTCGCTCATCTCAGAGATTCGACCACATTTTTTACATAGGCTCAACCCTCTTTTTACCCTCGCTCTAAAACGTTTTCGAACAGAGTTATAAACTTCCTCTCGGTCCCACCCACTCCAATGCAAGCTCCACCCACTCGGGGATTTGGCCACATTTCCCCAGTGGCCTCTGAATACCTATTTTCCGCGTTGTGGAACTTTTGGAACAGAATTATGAAGTTTCATCTTTGCCCTGCCCACCCCGGTGCAATATTCAGCTGGGGATTTGATCACATTTGCCCAATGGCCCCTGACCACTCTTTCCCCCAGTCCAGAGCGCTCGTGGCCGAGCTTCGCCAAGGTTACGTATCAGCACCTATAACGCCTGGTCGCTCCCATCATTTTTTCTTGCCTTCACGCCTTCGTTGAACCGAGTTATGAGTTGATGTGCAAAGTACCATACACATTGAAGACGTTCCTCCAGAGAAGGTGAGTCTCGTTCATTTGATTTGTTGATTCATTTCTTACCTTTGAGATTTTTCGTGATGCCTGAGCTTTCCTGATGCCATAACAAGTGGTTTTGCTTTGAGCATCACACATTCCGAAGCATCTCCCGCCTACAGTACCCCGCCGCCTGCGATTCAAAGTCCCTTAAAACCTCTTTCGATTTTGCACCACTACAGTGCCTGGCCATATGCGTATCCAAACACACTCACCACGAAACCGATCAGTGACAGGATTCGGCAGAAAATTGGATTTGAAGCGATATTTTTTATCACGGGTTGTTCTTCCAAATATCACGAACAATCTAACAGTGTACAATTGAGTGGCGAAGAGGCCAATAGGCAGTGAAAAAGAACATAATTTTATGATTTGGGCGTGACGAAGAGCGAAGCTTGGGACCATACCGAGGGAGAAAATTCGATCTATGATGAGGTATGCCAATAACAACTTTGCAAAGAACAAGGAGTTGTTCACGATAGCATATGCCTTTCACGCCCCCTCCTTGGATTTCGTCTACGAAGAAATTTCTTCAAAGGATGGAAAGTGCCGAAAAAACGGTTCATTTATTGCGCCGTGAATTGATATCATACTTTCAATGGGACCTATATGGAGCAGTGTTGAGAGCAGAGACTGTAGATGCAATCATCTACAGCCTCCACATTAGAAATGAATGATGGAGATTGAGTAAAATCCATCAATGGTTTTCACATTGTAGTGAGTATAGTCGAGCACGCGGCACACTTCAGAGCGAACTCAAGACAGTTTGTCCCACAGACCGCTCACACATCCCATGAAAATGCAACTACTTCGCGAATCAAGCTCAGTAGCGTGACCCAATCCTCATCTTTATCGATGATGTGAACGAAGCCCACACCCATATGGGCATAAGAAGTCTGCGCAAACGAGCACCACACTAACATAATAACTTCTTGTATGAATAATGATCTGAAACGAAGTATTCCCAATACTTAGGGTATTTGGGTTGGGAGCTTACGAGCTGAGTTCAAGGTACCTTCAGCTCCTGGAATGCTCCACGCCGAACGAATTATGGAGAAGGACGAAAATGACGCGAGGCCGCGGTATTCGCGTGAATTTGCGAGTTCTTACCATGAGTATTGTGTTCTAAAAACTGCCTAACAAGGGAAATATATTTGGTCGCAGTTGCCATTCAAGATGTATGAGAACCCGTAAATTCTTCAGGAGTTTTCGGACGCTTATCTCACAGCTGCGTTCGAAATCTTCGAAACGCTTCTGGGATGCATCAAGGATCCAGTCCTTCGTATCATGCATGTGAGTTCATCAGACTACTGTCTGCGCCTTCGCTGCATAGCTGTCTGCTTAATAGTGTCAGTGTGAGAAGTTTCTATCACAACAGGGTTCAGAAGACACAGTCTCCTTTATTCTTCCGATTTGATGAGGTCGTTTGACAGCATTTGCGGCTCATTAAAATAATCTTTCATCCGGCTTGTTCCTCACGCTACGAGTATTTGCAATTTGAAAGAGCGCGAATCACTTATATTCAAGCTCGTCTAGGTTTAGAGAATCAAATGTCTCATTTCTCATAGATTAATAGCTTTTTGATCTTATAAAAAATCAAGCAGAAACTTCGTTTTGAAACTTACTTTGGTCAATTGATCCCTCATTTCAGACAAAGATTGATATGGACGAAGTTTCGATCCGGAAAATGCATCACTAGAGTTTCGAGGGAAATACTGGAAAAAAAACTATATTCTAAGACAGAGCACAATTTAGGGGTAGAACAAAACAACGCACATAGCCATTTAATAACTTTAACTAATTGATTGTGTGAGCAGGGATAGCCCAGTGGATGAAAGTGTTGGCACACGTATGTTCTTAGAGAGAAGGAGCGAGTTTGATCTCTACCGAGGCCACCCCATAAGGTAAAAAAAGGATCAGGTTTTTGGCGTTAATCAATCCCATCTGAGGGATGCGCTTCCGCACTCCACTTTCATTCAGAATCGTAGTGGCGTAATGGGTGCTCATGCGGCCTATACAATGGCTAGCGGTTTTCTGCCGATGTGCAAGTCAGTGCTTTTATCCTATCAGGCGAGTCTGGAACCAATTAACCGACCCCGGAAGAATGGAAGGCTTAGGTAGCCTAGGCGGATATCAATCCGGGATTCAAACCCCCGACCGTGCGTGTGAGATAGTGCGGCACTTGCCACTACACCACATCCGTCCCGAGTTTCAAAAAGTGTCAGTATAAAACTAGGACGACACCCGAAAGTGGCGTCCACGACTCCGCCCGAGTTCTGTAGACAGCATGAGAGAGCCACCGAGGCGATGAAATTAGTTTGAATTGGGACCCTGAACGTCGGATCGCTTACTGGAAGGTCCCGAGAGGTCGCGTATTTTATGAAGCGCAGGAACAGCAAGTCCAATGCCTTCTAAAGACCCGCTGGAAAGAAGCCTAGGCCAGGGAAATTGGCGAAGGTGTCAAGCTCTTCCACGAAGAGGAACACACTAAACGAAATGGTGTGGCCATAACATTGACGGAATCTCTCAAAGACTTTGATTCCGGCAGTCCCGACAACGAAAGAGATGAATTCGGCAGTGAAAAGAGGGGACTGGAAAGGGTAGATGAGAGCGAAGGAATAGGAGTAAGAAACGAAGAAGGAGAGAGGATCCCTTACCCGGCCATAGCCCATGACTTGGCAATCTGCAGACATTCCTCGCTAAATGGAAGATCTAGAAGGTAGCCTACAGCAGCCGAGGGAAAGAAAACGTGCTTGCAAGAAGATCATCTCTAAAAACTGTAAAGGAGATCAAGGTATAGCCTAGAAAGATTTGGCTCCACAGCACAGGCTTTATCTAGCAGACATTGCCATCGATCTTCTCGAGAGATCAAGGACAAAAGTGGAACGGAGGGTATGGTGGTGGAAGGTGTACCGAGACGAAGAAGAACGCCTTAAAGAAGGGATTTTAGAATGGATTCCCAGATTCCGGAGGCTCGTATGAGAAACTTGATAGTCGAGAAATAGAGAAGTTTGTCCTTCAGTCGGCTGAAGCGCGTCACTGGGCTACTCAGGACGTCGGGGTAGTGTCAGGAACAGCGACGAAGCATTCCTGAAGAAGCCTGGTCAGGTCAGGCGTATGTGAAGAAATATTTCCACAGGCTCCTGAAGGAAGAGTTCGCCCATAACACCTCCCAATCAAAGGCATCGGCTGGACCCGTTGAACTCTGGACAGAGGATGAGTTGCTTAGATTGAGAAGGCCACTGATCCGGATGTGGTACTGATCGAGGCGCGGAAGTCATTCGGAGAGCACAGGATAAAATGGTTTACCCGATTACTAAACATTGTGACCACATAAGGAAGAATCTCAGATGCGTGGAGGAGCAGCACTATCGTTTCTACTTCAAGCAGAACCAGGTTTTCAAGGGTGGAATCTTTATTCGCCTGACGTTTCGACTAACTCGTCGTTATCGAAGGCTCGAAAGCGTATCGCGACTCTGGAGTGTTACCTATCACGCTTGACGTAGACCAGCTCTTAAATAGTTGCAATTCTTAGTTGGAAGTTCATCAGCCTGAATTGCAACCAGTTAAGAGCTGGTCTACGTCAAGCGTGATAGGTAACACTCTAAAGTTGCGATACGCTTTCAGGCCTTCGATAACGACCAGTTAGTCGAAACGTCAGGCGAATAAAGATTCCACCATTAAAAACCTTGTTGACACAGAAGCACTGATTAATAACAGTAAAAATGCCCAGGTTTCAAGAAAGGCGAACATGGAGATCGCTTTAGAACGTGGTTTGTTCTAACTACCGGGAGATCAGGTTGAGATGAATCTTGACGAGCGGCTGGACGACTCAAAATTGAGAGAATTGGTCCCGATCTCACAGGAGCAGTTGCCTGGAAAATCTACAACGGATGCTATCTTCACAGCTAGACAACCTATGGAGAAATGTCGAAAAATACATAGATCCTGCTACCTGGTTTTCCTTGATCTAGAGAAAGCATTCGACCGTCTAACGAGACACACTCAGGAGAGCCCTCCAAAAACGAAACGTTCGAGAACAAATGATCTTTTTGTTAAAGGACATGTACGATGCTTGCACGACAACAATACGCACTCCACACGGCCAAAATGGAGCAATAGATGTCACTTTGGAGGAACACCACGGATCAGCTCTAAGGACGTTTCTCTTCCTGCTTACAGTAGAGGTCATCACAAAAGAACTCATGGATAGATCATTGAAAACGAAAGTGCTGGTGGAGAACGGGCTCTAGCTGAACGTGAAGAAGACCAAGGTCCTCAGCTCCGAGAATGCACGGAGGCAATCGCCGACGGTTGCGTGGACGGGGAGCGATCTAGCCGCTGATAGTAGCGTGGACCAGGCCGTAAAATCCCGAATAAACGCCGCATGAATGAAGCGAAGGAAGTCTACCAGTATCCTCTGCGACCGTCGGTGCTTCGGGACTTTCAAAGGAAAGGTGGTGAGGCCCACGATGCTCTATGGCAGCGAGTATCGGCCCGTAAGTAAAAACCACGAAAGACAGCTCCGCTTCGTTGGAATGAGAATGCTCAAATGGGCCTGTGGTTGGATGCGGTTGCATCGGATCAGAGACGAAGATGTCGGCCAAGGGGCCCCAGTTCAGCTGGAGATGAGAGAGCAGCGCGTACGATGGTTCGAGAATGTACCAAGAACACCTTAGAGCCATTCAACAAGGGAAGCAATGGAGTCATGGAGGTTGACAAGGAAGGTCTTTCAGAGCGCGGGACGCTTTTTGAAAATGGTTTTTTGTATGGTGTAGGGGCATGAGCACTGAGTAGATAAGTATGGTCCATTTCCGCTAAGTGGCCTTCTGAATGCCTAAAGAGAAGTAAAAAGGATTTTGTCAGAAATTGCCGTTTTAACACACTAGGGTTCGTTCGTTTCATTCGTGGCGTCGACTGTCGCACAGTAGAGGGGGCCATTGGAGGCGACATTGAAAACAACGTGAAAGGTAGTCAAAAAAGGGACCCACATGTTGAAAAGTGCGGGGAAGTTTCACATAAGCTCTCCACGGTTGAGCTGCCCAGCAGTGTCGGATGGTGTGGTGAATAACTATGGAGACTTCGAATAAGGACGAATAGGATGGGTTGATGGTTCGGATTCCTGAGGCTTCGCCGTTTTTGCATTTTCTGATGCCACCTCCAAATTGGCTCCATATTGCACCAGAGCCAAAGCAAGTGCCTGACTGGTCATGGTCGTGACCAGGACCAGCCAGGCACATAACCCCTACAAGTCGTTAGAATTTGTTGTGTGGAGCACTATCAGTGGAGGAGCATCCAGGCTCCACAATTCCAGGAGTCCCCCTTTCCCCTTCCCCCCCCCCCGACTTTCTCACGTAGTTTTTTCATCAGTTTGGCTCACATCGAGAGTTCATTCAGTTGGTAAAATGTTGGTAAAATGGTATGGTATCATTTTAGTAGTCAAAAAACTCGATATCATATCATCTGGTCTTCGGACATTGTATGGACATTGCACAGTCCTTACAATTCTTTGAATGATTTGGACAGTAATGGTTTTATCGTTGTTTTATTTCGACCGAATTCCTTCGAAACTGATGAAAGGCGCATCTAACACATATGATTTTACCGTTTCTTACCCTAGCGTTGATTTCGCGCCGTTGATGGGTTTTTGTCCGCTTTTCTGGTTAGTCATCTCCATCTCCTTCTCTCCTCGCGATCAGTGTCTTCTCGACTTCGGCAACGTCCTTCTTGATCGCGTCCTGCCAGCCCTTCATAGCAGGACGCGGTGTTAGGGGACCGTATGTTGGGAACGGGTATCGCCCAAACCCTTCATCTAGTCATTATTCTAGTAATCCGGCGCTAGAATGATTTCCTTCACGGCTGACAGCTCTTTATACTAAGCCTAACACTCTTGGATGCTTCAGCAGGAAGACGAGTTGAAAGGGAGTCTGATTCAATTTCCCACAGGAGTCCGCGGTTGACGCCCAGAGAAAGGTCGGAATCAGGAGTCTTTGCACTGACGAACGAGGTCGAGGACAGCTTCCATCGAGCAGGAACCAATTACAACACTTATATAGTGTGAAATTAAATGGCGCCTTCATACTCCTAGGAGTGTGAAGCCTGGAAGCTCCTCCACTGTTAGTGCTCCACACAACAAATTCTAACGACTTGTAGAGGTTATGTGCCTGGCTGGAACTGGTCACGACCATGACCATTCAGGCACTCGCTTTGGCTCTGGTGCAATATGGAGCCAATTTGGAGGTGGCAGCATAAACTGCAAAAACGGGAAAGCCTCGGAGATCCGAAACATCAACCCATCCTAGTCGTCCGTCATCGAAGACCACACCGCTACCCACCACACCATCCGTCGCTGCTGTTGGCTTAACCGTGGAGAGCCCATATGAAACTTCCCCGCACTTTTCAACATGTGGGTCCCTTTTTTGACTACCGTTCACGTTATTTTCAATGCGCAGTCAACCGGCGCCTTCTACTGTACGGACAGTCGGCGCCATGAATGAAACAAACGACGCTGAGTGGGTTAAAACGGCGATTTCTGACAAAATAGTTTTCAGTCGTTTTTTGGCATTCAGAAGGCCATTTAGCGGAAATAGACCATAGTTTTACACTCAGTGCTCATGCCCCTATACCATGCAAAAAACCATTTTCAAAAAGCGTCCCACGCCCTGAAAGACCTTCCTTGTGAGATCAAGGGAAGCGATCACCAGGGGCTTCAAAGAAGAGCTGGCGCGACGTGATCGAGATGAAGCTCGCTGAAGCTGAGGTAACGTCAGAAGATGCCGTTAATAGAAAGAAAGACAGTTGATAAGAACAGCGGGCTTGCGACGAGCGGGATTAACGCTAGGGAAAAGAAGAAGAAGAACTGGTTGGTTGTGTTCATACTCAATCACCAAGCAACTTTTTCTCAGCAAATTCTTTGCACAACAAATATAGGAAGGAAGTCGCCGAAGGTGTGATGAATGTACCTTTATAAAAGGAAAAAACTGCACGTTATTACTCCGGCAGGTGTTTTGGTTTGAGGAATCAGCGCAGTTGATAGCTGCAATCTTCACTACATCCTGCCATCCGCGAACGTCCCTTGCCAGTTCTTTGTAAAGTGGTGCAAATGATCGGCAGTGTCCACACCAATCAGAATAGAACTGCAAGTATCATTAAATGCTGTTTTTCGATTTCTAATAAGTTACGAAGAATGTTGCTCCATTAAAAAATCGGTAGACTTTGTACTCAGACTACAAGACATTGTTTTATTGTTTTCAATTCAGTTTGCTACTTTTTATTTGCAACCTGCTTGAGAACCGCAGTCAATCTTTGCTTCTATTCCAGGCCAGAAAAGACATTCATATTGCTTTTGTTTTGCTGCGATCGAACCTCTTTGACCCACTAGTTTTCATCAGCGTCAAATGTCAAATTACCTTAGGCTTCTCACGGGAATGAGAACGGAACAACAATTCGCAACCCTCCTCAAAAGGATACTGGTCACCTGAAAATGAAGAAAACAACGAGACTTCGGTAAAACCATCGGCCTGTACACGCAAGTGCTTGCTGCGATTAAAAAAATTAATAAGCTGGGGCAACTTATCAAAGTAGTTGTTTACCTGTTCACACCAAAAATCGCGAAGAGTTATATCACCATAACTGTTGGTAGTGCTCGCAGAGAGGCTGAGAAACAGGTTCTCTCAAGTGAGTTAACGGGTTTCTTCGCAGCTTCTCAGTATCGCGAAAAGCAGTGAGAAACTTCTGACGTAGGATTAAGTCAAATTGAGCAAGATAAATACGGATATGAGAGTGGTTGTCAGTCCGTGTTCGTTTCTTATGCAAAAGTAGATTGCGGCTTTTTCGCAAGGAATCAGTTAGGTTGACGTGCTAAGGAAAAGTGCAAGACGAGTAACACCGGAATCATGTTCTGCAATGTCACGTATTTTTGGTGTTATTATGATCCCTTTCATGAAGAGACGATGGTTATTTGTGGTCCCATAAGAATTAGTACAAGAAGAATTGGGTAAATGCTCTTTCTTGGGGAGCGATTTTTTTCGAACTTCACCTTCTATTGACGCTGGCTACCAGCTAATATGCCATTACGAAAACAACGAAAACTGACTTAACATGAAATTTGTTCGCCTTCGTTCATTCATAACCGTGCGAGCGCGCAACACTCCTCTTCCTACTGTTTAACAGCAGAGACAAATTTGTACAGATTATATTCATTGTTGTTGTACCAAGTAGCAACAAAGTTTATC
Organism: Haemonchus contortus; assembly: GCA_000469685.2. Taxonomy (NCBI): domain Eukaryota; kingdom Metazoa; phylum Nematoda; class Chromadorea; order Rhabditida; family Trichostrongylidae; genus Haemonchus; species Haemonchus contortus. Next base: position 34,655,832 of record LS997567.1, read on the forward strand.
CCCTCGATGAAGGCTCAACTTATGCTCTTTTAGTGGCCCTTTCCGGGCTCAAGCCACACATTTCAAGATTCGATGCGAAATGTATTTAACTGACATCGCTATCCTTTGCATCCACGGTATCGGTTGTGCGGCACACTATACAGGCCTTACTCAATAGGAGTTTAGACGAGAATGTTCTGAGAAAAGATGATCTGCATTCTTTCTTGGGTAGATTAACGATCCATACGGAATGCAGTTTTCGACGCACTGCTGAATTAAATTGCAAAAAATAGTAGATAGAATCAAGTGCAAGCCTTTTACGATTATAAAATCGTTGCCAAGAATTGAAGAGAAAGAATATGTATTGGCAACCTGGGGTCGTAAGATGGCGTTCAACAAAATAATTCTTCATCAAGGAGCCTTACAACATGAAATTTTCAAAAATTTACTTTTGGGTGTAAACAGCACACGCTTGAAGGGTCTGTATACCACTGTGAAGTGTACCAAGATACTATTCTCAATGGACATATTTTGTAAGCGGCGTATTGAGCCGCAGCCTATTTAGGAAATGCTATACAAAGCACTCGAGGTAGCCTTATATGGGACTGTGCTGACCTTCCCTGTGGTGCTTCATTTACTACTTAGTACAAGTTCCTCAACACTACATGAGGTTTCTCATGGGTTTGTCTAATTCGTTGTAAGGATTACCTTGAGTTCAACAGTAGCCATGATATTCAGCTCTACATATTTATCCAGACTATACCTTTACTAGACATAAGGTTAGGCTTACTTACCTCTACAAGATATGAGGTGCACTTGCCGTTGTGGCAGAATATCGTGTCATTAAATGTGTTGTCATCGAGTTGTATAACTAGATCATCTGGTGAATACAGTGTTGGGTTGAGACCATTCGGAACAGTACCGTAATTGGCCACCTCACATGATATCCATTGCAGTAATGAAAGGAAAGTGAGGAGCAACATCTAAAATCAGTATACAATGAGAATACGTTGACATATTACTTCAGAAAGCTTGACCACTTGGAAAGATTCGCAGCGAAACGAATGTTTGTTTGGCTTGCGATAATAGCGACTATCTTTTAGCATGAATTAATGTGAATTGGAGCGTCCAAAAATAAGCTAGACGAAGCGAACCGATTGCTTCACTCACAAAGGCTGCGAAGAGCCGGAAAATGAGGAACTTTGCTATTCACTGAAAGAGTAGAGCCAGTATCTATGAAGTAAATCTAGTAGATGAATGGCCCCAGGAGAAAGAGAGAGGGAAAAAGACAGCGGAACCATACGTTAACATCATGCCGAGTTTATTTCCACATGAATAAAATAAGAGTAAGAAAGTGAGAAATGAAGAGAAATGATAAAATAGAAATTTACGTGATTGAGAAAAAAGCGAGAAATGAGGCTCAGACTAGGCTTCAGTTTTTTTTTAACACTGCAGGATTCCTGCTCTCTAGCTTTCAGATCACCACTCATTTGGCATCGCTCTTTTGTATCACTTATTGTACATACAGTGAGATTGATTCATTGCCTGATCATAAGATCAGCGATCATTTGTTAATTGTGGTATTAACATTTACTTGGAGCAGTAGTGAATACAACTGTCTGCTAGGTGTTGAGGGAGCCTACAGCAGTTCCACGTGTTCAGCTCTTTATTGAAAGCTTTCATGGAACATATGTACTAACAGCCCTTAGAAACCCTGTAGGTGATGAAGGCCTCCACTTTGCTGAGGAAGAGGGAACGAGAGGAAAGGGTCGTGTGAGTCGATATGAAGAACTGTTCTCGGAAACTAAAAACAACGAGTACATTACCATCTGACAAACATTCAAAATGCACAGATCGGCTCTGTATTTCAGAAGAGAAGGAGCCATTATATGAAGTCTCGATACCATCCTCATCAACCTCTTCCAGAACGTCAATTATCTGTTACAAAAGATGGAACGCGTAGGGTCGAGCACTTATTCCATAATGCAGCTTTTCCCCTTTTTCATTTTTTTGTGGCTGCCTGTGTTTTTATTCTTAGCAAGGATAGGTAACTCTTCCAATGTGTAATTTTGCATATGCAGATAATCGGAACTTCTCAGCGAGAAAATAATATCATCGTATAAATAAGCAATCGAACGAATATGTAGCATGGTCAAAGTGAGTTTCGTTGAAGCCCAATAGTGAATTAGCACATGACAGACCCACTCAGCGGTTGGTGTCAGGACGTTGACCAACTGAGTCGTTTTGTTTAGCGGGCGCTACGCGATCACTCTAATCTTGTGCCGACTCGAGACCAGTCCTGTCGTCGAAACTGGGCCATCATCAACGCGGATGCATTCAAAAAGGTCTTCCAGCATCTTCGATACTTTCGAATAATATCATCAAAGCAATTACTTGCAGACTCTACGTGATCAGTAACCGTTTCACTTTCATTGTCATACGCAATGCCTCAGTGGAATTATTCGCAAATCAATCTTTGCAAGAGTTGCAGCTGATGGTCATATTACCTTTTTTGCGAGCCAAGTGACACCTCCCACTTTTAGAAAGTATTGACACAACTAACAAAAAGTTTACTTCCAAGAGGATTTCTTTTGAAGTTTGCGGCATCAATCCGATACCAGTTTTGCTTTTAAATATAATACTTGAGGGAGACTGCTACTTGGAGTATAGCTGAAACCCAGTACTGATGGGATAATGGATACTATTTGGCAAAGGCATCACTTGAAATCTCTGAGAAAATAACAAGGGCACTAGATTTCCAATTTTTCACTGTCATTGTACGATTTTGCAAAGCTGCAGAGTAAATATAACTTCACGTGTAAGTCATTGTAGTCACTCAATGAACAGCACTATGCTGGACTAAGCCTAGGTTGATTACCAAGACTATACTGATCGTGTTCGGCAACCTCAGTCCAGATATTTCTTTTAATTTCATTTAACTGAGTGTTCAAGAAGCTATTGGGACAAAGCTTGCTCAAATTGCCGAGTTTCTGATGGCTGTGCAAATGAACAGTTCGCCCGGCTAAGGGACCTAGCTCTTCCGATGATACCGGAGATGTAGCACTCCACGGACTACAGTCATGTGAATATTTTCCTCCATACAAGTTCAAAATATCAGCAAAAGTATGAGTAGGCACAGCACTTCCACATGCGACCTCGGATCTTTTGTTGAAGGCATGGTCATGACAAAAATAGTTTCTGAGATTTCCTGCTAGAATGAGTCTGTGGCCCTCAATAATATGTAGTAATAGGTTGATGTATAATTATGGCGGTTTTTTCGTGTCCTCTTTTCTCTCGATACAATTCGAATGTGGAATTCGATTCAAGAGAAATAATCTTCTTGCTTTCTCTCACAGAAATAATCCAGAAAGTCATCATTATATTATGCTCTTTATGCTGCCCACTTTACGCTCTTTCACTCCGAGATAGGTTGAATGGTGGCGCAGTCACAAAGTGATCTCAACGAACTTCTCGCGATGGAATAGTCGGCCAAAGCTGAACTAAAAATGCAAACTGGCTCTACGGCCTCCCTATTCACCAATAGAAGCTCCTATGGGTTACCACGTGAATCGTCCACTTGAATATTGGCCGGTGAACAGGACTTAAGGAGAAATGAATGGCTCGATGATAGACGTTATGGCGTGGTTCGCCTCGAAGTATCGAAACTTCGTCTATGGAATCCAAGTGCCTAGCAAATGGGAAGCAGAGGGCGGTATATGGGGGTATGTTCCGGAGTAATCATTTGATCATGTCTTTGCTTAATATTCCAATCGTTTTTTCAAATAAAATTTGCTGAAAAATCCGCAATAATTATGCATCAACCCAATAAAAAACGGGAAAAAGTCGGGCAGAAAAACGGCGTGACAGGCCGTAATAAGGTTTCCAAAACTGGTTTGGCTGACACAGGCACTCATAATAGCCGTGTTATGCCGGCCTTGTTATTACTGCGCTAATCATGTGACAAGAAGAATAGTATGCTTAAATGAGAGACTCTCAGACGACCATCTCGTACAACCACCTTTCTTGCTACTTTTTTGAAGTCTTGTATTTCTTGAGACTCAATAATTTTCGCTACCTTGTACTATTCTGCACCATGGCTTCCACTATTCCACTAAAAATAGATACCTCGAAATTATCGTATACTGTGCCCTTAAGCAGAATTGGTCAGGAAGTAATAGGTGATATCATGTAGTTGGGTGATCTAGACCACGCATCATAGAGACAATAAGAGTCCATTGAACATATTTTTTGTAATCATCGAAAGTCTGGAGACATCTAGAGCATTAGGTATTCGGCTAGTAGAGCTCCACGATTAGAATCAGATGAAAATGCATAGGTGAACTGCTTAGAGCGCAGTGTGAGAGGGATTTTCGCTGAAGAAGGAAAAGAGGGCTGTCAAAGTAGGTTGGTAGCACCTCTATGCACAGCTACCTGTAACAGTAGAAAAAAAGTAAAGTCATCTTTTGGAACTTCTATATGTGCTAGGCAATGAAGCAGCCGCCGGGTGAGACTTACAAATTGGGATGTTCTCTCTGGTCTGTATTCCTTCACAGATCGTTAAGCTTCCGTAGATTCACCACGTATTTGAACACTGCGGTTTTTATATGCTAATGTGCAATGAACTTAATGTCAATTTGATAGTATGCAGCAAATTTGCAGAGTTCATGGTAGCACAGATTTTTTGTTAGGTAGCACTGAGAAGGTAGTTTAACTGAATGCCAGATATTCAAATTAGCCCACAAAGCTGTTTTCGCTCAGTCATCTCTCAAGATTGGCTTTGCCAGCTTTGTTAAACATTCATGCACTGTAGCCAATCCAATGTTGCTGGGTTTTCACTAGTTCGGATCTCTACTAGTTTCGTATGTTTCTATTAGGTTGGAAGGGTCCATCGTAAATATTGTACGAGCTATGTAATTACGACGAAACCTATTACTAATAGAGCGAGGTTCTATTCCGGAAAGGGAAGTGTCTATGTGGTCACCCCATTTTCAGAGACTTCATTAGAGATAATCGTTTAGAGTGCAAATATATACATTCACTCAATTGTCTGTAATCAGCGTCTTCGAATACCAGGCTGCACCCTCGATTCTATACGTTTCAACGGTGTGACCCGCCTCTGAAAACGTCGATTACGTCGAAACGTTAGGTCACTGGCTTGATAAAGAGTTCAACTTGAAAACCTCAAACGGCAGAGGAGTTCCACAAAGCAAAAGAAATGCCGGGGGTAAAACAAAGGAGGTTGTTGACTGATGAGAATTGTGTTACAGATATGTAAGTGTTCGAGTCGTTTAGAGATATTCTGTTGTCTGTTGTTCGCACTACTGAACATTCAGACGCAATCCCACCCACACACACCTACACAATGTGTTGTGATAGATTCATGTTCCAAATGTGGCTGTCGAACTGCCTTCGATTTAATATTTCGTGTCCCCTCGGAGAAGTTGCCATCTAAGGTTGTTTTGTCAACAATTTACAGTAAATACTGTCCCTCAAGACCAAGTTGACACTGAGTCAGTTCATTGCCACAGTTTAAACAGACTTTTAAATACGGTGAAAAAGCGTTTCTCAAGTAGATGATTGTGGAGAAATTGGGACATCTGTTTCAGGCTGTAAGAGCTATACCACAGCTGTTCCAGAAGAGTTCGTGATCAGAATGTCCTTTTTGAATGTACATGAGCAAACCTATTCGAGTACTTTTTCGATTCTCAGGGATGAGTAAAGTTGCTCAACTATTGAGTCTACATAGGTGATTGAGACGAATCAAAATATAGAATTATTAACCATGTAAAATGAGTTCATGAGGGACGTCACTCCTTGAAACAGGAACATTTCGGAGATAAACGGAAAGGAATCATAAACTATCGGAAATTTGAGAATATAAACATAGCAGAGAAGGGATACGAAGGGCTGTTATGTTTACAAAACAGACTTCAAGGTACAAATAAAAGGGGTTGAACTGCATTTTAGTACATGTTGGATTCGCCTTACTATTCACCAAGTTTTTGGAATAAGTTTTGGTCTAATGCTAAATCCGATTCTATCGAGAGAAATATGTCACTGAGTATGTGAAGTGAGGATGAAAGTCGACTGACTTCATCGTGAGCCTAATGCGCTTAGACTGTGAAGGAGAACGGAGACAATCGGAATCAGCGCTGTGCGCTGTACGCGCAGCAGTGCAAACCCTCTTCAAAGGAAGGCGTTTCCGATTCGCGCACGTAAGCGCTTCCCCTTCCATCCATCCCCGTCGCCGACAGTGCGAATGGGCGGTGATCGTTTGAGGAATCATTGCAAATGTCAGGACGATCCTTTTCAGAATGAGTAGAATTGAATTCGAGCATCATAAACGTTGATACCTACAGAAACTAGTTAGAAGATAACCAGTACGGTAAAACAGTTTACGACCGTGTTTAAACATGCGGAAGGTAGGGGAAGCTCATTCGAGATAAAAGCCCCAAATGAATAACCGCTTCTACAGCGTAGGTTACCCCCATTTTCTTGTCGTAATACACTGGTGCGCAAAACTTAGGGACGAGATGGATAATGTAACATAAAACATTGAGGACTGGGTGGAAATAAATGAAAGTGTGGGAGTATATTGTCAAGCCTGTGACTGTTATGCACAGGAAGCTTGACTTCCCTTCGTGGAGGAATAGTTCAAATAAAGCGAGAAATATGGCTGCCTACACAAATCAAGGCAGTTGATGGATACGAAAAATTTTTTTCAATTAATCAGCCGGAAGCTACTAAATACTGTGGTGGTATCCTTGTATACATCATGTCCCGCAGACATCGTCTGGACGACTTGGCACGAGAAAGGTTAATCGGCAAACACGGAAAAGGTCGAGCCATGCATTGTGTAGCTCAGGAGGCTATTATCGCTCGCATCGTTGTCTCACGTGCATGGAGAGCATTCCCAACCACTGGTGCTGCTGCTCGAAGGAGAGGAGATCCTCGACCAAGACCAGCTACACCAGATGATAACCGCTACAGTGTGCAGCAGGCAAGAGGAGATCCACGTTAATCAGCTCCTGCGATTGCCATGTCATTTAACAGGACTTCGAGGCAAACCATCTCGCGCACTTCAGTGGTACGACGACTGCACGGTGGCGTTCTATTCGCCCGACGACCGCAACTTTGTGTTCCTTTGACCGTCGTGCATCGGCGAGACCGTTTAGGGTGATGCCAGGAGCATAGCGAATGGACCGATAAGGAATGGCGTCGTGTGCTCTTTACGGATATGAGCAAATTCAATCTGAGTAGTGATTCTGAACTCACCCTTATATGGCGAGAGTTAGAGACACGCAACTCTCCCAGAAACTGTCGAACGTGATCGTTCTAGTGGCCGAGACGTATTGGTATGGGTAGGCGTCATGCTGCATAGCCGTACTGACCTCCAGATTCTTGACCGTGGAACACTTTCCAGTCAGTGTTACTGTGACGAGGTACTCCTTTCCCATGTTCGTCTTTTCAAGGCTGCAGTGGGCACTGGATTCATTTTTATGGGTGACAGTGCGCGATCGTATCGGCAGCACATGTGGAGGAGCTTTTGGCTTAAGGGAATATTCCGCGAATGGAGTGGCCTGCCCGTTTCTCCGACCTAAATTCCATGGTGCACGTGTGGGATGCACTGAGTAGACGCGTTGCTGCACGCCCAAATGCAGAAATGACCATCCAACAATTGCCAATTGTGCTGATTGAGGAGTGGAATGCCTGACCACAGGAACATCTCACCAACCTCGTGGAAAGTATGGAATCGCGTTTCAGAGCATTTATTGCTGTCCGTGATGATCGCACACCCTATTGGGAACCGCGTCGCTTTATTTGAAGTACTAGGATAAATCGTGGGAAACTATGTGTAATCGGCACCTTTCAATAAAAATGCCTTATCTTCTCGTCTTATTTCGATTTTCTGTCTGTTGCTTACTGTGCAACACCGCAATGGTCCTCTATCGGTATGATATGAATTTCATTGAACTCTGTTGTCTGCCAGAGGTACAGTAATCGGAAGTTGCTTTGGTCCCTAAGTTTTGCACACCAGTGTATTAGGTTCTTTCGATAGACTTGCACACTTCCGTAACCTGAAGTTATTTTGTCGTTGAATATTGCGAGAACTCTCCATGGGCCTAGGGGAACGCGCGATTCACGCGTAAACCCGTCAGCATTCCTCGCGCACGCCGATTGCGACACACCCCGTTACAAATCACTCACGGGTTTCGGTGGGGTGCAACACTACCCTTAGGGACGCATGCATAACGCCCAGGGTGAGCGAGGGGAGAATCTCCCAAAGAAAATGTTTGGTCTACCGTGGATCTGATAAGTGACGCCGGAGCGCAGTAACTTACGCTTTCAGTACCGTCTCGGTTATGTTGGACTAGTATCCGGAGTTGTGTTTTTTTGATTAGATGGACCGAAATTGGGAGAGCGTGGTTTTCGCATCGGGAAAGCACTCTCACAAAGTGAAGTGGAAATATACCTCAAGAACGCTCAAAGAAGTAGCAAACGGTCAGGATATTCTACGAAATGCACTTGGAGGGTTGTGTAGATCTTGAACCAAACATCCTGTTATCGCGCACTTGAGTACAAAGTAACCTAGGTTAGATGAGCAAATCAAATATCACCACGCTACTCCCAGTGCCTTAAAAGTAAATAGATGAAGAGAACAATAAGACGGTGACGCGTTCAAAGAAATAACCTCAGCAAAAAAGGCTTCTTGAGTGGACGGAAAGCGGGGTCAGGCTCGTGCTAGCTTAACTATTATTACTTGTACTTGTAATTTTGCTCAGTGTTGGGTACGGTCGAATCTGCTCGCGCTCCTGATACGCTCTCTCTCTTTGCAATAAGTATTAGTATTAGTATCAGTACACTGAACCACCGTTGTTATTACCGTTTCAAGCGTCTTCAGCGTCTCCTCGTCACCTAGTCTTTCCAGCGTCAAAGGGGGACGGTGAAGTCGTGCGTCCGAGGGCGAGCGCGGCAAATTGCGCGGCGAAGTTCATACTTGGTCTGACGACTTTAGCGCCTATTATTTGGGCCCAGTTTTGAAGTACATTAGAATAGTAGGATCAGCTGACCTTACTAATCTACCCTACTTCAGATTTGGGCCCCAAGGATAGGCGCCGGAGTGTCCAAATTCACCAAGAATTTCGCCGCGCAATTTACCGCGCGCACCCTCGGACGCACGACTTGACACACACCCAGCGTCAGAGAGTAACACCTTTGAGGCCTGGAACATAACCCCCTCATCCCACATTAGGGGAGTTTTTCTCCTGTACTACAAAGGTACCTAGAGACCTCTTCTGTTGCACCAAATACAGATTTTGCTAAATTTACTGCGAAAGTCTCGTACAAAATGTCGTTACACTTCCACGAAATTCCGATTATAAATGGTGCGACGACGCTCAAAAATCTGGTCTCCAGATACACTGAGTACACAAGAAAGGTAGAGTATCCTACAATTAATGAGGATAGCTACGAAAAGTGTAACGAAAGTATATCACTACTACAAAGTGGTATTGAACAAATCAAAGAGGGGAAAGAGAACCACATAAAACTCCATGACGAAAAACGAGAAGAGTATAGAAGCTGCAAAAACAAGTCAGACAAAAAGGATTCGATGCTGGAAATCAAACAAATAGGAAGCGACTCCCAATTGAACAAGGAACTGGCTAGACGAGCTAATCTTCATGCTAACTACACGACACGATGAAACTAAGTGCATAGGGAAAAAAATGTGCTTCAAACTGGGCTTCATTCCCCAAAAATCCTTTAAACTTCAGGACGTCATATCTGATAGTCCAGAACAGGGAATCGATGAGGGACAAGATCACATTCTAATCATTTCATTTGAAGAAACCCAAAGTATCGAGAGCAATCATCTTCGAGCTACTTCACGTTCAGCAGTAGTCGAGAGAGCGGAGAATAACGTGGGATCCTTTCGATCCATAAAGTCTCCCAAACTACACTGCCCAAACTCTATGGCAGTAGTGACGATTTCTCAGAGTGCTGGGCGATCTTCGAAACCCTCGTACATAACGATCATGAACTAGAAGTTATGGAAAAGATTTTGCCACTCCAAAAAAGTCTTGGAGGCAGAGTCCAAGCCTCAATAGGAGGAGTATCTGCATGTCTAATTCAAAACTTCGTGGAGAACGGCATAACCTACCTATTCTAGTAAGCTTAGAACACTGTCACAAGTTAGTATTGGGTCCAATCAGTGCCATAAAAACCCTCACTGGTATCCATATTGCAAAAGCCGTGTTCAGACCCGCCATTTACGAGCGCTCTACAAGCAAAGACCGCGAGTCCTACCGTGTCTTGTGGAATGACCTCTATCAAGAAAACACAGAACAGAAAACAGAAAACAGAACTGGTTTTAAGTTGGAAGATAATTACGGCAGACACCGTCTCAAGTCCCTGCAAGTCGCACTGCAAAGAAATCCAGAGCAATGCCGTTGGTAAATATATAGGTATACTAATCAGATACGAAAGAGAAGATATGATCAAAACCTTTTCCAGCCAAAGCGACGACTTAGCTGGCGTCTACTATATGCCTCATGCAGGGGTGTACCCCAGCATAAAGGTTCCTCTGAGAATGAATTTCGACGCCTGCTCAAAAAAGAAAGGAAAGCTACCCCTGATTGACGACATCGAGAAAAGCACGTCGTTCATCAACAAAATTCACGACATACTTCTGACGTCGCAAACAAGCAAAATCGTTTTCAAGTGTGATACTGAAGCCGCTTTCACACAAGTTCGACTCGGAGAACACCACAAAGACACCATAAAGACCTTCGAAGTTCTTGCGGCTGAAAGATATCCAAATACCTTCCTACAGAAGATAACTTGATCGATTTCCGTTTCCGAAGACTTCCATTCGGGGTCACAGCGTCACCAACTGTAATCATTATGGCGCTAATGACATGTTTGAGTAGTTAAAATTCAGAGCTGGCGAAGAAATTCCTCAAAATTTGTACGTGGACCATATCTAGATGCTAATTGAAACTACTAATGAGGCTCTCGAAGAATATCGGTAAGCAAAAACCATAATTGCAAAAAACGGCGTGGATTTATGCGGATACATTTCCAACTCGGCTGAGACCTTGATATCAAAAGACCAACTCGAACCTGGCTCAAAATTGCATAGGGTCGATGACATTAACGAAACACGATTTGTTTAGCCTAACGACACGGCTTCCAGCAGCGAAAACGCTTACAAAAAAGGCATTGTAAGTCTAATTAACTCCGTATACGATCCATTAGGCCTGGCAACGCCCCTGCTAAGAAGTTCTTTCAATGTGTACATAAGTCACACCGGTCAATTGGGATGATCAACAATAGCAAGACAGCAAAAATTCTGACCATTCCGAAAGTGTTTAAACCCATTCATATATGTAATATAACAGATGTTGTTGAGAAGATGAAATAAAGCCAAATTGAGGAAAAGGCCATTACGCTTCACACATTCGGAAATAAGGAGTCACAGACAGTATCAACAAAGCAGCACAACATCCGCATCTTAGTACCAAGCAAACCCCTGAACCTATTACCAAACAAACCCTCGAACCCTATGGAAGTATAAGCCATTCCGTCCCTCACGAAATCCCTACCTTTGCCCTACGACCTTCAGTCTCTTCCGAGTGAGATAATCCACAGCTTCTTGGTAAAATACGGATGCATAGGAATTTCATAAGAGTGGATAACTTTTGGCAATTGATTCTTTCCTCTGATTTCCATTCCTCGACATTGCCTAGTGGGCATTACCAATTGAACACGAAACTAGGAAAGGTAATATCTGGAAGAAAATATCAACTCATATCAGAAAATATCATATACATAATTGAGGTCGTCCTGTGCGGTCGCGTTTCTGCCAGCTGTCGTGAGTGTTTTACATTAATCGCATTTTAGGGCACTTCTTCTTTGTTTTCTGAGAAGTTCTTTCTCGTTGAGTACTTCTCTTATTTAGGTAGTTTTCATAGTCTTTTTGCCCGAGCTTTTTGGCTTTACTTTTTCTCCATTTTGTTTGGGTTGCCGGTTGTTGCCCTGCTACTTGTTATTATTGACTCGTTAGACTCAATACCTGGTAGATCAAAGGTCAAATAGAATGACCTCAAAACAGCTGCGTTCTAAGAATGCTTCCTTGAGCTATTCTCAGCCACTATCTGGCTCGAGTAGCAGAAACAGCACTCAGGTAACTGTTCCACAGGCAGAGAATTTCCACAATATGTCGGCCATGGAACTTATCAAGAGCATCATTGAGCTTAATCATGACCAGCCATTGGAAACATGCTAATTGCACTTTCGAAGAAGATCCCCATGGAATTCGCTGATCTTATCGAGGGCGATAAACGGAGCCGAAGTATAGTAATCTCAGGACTGGAGGAAGGGCAGGATGGTTTACGACCGTCGGCGCGTCACAGGGATCTGGAGGATAAAGTTGCTAACGTTCTCGATGCCGTAGATGTGGAGTGTCGTCCGATTGAAATATATCGTATGGGAAAACCGAATTCTAAACTCCCTCGCCTGGTGAAAGTTGTCTTGCCATCTAGAGCTCATTGGCGGCGTGCTCTTGCCAATGCTCGTCTTCTCCGAGATGCGGGGCTTCCGAAGGTCTTCATGCGTCGGAGTATGACTGAGGATGAAAGGAAATTCTGCCCTTGCTTGCCATTTGCTGAACGCCCGTAGTCTTTGTAGAAAAATGGACCATTTACACACCCTTACAGCTCAACACCATCCCGATTTGGTATTTGTAACTGGGACATGGCTCACTCCCAGCATCCATAATCCGAGATATTAGCTGCTTTCCCGTATTTGGTGTACCGTGTGGATAGAGGAGGTGGAGTATGCTGTTTAGCTAAAGGTAATCTATTCTGCCATTCTGTTGAACTGAGTTCGTCCACTAAAGCTGATGTTCTGTGCCTAGAACTTTTCTGCCCTAGGAATGGTGCGCGAATCCGGTTTATTCTCGTCTATCGCCCACCAAACTCAAACAGAAGTGACGATGAAAAACTGATCGAACCGCTCCGTGAAACAGTCTTGGCTGGGTCCAACAGTGTGGCTCTAGGAGATTTCAACCTAGCAATAGACTGGGTGAATCTGCGTGCACGAAATTCGATCTCCTCTACCTTCCTGGAATTTTTTCTGGAAGTGGGATTGGTGCAGCATGTCCTTGTAGCTACCCATGGCAGCAACACTATCGACCTGATCTTATCCGCTGCTCCAATGTGTGTGGCATCTCTATAGCACCGCCACTGGCAAACTCTGACGATGCTTCCATTGTTTTCAACGTGATGGAAAGTTTGGAGTGGCCAGCTACATTCCTTTTTCTGATTTTCTGAGCGTCGACTATAATGCCCTCGACGAGTACTTTTTCAGCATTGATTGGCTTCTGCTGTTTGATAAATACACTTCTGTCTATGATGCATATCAGAGGTTCTGCCAGGTGGTTTATGACGCCCTTGCAAGATTCGTCCCGATGAAGTTCCCTAAGCATCGTTAAATCCGATACCCACCACATATCAGAAACTTGTTGATTCAAGAAGAAAGATTATTCCGAGATTTGGACGCTCCGCTGACTTCACCTCTTTAACGAAAAGTATGCTTTGACATAGACCGTCATTTGTGGAAGTTTTTAGCTGCGTACGAACACCGCCTTGGGAAACAAACCTGTATGAAACACCTCCACCTCTACCTTCGTAGCAAACTCAAATCTAAGTCATACCTGCCTATCCTAGAAGATCAGAGTGGCACTAGACTCCATAGTGATTATGCTAAGGCGAAATCTTTTGGAAGGTATTTTGCTAGTGTTTTCTCGAAACCTAAGTCATCTGAGAGCCAGTTGGAGTATGGTGCAATTGATATTCAAAGCAACTTTCCAGATATAATTTTTTACCCCTCTGACATCCGCTCTGTGTTGAAGAACCGAGAACATCTGCTAGTGAGCCCTTCGATGGGATACCCCGAATTCCTTTCAAGAAGTGTCATAATTCTCTTTGCAGACCTCACGCTCATTTGTTCAACATATCGTTTCTGTTAGGGAGGTTCCCAGGCTTTGGAAAAGGCCATTGTTACTGCCATCCCCAAACAACTAGAAGCGACTAAAGTTAGCGAGTATAGGCCTATCAGTATAACTCCCACTGCTGTCAAGGTGACGGAGAAGCTGATTTTGATAAACTTTCAGCATGGTTTCATAGATTCCATCTGATTCCCGTCGAGCAGCACGGTTTCCTTCCCGGGGCCTCTACCTGTACTAATCTCCTTGATACATGGTACGATGTTTGTCGGGCAGTCAATAATGGTAAGTCAGTAGATGTTATCCACCTAGACCTTTTTCAGGCTTTCGATAAAGTCTGTCATCACATGTTGATCAGTAAACTGGAGCGCTACGGTGTACGGGGTAAAATTCTCACCTGGATAAAGTCATAATTATTTGAGAGGAGCTTGACTGTTCGAGTCGGCACTAGTTTCTCGGAGAGTTACACTTGCACCAGTGGTGTTCCTCAAGGAGGAGTGTTGTCGCCGCTGTTCTTTCTGATTTACACAATTGACCTGCCTCAGCTGCTAAAAACTGGTAGTGACATTCATGAGCAAATATATGCTGACGACATCAAAATATACGCTGCTTATGAGGATGCAAGTAGTGGTTCAGTGCAGCAAGCGCTAAGGTCGTCGGTGGAAAGAATGAATGAGTGGACTTCATCATGGGATATTCTTTTGAATCTCACCAAGTGTTGGTGATGCATTTCGGTAATGCTACTGCGAATGATTACGTGATTAATGGTATACGCCTCCCGAGTGCTAGGTCTACTAAAAACCTCGGAGTTATTTTTACACTAGTTACACTAGTTTGGAGTTCTCTAGCCACATTGACAGCGTCGTTAAGAAAGCGCTGGCTACCTTATTTCTGATTATGAGAAATACGAGTTGCTCTGATTCATCCTTAGTGTTACGGTATTCAAGAGTAGACTGAGCGAACTCGACCTCTTGAGCACCCTAGGTATTCAAGAACATATCTAAGTTTTCACATTTGTTTTTGTCGTCTCAGTTACCTCTAGCGACTGCCGTCCTACTGATCCATGTCCAACGTTTACACGCATATCTCTGGAGCTATCAATCAGGATTGATCCTCGATTGCTCTCTATTCTTAGTATTTGTTTTTCTTCGTTTGCAGCAGCTCTTATCTTTCCTAATTGTTTCTTTCTTAACTGTGCCATATCGTATTGCATTTATTTCTTTATTTTACTACTTCTTTCTATTTTTCGTCGATCCGGAGCAAGAAGTCGGTTGAGGGTTGTAAAATTTCGACGATGCTGTGACCTTCGTCTATTTGTGTTCCAGCTGTTTGAGGAGCCTGTGAGACGATAAATTCACCGACTCAAGGTCCTACCTGATCTTCTCGCTTTTTTTCCGGTTGCATTATTCGTATAGGGCTGATGTGTCAGCAAGCTCCAGGGCTGCGCCCTTTATGAGACTTTATACCGCAGATCGAAACTTTGTTAGATACCACTTTTTTCACAGAGGAGAGCAGCTTACCTTCACACGTAGGGGAGGTCCCAGTGTGATACTGATGATGCCCTTTATGCGACATTCTTGCTCTTTTCTTCGTTCCTCTTTTTCACAGTATGATGTTTGGCCTCCACCCTTGGGCTCTGTCTTTAGGCTCTCTCCTATTTTTGTCTTTCAGGGCATTTTCTTCCGGTTTTTTGACAGGAATTGCCTCAGAGTCCTGCTTTTATATTGTACGGCACACCCTTGGGTGTATTCAAATAAATAAATAAATAAACAAAAACTCGTGCCATAAACATGGCAGTGAAAGACGAAAACAGTCGTCATCAAACAAACAAGATTTGGACGAAATGGTGGAAAGATTTTAAAAACGATTATATAAGTCCTCATTTCTTCAACAACACAACACGCTAAAAGCAAAATGTCGCTACTACATAAGACCTCCAAATATTCCAGAAAATTATGCTTAGCATGCCTAAAAACAAACTGGAAAGCCTGTTCGAAGATTCCTGCTTCTTTGGGAAAGTGTCACAACGTCGTCAACCTACAGCGTGGTATTATCTCCGGAAATCCGTATATCACCACTGCAACAAAAGGGTCTCATTTTCCTCACCACGCCGTAATTAGTGGGCAAAGATAAAAAAAGCCGTCTGGTATACAATGAAAGCGCAAAGAGCAGTAACCAACCAAGTCCAACGAATGTCTATTTTGGGGTGCAGACTTGATCTTAGACTTGAGTGGGATACTACTTCGAATTCGCCTCAAGCCGAATTTACTCATCCTACTTATATAATCGGCTTAGTGTGTTTTTTGGTGTGTTTGTGTGTGTTTATGTGTGTGTGTCTGACCGGAAATTCATAACTCCTGTCCCCGTGGACCGAAAGCGTTCAAATTTGGTAGGAGTACAGGTGGCAGGATGGAAACACCTTTAGTGGGTGGCAGGACCGGACTACACCCAAAGGGGACGGGGTTTGCGAGAGATAAATGTTTGAGCGAAAGTTCAGACTCATGTCTCCGTGATCCTAGAGCAGCCAAACTCGGTAGGAGTACGGGCGGCAAGACAGGAACACTAATGGTGGGTGGAAGGAGCAGACTTCGCCCACAATGGGCGGAGTTTGAGCGAAAATTCATAACTTCTGTCCATGTGGACCTAGAACGTTCGAATTTGGTAGGAGTTATAGGAATAGGATGGGAACGCTCACTGTAGCTGGCAGGACCATACCCCGCCCAAAGGGGGCGGGGATTGCGCGAAAATTCTCAATTCGGCCCTAGAGCGTTCAAACATGGTAGGAGTGCACGCGACAGGATGGGGACTCTTACTATATGTGGCAGGAAAGAACCTTGCTCCCAGGGGCGGAATTTCTTAACAACCTCACGCAGTCCCACCCCGTCAGGGTTCGGTACTGATACAATTCTTACTATTTTTGACAGTACTGTGCGATTCACAGTTTCCTGCATCTAATCCATACGACCGCATTGCTTTTTGTTCGCAAAGTCAAATCCTGGCTTCTGAAAAAAGTTTTTATATCACGCACATTAAATAATAACAAATTTCAACATGTTAACTTACCATAGACATAGTAACAACAAAAGTATGACTAGTAATGTTACCCTGTCAACTACATGACCTTTTATACTCGAATTTTGGCGCCAACTCTCTACAATAAAATACATATGATCTCTAATATATGTCATAAGAATAATACTGATCTTAATTGGTCCCACTCGTTTTTTATTTTTCATTTCAATTTTAATTTTATTTTTCCTATTTAATTTTACTTATTATTTATTTAACTTTAATTTAATTCAATTTACAATTTATTTTATTTATTTATTAATTTTATTAATTTTTATTTCATTTTATTTTTTTTATTTTTTATTTTTTTTTATTTTTTTTAATATTTTAACAAAATACTCAAACATCTTACAAAAGAAGAACTGGAAATAACAATCAATGAAAAGTACATATGTGAGACGATCACAATAATTTTGTTAATAGAGACATAGGTCATATAATTACAGGTGATCTTAATTTTATTAAAGAAATCAGGTTAAAAGAAATAAAAAAGGTAATAAGTATAGAATGGATCTAGGGATAACAAGAAACGAAGTTAAAGTGCTTTATGGTGATATTATTAAAAAGGTTATGTCACACTACATTAGAAAGTACAGTGTCAATAGAGAACAAATTGATAATATCACTAGACATTTGTGGACTAGCTATCATAAAAAAGTAAAACCAGTACTTGCATACCTCGCAGTTGAAAATGAAGATAGATTTGCACTCAGGCCAATATTACGATATCGGAAGTTTTTCATCTTCTGTACACTAGATAAAGCAAGCAATAACTATGGAATCATTTGTAAAAAATTATACATCTTAACTCTTATGAAAGAAATGGGCATCACCTATAATAATAACAGTAAGTCCTTTGGTCATGTGCATACTAAAAATACTTATGAATATGTCACTATTGAGTCTATTAAAGATATTATACATAGACATAACATTATTTGTTTAGGAACTAAACTAAAATACAATGAAGAAGCCAGTTTACCGGTTATTTATGCAATACCAAGATTGCATAAGAACCCTGTCAAATTCAGGTTCATTACAGGAGCACATAATGGTATCTTGAAACCTATAGCTATTGAATTGCAGGTAATATTCAAAATGTAATGGAACATTTTAAAAAATACGGTAAAGGTATTCAAAAAACCAAAGGAACAATAAGTACTTACTGAGCCATTGATGATCCTTACTATATATATATAAAGCGCTCTGTCTGTCTGTTTGTTTGTACGGAAATTCGATATAATCCGAAGAAACACCTGGAAAAGTCGGGTCAAGTTTGGAATGGGTTGAGCATAGGGTAAGTGCAACAGAGCACATATGAACATAGCGGAGCTCCGCCCCTAAGGGGCGGGGCATGCGCAGGAATCGGGCGGGGTCATGGGCCAATTTTTCTCTTTCGGTCTCATAGCAGTCCAGACGCCGGGAAAAAATGTGCAAAGGTGAGGGATGGGTCAACAACTAAAATAAAAGAAACTCACCGGCGGTGGGCGGAGCGTTCTCGCAGTGGGCGGTACTTTCTACAGAGATTCGTAACTCGATTCAACGAAGGCGTCGAGGCCAGCAAGAAAAGTAAAAAGGGTGAGTAAGGCTTTAGGCGTGCTGGGCATGCATAAGCTTAGCGAAGCCCCGCCCACGATGGGCGGGGCGTGCGTTAAGGTGAAAGCCACTCCTCAAAAGTGAGTGTAACTTCGTTCGGAAATGTTATAGAATGCGGAAAAAAGTGGTTAAAGGTAATGGGACAAATGTGGTCAAATCAGGAAAGTGGGCGGGGTTGGCACCAAAGTGGGCGGGGCCCAGATCAAAAATTTATAACTCCATTCAGAAACGTTCTGGGATGCGGCAAAAAGGTATCAAGGTGTAAAAGAACAAATGTGGGCAAATCCCGAAAGTGGGCGGGGCTTGGATCAAAAATTTATAACTCTATTCAGAAACGTTCTAGAGTGCGGGAAAAAACTGGTTAGAGGTAATTTAACAAGTGTGGCCGAATCTTCGAAGTGGGCGGGGCTTAGATCTAAATTTCATAACTCTGTTCAGAAACGTTCTAGAACGCGGGAAAAAGTGTTAAGAGGAATCGGAACGAATGTAGTTAAGTCCTCGAAGAGGGCGGAGCTGGCACATGGAAGAGAGGCTAGGACCAAAAATTCATCTCTTCAAAAACTTTCTGGAATGAGGAAAAATGGTTTGGAGCAGTCAAAAGAAGGATGGTCAAGTTTATTGTGGAAAAGGTTTCCACTAAGGTGGACGGAGCTATTATCAACCACTAATAACTGTGCTCAAATATATCGAGCGTGATGCTATCAGCAGTTCAGCGTTTGAATCCAGAGAGAACTATCTTATTCTGATTATCCAACATTCCGCTGAATGACTCCATCGTGGATAAGAGGCCGTCGACATATACTGTGCGCGTTAGCGTGTATAGCCAAACTGGTATTAATATAAGTCATGAACTCATTAATATTATCCACAACAGTAAAGAAGTTTTTACAGCAGATTTTACAGATATGTTTACTAATCTCGAATAAAACTCATAATAAAGAATATTAAAAGCATACTGAATATTTGTTTCCAAAATTCTGGTAAGCCATATATAGCCACAAATGGGTATCATGTTTTTACACTACAGGAGATAACCTTAAGTCTAATTTCAGAATTTACAGTATGGTTGATTTGCTTTACATGGTAGAACTCCTTTTAACTAATAGTTATTGTGTGTTTGGTGGTAATATATTCATGCAGGTTAAAGGAGCTCCACAAGGTGGAAATTTTAGCCCCTTGTTAGCTGATCTTACACTGGCTTACATGGAATATGAATATGCCATCAATACAAAATATAACATCCAAAATCTCTTTGTCCCTTACAGATATATGTATGATATCCTTATAATTCATAATCAGACAGAAATAGATATAGAAAAATTCTGGATGTAGTGTATAAAAATAAATTAGAATATAAGAAAACGCATATATCTAATACATGTGCCAATTATTTGGACCTTAATATTAACATAGTTGATAATAATGTCATCACAAGTCTAAAACAGATGATTATAACTTCAGAGTTATTAGATTTCCACACTATAATTCTAACATATCTATTAAAACTAAAACCGCTTTAATATATACAGAAACTTTAAGAATAGCTAATACTTGTACTAAAGGGGACACCTTTGCACAAAAAATTAGAGAAATGATAGAAGCACTCATACATAATGGGTATAATGAAAATGTTATAATAGCCAGTATAGTTAAATGTATTGGTAATAACAAACATGTTGGTTATATGTTTAATCTCTCTGAAAGCTGTAATAGCGCTAAAGAGTTCGTAAATAAAGTTTTACGAATACCAGTCTAATTTTTCATGGTACATGGCTACATATATCTTCCATACATACATACATACATACACACACACATACATACATACATACATACATACATACATACATACATACATACATACATACATACATACATACTTACTTACTTACTTACTTACTTACATACATACATACATACATACATGCATACATTTTCTGCTTGTTTACAGCCCTTCGAGGGGCTGAGCGACCGTCTGCCGCCCTCCCCCCCTAGCACTACCTAGCGGCACGCCGGCCGGCCGGCGGACTATGAAAGCAGCCTATCTGAGCAATGTCAGCGTAGAGGATGGTCTTCAATGCCCCATCCATGAGTTCTTCTGTGATGAAGCCCATTGTGAGGAGGAAGAGGAACGGGCTCAGAGCTTATATCTTGTGTACCCCAACAGAAAAATCTATTGTTTCGCTTTGACCGTGTGGAGTGCGTATTGTTGTCGTGCATTCATCGTAACAGCGCAATGCTTTTTTTGAAAAAAATCAATCAGTGCAATGACGAATGCTTAACCGCGGACTAATCGCCCAGAATAAGCGATGTCTCAAAATGTCCTGCTCTGTTGGCAGAGAAGAAAACGCAATGATAGGAGGGCCTAGTTGAGTTACGGTGGTACCGCGTGCCGTCGCCATTGAACTCGGATGCCGTGTTAACATTAGATACGCCAAAACAAGGAAAGGACTAAGATGACTCCTATCGTCGCAATGAGGAGCGATCGGCTTTAGTGATTCTGAGTATTAGTGTGAAGGTTTTAATCTATCTAACCGAACGAAATGACTAACAATTGTTGTATCGATCACGAACGCATACAAAAGCTCCGATATTCGCAACGTAAGTGGAACCAGAAACGCTTTGGTAATTTAAGATATTCGTAAAACTAGAATTGCATGGGGCGGATTCTAGTCTTGCCATCTATCACCAGTGTTCTGACTCTGCCTCACGTACTCATACAAAGTTTGAACGCTCTACGCCCAAATTAACAACTTTCGATCACGCTTTCGACTTTCGATCATCACCCTTGTATCTAGAGTCTAGTCATGCCCCTCACTGTAAGTGTTTTCGTCCTGCCGGCTGTGCTCCTAGCAAATTTGAACTCTCTAGGTCCACGGAAATAGGAGGTATGAATTTTTGGTTGGACACGCACACACAATCACACACTGATTAGCGCGTTATATAGGGTCAGGCCTAGGGTGGAAGGTACTGCAGGCTCACAGAGATAGTCAGAAAGATACTAGTTCCGAAGGTTCCTCTCTTTTATTGCGGCTTTTATTTTGGAAGCAGCCTCACACACTTGGTTGCTTCACTGTAGTTCCAACGAACTCGAAGCCGTAGATGGAGCTGTGACAAGAGGTTCACTGTCACACGCATGCTGAAAAGATTAAGTCTCGTGACGATACACATTTTGGCCGACCAAGCCTTCACACTGATGACGAACGGCGTTCATATGTGGAATTGCACTTCGCTCGACAACATTTACTCCACTTTGAACTTTGATGAATCAGAAAGCAGAAATAACGTTATCTCAGCTTTTTTATCATTTTGCCTTCCACTTATGAATTGTCACACAAAACTGCCTCTGTTAGGTCACCTGGTCATCTGCTCGGATGTCGCAATAAGTAGAAGATAGCAAGAATAGGATCCGAAAGAAGACCAAACACATTCGATGTTTTGGAAATTCCACTTCTGTTTCTTCCGTAGCGTGGCCGAGGTGGTGAACAGATAAATAAAAGTGTCGGCATTGCTCCCAATATAGGAAGGAAGACTAGTTGTCGACAAACAGCGCTTTCATTTGAAATTGAACAGGAAGCCATGTAGCAAATAGTAATAATGAAGTCGATCACTTCAAATCTAATTGGAATCTCTGTCTGGCTAACGTAGCTGTTGCTGAAGTGCGACATATCATCGGACCATCGTCCCCTTCGCGTTGGCTCCTGTTTCTCAATTCATATTTCTATTTTTCGAGGAAAAGTGTTGAAAAATTCAGTAGACGGAGGCCAAATTAATCAAAATCACTTAACTTCCCTCGCGAACTTATGGTAAAATTCAGTCATCGGCAACAGTATGAGGAATGTAATCGGCTCGTTGAACATCTCCATGATAACGCTGAGAAAGCAGGGAAATCCCAGGCAGGAAGTAGGAATGGACGTCTCTTTTCGAAGACTCTCATGCTGATACTTCAGTATGGAATTGCGCGAGCTACAGACTATTATCAACTAACATTCAAAGGTGCGAAGTTATGCAGAGAAGAGAAGAATGAAGACTGAGGGAGAAAGTGCAGCAGCCGCTCCAAGGAGCAGCCCAAAATCCAGGTGCGGAAGATTACGCTGAGTTGCTGGTGAGATCAGAGGGGCATCATTTATCATTAGCTGTTATCGCACAATCAAACGACAACTTCGGAAAAGTATTGGGCTCAGCCAGGCATTTCGAAGGCGGCGACAGAGCAGAGCAGAAGCGCCCAGAATTGGTCAAACGTAAGGACTTTACACGTGTCTCTGGCTACTCGTCGGGAATCAGTGGAGCTTGAGCTTGGCCAGCTTCAAAAATCGGCGGAAACTCCCTGGACAAGCCTTTATATGGACATAGAAAAGCTCCACATAGAGGACGGATTGCCTCAGAAAAGCGGCCGAGAAGCTTGATACGTGATTTCGCAGCATATTATAGCTCTCTATACATAGAGCGGTAACTTTTTGTGTCTGTTCGTATACCCGTTTGTTTGCCCTTCCGGAAGTCACGTAGGCACGATGAAGGGTTTCAATGTCAAGTGAGCACAGTGAGGAAACAATTATTAAGTGGGAAGTTATCCGATACTGTTTATATGGGTCGTTTCACAACTAGTAGGTAACAGGTAGTGGGCGTGTGGTGCACGCGTTAGCGTGCGTAGCAAAATAGTAACGAATAGGGCGAAATACTGTCTCAGTTTGTCATGTCGACCAATACTACCCATGTCGAATCGCAGTTCCATGAGGCCAGTCATTCGCGATGGGCTGGGAAGCAACCTGTTAGACAGATCAAAAATGAAGCAGACTATATTATAGCTATTCTCAAGTTTTGCCTGGCAGACGTCGTTGTTCTTCCGAAGTTCTATGCGTATTGAACTATCGTCTCCTCCGAGGTACAGATATTATATAATGTTTTCAAGAGATCACGGAACGAGTCAGCAAGAATGTCATCATTTGGAATATTTTGTTGAGATTTCATTGAAGATTCTGTTGTCAACAACATCGAGGAAGATTACAAGCGGTTTGCCAATTCACGATAGTGCTAAAAAACAGAGAGAAGTCTCTCTTCGCAGACTCTCGAGCTGATACGCAAGGGTGGAATGCCACGAGCTACAGGAAGTCATCAACGTACGTCTAAACTTGCGAAGCTGTGCAAAGAAGCGATAAGGGAAAGTTTTTGAGAGAGAAGAGCAGCAGCTCTGGCGGAAGCCGTCGAGAGTGGGAGGAGCATCTGCAGAGCTCGCCATAGCTTGGCCAACTACGGAACCGAAATCACTCTCCTTCGTCGTCCTGACGGAACTCATGATTCCTGATTTCCGCATCTCGAAGAGGAATGGAGAAAGTCATCCACAACTTCTGCTCGGATCTCTTCGACAACTACGCCTACTTGTCTACCTACAATCCTAGGCAAGACGAACATGATATGGTACGAATATGTCGCTTCAGCTATTCCTTCCCAAATTCGACATGCCATCACGTCGATGAAAAAATGTACTCCCGCTCCTGCTCCCGATGGGATTGAAAAAAACATTTGAAAAACCTTCGACCAGTTATCGCAAGATTACTGGCTAGGCTACTACGGTAAATGTCGGAACGCAAAGGGACCACGCTATGGAAGCTAGCAAGACCCTGCTGCTGTGTAAGAAGGGAGATCCAAACTATATTGGCAATTGTCGCCCAATCTACCTGCTGTCTGTGAACATTTCACAAGAGTCATCGTCACAGTTCCGGAGAAGGTTTAATACAATCGATCAATTTCATCCTAACACAAGGCTCATTGAAACATCGCGAGAGTACAGGAACCTCTTGAGTCTTACGTTCATCAACTGAAGCAAGATCTCTGGTACAGCTAAAACAGAAGCGGTAATTATAGTTTCGAGCAACCAGGGTGTTCCTACTGAATATGTAGTGCTGTTAACTAAGATCTGCAACAACTTCACGAGCGGATTCTCGCCGTTATGCAAGGAAGTAATTGTCGTCGTGAAAAAGATGGGTTGGCGGTACCACCTCTCCTGAACTTCTTAGTGCTATTTTTGAAGGAATAATGGTAATTTGAAATGGAAAGACATGGCAGCAGCGAACATTGAGCAAGCGGAACAAACGCAAGTGTTTGCCTGATTGGATGGCGCTGGAAAGATTGGCTTGAGACAGAATTCAACAATGGACTGCACGCAAGCAGAGTCCACATGCTATCAGCGCTATCCATTGCGCTGTGGGAAGCATGACGTTCGCAATTTCCCTATGTACGCAAGTATGCGGAGTTCCAATACGCCATTGCTTCCCATGCTACTTAGCATTCGAAGATCAGTGGGCTCTATATGCGATACTGTTATGACCATTGAACCAGTTGCTGACTGACTCTGGATTTCAAATGAACATCAGGATGACCACTGATCAGACTTTTTTTGCGAATGCTCTGAACGAAGCGATTCGAAGCGAAGAGCGAGGACGATTCAGTGGACGACATTGGCTCGCGACAGGGACGAAGGGAGAGATTACCAACACAACAACAGGAAATCCATCAAAGGGATACAGGTGATCAAATTGGTGATGAGCACCGTCATATCCCATATAAAGAAGAGGATTTTCTGGTGTTACCCATACCCGTTCTTTAAGAGGATGCGCTCCTACGTTGGACAACTAATCAGAGTCATAGTAGCACTTCAACGTGTATATTGCCTATTCGATGACTTGAAGCCAGCCAACGTGTATCACACAAGTCAGTGCTTCTTCCTCCCCTATCAGTCTGGTACCGATCAGCTAGCCTCGAAGAGATGGAAGGCCTGATAAACCTGACTGAGTACCGATAGGGGGTCCGATCCTCGGGCTATAGGTGTTATAGTGCTCCCTACAGGCCGCTACACCACCGCCGTCTCTGCAGCCATTTGAGCTTCTCTATTTGTTCTAGATTTGAGTATTTCCCTCCATTCGGCTCCAAAATATCGCAGATAGCGTCGGGGTTACACAGCTTCTGCGATGGTGACATTGGGCACCAATTCCAGTCATCTTCCACACATGGCTTTTCATCTACTTTTCCATTACTGAGTTCTGATTTCGCTTCTACCATTTGATTATTCATGCTACTTTCTCATAATGGCCTATCCCCATATGCTCAGTCGAGATATCAGCTGACTTAATCACGTTCTGTTTATTTGATCATAGTACCTAATCGGCTCATGTCGTTCAGTTTATGGCCAAGTAGACAAATCAGGTGTTCCACGATTCTACCAGGAAGTCGAACGTACGTCCCATCCCACTAGGGTTTGCTAATATCGGCCTTGTGTATTCCACTCCCTTAAATTATAATACCCATCATAATTATTCGAGAAAAGGCGAAATCTTTATAACTTGGTTAGTTTTTACTTTTTTCGCATATAATATTACATTATTCAACTACTGAGTACTGAGAAACCAGAAAAGTTGAAGTTTGAAGGCTTCGGTTCATCAAATTTCCGGGGCACATTATTAGCAGCAAAGCTCGCTACATTCATACCAAGAAGGCACTCCCTCCTACTGAAGGTATTCAGTGAGTTGTGGAGCGGCCATCATATTCAAAAACTAAACAAAAAGTAGACCTTTGCATTTCTCATGTTTTAATGATCATTTTGATGTTTTACTGATGCCTCTTTTTCCAAAACGGACAAATTTGGGTTATGCACCAAACTTTAGCGGGAATGGCTTTTCAAAGTGAAAAATAGCAACTCTGAGCTATTCCCTAGTGTCAGTGATTGATGTTCCCGTACTTCACAAACAGCTCTTTTCTGTAGTTCGCAAACTGCACGTCTGAGTTCAAAAAGAAGAGCGGTTCCATCGCCTAAATCCCGGTTTGCGGCATATTTTGACTTAGGTCGTACGCTTTCTTGCTTCTTCAAGAAGATTTTCGAGTTGATCTGTTTATGAACAATCACGTATATAAGAAATAGTTAGTTGCCTGGATCTTCGGGTTTCATGAATAGCTTCCGATTCCGCAGCAAAGCACAAGAGAGTGAATCACATTGAATCAATCAATTTTTTCATACGAAGTAAAAATCTGATAACCTACACTGTTAAATCCCATTTTTAGAAATCTGTTCAGTTGCATGAAAACCACTTAACGAATTTCACTTTAGATTAGCACCTTCGGCACCAATTTTCTACCTTA
Organism: Haemonchus contortus; assembly: GCA_000469685.2. Classification (NCBI taxonomy): domain Eukaryota; kingdom Metazoa; phylum Nematoda; class Chromadorea; order Rhabditida; family Trichostrongylidae; genus Haemonchus; species Haemonchus contortus. The sequence goes on from LS997567.1 coordinate 34,682,614, forward strand.
CTCGTTTACTCAGCCACCCAATTAGCCATGGGGCCCGAGTTTCCGAGGCAGCATATTGATCGATTGTTCGCTTGTGCGCCATAATCGAACATCCTTATGAATTTGCACATCTGATTGGATGTGTACATCTCCTCTATGCATTTCAACCAGATCACTTTGCAGAACAAGGTGCTTTGTTTTTATTAGGGTGGGGTCATACTTCAACTTTCTTTTATGAAATGATGGTCGTATTCCGAGTTTGAATCAGTATCATTTTCCCCTTATACATTGCTGTGAGTCGGTTGCCGCACCGTCTTTCTACGAAAGCTGGTTACAGCACCTTGAACAGATACCAGGTATTGTCCCTCGACCTTAGCGGCTCCTACAGTAAGTACCGAAGGAGTTTCTTCGCACCTCGAGTGTAGCCCAACTACTGATGGTGCCGCAGTCATAAACTGATTTACAACCTACGTACAACCTACACATTCAAATGCAGCCGCTATCCTATTTTATGAATGAGCATGAAAATGATGCAAATAATCAATGTAGTAAGGTTTTTGTTGCGTGCATGGCAACACACACAAACACTTCAAAAAGTCTGTGTTATATGAGGAGTTATAACTTACAACTACATTTCTTCTTGAAATGTTACATATACATATTTTCCCGAGTTCAAGCGGCCATCTGGCGCAAAGGGAGAGCTTTCGCTTCAAGTCTGCACCCGACTTGGGGTTCGTTGGAGTTCGGATCCCCGTCGTGCACAACGTTTGCAAATGGCTAATAGATGTCGTTGGCTAACGATGTGCACTTCTCTGTGCTAAATTCGCCGATTCTTAGTGGTAATGCCCCCCCGTTCCTATGGGACTGGGAACAAAATGTCTCGTACTGAATGTGGGTTTTCAACTTTGAAAAACTACAGAAGATATTATCGGTTAAAAAGCTAAAATTAAAAGTTAAACTTCATAATCAAAGTGCACTCCTGATAGCATCACGCCTCTCATACCAGCTACATATAATGATGTGCGACATAGGGTCTGACCTAATGGAAGGATGGAGCAATAGCGAAGGCGATCAGGAATCGATTAGGGTGGTCGAGTGAACGAGCAGTGTAGAAAATGGGTGGTGAAGGTGTTGATTCAAAGTGAATTTTGTTAAATAATTTTCTTATTGCCGAGTAGCATTCTGGAAATGGAGTTAACTTATGTAAATTTTCAGGATTTTCTTTCAATCCAATATACTGTGATCTAGTCTCGAGGGCATTGGAGTGATTTCAGGAGCCCAAAGGGAGTGTTTCAAAACAATTAACTATTTCCTAAAACCAGGAATGTGCTCCAAGAGTTCCGTGTGCGTTTCTTCGGTGTGGTGCGCAACATCCTTCTGAACATCGTAAATGCAAATTGAACAAGTAAGAAAACGTACGTTCTCCGTCAAAATGTGCCGCAAACCGGGGTCTGGGATGAAATCGCTTCTCTTCTTGAATTCAGACGTACAAATTGCGAACTACAGAAAAGAGCTGTTTGTGAAGTACAGACTCACCATTAACTGACACTAGGGTTGATTCAAAAATGCTATTTTTCACTTTGAAAAGCTACTCCCGCTAAAGTTTGGTGCATAACCCAAATTTGGAAAAAAAGGCATCAGTAAAACATCAAAATGATCAGTCAAACATGAGAAATGCGGAGGTCTACTTTTTGTTCAGCTTTTGAATATGATGGCCGCTGCACAACTCTCTGAACACTTTAGTAAGAGGGAATGCCTTCTGGTTATAGCTATAGCGAGCGTCGCTGCTAATAACGTGCCCCGAGGTACTTTGATGGACCGAGAACTTCAAACTTCAACTTTTTCGATTTCTCAGTACACCATTGTATAGAGCTTGTCGAGTTGAGTCGAACTATGTAAAATTATATGTGAAAAAAGGAAACCAACCAAGTTATGGAGATAAGACGAAAAAGATGCGAATTCGCGTCTTTTTCGCCTTTTCTCGAATAATTATGATGGGTATTACATATAAATTAAGGGAGTGGAATACACAAGGCCGATATTAACAAACCCTAGCGGGATGGGACGTACGTTCGGCTTCCTGGTAGAATCGTGGAACACCTGATTCTGAATAATTAGGGTGGATGTTGAACTTGATGACCAAGCATGTTCACATTAACTGTGACGAAATAGTACAGCTTCATGAAACCAATTTATCTTGAGCATTATTTTCTCATCCTAGCATGTTTGGTGTGACGTGTCTACAGTACACATATTGTTACCATATTTCGACTAAACATAACTGAACCCGTATAATATTGTACAATAGGAGCCCTTGGTAGAATTAGATACAGGCCAGTTGACGTAGGCGCTTTGCCCGTTTACCATTTCAGAATGAGAATGGGATGAATGAGTTCTGGCTATCGGTAAACAACACAATTATGACACATGAGGATTCGATGAGAACTTTAGGCCTCTCACGGCCCTTTGCATTGAATTCCATCGAAGTAGACCGTTGAACTGTCGTAAGTGATTTGCCCAGTACCACGGTAGTCGATGATGGAGTCACGGTACAATTCACAGGTGTTCATCACACCTGAAAATAAATTCGTAAAAAAATTCGAGTAACAGAGGCGATAATGGTATATTTCCGTAAAAAAAAGTCGGTCAACAAAGTGCTGTAACCACCAATAATGGCCGACTATTTGTGTAAATCTATTGGAATACTTAGTTTAGTAAGGAATGATGCCGAAAATTTGCCACACCAATCCTTTGAGCCTTTACTGCAATACTTTCTTGTTTGAAATCACTTCCCGATAATAAGTCGACGGAGGACGCCGCCCTTGTGCCCTTGCTCGTCGAGTCATTCTGATTCGAATGAATATCCGCTACCTATAGAAATTAGTGTCTGAATCTTTGTTACTAGCCAGTTGGCTGCGCGGAGTGATAACGGATGACGGATAGGAAAGTAATTTGAAGACCGAAAGCCAACGGTATCGCTTAAAAACGCAGGCAAATCCAAAAATGGAATCCCAGATTTAGCCCTGCTAGGCTGGCCTTCCGTCTTCTTGCAGCTGTACCCATGCATATGTATGTGCGTGGGGATTGCCGGTGCCTTTGATATCTGATCATCGGCCGAGCCGAAAGCTTGCATTTGAGTGACTGGAAAATAAAAGAGAGACGATTCAAGCAGCCTCCAGTGAATAAGCCCTTTGTTCTTTCTGTAGCCTCAGTAGCTACACGGAAACTACTCAGCCTCCACGTCAGAGCTTGACAAGCTACTTGTAGATGCTCTCATGCCAAAAACATGAAAGGGTCTCGATCCTCTGAACCTGAGGAAGCACTGGATATGACCGTTTAGAGAGGCTGGTAAAAACTAGGGGCCGGAAAGAGAAGCACTGAGATAACTAAGTGCACTCCCACTGCACGAACGCTTGCATCGGAAGAGTGTATCGGAGTCTGATGATGCGAACTAAGAAAATCAATATAGTGTCATCGGACTGACCTGGAAATAAGGCGTAGTCTGTCAAACGCGCTGTCGTTATCAAGACTGTGTAAGGACTGCTCCCTAGAGCACGCCGACGCAGAGGTTGGGGCGTATATTTTCTCGTCAACAATCACATGGCCATGAGCATAGATTTCAACAGATCTTGGCAATCATTACTGAATGTTTGTGTTTGAGAAGATGCGGCTCTAATCGGCTCTAACAAACTTCGATGACTGGAACAAAATCAAGCAACGACTAAGAGAAGTCAGAAACCCTACATTATGTTGTCCGCAAGGTTCCCACCGTTTTTGAAGAACCAGGCTTCATCAACTGTTTGACGAAAGATCAATGGCATCCCCTTCATATACCCCCTCAATGTTATATATATTCAAAAGGATTAGTCCTTCCTATATCCCTGTTTGGACATTGGTAACATTTCTTGGAATTTTTTGTGTAGGGCTTGTGTGAACGTGAAGGCTCGTCGTGTGCATCTTTAGAACCTGACAATTTCCCTTTTCCCCAACAGTGAGAGCGCAGCAAGATTTGTCTCGTTTATGTGAAAAATGCCTAAGATGACCTCAAAACGCGTCAGTGCCTGCGGACGGCAAAGCCCAGGAAGGCTATCATCAATTGAAAACGACAAATCAAAATGTTAATCAGTACAGATGGGCATATCACCGCTCGTGAAATAGGAGAAAGACCTAGTACTTCGGAAAGAACCACCCACTCCATCTGCTGGAACTTGGTTTTGTTAAGCGCCTTGATGTTGGCATACCTCGCAAACCGAGCGAAGTATGGGATATGACTGATGTCTGGATGAGACTCGTTTTTCGAATGAACTGGAAACGAGCCCTTCTGCTAACCACGATAACGACGGACGAAAAGTGAAGTACAGAAAAGTCATGTACAGTAAATGGAGCAGAAGCGATCGTGGATCGTGAAACCTTCCGAATGAGCAGCCAAAATCAAGGTGCGGAAGACTACGCTGTGTTGCTGGTGGGATTGGAAGGGCACCATTTATAATAAGCTGTTGTCGCGTAATCAAACGACAACTCCGTAACGGGACTGAACTCAGCCAGACAACTTGAAGGCAGCGACAGAGCAGAGCAAGAGAGCCCAGAACTGGCCAAACGTCACGACGTTGCCCATTGCCAGAATTACACCAGACCACACGTATCTCTGGCTACTCGTCAGAAATTACTAGATCTTGAGTTCGAATATTGGAGGAAACTCTCCGGACAAGCCATTATAACTCTACATGGAGGAGGGCTTGGCCTCAGAAAAGCGGCCGAAAAGTATGATATGTGACTTCGCAGAATAAAATATAATGAATAGGGCGAAAGACTGTCGGAGTTTGTCATACGGACCAACACTACCCATGCTGAATCGCAGTTTCATGAAACCTCTCAATCGCGATGCGCTGGGAAGTAATCTGGTTGAGAGCTCAAAAGTGAAGCAGACCATAACATAGTCATTCTAAAGTTTCGCCTGGCCGACGTTGTTGTTTTTCAGAAGTTCTACGTGTATCATCTCAGATATTGTTTTCAGCGCGTGGAGATCACGGAACGAGGCAGCAAGAACGTCATCATTTGGAATATCTTCATTTTTATTGCAATTTTCTCGAAGATTCTGTTATCAACAACATCGAGGAGAATTACAAGCGGTCAGCCAATTCATGATAATGCTGAAAAAGCAGAGAGTCCACATGTTGCCAAGAAAAGTCTCTCTTCGCAAACTCTCGAGCTGATACGCAAGAATGGCACGAGCTAAAGGCAGCCATCAACCAACGTCTGAACTTGCGAAGCTATGCAGAGAAGCGATAAAGGAAGGTCTGATAGAGAGGAGAGCAGCAGTCTTGGCGGGAAGCCGTCGAGACTGGGAAGAGCGTTCGCAATCCCCGCCGCCGCTTTGCTGATTGCAGGACCAAGTGACCTCTCTTCGTCGTTTTGACGAAACAGCTACCGCATCTCAAAGATCAATGGAGAAAGTTATCTACAACTTCTATTGGGATACAGCCACGGCTCTCTATTTATCTACCGCCTTGAGCTGAAAGGATATGCCCTTTCACTGCAATTCTTCGAAATTTATATGCATACGTGGATGAAGAACCGTGCGGTACTCTGTATAGATAAGATTGAACAAGACATCATAAAAGCTTTGCATCACATCGTCAAGAATCCTGGCTTGGCTTTCCCCGCGGTGCCCAGAATGCGATGTGTCCACACCATAGGAAGCTAGCAAGTACGTTAACACTGTTTTCAGGTTTGTTATGGCTGAGACCGCTTGAATTGGGCTGACGTCTCGAGCTATTTGGTCTACCAAGACAACATTATTGGCCAGATTCGCACGTGCAATGCATTGTCGGTGTTCTGCGCTGACTTTGTCCGATATAAATGGAAGCCGGAGATGCATTACATTCTCACGGCTTCTCACAGTCTGACATTCTGTGTTATGTCCCATAGCCATCCAACTTTTCGATCGCGTATACTAGCTTACGTGACTCTTGTCGTTCCACCTCGTCTTTACACACGCCTGTAGCCGTTCTGTACATGTTACGAACTACTGCACGTCTAACAGCTTCGGGGTGAGCAGATTTTGAGTGGAGTAAGATGTTCTTCAAGCTGTTCTTCCGATACCACTTAACATGATAACCATCTCTATCTGCAGGTCCAACCAAGGAAATAAGCCTTTATGAGAAACTTCTCTCGTGAACCTGATATACTGTGGCTGTCGGTTGGTCGGCCAAACAATACATCCATCTCTTGCTGCGTTGATGTAAGCAGCCATCGCGGTAGTCATCGGTGTACCAACAGTACATAATGGGCGTGCGCGCTATGAATTACCTTTCTATCCTGTTCATGACATAGATGGTCAAAATCCGCGTCTTTTTCGTCTTTTCTCCATAAATCGCTTTAGAATAGAGTAATCGAGGAGCTAGCAAGATTGGTAAACTCAGTTCGTAGAGCTCTACAAGCTGATATCCTGAAGTATTGAAAATGCTTCATTTCGGATTGCGCCATGCGCTTGAGTTCCATCCGAAAAGTAATTGCATGTACATGGGGTGCACGCTTCAGGGCTTGTAGGGGCTGATTGGTCCCGGAAGATAATGTGTTCAGGATTCGCTCTGGATTGCACAGTACTCGACTTCACTGAAATGAATGTAAAGATCATTGATCGGTTGTGTTCAGTCCCCAAAGTTCACCTTTACTGTGGAGGCTGTAGATGACTGCATTAGCAGTTTCTGCCCTCACGCTCCTCCTTACAGGCTCCACTGAGAATATGGCATCAATTAACGGCGAAATAACTGGATCGATTTTTTTTGACATTTTCCAAACTTCGAAGGGATTTTTCTCCAAGATCTGAGGAGGCGCTGTACTGTCGTATACTACTCTTTGTTCTCTGCAAGACTATTATGGTACACCTCTTCATAGATCAAGATTTCTCCCTTGATATGGCACCAAACATCGAACTTCGTCGGGCCCAAATCATTAAACTAAGTTTTTTCCTTTTCCATTGGCCTTTTTGCAGATGAGTTGCACACTGTCAGATTCCCCGTGAAAAATGCCATCGAATCTTATATGGGTAAACCCGTGATGGAACCCTTCCTTCTTAACCATTTTCTGCCCTGTGCCTGGCCTGAGCGGTCTCTTCCTGGGCCTGTTTGGATACGCATGTGGCCGGGTACTGTAGTGAGGTGTTCGACTCGTGTCCCGTATCGGTGGAACTGAAGGCAGTTTTGATTAATGGCTACTTAAAGGGGATTTGAATACGCAGGTGGGAGGGTACTGCGGTGGCAAGAAATTGGAGGCTTTTGAGTAATAAATATTTTGGTTCTATTGATGATTGTTCGAGTGGGTGGTAAGATCTGCAGGAGACGGGATACTGCAGTGACGGGAAAGTGGGGCAGTGTGAATAGGAGTGTAGGGTCTGTCTGAAGGGGCGGCGGTGACAAGGTGCGCTAGTTTGAATGAGTCTGCAGAAGGCGAGGTTTTGTAGGGATAAGGGGCGAGGAATTAGAATAGGGAAGCGAGTGGGGCCGTAGGAACAAAATTCAAATGACCTCACCTTCCCCAGCCCGGCCTCTTCAGACAGCCCCAAAACTCCCATTCAAACTGCCCCACTTTCCGGTTACAGGAATGTTGTCAACCAAAATTCCTCTCGCTAAGAGATTCAGACAGACGAAGGAGCAGTCTCTGCATTTCGTGTCTGCCAGCGGTAAGAGGGCGTGTCCGCTCGCTGTCTGTACTCCCCTCCCTAGCGCTCATCAGGAATAGACATGTGAACGGGTACACGAGCCGAGCATGGATTAGGAAAGAGGATCATTTGAATTGATGTAGCAGTAACTGTGTGGTATTGCGGGAAACTCAGGCTTTTTCAGTATTTTATCAGTATCAGTTCAGTACTTATCTTTACGTTAGTAAACCCAGAGAAGAACTATATAATTTGAAGGTGCGCAGCACTAGTGAATCACTTTGAAACCAACAGTTTGTATCGCGGTTGTATACAGTGAGGGATGGCCAGCTCTTCCGACTGCGCTTTATCTTTCTGAAAAAGAGATGCCTATTGAAGAGAGAGCAGAGAAAACGACAGAAACGCTGAGTCACTCCACATACGGTTGACAACATTCATGTAACCCCACTTTTCCGCCACTGTAGTATCCCGTCTCCAGATCTTACCACCCACTCGAATAAGCACCATTGGAACCAACCCCTTCTTCTCGCCACTTCAGCACCCCGCTATCTGCGGATAGATCTAAAACCCCCACTTCCCGCCACCACAGTACCCACCCACCTGCTTATCCAGACCCCCCTTTAGGTAGTCATTCATCAAAACTGCCTTCAGTTCGCACCGATACGGGACACCGCCGCTCACGAGCCGAACACCTCACTACAGTACCCGGCCACACGCGTATAAAATAGGCCCAGCAAGAGACCGCTCATGCCAGGCATAGGGCAGAAAATGGCTGAGAAGGGGGGGGGTTCCATCACGGGATTACCCATACATTATTCGTTGGCATTTTGACGGGGAATCTAACAGTGTGCAACTCATCTGCAAAAAGGCCAATGGAAAAGGAAAAAACTTGGTTTAATGATATGGGTCTGACGACGGGATCTAACAGTGTGCAACTTATCTAGGGAGATATCAAGGGAGAAATCTTGATCTATGAAGAGGTGTACCATAATAGTCTTGCAGAGAACAAAGAGTAGTCTACGATAGTATAGCGCCTCCACACCACCTCCTCAGATCTTGGGGGAAAATCCCTTCAAAGTTTGGAAAATGTAAAAAAATCGATCAAGTTATTTTGTCGTAAATTGATGCCATATTCTCAATGGAGCCTGTAAGGAAGAGGGTGAGGGCAGAAACTCTTACTGCAGTCATCTACAGCCTCCCCAGTAGAATGAACGATGGAGACTGAACATAATCGATCAATGATTTTTACATTGTACTGAGTAAAGTCGAGTACGTGGCGCAATCCAAAGCTAATTCTGAACACATTATCTCCACGGACCAATCAGCTACTACAAGTCCTAAAGCGTGCACCCCATGTACATGCAATTAGTACTTTTCGGATGGAACTCGAGCGCATGGCGCCAACCGACAGAGCATTTTCAATACGTTAGGATATCTGCTCGTAGAGTTCGAGAGCTGAGTTTACCAATATCGTTAGCTCTTCGATTACTCTGTTCTGGAACGATTTATGGAAAAAAGACGAAAAAGACGCGAGTTCGCGGTATTCGCGTGAATTTTTGAATTCTTACGGCGATACGGGTATTCAATCCTACGGGTAGGATTGAATAGAAGGCAATAGAAGAGGCAAAAAACATACAGCTCCGCGCTCAGCTTTTTTTGTATTGCGGTTTTTCCTGCTTTGATATACGCCTCACAGACTTGGACAATTCAGCGCCGGAGTAGGAGTGATCAGAGTGTCCTGATGCGCAAGTGCAGAACGACGCCCGGAGTTCCGAGCACCATCAACTAACGAAAATCAAGGTCGCCGTTGCTTACTTTAGGGAAGGCACGTCATGGAATAAGGTGATGACCACTGAGTCAGCACGATTACTATCTCCATCTTTCGGGACGTCAAGCGAACACCAGGACAGCTGCCAGAGAGATGATCCGTCTTTTTCACGGAAGCTCTGAACGAGAAAAACGATATTCTTCGTCTCTTCCAGCGATGAATGGTTCTGTCTACTACTGTGGTGCGCGACAAAGACGACTGGGTGGGTTACTGGCACCTGCTAGAGAAAATCGATGATGACAGATGATACAGATTACGGAGAATGGAATATCGTTCAGATTTGTTCTTGTCCTTTCTGTACTGCTGTTTCCTGTAGTAAAGACAGTGCCTTCGAATAATATTGATAGATGAGTCTACAAAGCCTACCATACTTGTCTTCAACATCTAGAAAGATGGCAAAAGTGATTGAATGGCTGTCTTAGGAAAACTTCTTCATTATGCATCACTCACTCGCATTTCTATCTAAGGTTGTTTGTGAATTTAATGCGCACATATTCATCACAACATGCGAGATCCATATCTTGCTTGAGTTAGATCTTTCATCCGCCCATACTAGTTGTAAGTGTTGAGTAAACAACGGATCAAATATTTGATTTATTCCTTTTCATCCTTTTCCTCAGGTATTTTCTGATATGCTGACGACGCGTTTATAGAGTACCGCGAATTTTTATTACAAATTCGAACGTGTCATGTCCTCGTGCAGACCTCAAGAAGGTCCGTACGATTCTGAAGGGTAGTGGAATACAAACAGATTGAAAGCGCGGAGAAGAAAAGCCATAGTCAAAATTAAAAACACTGACCGCTTGAAATCAGATTCGCCGACCGGCAGCTATGAGCATAACATGCGGCAAAACAATCGGCGGGACTGAAAAAGGGAATCACTCTACCTTCTTCGTTTTCATTGATGAACACACTCGTCGAGAATGTAAATTTCAGAGCCTTTTCGGCATGAGGGGTACCACCATGTAAAAAATCGAGAGGAAGCCTGTTACGACAATTAACATCAACTTACTAAGCAGCATAATATCCAACCTTTTCACATAAATGCTCCTTATCATTTTCGTGCCTTGAAAGGCGGTTTGGTACATAGCACTGTATGTACATCGTCCTACAGACGGATAAGCTAGTACTGACTCTTCTTCGCTTTCACTAGAAGAATCCGAACTTGTCTGGAAAACGTTGACATTAAACAAATTCTTCAATATTCGAAAGGATGCCAACGATTACAACTGTCGAGGAGGTAGCAGTGGTGGTTGTCGTTGTAGTTGTGGAAATTTCGACTTTTTCCCACTTCTTTCTCTTCGTGCCATACTTCAAACTTTCAACACCAGGAACACGTGACGGGTAGCGTACATCTCTGCAAGAACCAAAACCACATTGCATCGTCATGTTCAAAATCGTGAGGAGTATGGATTCCACTTTTTCAGAACAACAAAAGTCACGAACATATGCTCAGCATTCTGAGGTGGAACAAATTCCGACGGATCGCCAACAAAGTCATCTGGCTGAAACGATATTGATCATAAAAAGCCGCTAACGTCCAATTCTGTCTTTCAATGGCTCATCTGACTGACAACATTGGTGCTCGTACACTCTCCTATTTTCACCTCAATCAAAAGAACACAAAATTAAACTGCTTCAACGAAAGAAACTGTGAAATTTTATTGTGGCTTAACAACTAACACTCACTTAACAATTGCCGCAGTAAGAAAAAAATACGTTCCTGATGGAAATCCGAAGGAGCGAGTGTCTTGACGTTGTTCGATCCCGTTCTTCTGGATGCCACTCATACATTACTGCTACTAATTCGTAGTCAACCGACGGTTTGAAACAGATTGATCCGTAGCAAACCGTCGTTTCGCGGTAACTTTTGCCGAGGTTCTCCATTCGAGTTGAGGTAAGATCAGCTAATAGCTCTGCTGGCGGAGAATTCAGAGATAGGAAAAATTCCGATTTTCTTAAAGTCTTCCCCTTCATTTTCAGAGGAACAAAAATTGAGTTTTCAGCTTCTAGGGGTTTACTTGCGGATATAATAGCATCGTTAACCTTCTACTTCAATTGGAAACTGTGTTTCCAGTGTTTAAAAAATATGTACGGTCTTATTATTCGAGAAAAGCATGAAAACGTTATTATTTTGAAACCCATAGTGACAAAATTTCAATAAATTCAACTGGGAACAGTGTTTCAATTCATCAAATTTCCAACAATTCACAACCTGTTTCAGTCATGTATTTGGAGTGGAAGACCAATAAAGAAATCTATTAATAGGAAAATCGAATATATGATGGATTTTCATGTGCTTCCTGCACCTTCAACCGCTTCAGATTATCAGTTTTCCAGGAAAATGCTAATTCTTTCAAACGGAGCTTTCATAGAAACAGAGTAGTTTTGAACTCATTCACAGAATTGAATCATGTGATATAAGAATCGTCATAGCCTTGTGGTCAACAAGCTTTCTTCACTCCAAATTCTTCTATAAGTTACAATTGGTGCACATTGAAAATCGTTATTCGAAATGGCTGTTTTCAGCTGAAACTCTTTGAATTTTGGTATGAAGGATATCAAGATAAACATGTCCATGATCCTCTTAAATGAAGGGCTGTTTAGGGCTTTCAAAAACTGAGAATAATCTATCAACCAAAAGGAGGCATTTCGGTGATGTTATTTTCGCAAGCAACACCTCAGGATCTTGAATCAGGACTCATTCTTTCATTCACCTCAAAATGAAGCTACGAAACTGAGGAGGAAATCAAAAAGTATTGTATCAGTTATTGTTCATATATGTATATATGTATTATTGTAGATTATCCATAAGCAAGGCTATCAATTGATATGCCATTTGGGTAGATGGCTAGAAATAGCAAATGTCTGAAAAACTGGTTGTTCGAACCACTAGATTCAGATGAAGAAGTTTAAATTATGGATATCAAAATGACCAAGACTCTATGCTCTCCTCGAATATGGTGTCATTCATAAAACACAAAAGCTGAAAACGAAGCTTCCAACTGGAGTGGAGGGTTTAATCAATTGATTAATCAATCAATCAATTTTTTGTATAAGTTCTTCATGAGCAGGGCTCTCAGTGATCTTACTTTCATCTACTACTACTACCGTCTATCCCTACTTGATTGGAGGACACCAACAAAAGTTGTGGTGACCGACGGTTTGCATCGGGTTAACCCGTTGCAAACTGTCGGTTGGCCACGACTTAGTGGCATATTGTATTCGGCTTTAACGCAGAATCGTAGTGGCGTATGTGGCGCGAACAATGAATTCCCGTAGCCAGCCATGCTTTCCACTCAAAGAGGAGTCTGGTACTAATCAACTAACACCTTCAAATCGGATCAACTAACACCTTCAAATCGGCAGGGAAGTACTTTCCTCAAGTCAGAGGTCTTGCTATGGGACAACGGCTAGCACCGGTTCTTGCTGAGTGCTTTATGGGCAGAATCGAATAGCCGATTCTAGAACGGAGTCCTTCAATGTACTGTAGATATATCGATGACTGTTTCATCAACACAATTTGAAATAGACGAGTGTTTTTGTCTCATGAATGAACAGTCTCAGTACATTAAACTCACCCGAGAAGTTTCACGTGATGGTTGGCTCCCTTACCTCAACACTCAGGTCAAAGTATCCAGTGGCGTTGTTAGTGTGAAGTGGTACCGTAGAACTAGTTCTAGGATTACCTTACTTCACCCTACCTCAGCTCATCCACAAGCCATTAAACGTGCAGTCGCCAGCAACATGTTGAGAACAGCAACAAGTGTCTGCACGGGTGAAGCTGAACGACTCGAATCCCGACGTTTAGCTTGTGAGATAGCTGCTGTGAACGGTTATATGGTGTCACGAGGTTATAGAAAATCTCGCACTAGTACGCAGCGTGCTACGCTTCAAAATAGGTTACCTCTATGTCTTCCCTTCATCTCCGATAAAGTTATCAATACTATACAGCGGGGCATTTTCAGAGCTGGGCTCCAGGATGTGGTACGATTAGTGAGTATTCCTGATAACAATATCGAGCAACTACTAGTTCGGAATAGGCTCTATGACAAGCAGTGATAACGAAAAATTGCATCATATGTCCTTACGGAAAAACAGGTGATTGCCCACTGATAGGCGTGATCTACCAGATAGAATGCCGGACATGTGGGTCAACATACATCAGAGAAACGGGAGGACAGCTAGCTATACGACTAAAAAAACACCTAGCTAGTATGAGGCGTGGCAGCCTGATAACGGCGCTTGGTAGGCATAAAATTGAGGAGCATAACGGCAACAACTTTGAAGTTAAGTGCGCGATATTGGCACAGGAAAAGGAGACTTCAGCGCGAAGGGCATAAGAGGCGTTCTGGATCTCCCAAAGAGATCCTAAAGTGAATGATAGAGATGAGTGCCCGTCTATAAGTCTCGTTCGCTACTGACAGTCGCTTGTGGCGGCAGCGGATTTTATATCCGCTTGAGCGTTGGAGCCTTGGTGAGTTATGTCTCAAATTATGGGTTTTGAATTCGTCGTAACATTCGCAAGGGGGTAATGCGCTTTTGGATACTGTGCAAATGGTCTCGAGTTGCTTTAAGCCTATGAAGAAGACGAGAGCGTCGAAACGTTAGGCCGTCGTGATTAATAAATATTCCACCTAACAACCTCAAACGACACAAGAATATTGTAACCAGAAACAGCGTGGTCTGTTCTTCGACATCCTCTGTCTTCCGGTCACTGAATTTGCACACTCCAGATAAGTTCGAACGCACAGAAGTCGATTGCGCTGACGCTTCAGGTTCCACTTTTTTCAAAGTGTGCATCGTCATTTCTTCTCGTTCGTGTTGATTGTCGTAGAGGATCACTGTTGTATCCTGCTACCAGATAACCAAGCTTGGACGAAATGAGTCGATACCCTGATGGTGGTGTGTGCTGTGGCGCCATGCCGTGGTCCAGAATAGGAAAGAGGTCGGGTCGGCGCAGCTCAGAAGAATTTATGTTCAGATGCTCGTCAGATTTGGGTTTATGGATAGTTTCAGTTCATCTTCAAACAGGAACCGTTTATACTTGAGGCTGAGGCGATTCCGTTGCTGTGACTGGGTGATTGTGTCGATCCTCGTGACTTTGAATGTGTATTGTGCGCCATCAGGTTCCCACAGTTGGACTGTTGTGACACCACATGTTTTTGATATTTGCTGCTCTGAGCGAAAGTTATGATATTGAGCCTTACGGACTCAATATTTCTGAGGGCAGTCTCCTTGCGAGTGTGTTGCTTATTGATAATCTATCGGCGCCTGAATCAAACATGATGTGAATAGGTTCGAATGTTTCCGTGGTTAGGTTGTGCACTTTAGCCACTCCTGCCAGGATCATATCGTTTTCGTGGTTGTTGAAGTGGAGTACGTTATCTTCATTTGAGCTCAAGCCTTGTTTGGAATCCAAAGTGCTGATACTTGACGACTTCAAGGGTGTGCGTTATGGGCTCTTTGTTGCTTGCTTTTTTGGGTTTCGGGGGGTTTGACAAAGGTTGTTTGAGAAGAAAATTTTAGAATTGAGGTTTGGTGTCCAATGATTCCACACATTCTGCAAGCTCCTTTGCAGTATGTTGCTGCTGTATGATCTTATTGGCCGCAATTACGGCACAGTTTTTGCTTCCTCATGATCTCGAGACGCTGTTCAAGTGCGGGAACTTCAGTGCAGTTTCTCGCAGTATATCTTGTTTTTGTGCAGTAAAAACAAAGCTCTGAATGCTGAGGCCTCGCTGGTTTGCCTCTCGTCACACTACTCTTTCCTTCTACTACGTCATGTCTATGGTCCCCTTTGTTACTGAATATGTTCCGCTCGACTAGATTTATGATCCTTGGCTCAGCCTCTACAAACTCTTTCGCGGTTTTCAAGCGGGTCATAGTGTTCCATGTCCCTTCCGCTTGGAATTTTGCTTTCTGACGGAGAATCTGTCCTTGAACGTCTACGGAAAACTTCCCAAGAAGTTGCAGGAATGTGCTATCGATATGTTCTCTGTGAAGACTCAGTTGTGACATAATGAAGGTAAGTTGTTGGCATAGGGTTTCTTAATCTCTGAGGTTGTCGGTGACTGACTCGATCGATTGCAGCTTTCTCAGTGGTCGTTCTACCAATGCCTGCGCATCTCCACACTCCCTTTTCAGACGCGCGATGACTAGAGGAAGGAGGCGGTCGTCTGGCGCGATGGGCGGGATCGCGTCGCCCATTTGGGGCGGTATGCGGGACGAACAACTCGTTCACATCGGGCAACCCTCTGTCTGTCCTCTCCAGCTGATAGAAGCGCGATCAATGACGCCGCTTCGCGCTTTTGCGTGATTTTTATTGCTTCTTCTCGCCTTTTTTTATGGATACTGTCCGAAAACGCCAAATGAATGATGTATGTAGGCAGAATACAAGCAGGTCCGCGATTCGGCGTCTAATAGTAGCGGCGCCATTGATCGCGTCTCTATTCACCCCGTGAACCGCCTCAGATGGGCGGCGCGACCCTGCCTATCGCGCCAAACGACGTACACCCTTAGAGGGTATGTGTGACCGGCAACTCGAAAATGCTTTACTGATTCTTTGGCTGCTCCCTGTAAAGCGTTGAGGAGATAGCTCATCTTGTACATGTCCTCGATATCCCTGGAATGCATGCTACGCCCAAACCTTGCCAAAAGGGCTCCCACTTCCAAATGTCTCCATCGAATTTGGGTATTGGTGTTAGCGAGAGTGTGATTCTAGACTGCCACGAAGATTTGTTTCTTGTGTTTTCCGAATCGATCAGATCCTATTGCAGCTCCGTGAGCCTCCTCAAATTGTTATGCGCATCATCCAGGAGTCTGTGGGCGGCATCAATGTGGGCCTCTGCTGGATTCAGAATTTCCGATCTCGGAGAGGACTCGTCCGCGCTGTCGATTGCTTGGGCGTACCGGTCCATCGCTTCTTCGACATTCTGCACCTCCAGTGGCGTCGATGCTTTCGTCTCCTTGATCAGCTTTTGCACCTCGATGATGTCGCGGGTTTCCTGGTTGAAGCTGAGCAGACCAGAGTGTGACTCTAAGATCCCTGCGAGACGGTTTTGTGCCCTCATCAGATCACCTTGTCTTACTGCGATTAGAGAACTCATCGTCAAGGTCGAGAGAAGGAGAAAGGCCGGTACTCGAATTTTCAATGGTTTACTCACTTGTCTTCGTTTCTTCTCTCCGGAATGTATAGCGGCCGATGCACCATGTAATGCGTCCGAGTCTTGTGTGTGTTGTTATAGTACTGCTGTCACGCGGGACTTCTTCTTATATTTATTGCATTGGCGACAAGGCCTCAATGCCGGGACGAATGCACTGTTCAATTGAACTCTACTCCACTGCATCACTCTTTTATGCTGCAGTGGTACGAGAAACATGACAAACAGCCAGATCATTTTAAACAATCCTATATAACATATAGGTCCGAATCATTTGATTACATGCGTGCTGTGATCTTTATAGAGGATTCTCTATACTGACATTGCGTGGATGATAATATCCTTGGAGCTTTCTTTCCTATACCTTTCCACACTGTATGTTCCACTTATAACCCTAACTTGAATATTCAACATTCGCCATCACTCCCATAACTAAGATTAGGTTAGGTGCGATCGAGGGAAGACGCGTAATCAAGATAAGGTTAGTTACGACTGAGGTCACTTCGCACCTAGACGCGAAGTGGTCTTGGTGCACCTAAATTTATCTCAATCGTAACAAAGTTCCCACACCCCAGAACTGTGGCAACCAACTCACACCACAAGAACATCAAGGTCTTCACTTTGACTTACATACAGAAATACTGGACTCAAGTATTTTAACACGCAGAGTGGGGCTAGAAACCTTCACGTATTCTCAAAATTTGAGGCTTCATTCTTCATTGGTACTACCAGTTTCAGGGAGCTCGTTGCCGCGAGCTGTGCTAACTCTGCAGATGTTTCCATTTTGCGTCAGTGGTCAGTAGTGCCCTCACGGTAAGCAGTCATAGCTATTATTCCCTAATTTGATCGGTGATCTTGAAAGTAGGGTTGAGCAAAGCCACGAAGTAGCGGTGCAATACAGCTCATGAAGCTTTGAAAGAAAATGGCCTTCGGTTCTCGAGACTGGACGTCTCGACAAGCACCGGCATAGAAAGTGGGAAGGGACGACCGGGAATAGAGGTTGTTTTTATCGTCATCTTTTCATCGGGCAAAACGAAAAGTGGCAACCACAAGGATATCGTGAAAGAACATGACTTTTGAGGCGAGGTAACTCGTTTGTCACTAATTACTGTGAGGAGTATGCACGATCATTACGGGCATAGAACATATCCATTTCTCTCCTGATGAAAGCATCCTGCTTTGGTCAGGCACAATTGAAGGTCACGAAATTTATGGGGTTTGTTATTCTCGAAAGTTCGGATGGCGGTGAAATATTAGGTTGATGCATAATTATTGCGGATTTTTTCGCGGCTCTTTTTCCCTCGATAGAATTCGATTATTGAGTTCGGATTTTTTTTCTAGAAATGATCTACTTGATTTCCTATACAAGAATATACTCAAAAACCATTCGCATATTCTCGGAATTAGGCTTAGCTACTTCGAGAAAGATCGGAAGGTGGCACAGTCATTCCGCGATCTCAGTAACTTTTCGGCAATCGAACAATCAGTCAGAGCCAATCAAGAAATGGGATCTGCCCCTAAATCTGCCATAATCACCAGCAGAAACTCTTATGGATCATCTCGTCAACCCTTCATCGAAAAAATGGCTGGAGAATAGAAGTTACGTCCATTTGGATGACTTGATGGCTGATGTCGAGGCGTGGATCGCCCGTAAGGATCAAAACTTCTTCGCTTCTGGGATCCGACTAACTAGTCAATGGGAAGCAGTGCTTGACGTAGATGGTGAAAAAGTTCTGGAGTAATTATTCGAATATGTTTTTGCTTAGTATTTATATAGTTTCTTTAGGTAAAATTTGCTGGAAAAAATCCGCAATAATTACGCACAAATCTAATATATAGAGGCAGGTTAAGTGCAGGGGAATTAGAAAATATTAAGATAATCGTGTTTGACCGCCAGGAAATCATGTGTACTTTCACTAGATCACCTAATGAACGATCGCTGAAAAGTTACTGAGATCGCGGAATGACTGTGCCACCTTCCGATCTCTCTCGAAGTAGTTAAGCCTAATTTCGCAAATATACGGATGGTTTTTTGAGTATATCCTTGTAGAGGAAATCAAGTAGACCGTTTACAGAAAGAATCCGAACTCAATATTCGAATTCTATCAAGAGAAAAAGAGCCGCGAAAAAATCCGCAGTAATTATGCATCAACCTAATAGTATAGCTCAAAAAGAAGATTTCGGGAAGAACTAGTGGGGTTTCAGAAATTTCATAGAACAACTTTAATGAGCAATCTACCATGACGTTTTTTCCCTCCTTTCATAGGAGATAAGATTATTCCCTATATATAGTACCTATGGAGTAGACCTATTCAAGTTGATCTACTCCATAGGTACTGTGTATAAATAGGTACTCCATAATAGGTGCCCATAAGTACTTAGTATGATTAGTATGATCATCTAAAAGAAATCAGGAACTTCCGCAGACAATCATACACGACTACTGACCTGAATGTTCAAAAAAAATCTTCGATGAAAATTTACTCGCGACAACCATTGTCCTTGTTACGATTCACAACACAAATGAAAAAAAAATCTGATGGAGTGCTCTATCGAAGAATGTGATGATGCATTCATATCATGTTTTGAATGAACCGTTTTATCCAGTTTTGATTTCTGCTGGGGGTCATTGCTCCCCGCAGAAGCTCTATGATTGGCAACTACAAAAGCGAGGTTTTATTCGATCTCTCAATTCGTGAATCCTGAGTATAGCTTTTACCAAGTACATATAATGTGAATAACTCCTCCTCTGATAAAGGCGATGAAAAGGGATGGTCCGAAAGTGTGGGCATTGACATATGAACAATCAAAAGGAGAGTCAAAGTGAAAAACAGACAAGGCCCATTTCCCGCTGCGTTCCTTACAATAACTTTTACTTTGCACTCTGATAGTTAATGTCACTGATGCCATTTGAAGGAAAGTGTATAAGAATACCACCATCTTCATGGGAAATCAACTCTGAAATTGTGAACCTCGAGCACGGAATTCAACGCGTTTATCGAAACGCGATGAGTGAGCCTTATCGCAGTAATCTGACCCCAACTGAACGCAGAGGGGTGAAAAAATTACTGCAGGCGAAGGAACTATTGAGGTACACCGTTGGAGAAAGTGCGGCTCCTTCGTGGTGATGCCACAAACGATGGATAAGGCTATCACCAACAAAGTGCTTTCAGACGGCACCGTGTACGAAGAAAGCACTTTGTCCGCGTTTGAATCAGTGCGCAAGAGAGTGAAGAACGCTATGTCGATTGTGAAGAAACGAATAAGTCCTGAAATGGCAAAACGACTCTATGGTACGGTCCCAACAGTGCCGACGCTCTACAACCTGGTGAAGATGCACAAAATTCCGGCGAAAACAGACACAATGACTCTCCCATGGACTGAAATCAAGACGAGACCGATTATCTCGTCTTGTGGTGGACCAGCAGAAGGGGTTAAGCTAGCTCTTGGTTTGTTTGCTATCGCCACTTTTGCGTTACGTGGAAGCACACACTGTGAATGTTGAAAAATTCATTTCGGCGCTTCACCAATGTCCAGTACCGACGGGAGCCTTCTACGCGAGTTTTGATGTAGTATCCTTATACACGAATGTGAATAACGTGGGAGCAGTGCAAGCTGTCTTATCTCTCATCGAGGATAACAAAGACGATATCGCGATGATGGGATTTTCCCGCAGGATCTCACTGAAGCAGCACTGGAATACAACATTTTTTGCGTCGACAATAAGTTTTACAAGCAAAAACGAGGCCTTGCCATGAGTAATCGCATAGCACCTGTGTCAGCAGTCATCTTCTTGGACCACATCGAAAAGTCATCATTAACTAGTGGAATTTTGTTCTACAAACGTTATATTGATGAAACGCTATCCTCAATGCGAAGACAAGAAATAGTGAAGGTCATAAGGAACACCTATGGTATAGAAAAAGTGCCTCGTTAAACATCTTGTTGCATTCTAGAAGCGCACATCCCATTTATATGAAGGCAAACGTCGTGCGAAATCTTTTGAAAACGAAGGAGAAGCTTGGGACGCGAAGGGATTCAGCTGTTAATGCTAAAATTGGAAGTATCCTCGAAAGCAACGGATACTTCGAAGGCAATAGAAGGACCTGGGTCCTGCACAGGACGGCTGATGGTGTAGGCCTCATTGTGCTTTTTGTCAACGACAAAATGGCACATGAGGTGAACCACAACTTCAAAAACTCCCAGCTTCCCATTCGACTTGTTTTCCGACCTCCCCCTACACTGAAGGATCTTCTAACATCATCCCGAATCTACGAAAGACGGTGCCGCGAACAGTCTTGTCGATACTGCAGTTCTGAGAAGATCTGTGAACTCCAGGGCACTGTCTGTTTGATTCAATGTGGAGGATGTGGAGGAAAGTACGTGGGGGAGACCGCGAGACCACTGAAGATTCGTTTGGATGAACATAGAAGAGCGTTGGCCAATCCCGCTGCCTATCCACACAGCAGTTTTTCCAGGCACCGTACACTTAGACATGAGAAATAAAACGCTTCATCCTTCGAGGTGAGGGTTTTGCATAGATATTGGGTACGGCCACTGGAAAGGAAAATCATGGAGGCACGAGAAATATACCGCATCAAGCCGGAAATCAATGCGAAAGAGGAGATGCGTGACTTACTGAGACTGATTACGTGATAACACCTAGTCGCTTCAGAACAAGAGCGGCGTCCATTTTCCCTTCAAGATCCCCGCCGACAGGTCCATTCCCCTTTTTCCTCCAGTATTTCCGGTTGACTTGGTATGATTCGATGTGTTTTGTATTGTAACTGATAGTAACTGATTGTATGCAGCAATATATTGCAAGTAATTAAGGTCTGACGAAGGCATTATATGCCGAAAGCTCACCAATAAAAGTGAAGAGCAAAGAGCTTCGAAAAGTACACAAAACGACTCTAATAGTTGTTGAAAAGGTTTGAAGTAGAAATTTCCCCAAGTAAAACTATCCAGTTCAATTTTGATTTCTCAGCCGGATTGAAAAGATAAAATTTTGTCTTGGGACGTGATTCTCGCAAGCTCTTGACCTTGAGATAAAATCGTCTGACCATGCCCACTACTGGAAAAATGGGAGGCATAGGGGTGGGAAAAAAGGTGGGAGGGAGTGGAGATCTGTGTTTACTGCAGACTCGCGCTTAGAATGTATCGGCAGAGTCTTTTTGGAACGTTATTTCACTAAAGCCCTGCGCTCTTGCAAACTTCTCAATAATTTGGTCTAGCCAAGCAAGGGCAACGGCACTGGCTATCTCTTCTCAGTCCTTCAAAATTGGAGAAACGAATCACGGGTAACGTCCAATCATAAAGAGTTACAAACTTAGTAGGAGTACGGGACGTCGACAAGGTGTGAGCAGAAGATAAGAAAAGCGGAGACGAAAAAAAGGTAAAACGAAGAGGATTTGTTTATAGAGAAGTGAGAGAGAGATATCTATGTAGAAAAGTTGAACTTCGAGTGGTATGTTGAATAGACATACCTTACAGGTTAGTTGGCCTTATGAATATATATTGATGAGGTAAGGGCGGAGGTGGTGTAGTGGCAAGTGGCGCACTATATCAGACGCACGGTCAGAGGTTCGAATCCCGGATCGGTGCCCGCCCAGGCCAACCAAACCTTTCATCCTTTCGGGGTCGGTTAATTGGTACCAGACTCGTCTGAGAGGATAAAAGCAGTGGCTTGTACATCGGCTGACCACCGCAATTCATTGTATAGGCCACACACGCACTCATTACGCCACTACGATTCTGAATGGAAGTCGAGTTCGGAGCCCATCCCTCAGACTGGATTGATCAACGCCAAAAACTTTATCCTTCATCCTTTTATTGATGTGATAGGGAAAGATATTGGGCTATCGATTGAACGGAGTCAAAAAACTCGTAATAAGATTGCTTACTGTAACGTATCCCTTCATTTTTCGTTGTTCTGTTGTAATTGTGAGTGGTGCGGTGCTCGTCGATTTCTTTGAAGAAGAACCTTCCTCTTCACTTTCCGCCTCAGGAATTGCAAAACGCCATTCGGCTTTTGATTGAACCTTGTGATGACCACCATACCGTCCACTAGTTCGATTATCGGTGTTCCATTTCGGTGGTGGCGGTTCTGTCTGCAAAGCACAAATGGCACTCCTTCCTATACTTTTCCGAGTGATACATGATTAGAATTTAGTATTTGGTTGATAGTGACCGGTAATTAGCTCTAATTGATAGATACGTGACTAGTGATTAGCTCAGAAAAGCGCAGCAACCATGACCAAGCGAGTGAATTTTTGGAGATAGAGGCAGGAACGTAGTCTGCTGTAAACCATCGGTATTATTGGTAAAATCACTCAAAACCTCAAACAATCTGTGTACTGTGGCCGACTGAGAGGGATTGTTGTTCGAGAACTGCCATCATTGAATCCCACAGCCGCAAAGCACCAGCACCAGCAGCTAGGATCTGTCTCAGCGGTCGCGTTCATTCGGTGGAAGAGCAAGCGAGATGGGGCCACTCTACCGATAACGCGAAGCTTTTTGCGCTCCAACTCAGTTGCATTACTTCATGTTCAAGCGCTGTCCACACTAATTGCGCAAGGATGTTAGACAAAACAGAGGCGCCTCAAGAAAAATCACAAAAGGGATGTGGTGCGATTTAGTGGAGATAATGAGGTCGTCTCGCGTGAAGGGTGGTGTCTGAGGCGGTGAGGTGTCATGGACGTGACGCGCTACAACGTCATACCTACCATCACATTGGGAAAAATAGGAATCTATAGGAGACAAGTGAAGAATGACAACTATGCACGTGTTTATTGGGATTGCGTTTATTAGGATCGACACATTTGTAGCTTTTCTTATTCAGAACGTTATTTGGAAAAACTCTGCAAAACTTGCTTAGAATGTCTCAGATGAATGACACGGTAGCGGCCACATCGGAATCGCGACGTAATTTGCTGCGCAGGGTGTCGCGGACGGCGTGCGCGAAGAAATCTCGTAAGGTCGCGCGTGAAATGCATGTTCCCCCAGAGAAGAAATTTAAAAGACTTACAAGCGCAAAAAGTTCTTATCGATTTCTGTTGTGTTTCGGTGCGTTACATCTGCGTTTACTGATTCACATTGGTGAAGCTATGTTAAACTTCGCGCCGTGAGGTAAGAGGAATACGAAAGTCCATCCTCTATTTTCATTATAGGTAGTGTCAGATGATATGTAATGGTCGATGTATGTGACATCACTTACCATTCACAAGCACAATAAGTAGAAGACATCAGCATAGTTCAAAAGATAAGATCAATGATTAATCCACCTCGTCTTATGGTGGTGCAAGCACTAACAATCAATAAAAAGACAAAATCCGAATAGCTTCTCACACTACTACTGGATAGCGGTTCTCAACACAGCTATGTCAAGAAGGATACTGCGCAAAGCTCAAAATCAAAATTAAGGAATCCACAGAATGTTACAACGCAAACATTTGGAAGACGTCAGCACACGGAGAAATTCTATCGTGCTAAGACTATACTCCAGAACGAATCCAACGGTACACCGACTGAACTCTACCTGTGGATACGCAAAGCTATTACTACCATAGAGATGTCAACCAGCGAAGGTAAACGGCTTGTCGGGCGTCACCAAAAACAAAAGACAATGGAAATGGAAGTTGACGTTCTGATTGGGATGGACTACTATTGGGATGTAAAGGATTTCAATTCGAGCAGTCAACTTTCCTCGGGATTCGTTGAGTCTAGGAGAAAACTAGGTTCAGTTTCGTCGGGTTACCAGATCATCAACACAAAGTACTGCGAAGACCAGTTCTGTAGAAGAATACCGCGAATCAGTGAAACAAATCGCATAATATAATACCCACTCGGTTTAGAATCCCTCGAGACAGAAGATGAAGCTGATGAAACCAATGCAATGTAATACAACATTACTATAACGCAGTACAAATGAAAGATGGCCTCACATACGTTAAATTTCCGTGGAAGACAGATCATCCCCCCTCGCTGACAACAAAGCTCTAGAAAGGCACGGAGGCTAGAGAATCAATTAAAAGCTCCGCCTTAATACAAAAGTATGGGAATAGTAATGCAACACCTTTAATCAGCAACTTCAGTCGGGGATAATAAAAGAAGTCAACGATCGTCAGCCCATGGAAAATTGGTTTATTACATTCCATATCATCTCCATATTAAGCGGTGTTCAAAGAAGACAGTGCGACCACAAAATTGCGCATCGTATTCGACGCGTCGAGCCACATGAGAGGTGCACCCAGTTTGAACGACTGTGTGCACCAAGGACCAACTCTATTGCCAGATTTCTGTGGCACGCCATTGCGAGTACGGCTAACACCACAACTTATGATACGGACGTGGAGAAAGCATTTCATCATATAAGTTTACAAGAAGACCAGAGAGACGTCACGCGTTCTTTGTGGTTGAAAGATACTACAAAATACCCATCAACAAACAACATACGTATCCTTCGATTCACACGTATTTCACTTGGCGAGAATGCATCTCCATCTTTATTAAGCATGTCCATAAAGTATGCACTGGAGAGGGAAGGTAGAAACCAGCTCCAAGAAGAGATCATCGCAAACACCTACGTTGGCAATGTTTTGATAGGTGCCGAAACGGTCGACGAAGGTTTTCGAAAGCGAACAAGGTGCAAGAATGTATTCCCCATGATGGGCATGAACCTTCGCGAATTCATGTCAAATGATGAACACGTGTTGAAGTCTACTCCATTGAAAGACTTAGTGAAGCCGACTTCTAATGCAATGAAGCTGTTAGTATTGAGATGGAATACGCAGGGAGGCACATTAATTGTACCCATAAAGTCAATCACAAAAAGGGTTATTACAAAATGTAGTGCACTGAAGACATTTGCATCAACCTTTAATCCATTAGGTCTTCTTATTCCATTATTCATCGAAGCAAAAATGTTCATACAAGGCCTATGGATCAAGAAGTACTCATGGGATGACCCGTTCGACCTAGCTATTATAAAAAAATGGAAGGGTATTACAGAAAATCTCATACGTTTTTCGAGAAACATACAGAGGTTCATTACTGTCACAGAGAGAGACACATAGGACTTGGTTATCTTCTCCGATGCATCGCGAAGGGTTTACGCCGCTGTTGCATACATGGTATGTCGACCAACAAAAAGGGAGCACTTTAGCAACCTTATCTTCGCCAAGGCGAAGTTGGCAGCATGGAAGAAAACCTCCATCCCAAGGCTAAAAATTTTTGGTATAGCCTTGGCGGCAAAATTAGTCCGCTTACTTCGAGGTCAGCTCAAGATTACACTTGAGCCAGTGCGAATTCTTTCGAACTCACAAATAGCCTTGTACTGGATACACTCGAATAGAAAACCAAAAACCTTCGTCAACAACAGGGTCAAGCTCAGGGCACTATTCAAGAACTTGTTGACGCGAAGATTCAATTTAAGTTCCACTGCGGTAATACAGAAGATAGCCCTGCAGACTGTGCTATCGGGGGGCTAACAGTCTCAGAGTTAACAAATTATATGTGGTGGCATGGGCCGAAATACATAATTAACCTACCAGTCAAGTGACCCAACACAAACATCGACTTCACTGCGAATCCAGCAACATCTGAAGAAGCCCAAGAAGAGTTTAGGTTCATCACAACAACAGTATCAGATACTTATTCTTCATTCACTTCGTTTAAAGAACCAATTCATTACTGAGTTTGTTAGTGTCTTGAACTCTTCACGAGGTTTTAAATAACCTTTATTATGCTGACGTTTCGGCGGAATCGCCTTCTTCAGAGCCTGAAAGGATCATAACGATTTGTGACTATCCGATCAAACGTGTCCACCAACCCGCCAAGTTCGAGACCACCAGGGCACGCAGGTGGTCGAGACAGAGATCGGATTTGGAAAATTTAATTGCTAAAACGTACCACCCTTGAATCTAAAGAAGCGCCTGATTCGTAACAGGCTATACGATCGCCTATGTACAACCTCAAATTGTGTGGTTTGTCCAACTGGAAGGGAAGGTGATTGTAGCATGTCCGGAGTGGTCTACAGAATTACTTAAAAGGATTGTGGTGATGAGTATATTGGAGAAACGACAAGACCACTTCACGTGAGGGTCAAGGAGCACATAGATGGCATGAGACGATTGAAAAATCTACTGCCTTAGGGAGCCACCGAATTCAGAAGCATAACGGAGGCGATTTTGAGGTCACCTTAGAGGTCGTAGCACAAGAGTCGCAAGTTTGCGCGTGTAAAATCCTCGAGGCATCCTGAATACAGGTCACCAATCCCAAGATGAATCTTAGGGAATAATGTCTCGCAATCGCTGGAGCTACTGCTTCATACAAGATTGGCCTTCCCTCTCAGAGTTTAATGAGGACGTACCCCAGCTGGCACTGGTCGGTTGGTACCACTACTTGTAGGGTGGTTTCGAAGAGTCCACAAAGTTACGGCGAGTAGTTCTCCTTTCGACCACCTGCGTGCCCTGGTGGTTTCGAACTTAGTGGGTTGGTGGAGACGTTTAATCGGATACTCACAAATTGTTATAATCCTTTCAGGCTCTCAAGAAGGCGATTCCGCCGAAACGTCAGCCTTATAAAGGTCACTTAAAAACCTCGTGAAGAGTTCAAGACATCAACAAACCCGAGCAATGAGCAGCATATAATTATGCCGAGCTTCATAGAAAGCCGTACACAGAACCAATTCATATCAAAAACTATTACGAACCACTTCATACATTCTGAAATATGTAGCGAAACTTCGGCGGAAAAGTAGGAAAATCGGTTCAGTCGAGAAATCCAACTACAGAGTTATCGACTGAGTGTCGGAGGCGGCGCAATGGATTACTACAACTGACAGAAAAGCAGCTGGTGTAATTTTACTCCGAGAACATTATTAGGAATCCTTCAGCTGCAACGTCGGGCAGTACAGCGTCTCCAATTAATACAGTGCGAAAACGGAACCTACCGCGAGGATCTACGAATTACACATGCAGTGCTCGAGAACTCTGCGAAGACCCCGATCCTACTTCTGTTGAAACATCAGCTAAACAGGTTGATCGCCGCGGACTTCCATCATAGGCTATTCCACGCCGGTATTTCACACCTGGTATCTGAGCTTAGAAACTACTATCTCATTCCAAGAATCCGCAGGGTAGCCAATTCGATCGTACAGAAGTGCACGATTCGACGACAACAAGGAAGGCCATTTTCTTACCCCAGACCACCGGATCTACTAAGCCAGAGAGTAGTCCAAAGTATACCATTTCAAAACACGGGACTCGATCACTTCGGTCCTATCACAGTTCGTCAAGAAGTAGGGGCAGAAAAAAAAGTCTGGGTGTGCCTCTTCACGGTATGGCAGCTCGAGCGTTTCACTTAGTAATCGTGGAGACAACTCGGAACCACAATTCCTCCTCAAAAGGTTTTTAGCACGCAGGAGGAGCCTCTGCCCTGGTCTCGAGCGACCACGCGCCAACCTGCAAGCTAGGAAGGGAAATCTTGGCGCTCACTGTAAGGAAACATGCATTTCACCAAACTCAGAACCTCGGGTGGAAGTTCATCAGTTCGCCCTGGAAAGGTGGCTTCTACGAAAAGCTAGTGGGGTCAGTGAAGCTGGCTCTGAAGAAAACCATTCACAGACAAACGTTATACTGATGGTCACTACAAACAGTTACTTCAGGAATAGAATCTGCTCTAAACACTCGGCCAATCACCCCAGTGGTAATCAACACTCCAGATAACGCATTTGTGACCAATTGACCTTGTTAACCCTTGACTCACTCCCGTTAGTACATAGGCATTCAACACAAGCAGTCCAATCCACATTCAATTCAGATCTTCATGAGGAAGTCAATACCCCGCATGTACTACTACAAGACATAGTAAACAGATTTTAGGATCAGTAGCAGATGGAACACCTCCAAGGCCTTGCTGGGCGTAATCAAAAAAGAAATACTCCGAAACAAGGTGCAACAAGTTGTCCAAAAACTGGCGACGTTGTACTCATAAAACAAGAAAATACCGGAGATCACGAGTTTCCTCTTGGCCTCATAGTACATACAGTACTCGCCGTAAGAACTCAAAAATTTGCGATAATACCGCGAGCTCGCGTCTTTTTCGTCTTTTCTTTATAAATCGCTTTAAAATAAATTAATCGAGGAGAAAAAATACCGTTGAACTCAGCTCATCGAGCTCTACAAGATGATACCCTAAAATGTTGAAAATGCTTTATTTTGGATTGCGCCATGCACTTGAGCTCCATCCGAAAAGTGATTGTACATGGGGTGCACGCTTAAGTGCTTGAAAGAGCTCAATGGTCCCTGAAGACGATCTGTTCGGAATTTGCTTTGGGTTGCGCCACGCACTCGATTTTACTCAGTACAATATGAAAATGATTATTGTTTTGTTCAGTCCCCATTGTTACTTTTTTGGTTTCAAGGCTGTAGATAAGTGCGTCTACGGTTCCTGCACTTAACACTCCTCTTTGCAGGTTCCATTGAGAGTATGACATCAATTTACGGCAAAATAACAAAGTCGATTTCTCTGGCATTTTCCAATTTTTGAAGGAATTTTTCTCCGGAACCTGAGGAGGCGGCAGTGAGGCAATCCACTATTGTAGACTACACTTTGTATTCTGCGAGGCTGTTATGATACACCTTATCATAGATCAAAATTTCTCTTTTGGTATGGCCCCAAACTTCGAGCTTCGTCAAGCTCGATTCATAAAACAATGTTTTTTCCCTTCCTGTTGGTCTTTTTGCAGCTGCGTTATACACTGTTAGATTCCCCGTAAAAAATCCTATCGAATGATATATAGGTCGACCCGTGACGAAAACCTCCCTCCACAATCACTTTCTGCAGTAGGCCTGTCACTGAGCGGTCTCCTGCAGGGCTTGTTTTGATACGCATGCGGCCGAGTACTGTAGTGGCGAGAATTTGGAAGCTTTCAAATGATAATTATTTGAATGGGGGATTAGATCTGCTAGTGGCGGGGTACTGAAGTGGCGGTAAGGGGGTTGGATCGATTAATGATTACTTTAGTGGGGGTAAGATCTGCAGGGGACGGGGTACTGTAGCGGCGGGAAAGTGGGGCAGTTTGAATGGGAGATTTGAGACGGTGTGAAGGAGCGGTTTCCATCGTTCATTTATAATGTGGAGGCTGTAGATAAGTGCATCTACGGTCTCTGCACTCAATTCTTTCCCTTACAGGTTCCATTGAGATTATGACATCGATTTACGGCAAAAGAAGGAGTCGATTTTTTTGGCATTTTTCAGTTTTTGGAGAAGTTCTTCTCCGGGACCTGAGGAGGCGGCAGCGAGGCAATCCACTATTGTAGACTACTCTTCGTGTTCTTCAAGGCTATTATGGTACACCTTAGCAAAGATCAACGGTTCTCTCCTGGTATGGCTCCAAACTTCGAACTTCATCAAGCCCAAATCATAAGACAACGTTTTTTCTCTTTCCGCTGAAGGAGGAAACGATCATTAGATAGCACTTTTTACGGAGAATCTAACAGTATACAATTTAATTGCAAAAATTCAAGCTGCAAGGGGAAAAAGCATAATTTTGTAATTTGAGCGTGACGAAGTTCGAAGTTTAGAGCCATACCAGGAGAGAACTGTTTATCTTTGATAAGGTGTACCATAACAACCTCGAAGAACACAAAGAGTAGTCTACAATAGTGGATTGCCTCGCTGCCGCCTCCTCAGGTCATGGAGAAAAACTTCTCCAAAAACTGAAAAATGCCAAAAAATCGACTCCTTATTTTGCCGTAAATCGATGTCATAATCTCAATGGAACCTGCAAAGAGGAGTGTTAAGTGCAGGAACCGTAGACGCACTTATCTACAGCCTTGAAACCAAAAAAGTAACAATGGGGACTGAACAAAACAATAATCATTTTCATATTGTACTGAGTAAAATCGAGTGCGTGGCGCAACCCAAAGCAAATTCCGAACAGATCGTCTTCAGGGACCATTGAGCTCTTTCAAGCACTTAAGCGTGCACCCCATGTACATGCAATCACTTTTCGGATGGAGCTCAAGTGCATGGCGCAATCCAAAATAAAGCATTTTCAACATTTTAGGGTATCATCTTGTAGAGCTCGATGAGCTGAGTTCAACGGTATTTTTTTCTCCTCGATTAATTTATTTTAAAGCGATTTATAAAGAAAAGACGAAAAAGACGCGAGCTCGCGGTATTATCGCAAATTTTTGAGTTCTTACGGCGAGTACTGTATCAATGAATCAGCTTATGGACTGATCAGATCCACAAAAGCTAAAACAAGAAATAACAAAACATTGGATCGATCAATAACCCAGTTGATCCCACTGGAAGTAAGCGCTACGGAGAAAGAAGATGTGACAAAGTCCGAAAAGAAAGAGCAACCGACACGTAGACCTCAATCTTGTTATTCTAATGCATATCCATATCACTAACACTCTGACTTGAAAATCTTATAATAGCCTAATTTGATACTTTGCTCTCACTAATCCAACGCTTCATTCACAGTAACACACTAATATTTACAATGATTCATCCCAAGAGAATGCTAGATGAGTAGAGGGATGAGCTCTTTCGGGTCCGAGGGTTCCGAGTTGAGTACCGTAAGACGCGCGCCAAGAGCAATGCTGCATATCAGTGAATCCTTTTTTTCGTTAACGACCGACATTAGTGTTCAGACATTAGTGTTAGACATTTTATGATTAGTTTCGATTCGACCTGTGATATTACCTCGCGATTTTCTCCTTATCACATCGATCGTATATTTGTTTCTTATCAATATCATCATAATAACACTCAATACACCTGAGTAGCCGTGCATGCCTAATTCACGTGTTTGGCAAGGCAGCGAGCTCCAGAAATGAGTAAATCTTACTTTCCCTGTCAATTCATTTTTGACCTCATGTCACTAGTGTATTGACTCACAGTTACTTCTATTTTATCGTCCGTCGTGATTGCGATTCTCTACCTACTCCGCGAATCTTCGTATGATACAGCAGTCATGCACATATTTCGCTGCGTACCCTTACACTACAACCGATATCCGATGATTAACACTCCATCACGATGATTGCTGCTCCAAATCACACACTTTCTTATTGACTTTCTTATCTCCTATTAATAAAGAAACTAGAACAACTTGAACTTGGCTTCTGAAGTCATCCGCATTATTACCTCCGCTCATCGGTGAATGAAACAATAACAACAAGACAAGTTGCTCTCACGAGATCAATTTCGATGAGAAAAACAATGCCTTCCTAGACTAACCACTAAATTCCTATGCAATTGACTTTGTTCGCTTTTTGTTTTACCTTCGACGGAAAAAACGCTTCGTCCGTTCGGAAACTCACTCATCTAAAAAATTTTTTGATTTCTCAAAATTGAAGTTTTGGAATGGACCATCTAACAAAGTGGTATGCGTTTCATTTTGTTAAACTTCGTTCTTATGACCAACTATTCATTTTATACGTCTTCCATGTTGATTTAAATTTTAGGATCATAAGCCGAAATTTCACTTTAAGTTGCATTCGCCTAGTATCGTTTGAAACATTTCCAGCACTCCAAACAAAGGAGCCCCAGTTAGAGGTGTTTTAAAGATGGGTGGTGATGAGAACGAACGATAAGTGAGGCGCGAATGACAATTTCCCAATAGCATGAATTGAACCCAAAACACTATGATAGCAAGGAAAACGCTATATACTCACTGCTTATCATGTAGACCTGACGAAGAAACCAATCAAGCTCACAACAAGTATGGAGCATTCATCATATAAAGAGCTATTATTGAACGTTGCACTAATTTCTTATCACTCGTAACTTTATCACAAGGCTCGTGGTGATTTTTTTTGTAGTGTTTTCAATAGTGATTCTAATTTCAACGACTCTTCATATGACTCTGTGCTACTTAGACCTGCCTCTTGTGGCTTGGACAATATCTACTTCCATCCCTTGGAAATTTTCAACATTTTAAAAAACTGAAATCTTCAACTTCTGAGTCATGTGATCGCATAGCTCCTATTGGCTTCAAGAAGTGTGTTGCCTCGCTTTGAAACCCCCTGGCACTCATTTCCAATGTATCGTTCATGCTAGGTGAAGATTCTAAAATTTAGAAAGATGCTCTTGCCACGGGAATTCCTAAAAAGGATGGTGCCCGTTCTCTGTTTGGCTTCGGTCCAACCAGTATCACGTCTACGCCTGTCAAAGTCATGGAAAAAGTTATTCGAGGAAAGATTCTCACTTGGTTATTTGAATCTAACCTTTTACCAAGAGAGCAGCATGGTTTCCTGCCAGGGATGTCAACGACTACAAATCTGGTAGATAGTCTGTTTGATTGGAATTGATTTGATTTGATTGCATTGCGCTTAGCCAGGGATGCTCAATTGATGTCATATATGTGGATCTTTCCAAAGCCTTTGATAAGAGTAATCATGTCAAACTACTTTACAAATTTAGATCTATTAGATCAAGGCGGAGTGCTCTCTCCTTTACTGTTTCTTAACTATACCATCGATTTAGTTGCTGCTCTAAAACCTTCTGAACACGTAAAAGTCCAACTTTATGCCGATGACGTCAAGATATATGTAGGGTATCTACAATTTCAATAACAGAGTTGAAACGCATTGTGCTCTAAATCGGTCAATTGATAACTTATTGTGCTGGGCTGTGAAATTTGATCTGGATGTCAATCACTCAAAAACTTTTGTTTTTCATTTGGGAAATTTACCGCCTGGCGAATGTAAAACCAATGATGTTTTCCTGAAAATATCCAGTTCTGTTAAGGATCTCGGTGTCCTGGTTGATTCGGATCGTAAATCTTCTAGACACGTTGATCTTGTCGTTAGTAAGACCTTCGGAGCGCTTTTCTTGACTTTGAAGAAGAGACATGTCATAGCGGACCTCATTTTTTGCATTCGACTCCTACGTGAGGAAGTAAGATCAATTGCAAGTAAGTACTGGATCTTTAGGCCGACTAATGTAAGGTCAGGTGGTTTCAACCTGCACTATAGGAGTTTTGGTGGGAGAAATCGAAGTCACTTGCATAACGTTGTGCCCTATCGCGGCGTGAGATGGATGCAAATTTACCTTCCGAAGTGCTTTCTGCTGTAAACGATCAAGTGCTCAGAAATAGATTAAGAAAAATAAATTTGCTGGAACTGTTGTGTATCGAGGACTCTTGTTCGTACTTTGATGTAGTCGCTATTTTAGTTATTTTTTCTTCTTGAAGGGTATTTCATCTCAGAAGACTTCCTACTGTGCATGACCTGTGAAGATGAAATATGATAATGAAATGAAAAATGATAATAACGCTAACGATTAAGTATAAAATTGTTTCACACACTAGATGTCAAAGTGCATCCTATAATCTCATTTTCTTCTATTTCATGCTGGATATTATGTGACCAAGATACTTCTCTTTGGGCAACTCTATAATCACCGCCCCTCCACTCTCGATCGCTCTGGCGATTGCCGTCCCACTTTTACAACTAACTGCAGTGATTTGAAGTTCGAGTAAACAGTTGAGCATATTTTTCTGCCCACCAATGATGTTGGAGCCACCAATGACATCAATGAAAGCATATTAACTTTCATTTCATTTCATTCCGATACTACTTACATGCAAATATTATGACATCTAGAGTGTGAAGCACTTTAATTGCACCGTTTCAGTTTTGATGGCTTTCTGTGCTTCTGTGTATTATTCCTCTGTTAGCCTTTTTTAGTGAAGCACCTTTGTGCATAATAAATAAATAAATAAACTATTTATCTCACTGCTGACGACCACGCAAATTGGCACCATTAACCTATGCGTAACATCGATTAGCACGTTGCCTTCAGAACTTGGTTGCACCCTTGAGTGCTTTTACGCTTCTTGTCATTATCTGTTCGCCTGGTATGAATAGAAGAGCAGCCTACAAGGTTCTTCCCGTGGATCTCGTGGTTGGAGTCGCAGAGGGTTCAGAGGTAGAGTAGCAGAGGGTTTAGAGGTAGAATAGTTCCTTTCTTTCTAGTCCGAAACTGAATATTCCGCAATCAACTAGCACTCGTAGTCCAGCTGGTCGTGCCCTTGATACTCCAACACACCTGGAAAGTGGTCATAATTCATCTTGCTCGTCACCATTTGCAGAGCCGGAAACAAATAGTTCATGGGCTAGGCAAACGGTA
Source organism: Haemonchus contortus (assembly GCA_000469685.2). Classification (NCBI taxonomy): domain Eukaryota; kingdom Metazoa; phylum Nematoda; class Chromadorea; order Rhabditida; family Trichostrongylidae; genus Haemonchus; species Haemonchus contortus. Next base: position 34,717,391 of record LS997567.1, read on the forward strand.
GCTAATACAACACAACCACCGCACTCCACACCCTCCACTTCCGCAAAAGAGAAAGAGAAGACAAAATAGGAAGCTGATTTAGCAGTAGGCATTGCTAACTTGACTGTAGAAGAGAACAAGGAGAAGGCAAAAATGGCGGAAGAAACAATGGAGAATGACGAGATACTCCAGCAAGGGTAAGCGTTGAGCCCAATGGCTTCGGAGAGTGTGGTGGCTGAGATGGGTTTCAATATAAAAAAAGGAATACTAGAGACGGAGGAGGCCAAGAAAAAAAGGAAGGAGAGGCTCGAAGGAATAGTGCAGTTTCTGGACGAATTCGCCATGACTAGGAGTGAGGTCAGGAATTCCTCCGACCCTCTCAAGCCTAACCCAGCGCCCACCTTCATTGCCAAGCGAAGGTGACATCCCATAGTACATTCATGATCGAACCTTATACTGTTGAGGAATTGACAGCACGTCAGCTTCACACAGTATTCGATTATAGTACAACAAATAAGATTTTGAGAGATCGCATTCGTAATATTAAGATTCCAGATAGAGATACTACACCACCGTGACCGTCAGACTTCGAAGTGGTATCACGTGCAGTCCACACACTCAAAACATTGCTAGACCTAGTTCAATATACTACACAATCATTCCATAACCTTGTGGTTATCTTGATCCGGAGTCAGCCTCTGGATATAAGATACACGCACCTTATGGGATGGATTCATGAGCTATAATAACTCATGGTATTACATCGACTAAAGTTAATAGGGATTTGTTTCAAGGACTCATTTTACCCAGGTTATTCCAAATTAATCAAGACCAGACCTATTTTAGATTCACTCTACAAGTATTCGGTATCACAGAAGATACCTTTACAGAGATATTGCAACACAGCTCAGCAGTTACCGCACATGCCACGCGGATGATTAGGGTACTGGAAACTCATCAGATGGTGCACATCATGAACCACTATAGGGTTCGTGTGACCAGAGAAGATGAACAGTACCACTCTGATTCATAAACCGGCATAGTCCCACCATGGTCTGACGAGCCTGAGACCTACATAAAAGACTCTTCGGTGGTGGTGCGACAACTACTCAGAGGCACTGATGATTAGGACAACGGACGAGTATCTGCAAGCGTCCACCCTAGAGAGGTGCCTACAAGAGGAAGCCGGATGCCCCAGCTCCCATACAGGCCGAGCAGTGCAACGCCCTCTAAGAGCCATTACTATTCCGCATATGGGACCCCGCGAGTATACTCCAAGGCCGCAGAGTGCCGCAAAACCCTGTGTATCCCCCGAGGCTGAACGTGAGTCCACTCTCTCCTTCAGGGTAGGAGGCGAACACTAGGCTAGGTAAAAGGAGGCAGAATACAGATGATACAATGCGTGAGACCGAGCCTCCATCAATGAGGCAGATATGATCCACGACCCGGACCAGTCACTCATAGCTCGTCTCAACGGTCGGTAGAGCATGCCCCGACCCAGCCCAATACATATTTCAGGTTTCCGCCACGCTGCGCTCCGCCCGAGGATGTCGAGGCTTGCGTCTTCTGCGGTTCAGAAGCGCTTTTTAGCTCTGATTGCGACCAGTAAACCTATATCAGCGACAGGGCGCATCGACCAGAGTTTTGGGACCTGTTGCAACTGCATCAAACAGCATCATGGACCTTACATTCGCAAGGACCTCTTTAAAATATGCCAGCAGAAAGGCCACCACAGGTCATTCTGTATCCGTAACTGTTTCGCCACTTATGACCTGAATATGACTTCGGAAGCCTTCTATTATCGCTTGAGATCCTGGACACATCCCCTCCTCTCGGAGCGCCCACTCGTAGACCGTTCCAGTGTACTCGCTTCGAGCAGGGCAGGGACGGAGGAGCTGACCGTTCGAGGTCCTCAAAACGAACGCCTCCTCTTAAAAGACCCCCTTCAAATCCCTCCACCTCGTATCCGAGGCACCAACGGGAATTGTCTCCTGCCAAAAGTGATGAGTCCTGGCGAAGCGGAGGCGGTATAAAACATTTTAAATAATGAACTGAAGACAATATAATACATCAAGTAATACACGGATATGGTATAATATATTTCAAACAATGCAAAATATTCCATGTGTCTTTATAATCCGGTAATCCAAATATTCAACCCAGTCGTACGACGGATTAGTTCAGTTCGAGATCCGTAATACATGATTACTGAGTAATTCACAACATGATTTCGACGATTCGGGTGACAATCGCGATTTAGTACACCTAGAGTAACGCGATACAGTCCATTAATACACATAGGTCGGCGAATCGTTCCGACGATGTAGGAGGCCAAAAAGTAAGCCAGAATGACAGAAGGATTTAACTCGCTTGTTCAGGTGTTGTTGTGTTTGTGGCTTTCAGTCTTTAGATTCTTTGTCGAGATCCTTTCGTCGATCTTATACGATTCATAATCCACTCCTAAGTTTGCTCCTTCGTTTCTAATCTACTCGCTAACTCTAATTTTCGGTGTATTAGGTTTGATGTTCGGGTGTCAGTCATGAATCTGAGGTACTTTCGTTTCTGTCGATGAGCTCCGTCCGGTGCCTTGGGTCATGATCTTTACAATACAATTTAATCCATTATTTCGCCGTCGTTACTAACATACTTCATTTGTTTTTTGTTCTTTCTATACCAACACATTTCATCAATGCTGTTTCTCACTAGTTACCGTATGTGTGTTTTGTTAGCTGTAGCTGCTACTTGTCAATCACTAGCGAGTAGAGGTCGAGTTTCTCCCTTAAATTGCCACCGCTGGACCAGTTAAAGTAACAATACCAACATCTACTTCTCCCCCAGGTGGGATTAGGCCAAGGTGGCTCTATGCAACTGCCGTGCGCTGGATCCTCAGGTGGGGGTCGAGACCGAGGCCCATAAGTGGTTCTCTGGTGGCGGGAGTGTCGCGAATGCGAGGATCGCTTCCAGGAACCATGGGTGCGTCGCCGCCTGCGGGTAACTGACGTCATGATCCCGCGTGCTCTACCCGTGATCGTGCGGGAACGCACGCTGCACTCACGGCCACCCAGGGTAAAAAGTCCACAAGTCAGTCGACTTCTTCGATCGTCCCGAATCGTCGTGCTGGTAGCAGACCCGCAGAGTTGGAGTCCTTAGAACTTCCCTAGTCCAACGATTGTGCCGGATACCCTGTTATGACCACTATTTTGTATGCTACATATTCCAGGACTGTGCTGGTCGAGCGGTGGGTCGGTGGAAGCGACCCGACATGAGTAGTCATTTTCATTACCACCCCCTTTGATTGTTGATACATGAACTGAGAGTGGAAGAGTAAAATAGCGCTAAATAAACCATAAGTTCAGCTGGTGTTATTTAATGTAAAGGTGACCGCCTAGGCTAACTATTCTTAACCTGATTGATCCGAGCCTCCCCCCCCCCACCAATTCGCAACACAAATCGGTTTTGTCCTTGTCAGGTACCGCGATCAGGGGCTCATAACAGACGCAAGACGGTTCCCTATGAATCCTTCGCAACACAACACCGGCCACTGATTTGTACGTTAAAGATCGCCCCGCCGAAACTGAAATTAGCAGAAAGGTGTGGGCCAATGAGAATCAAGTGGTGGCGACCGAAGGAGAAAGAAGCGGCCGTTGTTTCCAGCATACTGTTACCAGCGGTAACGACTGTCGACGAAAGTTGGAAGGGAGCTGCGGAAGCGATAACTCGGGTTGCGCGGTCGAAGCTCGGCATGACCAAGCCTGGACGGCAAAAGCTCGCTAAGCAAACATGGCTGTGGACGGACCATGTCAAGGATAGAATCCGTGAGAAGAAAAGCAAGCAGTACCACGCATTTCTTGTCGAAAAGACGGCTGATAACTTGTAACGCTATCAGATAGCGAAGGAAGAGGCGAAGAATGCTGTTGTTTCTGAAAAGACAGCTCATTATGCCAATCTTAATAAGAAACCCGAGTCTCGTGATGGTAAGCGGTACGTTTACCGGCTCGCAGAGACCCGCAACCGTCAGACCGAAGATATACAAAAAGTTTTTTGGCATGAATAACGGGAACGGTCACCTCTTAACGGACCGCAGGCAAACACTGAAACGATGGCGAGTTCTTTTCAGACATCCCAACAGTCGAATTAACTCATGCCGCCATCCCCTGCGCTCCGACAGTACACGATCCCGTTTAGAAGATAACCGTGAATGAGATCATTACGGCTTTGAGGAAGATGAAATCAGGCAAAGCAACTGGTCATGACGACTTAGCGGCGGACTTGTGGAAATCGAAAGGCTGGAATCCTGCAGGATGGTTGACGGACTTATTCAACCAGATCGTCGCAGAGAAGAAGGTGCCTGAGAGCTGGCAAAAGAGCACGACAGTTCCTATCTGGCAGAAGAAGGGCAGTCCTGGGGACTGTACTTGCTACCGTCCAATTCGCTTTCTCTCGCACAGCATTAAAATCTTTGAGCGGATTGTAGACAGCCGTATCCGTGATATCGTCGAGCTGACCACTAACCAGTATGGTTTCGTAGCAGCATCGATGCCATACACGCCAACCCCTTTTAGTAGAAAAGCATCGCAAGAAACAAAGACCGGGACGTCTTAACTTTCTAGACTTGGAGAAGGCTTTCGATCGCGTTCCACGTGACGTTATATGGTATGCCTTACGACAGCATGGCGTTCCCGAAGAGCTCATTGAGTGGGTGTGCATCCTTTACACTAGCCCAAAGAGCCGAGTGCAAACGGCAGCGGGCACATCGACGGATTTTACCATCTCCGTCGGAGTACACCAAGGCTCTACGTTATCCCCACTACTTTTTGTTGTCGTCCTGGATGCCATTATAAAAGACATCCAGAAGCCGGCTCCGTGGACGCTTCTTTATGCCGATGACGTGATGCTCGCCAGCGAAGACAAAAGCGAGCTCGAGTCACAGGTGCAGACATGGTCCGACCGTCTGGCTATGTTCGGGCTCAGGTTAAACGTCAAAAAGACTGAGTAATTGACCAGTGGTTCTGGCGAGCCAGGCTCTATCAAGATCAATGGCACTGAGCTCACACGGACAACAACCTTCAAGTACCTTGGATCGGCAATTGCGTTTGACGGCAGCTTGGGTTTTGAAACGAATTCTCTCGTGAATGCAGCGTGGTTGAAGTGGCGCTCAATGACTGGCGTACTCTGCGATAAGAACATCCCTGAGCGTCTCAAATCCATTATCTACAGAACCGTCATCCGGCAGGTTGCAATTTACGGCGCTGAATGCTGGCCTGCAACCAAAGAAGTTGAAGCCCGTCTCAAAGTGATGAAGATCAAAATGCTGCGTTGGACAGCTGGAGTAACACGCCTAGACCGTATAAGTAATGACGCCATCAGGGAGCGATTCGGTGTAGCGCCCATTGTCGATAAAATGCGCGAAGCCCGTCTACGATGGTATGGTCATGTTCTTCGCGCAAAGGACGAAAGTGCCCGTAAGGTCGGTCTCAGCCTTAACGCGTCCGAAAAGCGGCCTAGAAGACGTCCAAAACAGCGGTGTCTCGATACGTTGCACGAAGACCTTAAAGTGGTCAACATCCACCCCGATCAAGCGTTCAATCGGGAGAAGTGGCGCCAACATATCAAAATATCAGAAAAGCGGAGGGCGGAGCGGAGGTGGTGTAGTGGCAAGTGGCGCACTATTCCACACGCTGATCAGGGTCCGAATCCCTGATGGATATCCGCCTAGGCCAACCAAGCCTTCCATGCCTCTGGGGTCGGTTAATTGGTACCGCACTCGTCTGCAAAGATAAAAGCACTGACTCGTACATCGGCTGGCCATCGCAAGTAATTGTACTGGCCAAATACGCACTCATTACGCCACTACGACTCTGAGTGGAAGTCGAGTGCAGGGGCGCATCTCTCGACGGGATTGATGAACGCCAAGAACTTTACTTTACTTTATGTGATTCACAGGTAAGGGATTGAGTTTATCACTAGTTTAAGAAGTAAACAATGTTCTTCGGGCCCACTTTATGTAGAGTATTATTTGGGGATTGCAAACCCATTAAACACAAAAACCGTCAGGAGAAATGAATAACCAAGAAGAGCAACCAATGAAAAGGGTGCGGCACACCGTTGACCCGCTCTGTCGTCAAGGGTTAATATTCCCCTGACCAGTTTGACCAGTGCTACGCGTCAAAATATAGCGGTAAACAAGTGGGAACGTTTTTGGCCTGCCCCAGTTAATCCATGAGATGAATCTCTTTGTTCGCTTGCCCTTGGCAACATTCAAATTCTGATGAGACAATGGGGGAAACATATTATGGGAAGATTGACAAGAACAACCGCTTCGGACCTATGTACGCAATTCAAGGAAGGCTATTTTACGATAAGCGTTTGTTGTGTTGAATCATAGAAACCATACCATAGAAACGTTTTGCCTCATTGTTTCAGGACTCGCTTCTGACACACACCCCTGCATTCCCTTCAGAAGTGCAAGAAAGTAATGGTACAGCTACTGTGGGCCATCCACCATACTAAATGGTGAATACCAAAAAAGAGATCTAAACTCTGTTTCCAGTGATCATTGTCTCAAAAAGAGAGACAGAGTCCCACAACAGGGATGTTTTAGAAAGATAGCGTCGTGAACTTAAGCAATATTCCCAGCGGTCTCTCAAATTCTTAACATTTCAAAACCTTAACTTCGCATCAATCAACTAAAAGTATTCTTTACTTCGAAAGTCGCGCGAATCTCACATAACTCTACGGTCCATGGGCTCACCAGCTTTCCTGCTATATTTCACTTGTTAGGTTGGTTATCACCATTCATTCTACCTATATGCACATACATATGTATATAGTACTTGTACATTGTACGTGTACGTGGCTACATAAAATATTGATTCACTCGGAGGCGCATCAAACATGGGAAATGAAAAGAGATAGGACGAATCCCACAGCTGGTTGGTAGCGGTTCGCAATCGGTTATTCAGTTTACGGAAACATTGGAGCGTGGCAAAGCTAAGGATTGGTATACAATGTTTGCTTTTTGAATGTTTTCTGTCCCCCCCCCGTCACCATATTTTCGAGAAACACACGATTTGCAAAGTCAGAAAAATGGATTTCAACAGTTTCTCTCTGTTCGAAGAAATTCATACTTTTTCCGAATCCCTTGCCTCAACGAATTCATCGCCTTCTGTATTCCTGAACTTCAAATTTGATGTCATAGTTGCTTCCTTGTTTCCTATTTTGTGATCAGAATCATGACTTCTGCTTTTCTGCATCGGTACTCGGTTCTGAAAACGGCTTCGGAAATCCAGATAACTGTTCCGAAGTAGAGCTAAGCATTAATCACCTTCTTGAATTCATTATCAGCTGTGTTGTTTTCAGCTCTAACTGAGTGAACGGAGCAGGAACTGGCTAGATATTTTGTGCGAATGTCATCTGAAAATAGATAGCAGGGAAACGGTCGAAGTAGAAGAAGGCAAATATTGAGGAGTTCTGAATCGGCATAAACAAACTGATCTATGTAGAATCATATATATTATTATATACAATATACATATACTCACGAACGCAAACTTTAAAAATGTTCTTATAGTGAGCTAAAAATACCTCTTGTTGCACATCTATGTTCGAAATAACTGCGCTTGAACGAGCTTGGAACAAAATTAAAGCTCTCGGGATTTGAAAATCTGAAACAGAATATTGCTGCTCACTCTTTCTTACAATCTTTAGTTACTAGCATATCTTTGTTATATATGTATTGTGTTTTATATGTTATGGTTTGTTCTATTACATATTATATGGGAAGAGGCTCTACGAAGCTTGCAATGCGACTGCGAGGAGCGCGCGCCAAGTAAGCTATCGTGTACCGTGTGGTTTAATGATTAGGATTGTGGTCCTCTTTGGGTCCTGGGTTCGATCTCCGGCATGAGAAGGGGTTTTGCAACCCCATAACTGTGAACAAATCTGAAGGAGAGAGCCACTCGCTTGAAGGCACAGTTTCCGAAAAATGGTTCCTACGATTTCCTCCTAGAATTACCTAGTTGACCCCAAGAATAACACAAAGGACGCTGTCGGGGTGCCAAACTCAATAGACAAGGCGTAATGAAAGCCCCCGTAGCGGGTCGACTTCCACAACCATCGACTTATGATATCTCAGACGAGTGTCGAGGGAGACAGGTTGCGCTATTTGCACCAGAACCCACAAGTTCAGCATGCAATCAGCTGATCGCCGAGTGGCGAGGGTATGCTTTACTCGTGTTCTATTATTCTTTTTGCTGCTGCGGAAAGCATTCCAGTAAGTTATGCTAGTGTTTTTGATTGTATAGAACGAATGAATAACTTTCAAAAGACATTTTTGCTCACTGTAGTCAGCGTACGCAATGATAGACATTACGTAGCTCGCCCAAACACCCCTTCTACGTCATTTTTTGATTTTATTCTCGTCCAACTCCGTTTCCATAGACTTTCCTGAGACCTCCTATATCTTCAGAAACACCGATTCTCGTGTATTCTTCGCTCCACCACGCTCTTCTCCACCTTCTCTTTCACTTTTCGTCACTGTCTGAATAGCTCAAAATTATTGTGAACTGTGCCTTTGATACAAACTGGGATTATGAAGCAGCCTTCTCTCTGAAACCACTACAGATTCACCTCAAGCTTTCGAAGAGGCGCATAGGCTATGTATTGCATTTCCACCTTCTTAATAGGAGAAACGAGAGTGTTGAGACATGTGAGAGGTTAGAAAGTACTCATCTCACTATCGTTTCTATAGTAATTCTATTTGATGGAGAAATGGTGAAGATGGGTGAGGGTAGAAAGAGGAAGTGGCACTTATAGGCACAGTTCACGAGAGTTCTGGGTTATTCAGACAATGACGGAAACTGAAAGAGGGAGGTGAAGAATAGTACGATGCAGGTGAAGGAAGCACGCGAATCGGTACTTTCAGAGTGATTAAAGGCTCCCAAAAGGTAGCTAAAGATGGGGCTGGACGAGGTTATGATCAGCTGAATGGAGTGAAGGGGGTATTTGGACGAGCTATACAATTTGTGTCATTGCATACAATGTGGTCCAGGTACGAACAGTTGAGTACGGCAAGCAAAATACCCTTTAGAATTCCTTCGACCATGAGCATAAGCTGGTGAAAACACTATTAGCAGTGAAAATAACCCACCTTTTCATCCTCTTAAGCGAGAAAAACAAGATAAAGGAGCGCGACAGCAAAAAGAATAGCAGAGAATAACGGAGAAACAGCAAATAAAACATCATCTCACCACCCGGCGATCAGCTAATTGCACCATGAGCGCGTGGGTCCTGGTGCGAATAACGCAACCTGTATCGCCTCGACATTCATCTGACATAATATCGGTCGTCCGACTGATCCGGTAATGGGGCTCCTGTTATGCCATAGCTCTTGAGTTTTCGGGCCTGACAGTGTCCTTTCTGTTACCCTTGGGAGCAACAGGATAATCCTAAGAGGAAATCCAAGTACATTTTTATCGTGAACTGTGCCTTCAAGGACAAGCTAATCTGAATAAGGAGATGCCAGTTCAAGATAGATAAAAAGGAATTGGGTTAAAATCACCCGGGTTATGTGCATTTGAAGACACTCTTGAATACTGTACAGATCGTGAAGTCCGTATTCAATAATTCGCGCAGGACGATTAGCAATAGAACGCCACTGATTCGCCTTTTTCTATGAACCACGACCTCCTCACTTTGTCCTTCCTTTTTGAGTTGCATACCCCAGACAGCTATAGATCTCCTTCACTAACCAGGGAAGGGTAGCCTACTCACCGTGGGACTTTGAATGGAGACCCAGATGAATCGATAGTTTTGAACGCTGTCTACAAAAATGGAAATTAAAACTGCAAAATGGTTTTCCTTAAAAAGTTAAGAGGGCTGAAAATTTGCTTGACTGAAGTATTATTTGGATAAGCGAACTCGTCGCTTCCGTATCAAGCGCCCACGTGGCTTAGTGGTAGTGGTCTCGCTTCATAAGCGTACGTGGCGGGTTTGCTTCCCGGCATCGTCGACATTTTTGTAAATTGTTTTTTCATTTCATTAAAGACTCTCTAAATTTTTTCTGACATTTGTTCAGGTGAACGTCTTATTTCTGCTTTTACTTTCACCCGCCACCCCTATGTAGGGAATGTGGTTCTGTACGTCAATTGTACGACACTGTTTTATTTTGAACTTCAAGAAACATGCAACAGAAAGATACTAGAAATAAGTTGGATGCCAGCAAGAAACTCAACATCGATGGAATAACTTCAAAAAATGCGTGAAGCACACATGTTGTTCGCAAACTGCACATCTTATACATGCTGACTCTCTACATCCGGTGACAAAACAGTCAATCGTCTCAAAACTGAACAGGATCCAACGGTACTGATCAGAATTCCCGACAAGACAGAGCAGTAGAAAATGAAAATTATTGATAAGTCTTCACTTATCATGGTTTTTCTGCTGCAAAGGTGGTAACGATTCTACTTGCTGAATTCGGTACGTCTAAAGTTTTGAGACGATTGACTGTTTTGTCACCGGATGTAGAGAGTCAGCATGTATAAGATGTGCAGTTCGCGAACAACATGTGTGCTTCACGCATTTTTTGAAGTTATTCCATCAATGTTGAGTTTCTTGCTGGCATCCAACTTATTTCTTGTATCTTTCTGTTGCATGTTTCTTGAAGTTCAACATAAAACAGTGCCGTACAATTGACGTGCAGAACCACATTCCTTACATAGGGGTGGCGGGTGAAAATAAAAGCAGAAATAAGGTGTTCACCTGAACAAATGTCAGAAAAGATTTAGAGAGTCTTCAATGAAATGAAAAAACAATTTACAAAAATATCGACGATGCCGGGAAGCAAACCCGCCACGTACGCCTATGAAGCGAGACGGGTGTGGTGCGTTAGGAGCGAAATGGTCGCGTCGCGGTGAGAGGGGCGTCGCGCGCGAAGGAATGTAGAAGGATGCTGCAGTAGGTAAGAAATACAAGAACAAAAGAACTTATAGTAGAATTATGCATAGATTAATGATCGCATATCGATTGAGCTGCATGAAGAACGCTAGAGCGGTAATAACGGCGTATGAGTGGTCCGCGACAGCCGCGTGCGGCAAATCGATTACCCAAAATCGTTCCCAACGCCCGTCTCCCAAGCGAGACCACTACCACTAAGCCACGTGGACGCTTGATACGGAAGCGACGAGTTCGAGTTATCCAAATAATACTACTGTCAAGCAAGTTTTCAGCCCTCATAACTTTTTAAGGAAAACCATTTTGCAGTTTTAATTTCCATTTTTGCAAACAGCGTTCAAAACTATATCGATTCATCTGGGTCTCCATTCAAAGTTCCACGGTAAGTAGACTACCCCTCCTTGGTAAGTTCTCTCTCACTCTCCTTCACTGAGTTCTCTCTCACTCAAGGATCCCCAGCCGGTTAATGACGAGGCTACGTAGGGCGTTCCAAGATGGCAGGTAGAGGAATAAATCGCCGAGCAAAAGTCACCGGTACTCGCCCAGAGACGCAGGTGGATTGAGTGGACGGACTCCTTGATTCTGCTGCGATGGGTCGATATATCATCTGTTTCTCGCAGGCATACGTATGTGAAGAGTCTGTGGGTGCAGTTGGCATCCTGCCCATCGACTCAGCCAAAAGCTTGTATTCAAGTGACTGGGGAGTATCTGGGAGGCGATTCGGGGTCGCCTCCAAAAACAAAGCCCCTCGTCCACTCCATCCTCGGGATAGCCTGGCAAGCCCCCAGAGTCAACCTAGCCCCACGCCAGAGCCTTGCATGCTGCACGTTGAGTATCTACTCGCCAAAAACAGTAATACAAATGGGCCTCATTCGCTTGAACCTGCACACGCGGTGCTTGCATCGAAAGCGTGTATAGAAGACCTGATGATGCAAGCTAGGAAGATCAAGTACGACGTCATCGGGCTGACCGAGACGAAAAGGCATCGCCCGCTGCACGCTGTATTTGAGACTGGAGATGAAATGTTCCTTGGAAAATGCGTTAGCAGACGCATCGGCGGCGTAGGTGTCCTCGTCAATACGCACTTGGCCATTAACATCGATTGGTACGAAAGCTTAACAACCCAAATCGGACGTTTGCGATTAAGATGTGGCTCAACCCCAGCTCTAAGGGAGTCGGCATTTAGTTCCACTTCTACTTACTTCGCACCTTTCTCGCACATCCACTCACTCGCCTGTGGGGTGACCTCGCTTAGTTGTTTGGCTGCTGACCTCTCTGGCAATCTGAGTGAACTGATATCGATCTTATGGATTGGAAATCTTGTTAATTTATTATTATTTATTATTATTATTATTATTATTATTATTATTATTATTTATTATTATTATTATTATTATTATTATTATTATTATTATTATTATTATTATCATTTATATATTATTATTATTATTATTATTATTATTATTATTATTATTATTATTATTATTATTATTATTATTATTATTATTATTATTATTATTATTATTATTATTATTATTATTATTATTATTATTATTATTATTATTATTATATTATTATTATTATTATTATTATTATTATTATTATTATTATTATTATTATTATTATTATTATTATTATTATTATTATTATTATTATTATTATTATTATATTATTATTATTATTATTATTATTATTATTATTATTATTATTATTATATTATTATTATTATTATTATATTATTATTATTATTATTTATTATTATTATTATTATTATTATTATTATTGATTATTATTATTATTATTATTATTATTATTATTATTATTATTATTATTATTATTATTATTATTATTATTATTATTATTATTATTATTATTATTATTATTATTATTATTATTATTATTATTATTATTATTATTATTATTATTATTATTATTATTATTATTATTATTATTATTATTATTATTATTATTATTATTATTATTATTATTATATTATTATTATTATTATTATTATTATTATTATTATTATTATTATTATTATTATTATTATTATTATTATTATTATTATTATTATTATTATTATTATTATTATTATTATTATTATTATTATTATTATTATTATTATTATTATTATTATTATTATTATTATTATTATTATTATTATTATTATTATTATTATTATTATTATTATTATTATTATTATTATTATTATTATTATTATTATTATTATTATTATTATTATTATTATTATTATTATTATTATTATTATTATTATTATTATTATTATTATTATTATTATTATTATTATTATTATTATTATTATTATTATTATTATTATTATTATTATTATTATTATTATTATTATTATTATTATTATTATTATTATTATTATTATTATTATTATTATTATTATTATATTATTATTATTATTATTATTATTATTATTATTATTATTATTATTATTATTATTATTATTATTATTATTATTATTATTATTATTATTATTATTATTATTATTATTATTATTATTATTATATTATTATTATTATTATTATTATTATTATTATTATTATATTATTATTATTATTATTATTATTATTATTATTATTATTATTATTATTATTATTATTATTATTATTATTATTATTATTATTATTATTATTATTATTATTATTATTATTATTATTATTATTATTATTATTATTATTATTATTATTATTATTATTATTATTATTATTATTATTATTATTATTATTATTATTATTATTATTATTATTATTATTATTATTATTATTATTATTATTATTATTATTATTATTATTATTATTATTATTATTATTATTATATTATTATTATTATTATTATTATTATTATTTTATTATTATTATTATTATTATTATTATTATTATTATTATTATTATTATTATTATTATAGTATACTATTATTCGTAATTATTACACCTTTCAAAATAGTATGCAGTTGGGACAATACAATGTAAAAATTCAAAATCTTTATATTATAGGGAAACAATGAAGCATTATTGGTGAGGTATCTGGACATTTTCCTGCAGAATTACTCTACTTCCTGCTCACTTGGTCCATTCCCCATCCACTTGGTCCCGATAGGTTAGTACGTGATGCTTTCTTCCCTTGCTTACCTGCCTTTCGCCAACATATGTTTGCACTTGAGTGTGCTCCGGATTTGAGGTAGCTGTAGCTGCCCCTGGGTTTCTGAAAACGAAGGGTTTTGGTTGACAGCGCTCACAGTGCTTTTGGGTGCTGAGGATAAATAAAAGGAATTTGGAGCTACAGCACTTGAGGGAACAGAAAGGGAAGGTACAAGTGGTGGAATGGGTGAAGGTGCATAAAGTAGGGGTGGTACAGTGTATTGTGGTGGGCTAGCTAAATACAGGATCCGTAGGAATAAGGAGGAGCAGCAGGAGCAGCTAATAATGAGTTGAAGCCGGAGAAAGCTCTGTAGCCGAGCTCAGAGTAGTACGAGTAAAACATCGTGCTAATGCGATGACAAACACACTACAGTAGTGATTTATGATGCTTTCATCCACATGTTTGAATACCTCCAAGCGACTCACTGGCGGTGTCCAAAGAAAGCGATAGAGGGTATTAAAAGAAAACGTGAAAGGTCACCCTGTTAACTAGTTTGCCTGCAGGCGTTTTTTGAGAATGAATGCTTACACGATGCGATGAATCCTTTTCCCCATACTAGGATTTTTCCAATCATTACTTTAGCCTCCACAGCTTTCTGTGTCACATTACAAAGGTGTTGCATACTTATTTTTTTCTGCTTTCCTTTATTTTATTTTCATGCCTCAGAAGTTTCTTAATCGTATAATCTCAATCATATTGTTACTCCTGAGTATGGTTTGGCAGAGAGGTCAGTAGTCGGCCAATTGAGCGAGGCCACCCCACAGGCGAGTGAGTGGATGGGCGAGGAAGGTGCGAAGTAATTAGAAGTGGAACTAAATAGACTCACCCCAGCTCTAACCATCTTCGTTGCCCTGGCACCAACATCAAGCTGCGAAGAATAGGAGCTGGAAACATTTTATATGGATCTGGAGAGGCTGTTTAGAGAAGACCACACCTTCCTCGGCCATCTTCTGTGATTTTAACGCCATTATTGGCTCCAGAGGAACGGTTGAAGAACCTCACATCGAGAACCACGGAGTGGTATGGAATGAGCAGGGTGAAAGGCTGTCCGAGTTTATCGTGCCGACCCACACCATTCATGGTAACTCGCAGTTCCAGAAGCCCTCTCATTTGCGATGGACATGGGAGTCACCTGGTGGACAAACAAGACCTCCGTCAACTGGGGCCACTTCGCTCCCCGTGCGAGTAAGTGGGAAGATTCCGTTATCGACAACATCGACGAAGAATATAACGGGCTCGTCGAACATCTTCACGATTGCGCTAGGAAAGCAGATAGTCTACAAGTAAGCGAGAGACGACTCTCTTCGAAGACTCTCGGGCTGATACGCCGGCGTGGAATCGCGCGGGCTACATTCAATCATCAACAAACGCCCGAACTTGCGAAGCTATACAGAGAAGCGACAAAGAAAGATCTGAAAGAGAGAAGAGCAGCACTTATGGACGAAGCCGCCGAGGCCGTAAAGAGCATTCAAAAAACCCGACGGAGCTTCGCCAATTGCAAGACCAAGACTTCCCTTTGTCGTCCCGACGGAACAGTTACTGCATCTCGAAGGGCAGTGGAGGAGGTCATCTACGACTCTACTCGGACCTCTTCGACGGCCACGTCTACCTGCTCACCCCATCTTAGGCAATACGAATATATCGCTCCTTCGGTTTTCTCTACCGAAACAAGACATGCCAACACGTCGATGAAGAACTGTACGGCGCCCGTTCCCGATAGGATCAAACCAAAACATCTGAAGAGTCTACCACCAGTTATCGTCAAAACTCTGGCAAAGTGCCCATGTCGTGGAAAATTAGCAAAACTGTGTTGCTGTATGAAAAGGGAGATTGAGAAGATTTTGGCAATTATCGCCCAAGTCTGTAATCTATAAGCTTTTCACTCGTATCATTCTAAACAGGATTGGCAGAATATTAGATGAAGGACAGCCATGCGAGCAGGCAGGGTTTAGTAGGGGTTCAGCACAATCGATCACATCCACACTATTACAAGACTCATTGAAGTTCGCGAGAGTACAAAATGCCGCTATGTCTTACGTTCATCGATTTGAAGAAAGCCTTCGACACCGTCGAGACGGAAGCCGTAATCGATGCCCTGGGCAACCAGGGTGTTCCTACTCTATATATAAAGATGCTTCGTGAGCTCTAAGACAACTTTACGACCAGGATTTCACCATTCTACAAGGAAGTCATTATCAACGTGAAGAGAGGTTTCAACAGGGCGATATCATTGCACCCAAACTTTTCAGTGCCGCTCTCGAGAATAGCATGCGTCATTTGGAATGGGAAGATTGGGAGTGAGGGTCGACGGCGTGCTCATGACACCGAACATCGAGCAGGCGGAACGACGAATGCTGGCCGAGTTTGACAATGCTTGAAGAAAGATCGGATTGAGACTGAACTTAACAAAGACGATGTTCATGAAAAACGGATTGTACCTAATGCACCCTCCACGCTAAACGGAAAGAATATCTCCGAGTGTTATAGCTATGTGTATCTAGGTCGGGAAGTCAACATGATGAGCGACCTAGCTCCAGAGCTGTGCAGAAGGAAACGCGCCGCGTGGGGAGCCTATAAGAATATCGAGGGAGTAGTGAAGAAGACAAAGAACGTCCGGCTTCGCGTTCACCTTTTCGACATTGCTGTTCTTCCTGCTTTGACGTCCGCCTCAGAGACTTAGACTCTACGAAAGCAGGATGAGCATGCTGTCAGCGTTACTCAACGCGCTTTGGAAAGGACGATGCTCGGAATTCCCCTATACACGCAAATGCAGAGAAAAATCCGGAGTTCCGAGTTCAGTCAACGAACGAAGATCACGGATGCCGTTGATTACGCCAAGAAATCAAAGATCAGGTGGGCTGGACACGTTATGCAATATGCGATGGCGATTAATTTGATCACTCTGGCTCGTGACAGGGACGAATGGAGACGTTACAGGCGCCCGCTCGAAGAAGTAGACGATCAAGGGAAGGGGACGACAGGTGATACAGGTGATAGCCGAAGCATAAGAAAGGCGTTCACTACTGTTTATGATGACTGCTTGTTTTACTTCGATTAGTTCATACAGTAGCGCTCAAAAGTCTTCGGTGAAATGCTTTTTCAGCCGTACTTTTCAGTCGTAAATCATTTCCTACTGGATCTAGTCATGCGAAATTTCTATATTTGGAGCGTGGGTGTATTGTGAATATTTACCACTATTAACCTGCCATCTCATCATGTTCCAGATATTCCAAAGAGCATGAACTCAAAATCGACTGAAAATACAGATGATTACCCTTCTAATATCTCTTTCCTTTTTGTCATGTCTGAAGTGTACGAGCGGTAGCGCCGATCACAATAGATGAGAAAAACGCACATAAGGTGCGAACAAGTGCAGACGTCAACAACTTTACTTTTAGCAAGATCTGCTACCGCAACAAACACCTTGATCTATCTGTGGACATTGCAGCTTCGCAGTCAAATAGGGGTGGGTAGGGTGGAATATGCTCTAATTAAACTTATCCAAATTTCGCGTGATTTGGTCTACTAAGAAAGAAGTTATTAACGAAAAAGTGGTGAAGCATTTCATCGAAGACATTTGAGCGCTACTGTATGTACATCGCACGGCCCACACGTTTAGCCGTCAGCTCGAGTCAAAATTCTTTTTGATTACGTGGCATCGGGCATGGCTATTGTTCATACTGTTGCTGGAAATAGCGAGATGAGAATTACTAGATAAGTATCCGTGAAGTGTTGGAGCTGATCACAAGTTTTTCACAAGAACATCATCTAATGGATGAGGATAGATACTTATCATTCTCTAACTTAGATTCTGTCTTTTGAAAAACTCATTTTTGCTGTCACCACTCACCATATTTCTCAGAAATGGAATGTTTGCTCTATGGAACGTACTTACCACTTTTATTAATGTTGCCATCTGTTAGAATATCAGGCATGCTAATTGGGAGCTCGACGGAATTTTTGGCCAAACTGACACCTGACTCAAACTTTCTCCATGAATTGCGCGTTTAATTTACTAACGAGTTAGATCGCTTTATTTTGAGCTTCGGTTCCTACCGTGCGAGCCGATGACTGCCTGTATTCCGGAAGGGCTCCTTCCAATCTGAAACTTCTCTTAACAGTTCCCAACTAATGACGCTAGTTTATACATCAAACTGCGGGGTGAGCTTCTACTCGAATCCCCACGGCAAGCGGCAGCTGTTCCACGGCGGCTGCCGCATCCTTCCACTGGGAATTCGGACCATTCCCTTGACAACGCGCGATCGCGGGAGCGACGCCATTTTCGGGGAGAAGATTCCACACCCTCGAATTGCGTGTCAAGACTAATTTCCCTTATCCACTGTAGTTGCCACCATTGACGGCATCACTTCGATTTTTTCTGTGCCGTACTCTCGGCGCTTTTGACAACTTCAATATCTTTTTCTAGAATGTAACTGACCGACCCAACACCGTTCTCTCAGTCATTTTTGACGACGTCTTTTCAAGGGGAAACCAGTTTCGTCATCGACAGTAGAGAAATCAGGTCTAGTTTGGAGGAAATCTTCAAGCCAAACTTCCGGTTAAGAGCCGTTTCTGAAGCAGATACGGCTTTGATTGTTCCATAGTGAAAGGAGAGGTGAAAGTTCGATGGCACCAAATCGCCAGAATATGCCTATTGCGGTGGAGCTCCCCTTTTGAGTATTTCCGAAGTGGCCCTATGTGTGTGAATGACATAGCTTTGATGACTTGGCCGTTTCTGGATCCCTCTGAGCTGATTCTCGTGTTAATTGTACCAGACCTTTGTGTACCAGCTCTTGCAACACTTGTAGTCGAATTCGTCTGGCGCTCATGAAGAATCCGGTTTTTAGCTCGACCTTACCGCTCCTAAGTTGCGTGAATATCTGGTTAACTATTCGCTCCCTCACCGGGTAATATCCATGCACAACGCACATATGGAGTTTAGTGGCGCTGAACTCGTTGTTGAAGGCGAATAACATAGGACGCCAAAGTGATTTTCTTGTAGATAGACTCACTGTAATTTTGTTCCCAGAGACTCGAGCAAGGCTGAAAAGATGGCAGTTAGGGTTGGCACCCGGTCTAGTAACAGGAATGTAGTCCGAAGTATTCAAGCGAAGAAGCGTTATTCATGAGGAAATGGGAGCGAAATTTCAGTTTGGAACAACCCCTTTGGTTGACGTGCAACTATGGAGAACTGGATAGCCAAGTCTCAAAGTAAAACGACACAAGCTGTCGGAGAACTCAAATGGGGAATGTTCGGGAGAGATCGTTATTTGATTTCAGTTACATCATTGATCGTGTCCTTCTGAGGAGAAACGAAGTTTGAGTCAACTGTCGGCTTGGCTATATGTATTTCTTCGACTGGAGCTCCCTGTGGGCATGTCTGAAGATCAAACAGTGCAAAACATGGCAACGAGTCGTTTCAAACGAGATTTTTGAGAACAAACGGAAGGTGCAATACGAGAACATACGAGAGAATTTCTAATAATTGTGAATGCATTTTATCATGCTCTTAATACCCTATGAGTTTGGTACTACTTACAAAGTCTCTCTCACCTGTTCTGCTTGTTAATCAGACAAGTATTGCTATCGAAGTAGTACTGGAAGGATTGGCATGCTTCACCATACCTTGAATATCACCAATCTTGTATAAGATTCATCAAATCTGCAAGTGTCATCAAATCTGTCAGTGCAGTTGACCTCGATTCTCCAACCAGACAGCGACATTTGCATTCCTGATGACTAATTTCAGTTTCAATTGCCAGAGCCGTTCCTTCCAGAACAAAATTTGGTAGTTCCAAGAAACACTTGTCAGAATTCACTGAAATAATAGGAGGTATGATGAAGTAAAACAGGGATACAAGTCAATCAGCTGTAACAACATCTTCAATGTGGCTCTGATGACATGATGCTGATAGCGAAGTAAAGGACAGTATTGAATGCAAGGATAGTTCAAAAAACGAAATTCAACGGAAAAGGCAAAACAGATACGAAGTCAAGTAAAAAATAAATAGAAAAAATTCAATACTCAAGGCAAGGTTGGGAATTGAAGTCAAAACTAACCTTCCATCTTTTGCTTTTTCGGAGTTGTTGTTGTTGGTGGGTGTGGTGGAATAGTGGCTCCTTGGCAGTAGGCATCGAGCGAAACATTAACTGAGGAAGAACTTATCTCCTCTAAAATTGTGGCTGATAAATTAACGATGGATATCGATCCGAGTGCGCGGCAAACCACCAAATTTTGCTTTTAGGTGAAGCACAAACACACGATCTCGGAGACCAGGGTCTCAGCATATGACGACCTCATTGAAAGTTACACGACTGAGCTCGCCCATTATAAAAATAGTTACTTCCGTTCACACCCTATTTCAATATTTCATTTTCAGAACGTAACCACTATTTAACTTTGCAGTATCTGGTCAGGTTTTGTGGCTTGAATTTATTCTTGAAAGGTTTGAGACACTCAATTGAAAAAAGAAGTTCTGTTGAAATGTAGTTGTTTTCGGATTATGCTGCGTTTCCAACACATTGATAAGTAATTTTCTGCAGCCACAATACTCACTCAAATTCGAAAGACACCGAGAACAAGGATCTTTAGTATATAACAACTCGATTTTCCATTAAAATTTATCAAGGCGTCTTGAAGGATGTAATGCACTTCCAGATGGAACCTAACTTTCGTCTTTCACCTCGGCTTAGCGTGAACTAAATACGCAAACTAGCGACACTCTTTCTGCACCCTCTTTCTTTCGGAAAACGGAAAACATGACAATGTATAGGAAATACGTACATAGATATTCAAGAAATCTTGTTCCGGTCATGTTGAATCCATCCATGATCTTTTGATCCCTATTCACAAGTTGTGCGAAAAATTGTTGCCAAGGCTTATCGCATTTATATGCCTTGACAAAATTTATTTCTTGTGTTGGTCTTCTTATGAAGGACGATATTGCGAGACTCGTTGAGATTTCTGAAATCCCTATCGCATCGTAAATGATCTATGATTTCGAAAACCCCTTCAAGTGCCTACGCATCCAACATTATGTTTTGCTATCGAATGATTGATTCCGCACATCAAAAGTACAACTTGGTCCGACTTGATGTTTTGTTACTACTGTTGTTTCGCCGCAGTACGCGCTCCGAAAGTCTCGCAAGGTTTTCGGCATATGGATAAAACCTCAGTCTCGGAAAGTATTGGAACACGTACTCGTGCTTTCCGGGCGCCGTGCTCTATCCCTTAGACTATCGAGACCCCGCTTGTCCTTGCTTTCTTGATGGCTTATATACCATAGCTTACCAGCATTCGCGCGTACTGCCAATCCTTGAATTTGTGCCACCAATGAATTCGAACACTCTACTTTGATGAATGCTTTCAAAAGCTCAAGTTCCTGGCCGCTGCCACGATCTACTTAGGAAAGCAATCAGGTAAAGGTAAATGAGTGCAGTGCTTACAAGTCAGTATAACACTGGACTATACTTCCACGTACGGCTTTCTATGAATCTCGGCATAATTGTTCTGCTAGTGAATTGTTTTCTTTAACTCTTCACGAGGTTTGTATACAAGCTTTATTAGGCTGACGTTTCGGCGGAGTCGCCTTCTTCAGAGCCTAGAAAGATCATAACAATTCATGACTATCCGACCAAACGTCTCCACTGCAACACTGAAGTTCGAGACCCCCAGGGCACGCAGGTGATTAAAGGAAAACCACTCACCGTAGCTTCAAGGATTCTTCCCGGTCGGTTTTTCCCGAATTAATTTAATGTGCTCTGATTGTGAGTTCAGCAGGTCAGAACACACATCTATTTCTTTTTGTGTCGCACAAACTATGAAGCAGTCGTCTATGTACCTGCAGTAAAGTGAGGGCAGTTATTCGTGTACAGGCGCTTCAATCTTGGCCATAAATGCTATAGCCAAGACACATGCCAATCGTTGTCCCATAGCTAAGCCTTTAGTCTGAGCAAAATATCTCCTCGACCACTTGAGAATGTTGCGACTGAGGCACTCACTTACAAGTGCCATCAGTTGGGATATAGAGAGCCCTCGCATATTTATATCGCTTTGGTGCTGATTAAGAAACTCAACCACGGCTTCCATAGCAGACCCATTGTTGACATTTGTGTAAAGGGCTTCTACATCGAAGGACTCCATGACGCACGAATTACTGAGGTGCAGTGCGCCAAGGCGATCCAGAAACATTTGGGTGTTTGTAAGGTGGGAGGGAATAAACTTGAGGAGCTGCACTAAAATGGTACCAAGGAACCACGCAATTCGGTCAGTAAGGCCACCCACGCAGCTTATGATAGGATGGACTTTCACGGATGTTGGGTTGATTGAAGCTAAGTCATCTGCATCCAAAAACTGTCTTTTAAGCAGATACAGGACGGGTCGCCTTGTTGAGTCGCCTTGTTGTCCCGTCCTGTATCTGCTCATTAAGACACACAAGTTTTTGGATGCAGATGACTCAGCTTCAATTAATCCGACATCCGTGGAAGTCCATCCTATCATAAGCTGCGTGGGCGGCCCTACTGACCGAATTGCGTGGTTCCTTAATATCATTTTAGTGCAGCTCCTCAAGTTTATTCCCTCCCACCTCACAAACACCCAAATGTGTCTGGATCGCCTTGGCGCACTGCACCTCAGAAGTTCGTGCGTCATGGAGTCCTTCGATGTAGAAGCCCTTTACACAAATGTCAACAATGGGTCTGCTATGGAAGCCGTGGTTGAGTTTCTTAATCAGCACCAAAGCGATATAAATATGCGAGGGCTCTCTATATCCCAACTGATGGCACTTGTAAGTGAGTGCCTCGGTTGCAACATTTTCAAGTGGTCGGAGAGATATTTTGCTCAGACTAGAGGCTTAGCTACGAGACAACGATTGGCACCTGTCTTGGCCACAGCATTTGTGGCCACACTCAACCCACATTATGTTAACTCGGGAAAAACCAACCGGAAATTGGCTTCCTTTCTTAAATGTTCAAATGAGATTACACGGCGATACGATTATAACGAAGTGGTACAGAAAGCCCACCAATAAAAATATCATTGTCCATAACCACTCAGCTCATCCTTTTTACATAAAGCGAGCGGTTGTTAGGAACATGTTCCGCACCGCTAAGAAGAATGCACTGGGGAGGATGAGCGAAAAGAGTCGATTAAAATGGCATGCGATATTGCTGGGATGAATGGCTACCGCAATTTTTCAACTACAAAAAGGGCATCCTCTGGTGGCGTGATCCTCAGACATGGTAGTACTTCGATTGATGGGGAGATTCCTTTTGTACTACCATTTATCCCTGAAGAGGTCAGTGCCACTATTAGGAAGTGTCTAAAGAGATCGGGCTTGGAAAATGCGGTTGCTATTGTTAACGTACCACACCTCAATCTAAAGAAGCGCCTGGTTTGGAACAGGCTGTACGATCGATGTTGTTCAACCTCAATCTGTGTGGTTTGTACAGCTGGAAGGGAAGGTGATTGTAACATGTCTGGGGTGGTTTACAAAATTACTTGCTGTGAGTGTGGGGATAATATATTGGAGAAACGGCAAGACCACTCCACGTGAGGATTAAAGAGCACATAGATGGTATGAAGCGAAAGAACGAGTCCACTGCCTTAGGGAGTCATCGAATACAAAAGCACAACGGAGGCGTTTTTGAAGTCACCGTGGAGGTCGTGGCACAGGAATCGCAATTATGCGCACGTAAAACCCTCGAGGCATTTTGGATACAAGTCACCGATCCGAAAACGAATCGTAGGGAAGAATGCCTCCCAATCACGCGGGAGCTGCGGCCTTATATAAAGTTGGCCTTCCCACAGAGAATCTGAATGAAGTTTTACCCCAGCTGAGACTGGTCGATTATTATCATCGATTGCTGGTTGGTCTCGAAGAATCCACAAAGCTACGGTGAGTGTTTCTCCTTTAATCACCTGCGTGCCCTGTGGGTCTCGAACTTCAGTGTGGCAGTGGAGACGTTTGGTCGGATAGTCATGAATTGTTATGGTCTTTCCATGCTCTGAAGTAGGCGACTCCGCCGAAACGTCAGCCTAATAAAGCTTGTGTACAAACCTCGTGAAGAGTTAAAGAAAACAACTCACTAACTAGACTATACCTTTTCCGCTACTACTGCAGCAGTTAAAGTTGAACTTTGACCATATAATTGAATTCCTACTATATATAACGCGGTAATGTCTGTGTGTTTGTTTGCGTATGTGTGTTGTTGTTGCGTGTATGTGTGTGAGCGTGTGTGTGTGCGTTTAAGTGTGTGTTTGTGTGTTTGTGTGTAAGTGTGTATGTAAGTGTGTGTGAAAGTGTGTGTAAGTTTGAGTGTTAGCGTGTGTGTCTAAGCGTGTATGTGTGAAAGTGTGTGTATGTATGTGTGTGTCAGTGTGGGTGCAAGTTGCGTATCTGCTTGTTGCCGACCGATATCCCACAAGTCGTCTTGAACGCGTCCGTAATGGCAGATGGCTTCATGTTTTGATGCCGATATAGGAACCACACGGGTTCCTGCTTCCTTTCATCAAGCAACATTCTTAGTACAATTTACTCAATCACATTCTTCTGCTGCTTCAATCGGTGCGACGTATTCCGTCCTGGATTAGGCCCCATGCATGGCGTCTCTTTTTTTGGGCACCCCTGTATGTGTGTAAGTGGGTGTGTAAATATGTGTGTATGTGTGTGTTTTGTAAGTGTGTGTGTAAGTATGTGTGTAATTTTGTGTGGGTGTGTGTATAAATGTGTGTAAGTGTGTTCGAGTGTATGGTGTACGTGTGTGGGTGGAAGTGTGTGTGTAAATGTGTGTGTAATTTTGTGCATAAATGTGTGTGTGTAAGTGTGTTTAAGTGCGTGTGTAAATATTATATATATATATATATGTGTGTGTGTAAGTATTTTTGTAAGTGTGTGTAAGTGAATCTGTAAGTGGATGCGGAAGAGTGTGTGTAAATGTGTGTGGCATGAGTAAGTGTAAATGGGCGTGTGTTTAAGTGTGTGTGTGTGTAACTGTGTGTGTAATTTTGTGTATAAATGTGCGTGTAAATGCGTGTGTGTGAAAGTGTATGTGTCTGTGTGTGTATTCAAGTGTTTGTAAGTGTGTTCAAGTGCGTGTGTGTAAGTGTGTAAGCGTTTGCAAAGTATATGGGTTCAAGTGGGTGTGTGAAAGAGTGTTTGTGAATGTTTTCGTAAGTGGGTGTATGTAAGAGTGTTTAAGTGTGTGCAAAATGTGTATGTGTGTGCGTAGGTGGATGTGTAACTGGGTGTGTAATTTTGTGAATAAATGTGTGTAAGTGTGCGTGTGAAAGTGTGTGTGTTTGTGTATTTAAGTGTGTGTATGCGTGTGTGTCTGTGTGTAAGTGTGTGGGTGTGTGTGCGTAAGTTCGTGTGTGTGAGTGGATGTCTAAGTTTGTGTGTAAATGAGTGTGCAATTTTTTTTATAAATGTGCGTAAGTGTGTGCGTAAGTGTGTATGTGTAAGTTTGTGTGTAAGTGGATGTGTGTGTGTAAGTGTGTGTAAGTGTGTGATTTTGAAAGTGTGTGTGTGTGTGTGAAAGTGTGTGTGTAAGTGTATGTGTGTGATTTAGTGTTTAAATAAGTGTGTAAATGTGTGTATGTGTTTGTGTGTGTGGGTTTGTGTTTATGTGTTGTGTGTCTGTGTGTATCCGACCGAAAATCAATAACTCCTGTTCCCATAAACCTGGAACGTCAAGATTTCCTAGGAATACTGGCGATATGATGTGATCCATATGCTGGTTGACAGATCCGGACTCCACCCCAGTGTGCAGGCTTTTAGCGGGAATTCCCAACTCCTGATCCCGTGCACCTAGTGCGTTCAAGTTTATTAGTGGTCATGCGAGGATTCGCAGGATGGCAACACTAACAATAGGTGGCAGGACTAGATTTCGGAAGAGGTGTGCGTGTAAAGTAACGGCCTGAACTTTAGGCTTCAAAATTTGCTAGCAATAAAGGCGGCAGTACAGAAACGCTGATAAGAAGACGCATGACACCGCTCCTCCCAGAGGGGGCAAGACGTACGCGGAACTTGCTAATTTGGACATGGGGCGTTCGAACTTGGAACAAATGCACACGGGAGAGATACCAATAGGTAGCAGAAAGTGACTGCACTGGATCCAGCCCGCAGAGGCGTAAGGGGTTGTAGGGGCTTACTATTTTTGAAATGGGCGTAATTTGAGTGAAAACACGCAATTAAGTAGGAGTAAGAGGTAATGAACCATGTTACTGCAACACACAGAACTTGAGCAGGGTTTCCCTCATGACGGGCAGAGCGCGCACGAAGTTTGTCGGTGTGTACGAGGGTTTCGCGGGAGATCAACAGCTTCCTTTTTTTTGGACCAGAGCTTCGAAACTTGAGAGAGGCTGGTGGTAGGTCAACTTCAACACAAGAAGGAAGGGAGCCCGGCGTCAGCCGCGCAATCCGACTGGTGGAGGAATCTCACTTATGTATGTATATAATCCGCTAAAGTTTCTTTTGGTGTGTGTATGTGTATGTATGTGTGTATATGTGCGTCTGACCAGAAATTCTAAACTCCTGTCCCCGTGAACCTATGGCGTTCAAATTTGGTAGGAGGGCAGGCGGCATGGTAGGAACACTTATGCTGAGTGGCAGGATCGGGCTCCGCTTGAAGGGGGCTGAGTTTGCCTGAAATGAATGTTCGAGCGAGTATTCATAACTACTACAATCGTGCACCTAGAGCGTTCAAATTTATTATCAGTACAGGCGGCAGGATGTAAACACTTATGGTGAGTGATAGAACTGAGCGGGCTTGCGCGAAATAAATATTGGGGCAGAGTTCCATAACTACTGTCCCCATGAACCTAGAGAGTTCAAATTTGGTAGTGTTACAAGAGCAGGATGGGAACACCTATGGTAGGTGACAGGACCGGACTCCACCCAAAGTGTGCGGGGTTTGAGTGGAAATTAATGAATCCTGTGCCCGTGAACTTAGAGCGTTCAAACTTATTAGGGGTACAGATGGTAGGATTGGTAGGATGGGAACATTAACGATAGGTGGCAGGACTGGACTCCGAACGGAATTGGCAGTTTGGACCGTACGCACTTGAATCTGCTATTAAGAAAGGCGGTAGTATGGGAAAGCTAGTGGGATGTGGCATAATTTGACACCGCCCACAGGAGGCGAGACGCACGCTAAACTTGCTCACTTTAACCTCGGTCATTCAAATTTGGATTAAGTTCATTCGGCAGATTCAAGACACCGATGGTAGGCAGAGGAAGGTAACTGAACTAAATCCAGCCCGCGGAGGCATAGAGGGGAGAGGGGATGTATGGGGCTTGAAATAAGCGTAGTATGAGTGGAAAAGTGCAGTCGTGTTGGAATAAGAGGGGGTAGATCCAACGCACGAAGTGTATCGTTATATAGGTGTTTCGCTGGAAATCAACAGTTCCCTTTTTTTGTACCAGAGGTTTAAAATTTGGGAGAATGCGGCAGATCAACTTTACACAAGAAGGAGGCGAGCCCGGCGTTGACCGGGCGATCCGACTGGTAACTGCATAACGAGAAAGAAAACCCAGAAAGGGAATGAAAAAAAAGAATAACAAGCAGGGGCACAGACTATGTTGGACAAGTTGAGCATAAAAAGAAGTGAACCACATAATCAGCGTATATTATTCGGAATTCTTATCATGGTCAGTACCACTAGTAAGAGGGCGCAGGTGGTATAGTGGTAGGTGGCGCACTATCACACACGCATTATCCAGGGCTTGAATCCCGGTTCGATACTCGCTTAGGCTAACCAGGCCTTCCATCTCTCTGAGTTCAACTAATCGGTATCAGACTAGTCTGTGAGTATAGAAACATTCAGTTGCTCATTGGCTGGCTATCGAAAGTCATTGTATAGGCCACATAAGCATCCAATGCGCCACTTTGAAAATTTGAATGGAAGTCGAATGCGGGACGCATATTTCCGACGGGGTTGAGTAATGCCGAAAATTTTGAACATCACCTTAACTGGTAATAAAATGTGATTGATGAATAAAATGATGATTATGAAAATGCCTGTCAGAGGAAGGTGTCAGAAAGCCTAATTTCCGTGCTTCTATAGAGGGGATGTTGCAAAAGCATTTCATGATAGAACCGGAAATGGTTGTTGGCTGTTTCGGGTCAAAAATGCCATAGAGTGTAACCTAAACTTTCAAATCGCTGAAGTTTGGTGAGTGGATAGTGGAAGGCCAGTACCCTTTTTTGAATCAACAAGAACTGCAAATGATACCTTTTCCACAAGTCATTGCTAGGTACGTAACGGCATAACCGCTACTTTTCTTCAGACGATGTGGATTCTGATGTCGATCATCAAGATTCAGAATGCAATCACGTTCTTCGTGATAGTAAGTCGCCGACAGGCATTCGAATGAGTATCGTCGGTGAGTTCTGAAAACAAAATGCGTTTGCTAGTAGATAAGAATTCGGTTTTGCATCAAAGGCTCCTATCCCCTGTACGCGTCACCCCCGTCATAAAAGTAGAAGCAAGTAAAAGTTGGATGAAATTAGAGGGAGAAGTATGTGGTAGGTAGAAGAAAGACAGTTGAACAGCTGGTAAGATATAAAAATCCAAATCTACAGCTTAAAACAGTCACAATACCTTGCACTCCTTCCCCCCCCCCCCCTACCTTTCTGATGCATGACTCAAAACCGACTCTCTGAAGGCTTGTTTTTCGACCAGTCATTACCGCACATTGGACCATTTCATTTTGTATGGGAACAATGTTCATCCTGATTGTTCAAAAAAACGAAAAAAGAGCACTTCTCTACGTTTTTTTCTCCAAATCTGGCTGTTACATAACTGGATTCAACTCTACATGCCCTGAAAAGTTGGATTCGCTGTATAAGAAATTTGAAAAAAAATGACTTTGAAGTTCTCATTCCATCATAGTATTTAATCAATGACGTCATTATCAATGACGCTCCTTATAGTAATAATCGGAAGGCAGTCAACTTTAATGAGAGCAATGAAAGGAATGTGAATTAGCCGTTTTCTTTTTACCAGCATGAGAGTAGACCTTAGCCTGAACTGGTCAATTCAATACCACATTTTTCCGGAACAGATGAATTCGTCCATGAGTAAAGTTAAATGACAGGGGTTTTTCAATAGAGGAAATTTACACTTCTCTAAAACTTGCAAATGGTATGCCTGAATTGAAAGAAAGTGTATAATCGTACAGAAAACGAAAAATACAGACATCCGCAAAACAAGAATTTTTATTTACGTGAGTTTTTTGGACGTGTACAGCTCCTAAGTACTACTACTTCATTTAAGTATATCAGTTTGCGGGACTTCGAATTTTCTCTTCAAATTTCATTCTAAACCAAATGGATTACGCATGCTAACGCGTGTATCACATGTCCATAACGGCTTAACTAAGATCTTGCTCAAGTAGAAATAATGGGAAACAGATTGTGGACAAATGAAATAGGCTTCCCAGTCAAGACGTAAAACTATCTCGTCGTCTCACCGTCTGAGACGATTCCCTTACTGAGCCTACGCCCCTAAATGGTGCGAGGTTAAGCGGATCCGAAATAAGTGGATTTTTAGCATCGCCTCCCTGAACAACGTCAAGGGCAAGACGGAGGTTGCCATCGTAAGTGGATACTTGTTTACAACTATTCTGTGTTTTCATTGCGGTACAGCCCTGACTGACAATTTAGTTATTTCATTTTACTATGCTAACAGAAGAGTCAATAAAGCCACCAAACCTCCCGCACATTTGTGATGCTTCGACGGAAATAAGTCGAATATAATAAAAGGCACAAGCGTATTTTTAGTAGACCAGC
Source organism: Haemonchus contortus (assembly GCA_000469685.2). Taxonomy (NCBI): domain Eukaryota; kingdom Metazoa; phylum Nematoda; class Chromadorea; order Rhabditida; family Trichostrongylidae; genus Haemonchus; species Haemonchus contortus. The sequence continues at coordinate 34,747,283 of LS997567.1, forward strand.
TAAAAAACAACTTCTGAACCCAAGTATAATCGGACGTGGTTCTATATTTTTTCGGAAGGTGATCAACCAGAGTTGAACGAGGGTTCTAACATATATTTTTGGGTGACAATATGTGAATTGCGTTCACTAATGATACAGCAAAACATAAACTTCACCAAAACTCACGTTCCATGGCACTTCCAGAATAAGCCTAATGTGGATATTGTGCCCTACTCAGACCGTGACTATTAGGTCATGGGTGTGGGACGTTAGTCTCGAATGACATTGCTTTGCGCCGAGGTGCGAAGTGACCTCATTAGTGACTAACCTCATCTTAATTACTCGCCTCCACTTGATAGTTACTAACCTCAACTTACCTATGAAAGTGATGGCAATGATAAGAATAGTGAGAAAAAGAAATTTCAATAAAAGTAGCTTTTTAAGGTAAAATTTTCATGGTCTTCGGTTTTAAAAGTTTTATTACCATGCAAGATGATAGGAAATCCGAAAAAAATTTAAAAAAATCTGAAGAAGGTTGGGTAGATTGGAGCGAAGGCTGCGGCACTGGTTGGAGCGGTTGGGTAGGTGCAGAAGTAGCATAGTACAAGGGTAGGGGTGCGGGTTGGAACTGCGTTAGCGGAGGTTGTATAGGTACGGAAGTAGCATAGTATAATGGTTGTGGTGCGGTTTCGAGCTGCATTGGTGGAGGTTGCGTCGGTACAGAAGTAGCATAGTAAAAGGGTTGGGGTGCGGATTGAAGCTGCGTTGAAGCTGAAGGGTACCCCGTGAAATCACGGAAGTAGTAGAAAGTGTCGTCAGAATACATAGTAAGGTTCTAAATAAGATAGCTGTATATAAATCGCTCACCCACCAGCTTAAATAGCAGCTGATGACCTCTCTTCGATGTGCTGGATTTAGCCTGAATTATTGTAATATTCCATGAGAAGTGTGAAGTGGCCTAACTGATCAGTCGGCGGGCGTTCAATGACCTTTCAAACACGAGATGCCCCAATATCAAACAAGTATGCCGCTTCTATAAATGTTGCTTGATATCACAGATCAGTGGAAATTCGAAAAGAAAAGTTATTTTTACATCTTACACGGACTCCATTTTCATGACCCTTGAATTTTTCTATTCCATATTGTTATAGAACTTTTAAAACCAAAGGCCATGAAATTTCTCATCTTACACGAACTTCATTTCAATGAGCCTCGAATTTTCCTTTTCCATATGGTAATAGAACTTTTAAAGCCGAAGACCATGAAAATTTTACGTTAAAAAACTACTTTTCTTGGAATTTCATTTTCCCACTATTCTCATCATTGCCATCACTTTCATAGGTAAGTTGAGGTTAGTCACGATCAAGGGGAGTCGCGTAATTAAGATGAGGTTAGTCACTAATGAGGTCACTTCGCACCTCGGCGCGAAGCAATGTCATTCGAGACTAACGTCGCACACCCGTAGGTCATTAGCGAGTTCCATCTCAGTAACATGGACAATTCTCCCTTTGATTCTCTCAGAAAACTTCACTCTTCCTATGTTCACAAATGATACAGTCATATCAATTTTCCTCTTATACAATTGCTTACTCTGTGCCAAGTTTTCCAATTTCAGGTACTAGGGAAGAAAACTTGCTACCGATTTCGGGTCAAACTGGAAGATCAAATTCAGCTAAAGAGACTGCCAGATCGCAAATGAGCCGATGTCCCTCATTTGTCGACAATTTCATCAAGGGGACCAAAGAAAGAACGGGAAGTTTTCGATACCACGGAAGGATATAAGCAAAGGATTCCGGCAGAAATGTCGAGTAAGACGAAATCTTGAACGAAAATCAAGTTCTCTGTCCCGAAGATTACTGTTTTGAACGTGATAAAAAAGACAGTAGTTTATCTTCGAAGGAAAATGAGAGGAAGGCACTATTCATGACCGAAAAGCAGCGCGAGAATCGGGCAGGAATTGCATCCGAACCGACTAGAGTAAGTTACCTTTCCACGGCTCCTCTTTTACTCTTCTTTCCCCTGATGTTTCGTTCTCCAGATTGTTTTTTTTCGATGGATGCCCTAGCTGGAAAACGGTTTTACAGGCCCGATCTGAGAAAGGATAAGCTACAGTTCTCCTGGCGAAATATCGAGGGAGATGAGCCATGGTATGGGCGGCAACGACTTCCCGTTAACGTCTTTATTTGTAGTTTGTTCTAAGAAAGCTCTACTCTTTCGGTTATTGAGTCGTAATGCGCCATGCTCATCTCCTTCTTTGGCGTCAGAATCGGCAACAAAACGTATTCATGCAGTCTCGATTCACGCCAACCGGAGCACCCAGGGCCACTTTAGTCGGCACCAATTCAACCTTTTGCCCTGACCGGCTAACAGCCCTCACTTGAATTAAATAGAAAACGTATTGGAAATCATAATAAGAAAGATTCATGAAGAAAACAGGCAGTTGGAGGTATCAGCGAGCTGAAGAACACAATCGTCAACGGTTGGCTCACCGAGTAGACCAAAACCTCATTGATAGCCTTTACGTCAGCTTACAAGAGAAGGATTCTTGGTCGCAGTGGCCATTCGAGATGAGATGTATACCTCCGTAGGTGGTTTCGAACGCTGATCTCAAAACTGTGTTCCATCTGCTAAACGGTTCTGGAAGCAAAGTTACGGGACCAGTCCCTCCCTGTGTTATACCACTGCAATGAACGGATTACCGAGCCGTGCAATCCCCTTCCCTGTAAAACGGTGACCTAGCGGAGTGTGATGGACTGATAGGTATGACATCGAGGTTCGTTTCCTTGATGCATGCGCTCGTTTTGCTTTCCATAAAATGTGTCCCAAATGCTTGCAAAACGTTTTTTGTGCTTGATATCGGCCATCTAGGGAGCTATCCAACATATTAGGAACACTTGAAAGGTATTACAGGGAAAGTTTTTCTGCCCCTCACCGGCCCAATAAGGTTGGAGCTCTACTCGAAAAGAGGAATTCTTAACAAATTTGGGTTCAGAGGCTTCAGAGAGAGCGTTCCAAGTGATTCATCGGATCAAACGCTCTTCAGCATGTTACCAACGAAGTATTCTGGCCGAAGCTCGTGCCATGGCATTTGATGAAGGACTTTCGCTCTTGCAGCATAATGTGAGCGCCATCTAGGGAGACTAGGTAATAAAGAGTTTTCGAATCGTACTGCTTGATGCTATAAAAACAATCCGTTATCCAGCGCGAAGAAATCGAGTCCGTGAAAGGCGATCACAATGATCCTCCGCATTCGCCTGTTGATGACAGCGAGGCGCAAGATACCTCGTACGTTTGTGGGATAATGAGGTTCCGAGGTGAAATGTAGCCTTCAACTTTGTGATTCGGCCCATGTCTCTAGTTTTGTGGCGCTCGTAGAAGAGCACATAGCCCTCTATGGTTTGTGTGGCATGAGCAGGTCGCACTTCCTCGTACATATTGACCCGTTTTGTATCATCACGACAGAGTGTCGTCTACGGAAATTTAGGGCAAGTATGAGAGGCCATGAATTTCCAAATTGGTCTATCCTCGACAAAGTGTGATGTCCTATTTGGTCGTCACTATCAGGTGCAAACAAGCGGACTCATCTGTCTACCTATATTAGCGAATCAGTTGTGAAGATTTATCATAAAATTAATGTAGGAACCTCACTGCACGAATTGGATGACGCTTTAAACCAACAATGAACACCCATAGGGGCCAATTTCGAAGCAAGTCGTAGGCGAAACCAAGGCTTCGAATACATCACGTGGTATCACGTCCCACAGCACCACCACTTTACCTCATTAAAGAGCCTCTTGAAGAGGTGTTCACCCCAAGAACAGAATTGGCGGGTAATCATATGCGCACACAAAGCGATAAATTATTGTTTTCCAGTATTTCTTCAACAATATCAGTTGACCTGTACCACCGCTTCGAAAGCGCGAACAGTACTAGTAGAATGTATGGGCCGTACCCCCCCCCCCCAGAGCGGATGAATCATTCTACCGCCGTCTACCGTAAGTACAGGGAGCTCCCGAAGATTTTGAAACACCACCTTGACTGTTTGGGGTATAGAAGCCTGTATACTCGATGAGTTGAGGTAAAAAAATTTTGATAGTTAACTATTTCCCGGAATCCCAAAATATGAGTTTGCTCATTAGATGACCAATATCGGGCTCAAAAAATGTTTTGCAAGCGTTTTTGACACATTTTATCGAGAGAATAGCATGCACCAATGAACCGAACCTTGATGTCATACTTATCAGTCTACCACACTATCCGCTAGACCACCGATGCTCAGGTAAGAGTGTTGCTCGTTCACTGCAGTCCATGGGACCAGTTTCTCTCTGTGGTATAACACAGGGGGGACTAACTTTGCTTCCAGAACCGTTTAGCAGATGGAACACAGACTTGAGATGAGGCAAGATCTGCAGGGAACAGAATGGTCATTGAGCTTTGCCACACCTTTCCCAGTGCTCGAAGTTTGCAATCGATAGATGTGGAAGAAAGGGAATCTGTAAATGTAAACTTAGGACTTAACGTGGAAGGAGACATCGGCGAAACTAGTTCGGAAAGTAGGTTCCCATCGAATACCACGGTAAGGAGGAATATGCCGCAAACAAACTCGGAAAGGGGCTGTCGCTCATGAAGCCCCCCACGAGAGTTACTACTGTAATTTCACGGTAGCGCTGAACAGGTCCCAGAATACTCGGCCGTCTTCGAGCCACTTCTGCACCTTATGGAGAGGGTTTTTCTTTTGAAGGAGAGTCAACTAAGTAAGGCCCAGAAGTCACCAATCAAGGGATAGGGATGATCCTATAATTGGATGTTAGAAACCCCCCACGAAAAGCATTCTAACACATCTACCCTGACTGGAGCCCATATGGGCTGCCAACAGCAACTGCTTCTGGGATGATGGCCGCCTATATGGCCTGCCAAGTAATAATTGCCTACCATTTGCTTGAAACATAATCTTATTGAATATTTTCAATAACAATGAAATAGTTAGGGGTCAGTGTCCACCCGATTCTCGTCTGCGAAGAAAACGTAGGAAGAAACCGACCTTATCCAAACAACGAACAACCGCAGCCTTCCCCGAACAAACAATTTTTCGTAGATAGAAAACTTGTTATGAACCTGACTTTCCTCTTCCTGACTAAGAGCTTATGCGTGGGTAGAAATAAGTTTTTTCGCCCACTCTTTTCAACGGATTTGTCGATCAATTCAAGTGTTCTAATTTGACAGCGATTTATATCTTGTTTATTTTTTCATTAACTTCTCCACAACGTCTTTCTTGAACTGCGAAAAAGGATTCTTCGAGTCTTCATGTTGTACAATACCCATGCATTGACTATACAATGTGCGCCATAGAAATGGTAAGAAAAAAAATTGTGCTACGGGAACCGTGGTTCCCACTAATACATGGTATTCACCCACGGTGGCACGCGGAGTTTCTTGAGTAACTCCAATCCGGCTTTTCAATGATTTTTCAGGAGCAGCAACAATGGTGTATTTTTAAGCGCGGGCTTCCTTCTCCTGTATGGACTAAATCCAGCGATCCATCACACTGTGGTCCGGGAAACTCGTAGGAGGAAGCTGGGATAGAGTAGCAAACAGCATTTCTTTCTTTTTCTTTTTTTCTTTTTTTCTTTTCCAGCATCAGTCTTCATCACTTCACATCTGTGAACAAGTGCGCCGTGTTTTCATATCACATGAAAAGAATTTTTGTTCCTTAACTGCATCCTTCCAGGAAGACCCTTCTTGAAGGGTTCGGATTGAATTTTGTACTTTTCTCGACCAAAATTAGCGATATCGTGCTGATGGTAGAGATTCTACCCCAAAACATCACGGAAGAGCGAAAGTGGCTACGAGAGGCGATCTGGCCATTCTCAGCAGCTTCAGCCCTAGTAGCGTTAACTATTAGTATACCCTGGGATTCCACGCTGAACACCCTTTAGCCAGAAAAAAGTGTGTCGAGTAGCCAGTGGCATTTGTTTTTTCATCTCGTCAAGAAGCTTATAAGGCTTTCGAGTCTTATCTGGATACAATTGTATACACCCGGAACAGATTCATCTCATCGAAATAGGACATACAAACAAATCAGCAGGTAATTTTTTCTGGTGTTTCTGCAGTTTCTGCACCAGACTCCTTCTCAAGCAATTACATTCGAAAAACGGGTCGTATGTGAGACAAGACGACCGTTTTGAGCTTTGTCGTTGAACTGTTTACGCATCGAAATTCAAGAGACTGTCATGTGGAAAATGTTGAAAAACGATCCCGGAAACGAATTCACCAAATGCGCGCAAAGTCGGTCGATATCTGCGAGGCTCCACCGTTTTTTATAATTTGACCAGTTGAGAGCAACAAAGTAGATATGTGGGCTAAGGTATGTTAAGACATAAGGGGAGGAGCAGACTTTGAGAAACCCTCCAAACAAGGAAATTGCTCACGTCCGAAAAATTGTTCCCATAATTATGGCTCACCTTGTGGAAATTTGCAAAACAAGGTGGAAAAGATGTGCATGTACCACCTGCGACTCCTTCTAATGAATGGACTCTACGGATCCCTGGACCTTTATTGATTTCGGAACACTCTTTCTTCCTTTGCGTCTCCATGGCACGTTGATGTACAGAACACGCTGCGCTTGTGGTGCTACTCAATGACGATGATCCCATCTTGTGAATTTATAGCCTCGGACATGTCTTTGGACACCTTCCTTTTTGCGAGTGCAGAGAGGGCAACCTTCCCTTGGTTTGCAAAAAGGCCCACGGAGCCGTTTTTGTTCCCAACAGCTTACGAGTCAGTACAACTAAGGAGTACCAAGTTTCTCTCACAGAAAACTTTTCGACCAGAATTCAACAAACCGCGACTATGTTCTCCGCAAAACTTCTTTCACAATCATCGATTTTCCAGACTGGATCTCGATTTGGCAGGTGTATCCACATTTGATGCACAGTTTGAACAATGCGATTCCATAATTGTGTTTCTTATTGAGACTATACTACTATATACGACTAGGATTATACTACTCGAATTTTAAACGACCTCGAAAAGATACAATCTATGCATCAATAGCTACGCCCTTCCCAGGGACCGTAACGAATGTCGATACCTCTTTGAAATTATCCAGCACTGCCTCAAAGGTCGATCAGTTCCACCCTATTGTTTGTTGTTACAGAAGCGCAGATTGGACAATATAGCTTCGAATCTGCCCCCACATGGTCGACGAACAATTGTTTCTGGCTTACAATTCTTTCGTTTACCAGTGGTGACGCAATGTTGACACCTTGACTAGTGGCGTATAAAGGCACAGCTTAAAAATTGCATCAATTCTTGTTCATCGGTTTCCTGAACTTTGCCGACTCGATGAGCCCGTGCCGATCAGAGAAACGCAGAAATCGAAGGGTTCGCTGCAGGAAGTGCCACTGATTCATACGACAGCAGGTCCTGTTGAAGAAAAAGTGGAGGAGACTTCTTTACAGTCCTCATCGAAAACACGTCCCTCTGATATCTGACCATCGTACTTCACTGCATACTCTTCCAACTCCTCGTCATTATCAAGCAATGGGCGCTGAAATTCTGAATTCTCCATAGTCTGCGAGCTTTTTGGGAGGGCTTCGTCCTTTCCGCACCACAGCCGTTGCACCGGAAAAGACGCGCGTCCTGGGAGAGGCATTCGCGAAACCTGCGCTCGTCGCGAATGTTTTAATCGAATAGAGAAAGGCACCATTAGTTAGTGTAGAAAAGAGGGAGAAACATGGTTTCCTTCGTCTCTGAATCACAAGAGCCAATGTGAGTCATCACCCGTGGCTTTTCAGTGATTAGTTATGGCTATTTGAATAGCGTTGATAAAGAAGTCACATATAATAAAATGGAGATGTGAGACAGTCACCAGTGTATGAATATGAATAAATATCGAGATAGAAAGTGAAGAAGGATGAATTAGTTGGGAAAACAATAACTATAAGTAGGGCATTTTCTCGCCAAAACCACCATAAGTAGGTGTAAGTACTCATTGGAGTGTATTGCGTCAACAAATATGACCAGAGCACTAAATTAGAGAGGTATATTCAGCTGTGAATTACCACCCAAATATGATTATTTAGGTATGAGTTGACGGACTTTTCCATCTCCTTAACGATGTTAACTATTGTAAATTTATAACCGATACATTCACTTCTATATAGACATTTTACAATATGGATAGCAATGAACTCTTTGCTGTATCCATTAGAGTTGAGTATTTAAATCATATCTTTCAACTTAATTTAAATGCTTCCCTTGTGGAGCACGTGTTGGCTATTCTAAGAGTTTCGGTGTATACAACTGAGACTTTATTATTATAAGATATATTGGAGTCCTTATGAGGGAATCTCAGGGCTCTAAATGCTAGTCTCTTTTATGATCGTACGTAGATCCAAGTAATTACCACTACTTTCATCTAAGTTCGTTTTCTTTTAATTCCAACTTTCCGTCAAATACGCTTTCCGATGATTTTGTGTTTCTTCTTTTTCTGATTATGTACCACCAACTGAAGGGGGATGGATAACTTTGTACTATCAGACACACAAGCTGTTCTGCAGTTGAATCTCATGGCAGAGAGTGTATGGTTTGCCAACAATGGACTGATTTTTCTCCTTGTCTTACCCCTTTATTTTCTTTATACACTGTTCTATTAGAGAAGCAGTAATCGTTTTTCAAAAAATATTCCGTTATATATATCAAACTTGTTATATGGTCCATTCTGTGAAGCGTACCAGCCGACTGCTTTTTCGACTCATAAGAGAAGTCATGTCGTTGCGGCAGAAGGTCGTCGCAACGTGACGGTGCATCCACTTTCTGCGTCGATGTCTGCGTGCGAAGAACATCCCAAATTCCATCAAGAATAAACCACTGCACGAGAATTGTGGACTACCGAAGGACTCTCGACAAGTACGAACAATCGAGCATAACTTCTCAAGGTGATAATTCGATCGAAGCGTGATGTTAAGTATTCATGTCTTAACAAGTGCATTGTAAATGTTGTAAGCGGATCGTGTTGGAGCGCCTTCGGACGAGATTAGGGGGAGTGAGTCGAAAAACATTTGTGATTTGATCCGATATGAGGCAAAGACATGACTGAAAAACAAGTTCGATAGATTAGTAGATCAACAACGGGCTCGTGACGAATAAGCAGTGTCTACCGTCCATCATAACAACGGGGTCAACTAACTTCTAGTATAGTAGAGCACCTATCCAACCCTCAGTGCACGGTTTTGGTCAACATCACCCTTTCCAAAGAAGCGTTGTCACTGTTAAAATTAGGATCTAGCTTTGCGCCAGCTCAATTTATCACCCCAGAGGTCGTGCGCAAGGTCGTGGGTAACCTACAGATCCTTTAAGATCACCTCAGATGTAGGGCCAACAGCACACTGCGGGAAGCAGGCTCGGGAGATCAGGCAGATAGGGTGTTTCCTGTTCTGCCCAACGTACTATGTTCAGCCTAATTTCCTTACAGAGGTAGGGCTTCGCAGAATTAAGTAATCGATTAGAAGCTGGGGAAGTCCGTCTGTCTGTGAGCGATAAAAGAGGGGAATCCGTGGTTATCCCACAAGAGCATGATTGAGCTATAACGCAGTTACATCTTCAGGACAAAACACTCATTGCAGAACTACATAAAAAGAATATCCTAGACAGTATAAAAAACTGATCAAAGTCTGGTGTTGCGTAGCGAAGTCGCTGGACCACCGAATTCCACGATTAACCACCTGAAGAGTGATCTACCGCTGTGCCCTGTTTTGTACACTGTTATCGAAACACATAAGATCACCTCTACAGACCTGAGCTCGAATGACCCTTCAGTGTTCAAAATCAGAAATCATTATCAGTAATTTCGGGGGACCCACAGTTAAAGTTTCATGGTTTCTAAATGTAAGTCTGCGACAAATCTCCAGTAGGTACCCGCCCACCTTACCAACACAAGTATGCTACTCGAACAACTGCTGAATGCAGACCTTCGAGGAGAACACGAACGCATTCTCAGATTGTACGGTTCCTCAGTCTCCCAGATGATGACTGTTTGAAAGTGCTTAAACTGCTCGTATTTCAGGTGGTCGGGCGTTTACTATAGACAGATTAAGGGTTTGGCTATCGGCCAACGGATAGCAGCAGCATTGGCAATAGCCTACATGTCAAAAGTTGAGGAACCTATTCTAGACCGCAGGCCAGTTCTTTACACTCGCTATACTGACGACTAAATGTTCATATCCTACACCCAAGAAGAGACGGACATATGTTTTGACATTCTCAAGAGACAGGCAGATCATATCAAATTCACATGTGAAAGACCAACAGAGAACTGACTACCATTCCTCGACATCCAAATCCAACAATCGAGTGGGACAGTACGGACCAGTCGTTACCGCAAGACTAGCTGCAAGAATATTCTTATTCGCTGCCACTCGGCCCACCCCATAAGAACAAAACAGTCTGTCATCAAAGGTCATCAAAAATTCGTTCAGAGTTGCCAGCAAGGTTTCTTCCGATAGTGATCTTATAAGAGAATCATTGGGCATGTTTCGAAAAGTCGCGCGGTACAATGGGTGTTCTGCTTCCACCAGGAATCACGACGTGGGGGACATTCACACCTTCACACACACAAGCATCTGTCAATAGGGTAGTTCTTTGTTTGCCATTCATCCCCAAGGAGATGAGCAGAGCAGTTCGAGCCTGTGTGACCAGGTGTAATTCATTCACAAGAAGAAGTCACGGTTGTGGAAACGCTTCCAGGAAACCTTAGCCGGGAGTTGTCTTAAATTTTTCTATACGATAGTCTGTGTGACACCCCATATTGAATTGTCTCGCCTTTCAATCGAAGGGGCTACTGCATGAAAGTTGGGATCTTTCACCAAATTCAATGCCAGGCCTGCGATGCTGAGTATGTTTGCAAAACAGGGCGCCATTGATGCCATGATGGTAGCGAGTCGCAATTTCAGTAGCCAACTTGGCATCTTGGAAGCAAGCTTACGCGCAAAACACTCGAGGCGTTTTGGATTGCCGCTAGGAATCTACAAATCAATAAAAAGGAAGAGGGCGTAGCCACAATCCGTGACCTCGAGTTCTTCCGCGGCCTCTGCAAATTTTGAATTACGGTGTGGCAGGAAGGAAATTGGGTTGCTTATTTTACGCAGTAGTTTGGTTCTTGTGCGGTCGTGCTAGAGGTTGGCCTCTGAGATCAAAGTAAGCCATGTAACACCCTTGTATTAGTCGAGACCAGGGGGGTCTACTAGTTTAGAGGACTGTTTTCTAGACTTGTCTAGACTGTCTAGACTTACGTGAGAATCAACCTCAAATCGTTTTCCGACTTTCAGGCTCTGAAGAAGGGGCTGAAGGAAGCTGGGTAAAATTGTGAATCTGTCGCCCATCCACTCACTCGCCTTTGGGGTGACCTCGCTTGATTGGTTGACTGCTGACCTCTCTGGCAGTCTGAGTGAACTGCTACTGATTAATGGATTGGAAACTTCATTATTATTATCATTGTTATTATATTAGTTATTGTTACACATTTCAAAATAATAGAAATTTCAAATCTTCATATTATTAGGAAACTATAAGGCCTTATCGGTGAGGTATCTAGACATTTTCCTGCAGAATTGCTCTATTTCCTGCTCACGTGGTCCATTTCGGTGTACCTCTTCAAATCTGCAGAAGCTTTGGTTCACAGAGCTCACAGTACTTTTGGGTGGTGAGGATAAATTAAAGGAATTCGGTGCTACAGCACTCGAGGTAACGGAAAGGGAAGTTGCAAGTGGAAGGGGTGAAGGTGCATCAAATAGGGGTGGTACAGTGTATTGTGGTGGGTTACCTAAATATAGACCCTGGGAATAAGAAGGAGCAACAGGAGCAGTAATAATGAGCTGAAGCTGGAGAAGGCGGTGAAGTCGAATTCAGAGTAGTACAAGTGAGACATCAAGCTCATGCGACGACAAACACACTACAGAGGTGATTTATGACGCTTTCATCCATATGTTCAAATACCTTCAACCTGACCAACTGACGGTGTCCAAAGAAAGCGATACAGGCTGTAAAATCGTGTGAAAGGTCACTCTGCTAACTAGTTTGCCTGCAGGCGTCTTTTGAGAATGACTGCTCACACGATGCGATAAATCCTTTTCCCCATACTATGATCTTTCCATCATTACTTTAGCCTCCACAGCTTCCTGTGTTGCACATTTATTTATTTTTTGTTTGGCTTTATTTTATTTTTCATGCTTTAAAAGTTTCTCAATCATATAATCGATATTGTTACTCTTGAGTATGGTGGTCTGGAAGAGAGGTCAGCAGCAAACCAATTAAGCGGGGTCACCCCACAAGCGAGTGAGTGGATGGGCGAGGAAAGTGCGAAGTAATTGGAAGTAGAACTAAATTCACTCACCCTCCTAACGATATCCCCAGCCGTATTGAATGTCATGACCCTTCCCCCCTTCGCTAGTTCTGATCACTGTGTTGTGAAACTTACATGAAGAACGACCTTCTACCCCACTTTATTACCCTTGCCAGACTACTGTGATGTTGATTTCGGTATGCTTATTTATAGCCTCAATGGTATTGACTGGTTAAAAGCTTTTGATGGTTACGTATCAGCCTCTGATCTTTATCGTACATCTCGTTATCTCGCTTACGAAAAGCTTGCACTATATGTTCCATTCAGTGTACCACGAGGTTATCCTTTCCGTTATTCCATCCATATTCAGAACCTGTACGATCAGAAGCAGAGGATATTCCAAAACTCTCCTACACCACTGAGCTGCTCTCTGAATAAGAAGATTTGTGTTGATATTGATTGCCATCTCAAAAATTTTGTGCGAACCGTGAACGACGACTTGCTATGAAAGCCTCTATGAAAAAACTTCATGCGTTCACTAATGGTAAATTAAAGATCGAGGCTAGCTTACCCATTCGTTCTGGTATAAAGGGTGTCTGCTGCTTTCTCGATACCGACAAAACTAAGGCTCCTGGTGATCATTTGTTAACGTTTTCAATAGTGTTTGTAATTTTAACGGCTCATACTCATATGACTACGTGCTACTTTGACCTGCCTCATGTGGCTTGGACAATATCTACTTCCATCCTTCGGAAATTTTTGACATATTGAAAAACTGAAATCTTCAACTTTTGAGCCATATGATGACATACCTCCTATTGTCTTCAAGAAGTGTGTTGCCCCGGTTTGAAACCCCCTGGCACTCATTTCCAATGTATCGTTCATGCTAGGTGAAGATTCTAAAACTTAGAAAGATGCTCTTGCCACGGGAATTCCTAACAAGGATGGTGTCCGTTCTCTGTTTGGCTTTCGTCCAACCAGTATCACGTCTACGCCTGTCAAAGTCATGGAAAAAGTTATTCGAGGGAAGATTCTCTTGTTTACTCAAATCTAACCTTTTACTAAGAGAGCAGCATGGTTTCCTGCCAGGGACGTCAACGACTACAAATCTGGTAGATAGTTTATTTGATTGGGACATTGCCCTTTGCCAGGAATTTCATGCATATGGATGTTTCCAAAGCCTTTGATAAGGGTAATCATGTATCAAACTACTTTACAAACTTAGATCTGTTGGAGTTGGACCTAAAATACGCGACAGCAGAGGTCGGCGGTGTAGGTGTCCTCGTCAACACGCACTTGGCCATGAGCATCGATCCGTACGAATGCTCGACAACCCGAATCGGACGTTTCCGATTGAGAAGATGTGGCCCATTCCCCGCTCTAACAGTCTTCGTTATTTACGCGCCAACATTAAGCTACGATGAAGAAGAGCTGGCGGCGTTCTATATGGATCTGGAGAAGCTCTACAAAGAAGATCATACTTTCTTCAAGATCATCGTCGGTGAATTCAACGATATGATCGGCTCCAGAAGAACGGCTGAAGGGCTCCACATCGGGACTCACGGAATGGAATGGAATGAGCAGGGTGAAAGACTGTCCGTGTTTATCAGGTCGACCTACACTATCCATGGTAACTCGCAATTCCAGAAGCACTCTCATTTACTATGGACATGGGAGTCACCTGGTGGACAGTTCCATAATGAAACAGATCACATCATCGTCAATCGAAAGTTTTGCCTGACTGTCGTCGCTGTTGTTCCTAAGTTCTACTCGGGATCAGACTACCGTCTACTCTCGTGATTCCTCTTTTCGTGCGTGGAGAGAGAGCTGCGAACTTCAGGAAACGAAGCCCCAAGACTGTTGTCAACCGGAATCACTTCGCTTCATTGGCGAGTTCGAGTTGTGGAAAGATTCCGTCAGCGATAACATCGATGAAGGATAAGACCGGCTCGTCGAACATCTTCACGATTGCGCTAAGAAAGTAGAGAGTTTACAAGTAACCAGACGACTCTCTTCGAAGACTCTTGAGCTGATACGCCAGCGTGGAATCGCTCGAGATCAGGCAACAACAGCTAACATCCGAACTTGCGAACCTATGTAGAGAATTGATAGGAAGATCTCAAAAAGAGAAGAGCAGCAGTTCCAACTGAAGCCGCGGAGGCTTTGAGTATTTGAGAGTATTTGAAAGACATGCCGGATTTTCGTCAATTATAAGACCAAGATGACTTCCCTCCGTCGTTCTGAGGGGCTGTTACTGTATCCCGAAGGGCAATGGGGAAGGTCATCTGCGACTTCTACTCAGATCTCTTCAACAAACACGTCTGCCTCCCTACCTATCACCTTAGGCGGGATGCGTGGTCCCTTCAGTTCTCCCTTCCGAAATTCAACATGCCATCACATCGATGAGGAATGGTACGGCATCCGGTCCCAACAGGATCGAAGCAGAACATCTAAAGAACCTCCCCCCAGTCATTGCCAAAATCAGATCCATAGCCTGGCTTTTCACGCGGTACCTGTCGGAATGCAAAGTGCCCATTTCGTAAAAATTTAGCAAGACCGTGTTGCTGCATAAGAAGGGAGATCCAGACGACATTGGCGATTATCGCCCAGTTTGTCTGCTGTTGGTAATCTAGAAACTTTTCACACGAGTCATCTTCAACAAAATGGCAGAATATTTGATGAAGAACAGCCATGCGAGCAAGCAGGGTTTCGGAATTGTTCAGTACAGTCGATCACAACCACACCATTACAAGACTCATTAAAGTATAGCGGGAGTACAAGATGCCGCTATGTCTTACGTTCATCGATTTCTTTAACACCGTCGAGACAGGAGCGTTAAACGGAGCCCTGGGCAACCATGCTGTTCCTACTCGATATGTGAAGATTCTTCGTGAGCTCTACAACAACTTCATGACCACAATCTCGTCATTCTATAAAGAAGTCATCATCAACGTGAAGAGAGGTTTCAACAGGGCGATATCATTGCACCCAAACTTTTCAGTACCACTCTCGAGAACATCGTGCGTCATATGGAATGGAAAAGCATGAGAGCGACGGTCGACGGCCGCTACTCACATCATCCCCGTTTTGCAGATGACATCGTGCCTATAACACCGAACATCGAGTAGGCGGAACAAATGCTGGCCGAATTCGACAACGCTTGTGGAAAGATCTGATTACGTCTTAACCTAAGGAGTTCACGAATTTCCGTTCATGCGAAACGTAATGGTACCTGATGCTCCCTTCACGCTGAAAGGAACGAATATCTCTGAATGCTCTAGCCAGGTAGGGAAATTAATATAATGAATAATCTAACACCGGAGCTAAGCAGACGGAAAGGCGCGGTTTGGGGAGCATTTGAGAACATCGAAGGAGTAGTGGAGAAGACGAGAAAGATCCGGCTCCACGTTCACTTTTTCGTCCCTGCTGCCCTTCCTGCTTTGATATACGCCTCAGAGACGTGGAATCTACGAAAGCAGTACGAGCATGCAGAGGGACGATGCTCGAAATTTCCCTATACACGCTTGCCTATACACGCAAGTGCAGAAGGGAATCCGGAGTTCTGAGCCTAGTCGACGAACGAAGATCAGGGATAAAATGAGCATTGGACCAGTGCGGTTACGACTGGGTCCCTTGGGACGTCAAACGAACACCAGGACGAGCGCCGCCTCAAATGTCGGACCTCTTCACGAAAGCTCTGAGCGAAAGGGATGTTTCACCCCCTGCCTCTCGAGCGAGTACGATTCTCTGGACTACTCTGATTCGCGACAGGGACGAATGGAGACGTAACTGGCGCCTGTTCGAGGAAATTGACGATCAACTGGACAACAGGCAATAACACGTAACAGGTAATACGGGTAATACGGATAGTGATTGTTCACAAAGAAATCGGTACGAATACACTTGATAAAGCGCATAACTTCTTTCTGGATACCGAAAATCCCGTTCAAAAAACAAAACAAACAAGACATTGTACACTCTCTGTCAAAAAAAATTCGGCCACTTTTGTGGACGATAAAATTGCCTCATTAACACAGGCATACCAAACTATGAAGGGGTTCCTTTTTTGAATATAACCACGGTATTTTCCGCAATTTTTTGGGTAAATAAGCCGCTGCCAGTTAATTCATTGCATGAACAAATTCTTTTTTTTTAAAGAAAAATTGTGTCGAATTGACAATTCCAACCTGAAGACTGCTACGGTCTATTTTAACTTAGTTTCCATTGGGAGATGTACTCCACAATACTGAAAGATCAGCATGGGCAATGAACCAACTTTACGTTGCGAAATGCAAATCGCTAAATTATTCTAACCAAAATACCCTCTTACAGAAACATTTTGATCACCTTCAGTTGAGACCCAGTAAACGAGTAAAATCTGAAACTGAAGAAAAACCAGATGCAACTAAATATATTCTATAAGAATTACTTGCTATTTGCACACAAACACTTGCACTCTTCCACAGAGACGTCATGTTCCAGACCACCTGCGACGTTCGTCATCATGTAGCCAGAGATTTCTTCGAAGCAACCGTCATTTACTGAAAAAGTAATCATCGTTGATGACGTGACCTTACTACTACCGTTACTACCGTGATCATTAGAGAAGGGGAAATCGTCACATCGAAAACGCTCAAGTAGAAAATTCTACAACATATTGAGTTTCAATTCCTCAAGCCACGGTTTCATCACGAGGCGAGGTGGTGAGGAATGATTGTTCTCGTGCGATGAAAGATCCATTGAATTCTTGGAAGGCAAAGTTCCATCAAAAATTCCTTTTTTTCAAGAGTGCAACGCTGACCGCGAGCTTACACATTTACGATTACCTACTATAGAAAAATTTGACGGACCTTAAGAAGCTTACAATTCTCGGACAGCGCCTAATGCGGAAAGATGCGAACCTCTACTTTCACGAACACAAGTAACTAGACTTTCCGAAATTTTCCTAGAGTAATTCAGAACATACCGATTTTTAGAACAGAGCTTTCGGTAGCATTTTCATGACCTCTCGATCGCAATGAACTCCCAACTACTTCCACACCAGAAGGTTCTATCTTTTCACGTGCTTCTGCTCTGGTTGTGCTGGTTTCGGTGACTTCGGCTGGGTTTGTCGGTTTTGTTGTCTCCGCACTTCCACTCTCTGCACTTGTGGGCTCGTTTAAGATATTTTCTTTGGATGTTGTCGGATCTGTTGACGTTGTAGCAAGAGATTGCTGGCTTCTGATAGAAGATGTCCTCAGGAAGTTCCAGGATATGGTTGGTACTTCTGAATCGAGCACTGATCAATGGCTAGCATCATGCAATATGGCCCTGCCAGCCTTAGGTCCCAACACCGATTACTTTCTGCATGGGGTCTTATTAGAAACCGATCACCTGCGTTTTGACTTCGATACGTCGTGAGCGGAGGCCGGTCTGTTGTGCTCATAGTTCGGGCTGGAGCTAAAATGATTTCATGTTGAGGATGTTGACACATATACAATTTCTTAAGATTAATGTTATCGCTTATTTATTAATATAATCAAAAAACTTTCCAGTACTTAAATTTTACTTTTAACACCATACCCAGAAGGTGCTTGCCACTTCTAGAAAAATGAGCTGTTAAATTGCACCGATGATCATTCAAAAACTGCGTTATAAGTGGGAGTTATATGTTGGATTTACCTGGTGTTTCCCTTGGAAATTTGAAAGCGCCCACATTACGACACACCTTAGAAGCGATGTCGATGAGCACTGAAAACTACCAAACAAATTTGAGGAAAGTGGGTGAGCATACTAATATATAAGATATGGATAAGGATACCCTGCACATCGCAAGTTATATACTGGTAAATAGAGCTTTTATCCTCGATCAAATCATATCTTCCTAGGTGGGAGTCTTTGTTGAGAACGCACTCTCCGCTGTGGTACCATTGCAGTGATTGGCATCGATGTAGACGAAAGGCCGAGAACGTGTCCGCGCAAAGGCATCTACGAATGATAGAACAAATATTCAACTATGTAAATAAAATTTACTAAAACTCTCTAGACATATGTACATTAGATGGTTTAATGCCGTCAACAGGATTTTCGCAAAGCATGTCTATTGCCTATTGTGTATTCCGTAACGCCACAACAGCAACAAGAAAGTGCCGTGTTGCGCTCAAACACCAACGACAAAAACTAGCTCTCCTAAGTTTAGTAAAGCAGGCTTCTGCTTTAAACTTTTTCGGTGCATGAAATATTCATGAGTAGCGTGCTAGGCTGCGGTGAGAGATTGGGATCATTTTAGGTAGGTAGCCATGCTACTCTGTAATGGGCAGTGACCTCACAAAAGGTGCTCTTCATCTGCTATTCATTTGTGCGATTGACCGTATTTTGCCAAAGCAACGTGCAGCATACACAGTAGCGCTCACACGATCGGACTGAACAAGAAGACATGGAAACGCCTTCAGAGAAGGAGGCTGTGTAAGTGAACTCACAAGGGAAGGATCTCAAGTCGAAGTGGCCATTTGAAATGGGACCTATACCACTAGACGTATTTTTTGATGCTGATTTCAAATCTGCATTCAAAATCTGCCAAACGATTCTCTGAACGAAGTTATGGAGGTGGTCTCCAGGGAACGTTCTACAGGGAGAAAGCACAAAAGCCATGGTCGCCGGCAGTGCAGCAGTGGCAGCTTGGAGTGGAGGTAAGCGTGACGCTTCATAGGCACGGGACGAAGGATCGGGTTCGATGGGCGATGGCGTTTTTGCATCTTGCCAGACTTTTTTCTCCAAGTTGGAAAAATCTTCTTATGTTAGTTTTACCGCCTTCAGCAACTTACTAAATGCTGGAGGCGAGCCAGTTCCCACTTGAACCGTCCTCCACTGCTATCGATTAGTTTTCAAAAAAGGTAAGGGTTGCCATGTGGCAAACGCGACAAAGTATGGTATAATGGATGGATGTAACACTAAAGAACAAGAAGTATTTTGGATCCTGTGATTTTGAACGCGCTCATACAGGAAAAGAGCACAAGTTGATAGATAGTTTCTCCTCTACTTTGCGGAACCGTTTTACGAAGACCTCGATATTGAGACTGCGTGATTGAGGACGAGGGGGCCGATCCACTGTGGGAACCGGATGCTGAAGAGGAAACAGCAAGCACATCTAGAGGGTCGTCGATGTTTGGTCGCTGTCGGTTGACGCTCATTGTGGAAGACTTTTTTGTTTTAAACACTGCGTGCTAGACTATCGTATCCGCTTATAATAGGTAAAAGTTATCTTACAGTGAATTTGAAATGTATAATAATAAGATTAGAATTCTTGTAATGTTGGTGGTTGGAGTAGATTTCAGACGGTTTAAGTGGGAACTGGCCCGCCTCCAGCACTTAGTAAGTTGCTGAAGGCGGTAAAACTAACATAAGAAGATTTTTCCAACTTGGAAAAAAAGTCCTGCAAGATGCAAAAACGCCGTAGCCCATCAAACCCGATCCTTGGTCCCGTGCCTATGAAGCGTCACGCTTACCTCCACTACAAGCTGCCACTCCTGGACTGCCGGCGACCATGGCTTTTGTGCTCTCCCCTTGTGGAGCGTTCCCTGGAGACCACCTCCATAACTTCGTTCAGAGAATCGTTTGGCAGATTTTGAATGCAGATTTGAAATCAGCATCAAAAACTACGTCTAGTGGTATAGGTCCTATTTCAAATGGCCACTTCGACTTGGGATCCTTCCCTTGTCAGCAAAGCAGAAAAGTCCCTCGAATCAACCAAGTTTCAGCGCCAGTACATGTTTTTATGCTGACATCTTATCTGAAGAGGATAACGAATAAAGTTTCTGTCTTCAATCAATCCTACTCTTGGTGATGGAGACGCCACTTGCCACTAATTTACTCGACTCATCTCAAAATTGGTGCTTTAGCTTATAGCAAGTGCCCTTAAAAGGAAGCCCTGTGACCTTCGCATGAGTCATGATTACCCAATAGTGAGCAAGACAGGGCTTTTACTCGCTCAGACTGAGCCAGATACCAACTGATCGACTCCAAGGCATGAAAGCTTGGCTGGGCTAAGGGAGAATCGATCCGGGATTCAATCCTAAATTCAGGTTTTTTTTTGCTAGTGCGCCGTCTCTGCACCATACCCTTCAGTAACATGTTTTATCTCGTCATTGGTATGAATAGCGGTAGTGAACCAAAGTGCTTCAGAAGAAATAGCTATGAAAGAATCAGAAAGCGCGAATTGTAAGAACCTGCATTCATCGATAGACGAGGTTGTGTGGCGTTCAAAAGAACCGCCCAGTAGATACCTTCTCTCGATTGTCCGGAAGCAGACTTGAGATCGACCTGAAATTCATTAAAGTGATTAGAGGCTAAAAGTATGCCGAAAGACGAGGAGAAAGTGAGTGATATTTTATGCCCTAGCTCTTGAGTTTTTGGGCCCGACACCGTAATTTCTGCTACCCTTGAGAGCCACAGTGTAACCCTATGGGAAAATCCAAGTACAACTTTATCGTAAACTGTGCCTTTAGAGCAAACTTTCTGGGACACGAGGCTACAGCGCGGCAAGACCTTTTCGCCTAACTTCACAGCTTGCTTGGAATTTGTCTTCTATAGAGGCTTTATTGCTGATTTTCATCGTTATTAAAAGATCAGATCAGATCAGTCCACTCGCTTTGCAATAGTCATACATAAGATATCATAACTTGTCAAAAATTGGTTGATTTGGAAGCTCACGGTCTTCCTCACATTCTCTTAATTTTCGTAGTTGAAGTTTGGTCGTGATGAGAAGAAAGTTTTCATACCCGAAAGAGGACGGCGAAAAAAGAAGAGAAGGACGAAACCGGGATGATCTCCGCAACCACCGCACAATAAGTTTTTTGGGTGTGCTTAACAAGCTGTTCACGAAGATCATTCTAACCCGCATATCGCGATCGTTGGATGAAGCTCAACCTGTAGAGCAGGCCGGATTCCGGAAGAGATGCAGGTGCTTGGACCACAGCCAAGGGGTCGCCATGGTCATCGAACTGTGCCGAGGGTTTCAAATACCTCTTGCCCTTACCTATGTTGACTATGAAAAAGCTTTACATCGTCGAAAAGGACGCAGTCCTGGATGGTCAAGGGGTTGCTGCAGGGCGACTGTGAAACTGTTCTAACTACCCTTCGTCCTTCCCATAGGGAAGGGGGTGAGACAAGGCGACACCACTCCGCCGAAGCTGTTCAGAGCCCCGCTGCAGTGGACTATGAAGTTACTAGACTGGGACGGAAAGGGCATTCGTGTGGATGGACGGTTCATCTTAGATCTCTATTTTGCAAACAACATCGTTTCTTTTCAAACAGCATTGCGGAAACTTAGACTATGCTCGCTGAGCTTAATAAAGCAGGAAAGAGGTAGGGCTGCGGATCAACCAAAAAAAGACTCAGTTCATGAGGAATGCTTGGGCCGACGAAGGTCAAATCATGATCGATGATACACCAATCGAAGAGACCTTGTCCCACGTTTATCCCGGTCGTTCCATGAATATGGACAACGACATGAGGGAAAAACTAGTGAGGCGGCAGAAAGCGGGGTGGGCAGCCTTCGGACTTCTGAAAGAGGTCACCAACCATTTAGCTGACCCAGAACTTCGCGCTAAGCTTTTCGGTATCACAGCCCTTCCTGCGCTCCTTTACGGGTCGGGGATCCGGGTGACCAGTGCATCCACGTCAAGGGCACTGAGCACAAGTCACAGAGCGCCTGAGCGATACTTTTTGAGTTTCAACCAGCTCACTCAACATCGAGCCGGGCGCCGTTCCGATATGTCTCCTTTGCGGTGGAATACGTGCGAGACGCCAAACTTCGGTGGGCCGGTTACGTAATGAGAAAAGATGAAGTCAGATGGACAAGAAGAACCGTCGAGTAGGCTTTCATAGGATCTTCACATCTAATGGCAGGCGTGCTGCAAGATGAGGGAATGGCTGCTTTCATTGTCCGCCGGCCGGTCCGGGGGCGGCGCATGCTCCTTGTTAACACTTGAATCTTGGTCGATACCACCGGTAGAGTAGTCCCCCGGCCGTTGCGCTCGCTCGCAGGCCGGCCAACGGACCATGAAGCAGTCACTGGGCTCGTGAATCACGTGAAACAGCTGCGGAAGCAGCCGAACTCCTCACGTCGCCATCTTCGTCAAATTCTGAGTCTACCGATAGTGAGAGACAGAAGCTGACGGTTTGTTGCTGGTGCTTGACATTGGTGAAGATGAACCGTATAGGTGTAAGTAAAAGGGTGGATTTTCAAGCAAGGGGACAACGGAGGGCCATGGACTCCTCTACCTAATTCGTAGAACAGATGCTATGGGCGACATCACTGGAGTCTACCTCCCACTTCGAAAGTTCTACATCCCCAAAAAAGGACAACATTCCTTTTCGGGATATGATGAGTCGCTTGTCGTTATTACCATCAGATGTTCAGAGAAGTCTATTGTGATTGGCTTCCACGGGCTCGTATTTCTAGCAGTCTCAACGAGGTCGTCGTATACACCATCAAGAAATTTGAACAAATTGCCATTTCATTGCCATTTTCATTGCCTCATGTTCCTCCCTACGTACATGGTTCTCATGTTACATGCATAATCCAGAATCCTCTAACAAATATATGAATCATCTTGGACCACGAAAATTTCGCTGGTAGTATTTTTAAGTGTTTGGACTCAATGAATGTTGCGACACTTTTCTCTCCTAGGTTTTTAGGGCTCATTTTGAGCGATTCTAGACCTTTTGTTCTGTAATTAAACATCGTTTGTTACAGGGCTCAAGATAGGGCTCCCCATTGGAACTAGTGATCATGCAAGTATTGGATTCTCGATTAGGTTACAGAATTTGAAGTGGAAGAAAGTTCGGCACTATTTACCTTGGGGCATAATTTGGGCTGGATTTCTATCGAATTTTTTTCAAGAAGATGAAACCGACTAGAAACTTGCCTAGAGGGGTAATTTGACCCGTAGAACACAGACATCGCATCCTTCCCTCATAGAGATGCCTAAAAGCACTACTTAGGAGCAAGTATCCAGCAAAACTGGTGACCTAGCTCTTCGGCGCCGTCGTCTGTGGCGCGAGCGCCATGGATTTTCATGACGAATGGATGCGATATTCGTGTTCTACGGGTCAAATCACCATCCTAGGCAAGTTTCTAGTTGGTTTCATCTCCTTGAAAAAAATTCGATAAAAATCCAACCCATTCTCGACAAAGTGGGGCAGTAAAAGGTAAATAGTGCCGAAAGTTTTTAGGTGGGACTTCAGAAAAGCCAATTTTGATGTAATTTGTTCTTACTTAGATTCTATTGACAGGTACTCCTTCAATAATCTTACTGTTAACGAAATGTATGAGATGTTACTGTTTGGGCTTAATGAGTGTATCCACAGGTTCGTTCCCATACGTGAGGTCACTATCAAGGGGCTAAGCTTTCCGCCTTTCCTTCATGAACTCTCTCATAAGAAAATACTGGCATACAAGAGAGCTTTGTCATCAAATGAATCGGCAGACTGGTCCTCATATAGAGTAGAAGCTAATAGGTTTGGAAGGAAATTATATAAGTTTCATAGCTCAGTGGAAAGGAAAATCATTGAACACGGGAACAAGTTCGCCCTTTATAAGTATATTAAATCTAAAACAAAATCGAAGGGAATTGTACCAGTTGTATTAGAACCAGGTGGTGTTACCGCTGTTTCTGATCCTGACAAGGCTGAGCTTTTCGCAAAAGTGTTTGAGGAGGTTTTTGTGAAGAATGATAATAATGTAGGTATGCGCTACGAATGGCCGGATTCGTTTCCTCAAATGCAGGACTCGTTATGGTTTAATGCCAACGAAATTTCTGAGCTTTTTTCCAAGTGGAAAAATGGTTCCCTGTAACTCCAGATGGAACTCCGCTTTGCTTTATCAAGAAAGTTCTCCCATTGATAGTCGGACCATCACAATTCATCTTTAACCTGAGCTTCCCGACAGGTGGAAAAATTCCTATATAGTCCCTATTCCAAGGAAACCTCCCTTTTCTATTGCGAGGAACTATAGACCGGTTAGTATTACTTCCATCTTTTGCAGAGTTATTGAAAAAGTTGTTAAGAGGGTTATGACTGAGCATCTGGAAAGTAATAAAATCTTGCCTGAGTCTCAACATGGATTCAGAAGAGGAAGATCTACGACTACTCAAATGCTTGAAGTGTTGAATGACTGGACAAAGGCCTTGGATGATAGGAAGGATGTGGATGTTGTCTATTTCGACTTCCGTAAAGCGTTTGACAAGGTTAATCATACTAAACTCCTGATGAAACTTAAGCATGTTGGTATACATGATAGAATTGTTCAGTGGATTAGTTCTTTCCTTGATTAAAGGACGTTTCAAGTAAGGATAAATGAATCACTTTCGTCGATAAAGGCTGTGCCCAGTGGTGTTCCGCAGGGAGCCGTCCTTTCGCCTATATTGTTTTGCGTTTACTCCTATGACTTGCCTAAGGTTGTGGAGCAGGTCGGCGTCAACTGTAAAGTTTTCGCTGATGATATTAAAATTTATAAGTCGATCTCGGTTGATGAGGATGCAAGAGGAGTAAGGAGGCTATAGCTGCGGTAGTGAGCTGGTCTAAAGTATGGGATGTTTCCTTGGCTTTTGATAAGTCTTCACTTCTGCATTCAAGTAGCAATATTGCGGATCAAATTATTCCATGGATGGTGATCAGCTCATTGAGGTGAGGGAAATGAGAGACCTGGGCTTCATTACTGATCATAAACTGATGTTGGATTCTCATTGTATGACGATAGCGAGTAAAGCTGAGAAGAGGCTTTTTCAACTATTGAGAAGCCTATATACTAGGGACCCTGGTATACTTGTAAGAGCTTATAAAATATATATGCGTCCGATTCTTGAATATGGAACGGAAGTATTCTTCCCTCGAACTAAAAAAGATACTGCTAGATTGGAAGCTGTGCAGAATAGTTCTACAAGGAAAGTCTTAATTCCTGCTTTGGGTTTCTGTTATAAATCCATCCCTAGAGCAGCTACAAGAAATAGGATGCTTGGAATCGAGTCGCTTCTTAGTAGAAGGAAGAAGCAGGATGTTGTTATGCTATTTAGAATACTCACTGGGAGATCAGTTGTTGAGTTAAGGGGAGCTCTCACTCTTCAACCATCAAATACCCGTGGACATAATTTCAAACCATACCTTCCTAGGTCTAGGTCCAACGTTAGAGCAAATTTATTTGTTAATCGGGCATCTTCTGAGTTTCGTGAGTATGTTAAAAAGTACTCCCTGCCCAAAACTTGGTCGCAGTTCAAAAGAGCACTGAAAAAATACTTGGCTGAGAGCTACACTGGTTAGGCTCATTTTTTGTTTTGCCTTAGTGGAAGTTTCATAAGGTATTATTTCTCTTCCATTGACTTTTGCTTTGACCAGCTGTCTTTTATTATACTACCTGGTTCTCTTGGATCTTGATTATTTATATGATTTGTTTTTGTAGTAAGCTGTGTTCATGTACTGTCTGTGCATGTTACTAAATGAATAAATAAATAAATGAATGTTAGGAATTCATCTTCGCTTAAGCTGCACCGTTATTCGACCGGGAAGAGCAAAGAAACCTTCTTTAAACTGTACCTCCGATGCTTCCTAATTAAGGGGGACGGTCGTCATGTAGCGCAAAAATGTTTT
This sequence comes from Haemonchus contortus, assembly GCA_000469685.2. Taxonomy (NCBI): domain Eukaryota; kingdom Metazoa; phylum Nematoda; class Chromadorea; order Rhabditida; family Trichostrongylidae; genus Haemonchus; species Haemonchus contortus. Next base: position 34,773,225 of record LS997567.1, read on the forward strand.
GCAAGTGTTCAGAACACATTTAACGAAAAGTTAAAAAGAGCACATGCCTAAAGTGTCATGCCTTCGAGTCCAATTTCATGCCAACTACGCCAATTGCCTAGTCCGACCTGCTCGGTTCGCTTATATGTTCAACACAATGATATAACACAAGTGAGAAACTGTAACTTTTAACTGTAACTGTAACTTTGAGAAACTTTGCTCCCAGAATCATTTCGCATTGTTGTAATGCAGATTTGTGATCAGCGCTCGTAAGCCCCTATGGTGGTGAACACCTCATCTCGAATTGAAACTGTGACCGAATTTTCCTTCCTTATATTATATTTATAAACGCCAGCCATCCCGGCTCAACACAGCGAAAAAATAGCCCTTCACTTCATTTGCGTCTCTGGGCAAGTACCAGTAATACTGTACTGGTCCACAATTCACCTCCTCCCTCCAACTTACCATATGGGTTGCGCCACTTAGCCTCCCGACTAATCGACTAGAGGTCTTTCAAAGGGAAAGAACTCTCAGTAAAAGAGAACTATGGCAGATGAGATAAATCGGTTTTGAAGAAAACGTGAAGATCGGTGCTAAAACGAGATTAATGCTAACGATGAGAAACGTTGTTAACAGCCGGGTCAGAACTGAACAAACAACCGTGCTGGAACACGTCACAAAGACTAGGCCTATTACGGAAACCCATTTGAAATTTGTGGATACAACCACTATAAACTTTTTATAATTTTAGGAGGTCGATAATGTTCACTTATATCCGACTTTGTTGCCAGTTAGTAGATGTTCGGCACCGCTCATTATGTGATCCTGGTTGCGAGCATTTTGTCGGAGCAACTGGCAAAAATTTTGAACACTTTTATCCGTTTATATTTAACCAATTATCCAATGATTACAAGCAGCTCAAAACGCTTTCAGGTGACCATCTTGGCTTTTAAAATTTTTTCCCTTTGCTCACTGAAGCAGCTAAATGAACATCCTAATTGCTCAAATAATGAGCAGTCAACTCATTTTAAATTCGAGCTTGCTCATCTTGATTTAGGAAAACTTCAACTCTCGCAAATTCAATGGTAACAGAGACTTTACTCACAAATACTCAAACTTCCCAAACATCAAGAAAGGTACTTAAATTTTTGTCAACTAACCGCGTATGTATCCCCTGTTCAGCTCATCCGTGATAGGAAGCGCTGCGATATCGACCTTGTTGTAATCAGCTCGATAGCCACGCCACGTCGAAGCCGCGGTGACCCCCGACGATTCCTCAAACGGAACCAGTTCACGACTGCTACCATCGTGAGGTTTCCCACTAATGACATCCTTTTTTTTCAAAGAGTCAGGTAGTTGATGTGAGGTTCTCTTCGACAACGTTCCTATTACCGGCATCCGTACTGACACTGAAACGTCCAGAATTCATTTTTACTTATAGTCATATGTCATTTTGTTGACGAATTGCGGTGAGGCTTCTGACACAGTTTTTCTATCAGCAGGATTGTTGGGTAGGATTAACAAGCCTTATACGTGCTAACGCTTCAACTGAATACTTCTCAGCGGCAGAAACGCGTACTGATATTTAGACTTAACAAAAGCCTTTCTCTGGTGCATCTTTGTCTGGATTTTGATCAAATGTATATTGCCCTTATGTAACAGTTGAATGTAACACTCACGTCACACCTTCACTCCTGTAGCTTGAGAGGCGATGCGAAACCAGAAAGGTTATTTTCGTCGGAAGTCACTTATTTGTGCTACTGTTTCTAGAAGTTTTTGAAGAAATTTGTGATGCTCGTAGCGCTTTTCTGACTGGATGCTTAACCTTATATAAAAAACTTCGCACTAATTATGAGGTCAATCTCCATCTAGTATGCTTCGAAATAACCTTTCAGCAATCGAGTTTTTTTGCAAACTGGAAGCATTTCATTAGTTGTTCTTGTAATGTTTATATCCTGAGGAAAGGAATCGTTAGAAGATCATATCGAGCATTCGTCACCTTGCGAGTTAATGAATGCAAATGACGGTCCAATGGACCTGCCTATGACCGGCTTTCGCTCAATCTCGACATGGTATAAAAACCCTTGATGTAGGTTTTGAATGAGTCTTCATATCTTATGTTCCGGTCAGCCTGTCTTTTCTGAGTCTGTCATGTCGAAAGCATGTTTGTAATTCACACCCCAAAAGCGAGAAAGCTGAGCTTGAAACTGATGGAGCTCTGTGCCGAGACTGCGAGTCCTGAGTTTCTCAAGGTAATTCATATGTGTTTGGAAATACAGTGGTCGGTCATAGAGTTCGCGGAGTCCCGACTCAGTGGAAACCACTGAATAATGTCGCTCGAGGATTAGATGCTTCCTATTAGTCGCGCGTTGCCCATGGTATCTGTTTCTAGGAGGTTTATAGTAAGTGATGGTGAGACCCTCCTTCGGCGCCCCAACAAGGGGATTAGCTGTGAAAATCAGAGCCACTCAAGTCAAGAATGGCACGAGCTCCCTAACAAGCGCCAAGCATTCAAGCGAGGTGTCAGCCCTCCTCACACTATCCTGAAGATCAGCCTTTCAGGAAAAGGCGCGGATTACAGAGCTCGTGTCATCCGAAACGAAATATGCACAATATGATACATTTATTCGAATGTACTTTTGCGCACGCTCCATGCTAGCTGCTGTCTTTGGCACCATGCTGGCTATCCATCAAATCATAGCCATGAGCCAATTCTATCGACTCTGTTAGGTAAGCGCCTTCAGTCGAAACCGCAAAAGTAGTTTCAAACATGCTCTTGAAAATGGTAGATTCCGTCCCAGATAGATGTGCTGAATTGCAGTAGATCAGGATGTTTACTGCTGAATTTTATTGCTGCTTCGCACTCTCAATACCATGCCAGAAATGTATTGTATTTGTATCTTGAGAAAGAATCGGTTCTCTCTTCGTGATTGAGTATGTTTAACACGTTGACGACAGCGCGGGACATATATGTCCCGCGTTTAGCAGGCCACGTGGGACAACGCGGGACACATGTGTCCCGCGCTCATTTCGCAGCTTTTTTTTGCGCATGTGTGATTTATTCATATGTTTTTTGAGTTTATATAATAGACCGAGCAGTAACAAAGCTATAAACAGAATAGTTCATAATATGATCAGATATGCTTCATCTTCACACAGGTTTTCCAAGTCTCACAAAATTATGAGCCTACTTCAAACATCGACATTTTCGTTGAGATCAATAATCAAGTAAAAGGAAAACATTAAAAGCAAGCTATTGAATTTGAGTTTCAACAGCATTAAGGAGTTCTAGTTCTATGTCAGAAGATGGCTGAGTTGTAAAGCATCTTCCGAGTTTTCTTCTCTCTCAGCCATTTTCATGTCTGAATAAGCTTTTCATAAAGCGGAATATTTATTATATAGAACCCTTTTGTGTGTTTTTCATTTTATCAATCAAATTACTAAGTAGCGATATGTAGTTGGAGGTAGTTTCAACTCTCAAGTTTCGAAATCCCGCGGTCGACGGGGCCGCAAAGATTGCGCCGGTCCCACGCGGCCAAAAATGCCCAAACGCGCGTTGTCGCCAACGTGTTAAACTGACTATATAGTAATTCGAAATGAGTGATAATCTCAATTAGGGCAGCACACGCTACTACACCACCTCTATCAACTGTCGTCCCGTTGATCGACGAATTTCGCGATCAGGTGTCAATAACGTCCCTAACGTTCGTTCCTGCCGCGAGCCAGAGTAGCCCTGTGAATCGCTCGAGGGACACGAGGCATAGCATTCTTTTCATTCATGGACTTCGTTGAGATGTCTGATCATCGCGAGCTGGTAATCTTCCTGTTTCATTTGACGTCCCGAGGAATCCAGTCAATAACCGTCTAGCTCCAACGGTCCTCACGATATCGCATGTAATGGCCGGCCCACCTGATCTTCGATTCCTTTCCGTAAGTGTCCAGTGTCGAAAAGATGAGCGCAAAGTCGGACTTCTCTGCTCTCCCGGTATTCTCAAATGCTCAGCGGGTCGCGCATCCTGTCCAGCTACGGAGCGAGTCGACATAAAGAAGCGCACAAAAGCCTTCAGGCAAATGCTTTTTCAGTCCTACTTTTCAATCGTGACCGCTTCTACTTGAACCAGTTCATACAAAACCCTACTTATATAATCGGCCAAAGTGTGTCTGTTGGTGTGGATGTGTGTGTTGATGTGTATTGTGTGTATGTATGTATGTTGTATGTAATGTATGTATCTGTATGTATGTATGTAGTATGATGGTCTGCTATGTTCTGTTTATGGTCTGTATGTCTGTATGTCTGTATGTCTGTATGTCTGTGATGTCCATGTATGGTCTGTATGATCTTATGTCTGTATGTCTGTATGTCTGTATGGTCTTGTTAGGTGCTGTATGTCTGATTATGTACTGTATGTCTGTATTGTCTTATGTTGTATGTCTGTAGTGTCTGTAGTCTGTATGTTGTATGTCTGTATGTCGTGTAGGTCTGTAGTCTGTTATGTCTGTATGTCTGTATGTCATGTTATGTACTGTATGTCTGTATGTCTGTAGTCTGTATGTCTGTATGTCTGTATGTCTGTATGTCTTATGCTTTTGTCTGTATGTCCTGTAATGTCTGTATGTCTGTATGTACTGTATGGTCTGTATGTTGTATGTCTGTATGTTCTGTATGTCTGTTATGTCTGTATGTCTGTAGGATGTCTGTATGTCCTGTATGTCTGTATGTCTGTATGTCCTGGTATGTCCTGTATGTCTGTATGTCTGTATGTCTGTATGTCTGTATGTCTGTATGTCTGTATGTCTGTATGTCTGTATGTCTGTATGTCTGTATGTCTGTATGTCTGTATGTCTGTATGTCTGTATGTCTGTATGTCTGTATGTCTGTATGTCTGTATGTCTGTATGTCTGTATGTCTGTATGTCTGTATGTCTGTATGTCTGTATGTCTGTATGTCTGTATGTCTGTATGTCTGTATGTCTGTATGTCTGTATGTCTGTATGTCTGTATGTCTGTATGTCTGTATGTCTGTATGTCTGTATGTCTGTATGTCTGTATGTCTGTATGTCTGTATGTCTGTATGTCTGTATGTCTGTATGTCTGTATGTCTGTATGTCTGTATGTCTGTATGTCTGTATGTCTGTATGTCTGTATGTCTGTATGTCTGTATGTCTGTATGTCTGTATGTCTGTATGTCTGTATGTCTGTATGTCTGTATGTCTGTATGTATGTATGTATGTATGTATGTATGTATTGTATGTATGTATGTATGTATGTATGTATGTATGTATGTATGTATGTATGTATGTATGTTATGTATGTATGTATGTATGTATGTATGTATGTATGATGTATGTATGTATGTATGTATGTATGTATGTATGTATGTATGTATGTATGTATGTATGTATGTATGTATGTATGTAGGTATGGATGTATGTATGTAATCGTATGTATGGATGTAGTATGTATGTATGTATGTATGTATGTATCGTATGTATGTAGGTATGTATTGTATGTATGTATGTAATGTATGTATGTATCGTATGTATGTAGGTATGTATGTATGTATGTATTGTATGTGATGTATGTATGTATGTATGTATGTATTGTATGTATGTATGTGATGTAATGTATGATGTTATGTATGTTATGTATGTATGTTATGTATGTATGTATGTATGTATGGATGTATGTATGTATGGGTATGTATGTATGTATGTATGTATGTATGTATTGTATGTATGTATGTATGTATGTATGTATGTATGTATGTATGTATGTATGTATGTATGTATGTATGTATGTATGTATGTATGTATGTATGTATGTATGTATGTATGTATGTATGTATGTATGTATGTATGTATGTATGTATGTATGTATGTATGTATGTATGTATGTATGTATGTATGTATGTATGTATGTATGTATGTATGTATGTATGTATGTATGTATGTATGTATGTATGTATGTATGTATGTATGTATGTATGTATGTATGTATGTATGTATGTATGTATGTATGTATGTATGTATGTATGTATGTATGTATGTATGTATGTATGTATGTATGTATGTATGTATGTATGTATGTATGTATGTATGTATGTATGTATGTATGTATGTATGTATGTATGTATGTATGTATGTATGTGTATGTGTTTGTGTCTGACCGGAAATTCATAACTCCTGTCTCCGTGGACCGAAAGCGTTCGAATTTAGTAGGAGTACAGGCGGCAGGAAGGGAACACTTTTAGTGGGTGGCAGGACCGGACTCCGCCCAAAGAGGGTGGGGTTTGTGAGAAATAAATGTTTGAGCGAAAACTCAGAACTCATGTCCTCATGATCCTAGAGCACTTAAACTCGGAAGGAGTACGGGCGGCAGGATCAGAACAATTATGGTGGATGGCAGGGCCAGACTTCGCCCACAATGGGCGGTGTTTGAGCGAAAATTCACAACTCCTGTCCCCGTGCACCCAGAGCGTTCAAATTCAGAAGGAATTCAGGCGGCAGGATGGAAACACTTACGGTGAGCACCAGGACCAGACTCCGCCGACAATGGGCAGAGTTTGAGCCAAAATTCATAACTTCTGTCCCCGTAGACCTAGAGCATTCAAATTTGGCAGGAGTTATGGGAACAGGATGGGAACACTCACCGTAGATGGCAGGACCGGACCCCGCCCATAGGGAGCGAGGATTGCGCGAAAATTACTAATTTGGCCAAAGGGCGTTCAAAGTATTCCAATTGCACGAAAATTTCATGGAGGTATGCTTCCTTAGCCCATCTGTCTTTTTTTCTCTGAATAATCGCCTTCGTGATATTATACGATTTTCTTACCGGACCAGCGATGATATCTCACAGAAAAAATCGCTCCCAATTCGGAGTTAATACTGAGGGTGTAGAGCTTTCAAGGAAAAAGGAGAATCCGAATAGTTATTTACGCATAGCAAATTTCTTACGGTAAGGAGGACCGCCCGGCGAAGCCGGGCGACACCATAAGGAGGGAAACCCGGCGCTAGCCGGGCGGCCCGACTGGTTTCAATATATACAGCACGGGTGCATTGGGAGTATTGTCCACTACTATCCTGCAATGTGATCATGTTCGCATATCTCGAAGAGCTTGAGCTTAAAATCAAGTGGAAATAGGACATTAGTACTTCTAAGATTTCGTTCCTTCTTGCCATACTTAAAACGTCCGAGCGCTAATGCCGAATATAGTGAAGAAGAAGACGGACGTAAGGCGCGACGCCACGAACCTCGCCTTCAGCGAAGTCTACTACCACAACAAACACCTCGCTATTAACTATGTGGATATTGCTGTTTTGCAGTCAACTAACATTGAGTTGTGTGAAATATGCTTCAATTATACATATCAAAATTTTGCGCAATTTGCTCGACTGCTCACGTAAGCGTGGAGGGAGCATCAGTAGCCAATCGTGCCTCATGAACATCGTCTTCTTTTAGTTCAGACTTGAGCTGACATTTCCAGAAGTGCTGCTAAATTCAGCCAGCAATCGTTCAGCCTGCTCGATGTTCGGTGCTATAAGGGCGGTGTCGTCTGAAAATGATGGAAGTAGCGGCCGTCAACTTCCACTCAAATGCCTTCACTTCTGAGATAAATGAAAGGCTCTGTGCGTCTAAGCTTGCCCCTTTGTCGAACCCTCTCTTTACCTTGACAATGACTTCCTTGTAGAATGCGAAATTCTGGTCTCGAAATTGTTGTGAAGCTCACGAGGCATCCCTCTACATTTAGTTTTAACACCCTGTCTGCTCAGAACTCTAGTTACCGCTTCTGTAGAGTATCGAAGGCTTTTTCAGTTAGATGAACGTCAGAGATAACGGCGTTCTGAACTATCGCATTTGTTTAGTGAGTCTTGTGACAGTGTGGAGCTATCTGACAGATGACCACCAATTCCATCGCGATTGAAAAGTCTTCTGGAACTGCGAATCATCATGTAGAGTGTGGTCTAGATGATATACTCGGATAGGATTTTACCATACTCCATTCCGCTCCATGAGTTCCGATGTGTATCTCTTCAGCTGTTCGTCTAGAGTCACTCTCGAATCACCAGCAATGAAAACGATGGCGCAGACACGACAGTTTTAGGTTATCCAGATTATGACGAAAAATGAACGAGAAAGTGGATAATAGAGCGATGAAGGCGAAGAAATTGCTCGAATCGGTGCTTCCAAGTGATAAAAGGCTTCGAAAAATCGTTAAAAAGGTACTGGACGAGAACGAGAGCAGAAAATGAAAAAGAAGGGATGTTTGGACAAGCTATACAACATGTGTTTGTCCTGGTGCGAATAGCTAGCCACTGTAAGCAAAAATGTTCTTCAAAATTCATTCACTCATAAGCAAAAGTTAACAAAAACATTATTACCACCAAGAATTGCCCCCCTTTTTCATCCGCTTGAGGTAGAGGACTAAGTAAGAATCGCAGCAGCAGATAGAATAACAGAGAATTGAAGAACAGGAGAAAACATCGTCTCATTACTCAGCGATCAGCTGATTGTGTGCGAACGAATACTGCAATCTGTATCGTCTCGACCCTCGTCTGACACATCATCGACCGATGAGCGCGGCATTCGGCCGGTCAGACATTGAGGCTCCCTTTATGCCCTAGCTCTTCAGTTTCGGACACCGTCCTTTCCGCTACCCTTGGAGGCCACTAAGTAGTCCTGAAGAGAAGTCTAGAAAACCATTTTCATCGTGAACTATGCCTTTAGAGTGAGTATCGTCCTCTCTGTAGGTCTCTTCCAGATCCATTCAAAACGTTCAGCCCTTCTTCTTCCTTGCTCGATGTTGCTGCGTAGGCGAAGAAGATTGTTAGAGCTGAGGTCGAGTTACATCTTTTCAAACGCAAATGCCCGATTCCGGTTGTTGAGCTTTCGTACGAGTCGATATTTGTGCCTAAGCAAGTACTGACTGGGACAAATAGAACGCCAATGCGTCTGCTGTTGCATGCTCTGAAAAATGATTCCTGTGCAGTCTCGTATGCAGAAGGCTGCCGGTCCTACACTTCCTAACTTGGGACATCAGGTTTTCGATACACGCTTCCGATGTAAGCGTTCGTAATCGAAAGTACAGGTCGCCATATTAGGACTCTACTTTTTGGGTAGCCTGTTACTTCCTCGATATTTGAGAAGCCTATCCAGAGTGGTCCACCGAACGCTACTGTATTGGGGGCTAGCTAAGGTTCTGAGAATCGGGGTCCATTCATATTAATGTTTTCGGTGTATGAGAACTAGCGAGTGAGTACCTTACCAGGCTTTGACGTAGGGACTAGGTAGACACCGTGTGACTAGCCAGGCTATACCATAATGAACGAAAAGCTTCCTCATCCCCCAATTAGACTTGCATCTTTAGGCGAGCATTGGTGACTCTGAGTCCGCGATTTGATCCCTGAGGTCACGCCACCAACTAGCTAGAGACCCTCAGTAAAAAGGGTTCGTGGAGTTGCCACTATACCGACAAGGAATCGTAGGTTTTCATCCCAAGATGAGTGGCTCGACTCTGGTCATCAGCGCTATAGCCAGCGCCGTTGCTACCCGCTGTCCCGTAGGTTTGTCCTTTTGAAGGACCCCGAGTTTTCCATTGATCCTCCTAAATCGGTTGCATTACGGTCAAGCAGCAACATTATCTGCTCGATGGTGATGCAGTACAAATCTAGACTAGCAATGTTCTGATTGATATTTCCAGGACTGCTCACATTGTACTATCCCTTGGCACGTTTGTGCATGATAAAGTCACGTCAAATGACTTGATAACATTTCTCACTTCTGGTCTGGCTTCATGCAGTATCTTAAGGATCTCATTGGTATCGGAAACCTAGCAGAAGTAACGTGCTCGCAGACTGCAATTCAAGGCAACCATCTGACAAAAAGACCAGAATTGATATTATCAAGAACATGTTTAAAACTGCGTGTGCAATTCCGACTGAAGGCGCTTATGAAAAGGAGCCGAGGGAGTTAGCTCGTTGGATCGGGCAGAAAAATGGCTATGGTGTAATAGACAGCCAGCGTGGTGCCGAAGACCTGCTTGTATGGAACATGCGCAAAAGTAAAACCGAATAAATGTATCATATTGTGCAGCCTTCGTTTCAGGTGACTGAACTCTGTAATCGCGCTTGCCCATGAAAAGCTGATCTTCAGGGAAGTGTGAGAACGGTTGAAACCTCACTTAAATGCGTGCGTGCCATGAAAATAAAAGTATGACGGTCTCTGTTACAATACTGTTTTGTTAAGACGATATCTTGAAACGTTGGAGGCACTGAGGATTGCGGCAGAGCCTTGAAATAAACAAAACTGCGATTGCGCGGCGCTTACTGGGGGATTCGCATCATTCGGGACCTGTGTGGCTCTGATCTACACAGTTGATCCCCTCGTTGGGTCGTTGAGGGGGGCTAATCTTCACTTACTATGAACCCTCCGGAAATAAATATCAAGCTCAATGCGCAGCCATCGGGAAGCATCCGATCCTCGCGCGACCTTATTCAGTAATTACGACCTGGTTAGGGGGGGGGGGGGCTCCACGAGCTCTTTGACCGACCTCTGGGTTTTCAAACACACAAAATACTCTGAAAAACCCAGAGCTGAGGATGTCGACAAATAGCACCACCCTTTCTAAGGCCAGCATTCTCGCTTTTGGTGTGTGAATTACACACATGCTTTCGATACACAGACTCAGAAAAAGACAGGCTGACTGGAACGTAAGTTATCAATAGAATCAAAACCTACATCAGGGGTTTTAGACCGTGTCGAGATTGAGCAAATGTTGGTCATGCCCATTGAACCGTCATTTGCATTCATTCGCACTTATCGCGCCTCCATTTTTTCGTCATTGTTCCTGACTTCATAAGACGCCGCTTTTTCAACTCGTAAGGTGACAAGTGCTCAATATGATCTTTTAACGTTTCCCTTTCTAAGGATATGAATTTCACGAAGGCGGAAAGTCACTGTTCAATAAAGATGTTAAATTCGGTCTCGTATGCTTGGTCAACTGACAACTGTTGTATAATTTTATTATGCCGCACGTAACGGTCGAGGAACGGACCAAGACAAGTACCTAATATAGCGTTCAAAAGTCTTCGACCAAACGCTCGTATGCTTTTTCGTTCATAACTTTCGTTCACAACCTTTTCCTAAGTAAAGGAAACCACGCCAAATTTCGATATTTTTAACTAAAGTATATTTCACACCATCCCACACTACATGACTGCGGAACAGCAATATACACATAACTAGAGCAACGTGTTTGTTGCGGTAGCAGATTTCGCTAAAAGCAAAGTTATTGACGTCTGCAGTTATTCGTACCTTATGTACGTTTTTCTTCTCTGCTGTGCTCGGCGTTAGCGCTCGTACACTTTAGACATGGCAAAATGGAAAGAAATTTCAGAAGGGCCGTCACTCGTATCTCCAGTTGATTTTGAGCTCAAGCCCCTCGGGATATCTGGAACATGATCAGATTACAGGTTGATAATGGTAAATATTCACAGTACGCCCATGCTACACATAATGAAATTTCGCATGATTACATCAAGTAGGAAAGGAGTTACGACCGAAAGGTACAACTGAACAAGCATTTAGTCGAAGTCTTTTGAACGCTGCTGTAGGTCTACGAGTATTCCTTGCGTTATTCATCATCACCTAATCGCTACACCTCTTCTCAATATATCATTACACTGTTAAGAGTTGCTTGATTTGAATTTGAAATGATTTTGAAGCAAAACCTCTACAGTATTCGTACGACAATTGATTGCGCCATCTATTTGCTCGTTGAATGTGAGCCTACCAGATTACAATTTCAAGGAACTCTGTCCTTTTGAAAAGTAGCACCGAGACAAAAACTTGTGGCTAATACCTTAGCACATGATAAAATATCTATGATTAGGTTATAACGAAGTTGTATAGGCAATTTGGTGTAAAAATGAAAAAAACATGGTGAATGTACTTTTCGATTTGATTGGAGCAAGGCCACTTTGTTGAAAGAACTTGCAACAGCTTTATGCATGGCACTATTCTATGTTACTTTTGAGGCTTTTCAGGTATCCCGGTGTTTTTCAATTCTATGTTATGCATGTGAATGTATTTCAGTAATCTCTAAGAAATACGCTGGAAGCCTTGATATGAAAATTTCTCGAGTTGAATTTGCACTGTGAGAAAAAAGTTCATTTTTGATTCCATCCGTGAAATAGCAGGGGTACTAAATCCTTGATCCTCGTTGGAGACCCGCCAATGGATTTTACCGTAACGCATAGATTCCGGAAACACTGACTATCCCCAAGAAAATGGTACCAATCATGATTTCTTACTCATAACGCTGTGCAATGTATGGAACACTAGAAACAGAAAGCAGTTTTTTGTGATTGTTACCATCGACACGCTCGAACGACCTACTCAAGGTTGACTCGGTGAGTGAAACAGTAGTGAATCGATATTATTGATCGAGGTTGTATGAGAATGAAATGGACCGCATGCCGAGAGCGGACCCCAGATCGAGTTAATGGACCCCGAAACCGTTTAGGGAACTTCGTATAAACTTACTAGAAGGGGCATGATCTCCACCACATTTTGTCACACATGCAATTTGAATCAAATGGCTGGAGCTATGACGTAGATCGAAGTCTGTGTATCGATTCTTGTTATACCTGTGAAATGATCACTATTAATGTTTGCGGGGTTGTTAATTCTCTTTTAAGGGAAAGGTGAAAATGTAGGAGAGGAAGGAGGGAGGAGCAATAGGCACGCGTAACAGTGTTGGTATAACAAGAAATTGACACGTGTTACGTGTTATTCCTTTTAATGATAGCACTATATTGGAAACAAAGAGGAAGGATCGGCACCGGCCATCTGTGCGCTATTCTGCACTTTTAGCCGAGATGATGTGGTTTTTAAATAACCCGTAGGAGGGTAGGAGCATTGGGTTAAATGAGATGATAACCTCGTGCTAGGAATTTGAAAAGTCGCCCACTCGGGAGCTCTCCCCTCCTAAGGGTTGCAAGGGAAGGATACTAGGTCGTAAAAGCTATTCAAAATGAGATGTATACTCATGTAAGTGCTTTCAAACGCTGATCTCAAATCCGGGCTCCAAATCTGCGAAACTATTCTGAGAACAAAGTTACTGGCCCAGTTTCCCCAGTCATGTCACTTTGTTGTTTTCACACGAGAAGCAAGCGGTGCTTGCGTGTAGCGATGGCGCAGTTGGGAGGACGACGGACCGGTAGGCGTGACGCGGGGATTCATTGATGCATGTGCTTGTTTTGCTTTTTTTTATAGAAAAAAAGCTTCTTGAATGCTTGCAAAACCCTTCTGAGCATCCCATAGACTACCTACAACTCTCCATATTTGAAGAGCATCAAAAATGCGTGTACGCTGACCATATACGGGTGCAGCTCGAGTACGGCAGGGAAGAGTACAAAAGCTTCACTGTTTCTGCGTCTCAAAACCGCAGATAAGGATCAGTTAATCCACATGATGAGGTTGCGTTGGATCAACGTATTTGCCGTCAACCCTACTGATTGTCGACACATGGGGCTCATTCAAAGGCCATTAAGCAATTCAGGGCGCTTTACTATTATTACTGGCAAGCGGTTAAAGTGCTCAATATTCCACCTGGCGCAGCTTCCCAAATTCGGCCCCTCGATGTATATTTTTCTTGCCATTTAAAGCTATGTCTAAGGTTATCGTCTCTTTCGTAATTGCTCATGATCTAGACTTCCACGTAAGCAACCGCAACTGAATAAATCGCCTCATCCCACTAGTGTACTTCTTGTTGAGCGCATCTAGATTTGATTTAAGAAATGAAAAGGATTTGGAAAACTCCTTCCTCATTCATGGTTTGCAGCAGGGCACCTGGATAGGGACTGGGAGACTTTGGAGCTCTTGTACAATACTGTTTCCATCTGAACTAGACGGAAACCGTGAAGGTTGCGAGTGTGATGAACCTTTTTCATACATTGTTCCCATTGTGAGAAGCTTTTCTGTTTCAAGCACTTCGTGTTCGAGACAGGAAAAAGAAGACTTCATATCTGTACATGAAACGTTCCCTATTGTTCTGACAGAGCTTCCTCATAAAACTTCATTTGAAGTGCACCACTCCTACCTGTAAAAAGAGCAATGCTTCATCCAAAAAGCGCTATTGTCGTATGAGACATTCGACCGCCTCCTCATGAAAGTGCATGGAGCTGACGAATTTCGTAACAACATCTTGAGTGCATGGAGTAGAAGGTTGTATATGCACATAAGTCTATATGATGCGTAGAAGGGGTTTGCAAGCGTTTTGGTCACTTTAAAAAAAGCAACGGATACATCAAGGACTCGAATCTAACCTCCGTGTCACGCCTACCAACCCGTTGCCCTTCCAACTTCGCAATCGTCGCACGTTTGACTATTGCTCGGGTCGCCTATAAAAGCAAAACGTGGAACGTGGACCCGTACATGGCATTGTTCCCAAACGTTTCGTTGATTTGGAATTCAAAATTGAGATCAGCGTATGGAGGCAGTGACGTCGGTACACACCTCATCTTGAAGGGCCACCGCGACCTGAAATCCTTCCCACGTTAGTTGGAAAATTCATGCCACTGGTATTCACACGGAACAAAGTGTTGATTCTTCGATATACTAAGTTTTCTATGTGTCCCCCCCCCCCTCCAACTGCATTTTCACCCGCTTATATACTTCTGAAATTCACCTGCAGTTGAGAGTGTACTCGTAGGAAATTGCACACGTTTTCCTGTATGAATTGAAGATAGCCGTCCGACAGAAACTTTTTTTTCCGCAGTATTCGGCGCATGCACTCACCGATGGCACGTTGATTCTACAGGGAAAGATTTGTGAATTGGAAGTTGTGAAGAGAACAATAGAAAAGAAATCGGCAAAAACTCTGTTCGTCACTCGAGTTATATTAGCATTTTTGTAAAAAATAAAATCAGAAAAGAGTAATCATGAAATGACTCAAGATATTGTTTAGAAGGAGATTGGCGAACACAACACACCTGACTGTTTCCTTTGCTGCAATCATGCCCGTGATTCAAAGCCGTCGCAACCCAACCTCCGCGATACCATCCTACTTCCTTTTTATCTGGCCAAGAACCCGCGGAGATCCATAGACATATGAAGGGTGATTTACGAGAAGGTTGCTCCTGCTAGATGCATAATTTACAACTGGCACGCGAAGTTCACGTCGAACGAATATTCCATCGAAGATGAGGACCGTCCGGGACACTCAACGGAGTTGGATTTGGACGTGCTGCGGAGCCAAGTTGGAGCCGATCCGTATCAAACTACTCGTGAACTGGCAGTCACCCTTGGGGAGCCAGTCCATATTTATTCGTGGATTGAAGTCAATCGGCAAGGTTTGAAAGCTCGGTCGATGGGTGTCTCATGCTTTGAAGCTGTATGACATGCACTGCCGCGCCGACATGGCAATTTCTCTTCTTACGCTCAAGCGCAGGGAATGGTCAGGCGTTATCGTCAGAACGTATTTATAAGAGTTCTTATCCTCTATCTAACGATGCCTCGCGCGTCCATTTTCGCCACCTCTTTCCCGAGCTATGATCTCTCACAGGTCATCATCAAGACATCACTATCACATTGTCCGAGGACTTATGACTCAACCTAATATATTCGAGGCTCACCGGAAGGTGTTGCCTTTTTGTCTGTAGTTATTAATAAGATTCAAGTGAAAGAATGACTGTATGGTCTGATTCTCGCGTACATCGACAAAGAAAGTATAAGAGGTTACATCAGGTTAGGCACTCTCTTCACTGAGAACTACATATCATTACACTATCAATAGATGTTCTTTTCGAGCATTCATGAGGATCAGCACCACTTATTCCAGGCTGAAGTTCCATAGAGAACTCAGTTTCGGGTATGTGTACGAACGTGCGTCCGAGGATGCGCGCGGCAAATCGCGCGACGAAGTTTGTATTGATTTGGACGACTTTGGCGCGCGCCTATCATTGGGGCCCAAGTCTGAAATAGAGTGGAATAGGAGCACCATCTGACCCTTCTAAACTACACTACTTCGAATTTGTGCCCCGAAAACTGGCGCCGCAGTCGTACAAATCGTTACAAACTTCGCCGCGCAGTTTGCCGCGCGCACCCTCGGACGCACGTTCGTACCGTCCCCCCTCAGTTTTAAATTAGGTCACGTTGCACCTACACTTGCTCACCTTTGAGGTGACTCCGAATAATTAGTTGACTGATGAGCTCTCGATCAGGCTCAGTTGAATCAATACCGGTACTGCTAACTAAAAATTTCATCAATATCACTACATTTTGAAATCTCACGACGGATGTAAAAAATCAATTCATGACATATGCTACAGAAGCTACAGTACTGCTGCCGAGTCGTGATCAACCGAAGGTTTGCGACAGGCTGATCTATTTGCGACGGAGCAATCCGTCGCAAACCGCCACTTCGCCTTAACATTTCTTAATGTGCTACAATTAAGTTGAAGCTGAGATCAGTGGAAAGTTGTACACGTGAAGAATTCTGTCATGTAACAAGTTTACGATTTTCTTGAATTTTTTTGGCCTTCATTTATAGTGAAAATGAGGATTGAGTCTCTTAGCACCTAGAGTGTTACTTGCGGACATGACAGCATCGTAAGCCCTCCACTTTGTTGGTAAATTTCGCTATAAGTTTTTAAAAGGGATAAACGTTGATAGCCTTCACGGCAAAATTTCAACAATTTCAGCTGGAAGCAGTTCGAGCTTTCAGTTTTTCAAGTGCATGCTACTTCTTTCCAGCTCTCTATCTTGAATGGAGGACCACTGGGTAGTCCCGCTCACGGGAAATTATGAGCTTTTGATTTTCCTCAATTTTGCAGCTCCATGTTTACGAACATCGAGAATGAGTCCCCAAGTACCTGAGGTGTTATCTGTGGAGATATCATCACAGGAAATCTTCCGTTCCAACTGAAACCTTCGTTCTCAACCTTCTGAAAGACGCATACATCCTACTTAATAGCCATGTCCCGAGAAGCATAAAACAAACAGCTTGCGGAGCCCCGTCCACAGTGGGCGTGGCGTGCATTGAAATGAGCTGTACCGAGGACCATGATTTCAAATTTAGTCACAAGGCGGCTTCAAAAGTGGGGTTTAAAGGTGGCTAGGGGTGTGCGTTGGTAAGCTAGATCGAACTGAGAGACCCACCCCCGATGGGCGGGGCGTTCTCCAAAAATGTAATGCTTCATGAAAACATTTATAGCTCAGTTTGGAGAAAGCCAGGGGACGGAGCGTGCCTCGAAGCTAACATCCCTTCTTACATTTTTTTACGAAAATTCATAACTCTTGACCCGTGAAACTAGAAAGTTCAAACTTGGTAGGAGTACAGGCGACAGGATGGGAACACGTATGGTGGGTGGCAGGACTAGACTCCGCCCACAGGGGGCGGGGTTTGAGCGGAAACTCGGAAATCCGATGAAGGTCTATAATGAAAATCAGCTCATGTGGCTTCGTCTCTCATGACTATAACCCTAGTGCACGCGATAGCGTGCGCTAGGGGCTATTGCCATGAGAGCCGCCTGGTAACACTATATTCGAGGAAAGCCTGGAATCATTTGTTATTTTCCATGACGTAATTTCTTTTCGTCTGTAAAACACAATATGTGCATTCACAGTTTTTCAAGAATTAGCTATTTCTTCTCGGAGGTGCAATTCATTTTGCTAACTTCTTTCGAAAGGGCATTTTGTAGGAAGCAAAGCGCTTTTGTACTCTTTTATTCCAGGCTTTGATTATGTAGTGACAGTCAGATCGCCCGGCTGACATCGGGCTTTCCTCCTACTTGTGTTAAAGTTGACCCGTTGTCTGCACTCTTCCAGATTTGAAAGCCCTCGTCCAAGAAAACAGGAGCTGTTGATTCCAGCGAAACACAAGCACAGACACACTTCGTGCGCGCCTTGCCCGCCATGAGCGAAGTCTTGCTCAAGTTCAGTGGGTTCCATTATCATAGTTCATTCCCTCTTACTCCAGGTTAACTGCGTAATTGCACTCAAACTAAGCTCATTTCACGCACCGTCCGCCCATACATCGTCACTTCGCCTCCGAAGACTGAATCCAAATCAGTCACTTTCTGCCACTCACCGTCGCTGTCTTGAATCTGCTGCCTGCATTCGTTACAAATTTCAACGCACCAGATCCAAATCGGCAGTCTTCGCGTACGTTACGCCTCCTGCGAGCGGAGTCAAGTCATGCCACATGCTGTTAGTGTTCCCATCCTGTTCACCTATACTCCTACCTAAACTTAAAAGCTCTAGGTCCTAAAAGCAGGATGTAGGATTTCCACTAAAACACGATTTCGGCGCGAAATCGAATTCTGCCACCACTCGCCAGCATTCACATACTGCTGCCTCGACCCCTACCAAATTTGAAGGCCGCCGGACTAGGTTAACATTTTTCACGCGAACCCCGCCCCCCCTCCTCTCGCCGTAAGCAGGGTCAAACCTTACAACATGCCATTGGCGTTCTCATGCTGCCATCTGTACTCCTACAAATTTGAACTGTCCAGGTCTCAGAAAACAGGAATGTGAATTTTCGGTCGGACACATACACTTACGCACACAAACACACACATACAAACACAGAGACATTGGGGCGTCATTCATAGGACGAGGTATTCATGTCAAGATAGTTGCAGACAAATGGTCAATGTAAATGTTCATTTCGATGTTTATAACGATTTGCAACTGAATGACATTCTACGATTACTTTCAGTGTCGATGTTTGTTTCTCTGCCATTAAACAAAATCAGGTTGGCTGATTCGCTTTCTAATCAAAGGTGGAATAGATTGACCCCTCACTTTCTTTCTAGAAGCCCATCACCTTCACTTGCTGAGTGCATTCAAGGCACGCCTGGAGAAACATATTGATACGCAACTAGCAGAAAAAGACAAACTATGAGGAGTATTACTTTGTGTATCAAATCGACTTCTGTAGTGAGTATTGAGGTGGGGAGGGGGGGGGGGGGTGGTTACCGAATTCCATGTGGTATTATTCCGTTAGTGACGAGGCTACCGCCACCTAGGGCGTCCCCAGGTGGCGGATAGGAGAATTAATCGTCGACCAAAAGTCACCGGTACTTGCCCAGAGACACAGGTGGATTCAGGGGATGGACTCCTTGATTCCGCTGTGCTGGGTCGATATACCCTCTGTTTCTCGCAGGCGTATCCACGCATACCTGTGTGGAGAGTCTGTGGGTGCAGTTGGTATCCAGCCCATCGACTCGGTCAAAAACTTGCATTCGAGTGACTGGGAAGTACATGGGAGGCGATTCGGGGCTGCCTCCAAAAACAAAGCCCCTCGTCGTCAGACGTCAGAGCCTGGCAAGCTACACGATGGGTTTTTTTTACACGCCAAAAACAGTAATAAAAATGGGCCTCATTCCCCTGAACCTGAGGGAGCTCCCAATACGGCAGCGTTGGGTAGGACCGCTTGGGAGAGGGTGCTAAAATCTCAGTGCCAAAACAGGCTGCCCAAAAGGAGAAGGACTAAGATGGCGATCTGTACTTTCAACGCACGGACGCTTGCATCGGAAGCGTGTATAGAAGCCCTGATGATGCAAACTAGTTAGATCAAGTACGACGTCATCGGACTGACCGAGACGAGAAGGCATAGCCCGCTGCACGCTGTATTTGAGACTGGAGAAGAACTGTTCCTCTGAATATGCGACAGCAGAGGCATTGCTGCGTAGGTGCCCTCGACAATAGGCCCTTGGCCGTAAACATCGATTGGTACGAAAGCTTAACAACCCGAATCGGACATTTGCGATCAAGATGTGGCTCAACCCCAGCTCTAACTATCTTCGTTGCTTATGCACCAACATCGAGCAGCGGAGAAGAGGAGTTGGAGGCGTTTTATATGGATCTGGAGAGGCTCTACAGAGAAGACCACACTTTCTTCATGGTCATCGTCGGTGTTTTTACGGCCAAGATTGGCCCCAGAAGAACGGCTAAAGAGCTTCACATCGAGACTCACGGAATGGAATGGAATGAGCAGGATGAAAAGCTGCCCAAGTATATCATGTCAACCCACACCATCCATGGTATCCGCGGTTCAGGAACCCTTTCATTGCCGATGGACATGGGAGTCACCTGGTGGACAGTTCCATAATGAAATAGACCACATCATCTTCAATCGGAGGTGTTGCCTGACTGATGCTGTTGTTCCGAAGTTCTATACGGGATCGGACCATCGTCTCCTTCGCGCTAGATTCTGCTTCTCAATGCGTGGAGAGAGAGCTATGAAGTTTGGGAAAAGAAGCCCCAAGACTTCTATTGACTGGGACAACTTTGCTTCCATTACGAGCGAGTGTGAAGATTCCGTTTTTGACAACATCGACGAAGAATACAACCGGCTCGTCGTACATCTTCGCGATAGCGCTAGAACAGCTGAAAGTCCACAAGTAGCCAAGAAACGACTCTCTTCGAAGACTCTCGAGCTGATACGCCAGCGTGGAATCGCGCGAGCTACAGGCGATCACCAAAAAACGTCCGAACTTGCGGAGCTATGCAGAGAAGCGATAAAGGAAGATCTGAAAGAGAGAAGAGCAGCAGTTATAGACGAAGCCGCCGAGGCCGGAAAGAGCAATCGCAAAGCCCGACGGAGCTTCGCCAAATACAAGACTAAGATGACTTCCCTTCGTCGTTCTGACGGAACAGTTAGTGCATCTCGAAGAGCAATGAGGAGGGTCATCTACGACTTCTACTTGGATCTCTTCGACAGCCACGTCTACCTGCCTACTCACTATCTTATGCAAGACGAATATATCGCTACTTCGGTTCTTCCTTCCGAAATCCGACATGCCATCACGTCGATGAACGGCGCCCGGTCCCGATAGGATCAAACCAGAACATCTGAAGAGTCTTCCACCAGTTATCGTCAGAACTCTGGCTAGGCTCTTCACGCGATACCTGTCGGAATGCAAAGTGGCCACGTCGTGGAAAACTAGCAAGACTGTGTTGCTGTACAAAAAGGGAGACCCAGATGACATTGGCAGATATCGCCCAATCTGCCCGCTGTCTGTAATCTACAAGCTTTTAACTTGCGTCATCCCAAACGGGATTGGCAGAATATTAGATGAGGGACAGCCATGTGAGCAAGCAGGGTTTCGGAGAGGGTTCAGCACAATCGATCATATCACACTCTTACAAGACTCATTGAAGTATCGCGAGAGTACAAAATGCCGCTATGTCTCACGTTTATCGACTTGAAGAAAGCCTTTGACACCGTTGAGACAGAAGCGGTAATCGAAGCCCTGGGCAACCAGGGTGTTCCTACTCAATATATAAGGATGCTTCGTGAGCTCTACGACAACTTTACGACCAGGATTTCACCATTCTACAACGAAGCCATTATCAACGTGAAGAGAGGTGTCCGGCAGGGCGATACCATATCGCCCAAACTTTTCGGTGCCGCTCTCGAGAATATCATGCGTCATTTGGAATGGGGAGACTGGGAGTGAAGGTCGACGGCCGCCATCTACATCACCTCCGCTTTGCAGACGACATCGTGCTCATAACACCGAACATCGAGCAGGCGGAACGAATGCTGGCCGAGTTTGACAATGCTTGTGGAAAGATCGGATTGAGACTGAACTTAACGAAGACGTTGTTCATGAAAAACGAATTTTACCTAGTGGACCCTTCACGCTAAACCGAAAGAATATCTCCGAATGCTCTACTATGTGTATCTAGGTTGGGAAGTCAACACGATGAGCTACCTAGCTCCAGAGCTGTGTAGAAGGAAACGCGCCGCGTGGGGAGCCTATAAGAATATCGAGGGAGTAGCGAAGAAGACAAAGAACGTCCGGCTTCGCGTTCACCTTTTCGACACTGCTGTTCTTCCTGCTGTGACGTACGCCACAGAGACTTGGTCTCTACGAAAGCAGAATGAGCATGCTGTCAGCGTTGCTCAACGCGCTTTGGAAAGGAAGATGCTCGGAATTACCCTGTACACGCAAGTGCAGAAGGGAATTCGCAGTTCCGAGCTCAGTCAACGAACGAAGATCAGGGATGCCGTTGACTACGCCAAGAAATCGAAGGTCAGGTGGGCTGGACACGTTATGCGATATAGTGATGACCGTTGGACCACCGTTGGACCAGGGCGGTTACTGACTGGATCCCTTGGGACGTCAAACGAACTCCAGGACGGCCGCCAGCGAGATGGTCAGACTTCTTCACGGAAGCTCTGAACGAAAGAGATTTCGATCCTCGTGCCCTTGGAGCAATTCATTGTCCCACTCTGGCTCGTGACAGGGACGAATGGAGACGTTACTGGCGCCCGCTCGAGGAAATCGACGATCAACGGGACGACAGGTGATACAGGTGATTATTCCGTTATTACGTATCGACGTGTTCATCCAGTAGTGACGTGTCTATACCTCGTGGCATGTGGAGACAAGGAGAAGCCTACATAAGGACGCATCGGAATCATTATTGATTTCATTATTCGACTGTTCAACGAGGCTTCGTGTCTTTTTATTTTTATTGTGTGCCTCATAAACAACTTATCCTAACGTGGGCCAGACACATCCGACTGGTTCAACCGCGCTGAGGTGAGATTGAACCTACACCGAGGCCGAATCTAAGGACCTGGTCGAGCGTTAGAAGATTTTCCTTGCCCTAAGAAGCGGAAATGTCCTCCAGCTTCTAATACATAATGAGCTCAGCTCTTGTGCTGCCATTCGCGGTGGAGCTGGATAGCTGCCGTGGGGTAAAACACTAAGAGCAGTAGACTGATTGCTAATATCGATCCACTTGATATCTTTGTGGGCGGGAAAACTCTGCAGGGAAGTCAAACGCTGTGCAATTTTTTGTCAACTACCCTTGTAGAATTGTGCACCAGTCTCCGTCAGCTGCTTTAGCAGGCTTAAGAAAGTATTTACAATAGCGGTCAGCTGCTATCGCTAGTAAAAAGCGAGTTACAACATCGGGAGGCGCGAAAAAGGTATTTGCCGCACAACCGTTGACAGTTTGTTGTATATGTATAGGTTGGAAGGAAAGTCCTGCAACAAAAAATTTGAAGCGTCGGCAATTTCTATTATTAGTGTGAACACGGTAACAAGAGTGATAAGCTTGTAGGACATTCCTCAGGTAATCAACACATGAGTAAATAAGGCACGCGTGTAGGCTTTAGCAGCATTACGGTCAATGAATGGACAACACCCAGTTCGTACCATCACCTTCTACTAAGTACGCCAAGGGAAAAACGCGGGTGTAGCGGCTCGAATTATCAGCAATCTATTCAATGCTAGCACTGCTCACCGATCGAGGGTCAACAATCGGCTGGATCGCTTCACTGCAAGAGGTACTAGCCTTTGAAGTCACGCAAGCATCGTTCCTTGATTCAATGGAGGTTGGAGGGATCCATCCACTATGAGTTGCTAAACGCAGACTAGATGGTCACAGCTATCGGTTACCCCTATGCATCCCGAAATTTGGCCAACAGGGTTAGAGAATTACGATTAAAACCGTAAATCAGCTCCCTTTGGAGGGACAGCGCACGTCGAAATTTTGCTTCAAACACGCGTCGAAAGTTCTACGATTCCAATTGCTTCCAGGATGTTCATCAGTCGTACTCCCTAAGTGTTGCCCCTTTTAACTATCATGCGCTCCGACTTCTTGAGCGTAGCGTTGTGGAAAAATAAATGGTAACTTAATGTGGTCTGAAGACGGCAGTCAATTACTTCTTTGAGTTACAGCTTCCTCACTCCTATATGGAAGGCATCAGTGATTTACCCAAGGAATAATAGAAACCCAAAGGATTGTCGACCTCTTTGGTAAATACATTTCCGAAAATTGATTGGCCTAAAAATTTTTAGAAATGATTTGAAAAGGCCTTCATTGTGTTGCAGGACTTTCCTTCCAACCAAGTACTAGATGACTATTTGTTTCATATGTACTACTATAATGAATAGTTAGTTACTCTGGAAATCTTCGATTTCTGCACACGCACGAACCGAACCGCGCACATCGATCGTACATCGCACACCGCACACGTGCATCGACAGGAAATCCGGCCAGAAGAAAGTCGAAAATTTATTATATGACGGGATTCCTCATGAGCAGAACTTTTCGCTGACCTTACTTCCATTTTGATTGGAGCATCTTAAGAAAAGTTATGTCGAAGCGACAGTTTGTGTGGGATTAATCCGTAACAGGCTCAATAGAGATATATCTGAGCACAACTTGCTAAATACGTCAAAAAAATGTGAGAGGGCCTACTCCTTTTTCTCCTTCCTAGCGTTGGTCCCGCGCCACCACAGGGCCCGCTATTCCTGTCTGCCGTCTCCACTTCCTTCGATCAGTAGCATCTTTTGTCACTACTTTGCCTTCAGCGACGTCCTTCTTGTTAAAGTCCAGCCTCCACCTTATTGAGACTCCGCATGGTTGTATTCCTTGAGCTTCGAATTTCACTTGGTGAAAAGAAGATGAGCTGTTGCGTTGGAACTAGAAGGGTTCTTCAGAGAGGGGTTTTCAGGGTTTTCTCCACGTTCTCTCAAGGTCGTCGTCATTGTTTTGAATGCGAAAATTGGCCCTGGAGCTGAAGAAAAAATGCTACGGGTTCGACTTTTGATCACTCTGTAAATATTCACTCACAGCTGTGGAAACCCTCGCATATGCGTGTCAAGTCACCTGGTGAACAGTTCCATATTGAAATAGATCACATCATACATGATCAGAAGTTTTGCCTGACTGACGCCGCTGCTGCTCCGAAGTTCCACAAGGGATCGGACTATCGTCTTCTCCGCGCTAGATTCTGTTTCTCATGCATGGAGAATGAGTTTTGAAGTTGAAGAAACAAAGAATCGAATCTTTCATTAAATGGGACCACTTCGGTCCCCTCGCGACCTCCTGGAACGTTCCGTTATCGACAACGTCGATGAAGAATGCAACCGACTCGTTGATATCATCTCCACGATAGTGCTAGGAAAGCAGAGAGTCTACAAGTAGCGGATAAACATCTCTCTTCGAAGACTCTCGAGCTGATGCACCAGCGTGAATAGCAGGCAATCATCAGCAGCCGTCCGAACTTGTAAAGCTATAAAGAGAAGCGATAAAGGAGGATCTGAAACAGAGAAGAGTAGCAGTTATGGACGAAGCCGCCGAGGCCGGAAAGAGCATTCGCAAAGTCCGACGGAGCTTCGCCAATTACAAGACTAAGATGACTTCCCTTCGTCGTCCTGACGGAACAGTTGCTGCATCTCAACGGGCAACAGAGAAGGTCATTTACGACTTCACTCGGATCTCCTCGACAGCCTCGTCTACCTGCCCTTCTGCCATCTTAGACAAGACAAATATATTGCTCTCTTCACAAAGGGCCTTCGAAAAGCAAAGTGTGCACGTCGAGGACATATTGCTATAATACTCACTGAAGTACAGAGAGAATACAAGATGCGTTACGTCTGATGTTCATTGATTTGAATAAGGCCTCTGATTCTGTCCGGACAGAAGCGACGATAGAAGCTTTGGGCAACTTGTGTGTTCCTACTCAATACATAGCAATGGTTCATGAGCTCTATGACACCTTCACTTCCAGGAATTTAAGAAGTTACATGTTACAAGGTTCATTGTAGTATCGCGAGACATCGATTTGAAGAAGGCCTCTAATACTGCCGATACTGAAGGGTAATTGAAGCCTTGGGCAACCGGGGTGTTCCTGCTCAATACATATGGGATGGTCCTGGTCCGATATCTTCTCCCCGAACACTCCGTCGCGCTCCCCGCACCCGCCGCGTATCGCACAGATGCGATGAAATAGTGGAGCGTACAATTTTCGGGTTAAGGAGTCCTTTAACTATTTGAATTTGCTGGCTGCCCCTTCAATTACTATGCAGTCTTGATCGTCGATAATATAGGAGTCATTCTAAACAATCAAGTCTAATAAACATAAAAACGAAAAAAACAATCGAAATTAATCATCAAAAAAGAAAAAGTCAACGAAAATATGGCATCTATCGATTGGCAGAAAGGCGGGACGAGTACGGTCATTGCAGTTTGAAGCCGCGAGACAACTCAGAATAGGTTTGCCACATGCCGCAAAGCGCGTGGGAAATCGGGGAGAAATCCCGTCACCCGGATGGTCCAACTTTACTACCAAGATTTCGTCATTCAGCGGATTAATAGCCATTCATTAGGAAATCATTCTCAGGGTGATGCGGGGAGTTTTGCAGGGAGTCCCATTTCGCCAAATTCTCAGTGCCGCTTTTAACATCATGTCTAATTTGTAATGGGAAAATTTGGAGAGACGCTCGCCGGCCGCTGCTTACATCACCTCAGCTTCGCAGACGATATCGTGTTTATAACGCCGGACATCAAGCAGTCATAACGAATGCTGTTCTAAACTGACAGCGCTTGCGGAAAGATTGGCTTGAGGTGACTTTATCAAAGACGATATTCATGAAGAACGGATTGGCACCCGATTCCACGGTAAGCAGAACGAACACCTCTGAATGCTCTAGCTTTATGCGTCCAGGTCAGTCAAAACGATGAACTTCTAGCTTCGAGCTGAGCAGATGGGAATGCTGTCAGTATGAACGTGCTGTCAGCGTAACTCAATGCGCTCTGGAAAGCGCGGTGGTGTGAATATCTCCATACACGTAGGTACATCAGGAAATGCAGTGTTGCGAGCTCCATCAATGAAAGAGATCAAAGAAATCAAAGACCAGGTGGGCCGGATATCGTATGTGATAGCGCGATGGCTATTGGACCAAGGCGGTTACTTTACCACTCTTGCTTGCGGCAGGGACGAATAACAACGCTATTGGCTCCCACTTGAGAAAATCGATGATCAAGGAGACGACAGGTGACACATTTCCCACAACTTACTGTGCTGCTTATACTATGTTCCCAGAGCTTACTTTTTTATTTTCACTACCATTAATTACGTATTTTGAAGCACAATAAACCGCTAAATCACAGGATCGATACTGGTTCAGCCTTGCGCAGTCTGGCAGAGAGGCGGCAACCTATCATTCAAGGGAGGCCACCTCAAAGAAGAGTGAGTGGAGGTGCAAAGTTATATGAAGTAACCTGATTTGCTTGCCCATTCAGGAGGCTCGAGAATTTTGGGCAAGCGACGACTCACCACCGTATAACTTTTTGAAAGCGGTTCACATAAATTACTGGGTATCAGGCGACTTAAGCGATCAGGGATTCGATCAGGTCAATCAGGCCTAACTGGCCACCATGGGGTGCAATGCGATGCAGCATGTGAATTGCCTTTTCTATCGACATGAATGAGGACGAGAATTTAATAAAATATTGAAAATGACAGCAAAAATAAGACGCAGGATCAAGTGAGTCAGACAGCGAGAAAGAATGAGCTACTATGAGAATAGATGTGTCATGTTTGGTCACATTTGTCTGGCTTGGATCACACAGAGAGAGATTAAACGGAACGAACGCCTGTTTCTTGTTTGGAGTTGCTATACTCACCCTGTAAAATAAAAACCGATTCCCATGGCTTTGTCGTAAACTACAGGTTGGGCGAAGAACATTCTTGTACACAATCCTATAAAATGTTTGCTGACTTCATTTTAAGCACAAGAAGGCTTCATTCTTAACATACCATTAGTAGAGTGAACGTTGCTTCCCACAAGTAAAGCAGTAAAAAGGAGAATGGAAGTCCTCAGGCCTTCCATCTTCCTAAACTTTCTAGGCCTATAAACACCACGATTTCCTTGCATATTTTTTTACTCAGTGACCACTGGTCACAAGTAAAAAACGAACTGATGACGAATGAATTCACGAATCCAAAGACGAAAGAATGTTGAAAGTTACAAGACAAATGAAAGGCCTTCACAGATACAAAGTAGGAGCATCTTGCACTGTCATCACTACTAGCTTCGCGCCCTCATTTATTTTTGCATGAAAAAGCGCATGAGGCGCTACAGTCAAGTGCTTATTTGGCCGTATGAGCTACACTAACCTCTAAATACTGGGTTGGATACGGTGGGTATCAATGTTCATAGAGGTTTATAAAAGATTCTTAGACGGTACTGTATTGTTTGAATAAAGGCAGCGATGTTAACGTCATCGTTACCATAACCAGTCCCGAAGCGAATCAAAAACTCACTCTCTTCAGAATAGTTCCACTTTTGATTGAGATGTTGATTCTACACGCCAGTAGTATCATAAATGGCGCACTTCAACTATGATCAATGATACGTAGATCTGTTTTTGAATATACGAATGTTGGGCTTTCGAGAAATGGCCAACAATCATAAAATAAGAAATCGTGAATATAATTGATGCTTCTTCGATTAACATTATCTTCGAAACTCAGTGAATCTGTATTAAGCTCGACAGAGTCTTACATAAAACCAGGAAAAGTTCCAGAAAATGCTTCATCACGAGGACATTGCTGCAGAATCCACATGGGCAGTTTGGGGGCAGTCGAGGTAATAACAAGATGTCCGGTTACAAGAACCTTTCCATGCGCCTTTTCAACTCACAAACCCGTGACCTCGAATGTCGTAATCTTCGCTGCTGCATAAAAATTGGTTCTAGGGTACGGTGTTGTGCAATGCCGAGAATCGCCGATCAATGAACCTTTGAATGATTCACGTTTTGCGATAAGGACTGTTTCGCTGGTCATTGTATTCAAGCTTATAATAGGGGAGAGTTGGCAAGAACACCTCCGTTTTGAAGAGATAAACCAATCTAGGACAAGAGAACTCAATAAGAAGTGCATTCAAGTTGAGTCATGAGAATGCTTAAGTGAATAGAAGATATCGGTCACCTAGACAAGATGGGCAATGGCTGGGAGAGCCTAGACAGTGAGTGCAAAGCTCGACCATAGACAGACTGAAAAAGACTCAAAGTTTATGAGAGCAAAATTGATACATTGCATCCAAAAAAAGTTTTATACTACAACAAGGTTCTACAAAGGCAATTCCACCACGAGACGCTCACAGGTCAAATAGAAAGTGAGCCGTCCCGTTTTGAAACCTTACAAACGGAGCAATTATTGGAAACCAGGTAGCGGACACCAATACTCAAAACAGAAAAGCACGCAAACAAAGCAGGGTATTGTGAACATTTAACGCCCCCTCTTTACGTAACTGTGAATGACCAGTAAAATGCTAGCTTCTTTATAAGTTGACTTGTCGGCATAAGGCTCGGTTATTTGTTATGAGGATGGATGTGTATCATTGCAGAAAAGGTAAATTCAGGGTACTTGTGAAAGCGAAGGCATGATAATGAATGATGAATAGTTCGGACAGTAGGCGTCGACTATCTACACGCGGTGATCCTCTATGGGTGAGAAACTCAGGGTGAACAACGAAGCAACAAAAATCGCATCGCAAGCCGGTCCATCATCCGGAATCGTACGTCTATTCAACGCCGTCGCGCAACCTTGCTCCCCTCCTCTAGCTTTCGCGATGCAGGCGACCATAATCGGCGAATAGGAAGAAAGATCAGCTGAGCGGCTTCCTCGTGAGATCATTTCTAATACAATGAATATGATACATGGATGAGACTGCTTTCCATGATAGTTATTTTGAACATATTTTCAGCATATGATGAAAGTGAGGGGAAAAGCCTGCTAGTGAAAACTTGATGGGAATGGTCGGCAACCAATTGCTGGAGAGCGACTATGATCAATTGAATAGAGTCATAGTTACCCATAATTGTAATTAAGAGCAAAATAAGAAGAAAGGGAAAGCGACCTTAGCAAGGTCTAATAAATGCTCTAGTGCATAGCTCTCGACGAAAATGATACGAGAATGGCCAGCAAAGTAATCTTGAACAAGCTTACGAGTGCTGGTATTAGTACCGCCTGATCACCTTGGCAGAAGAATCAATGAAATCTAATACGGAGTCTTTCTCATGAGGTTTTATTTCTGATATTTTTCTTTGATTTCAAAATTATTGATAGGTAACCAGTCTTACCAACCGTCTACAGGGTGACCCACATGAAGTGTGACGCAGAAAACTAGCATCAAAATTATACAGATCAAACCAAATAGGAAACTATTACTCCTACATAATCATCACAAAATCGTAAACAACATATCACATCTCGCATGCAGAATGACCATCTTTCGCTTTGATGCTAACATCCAACCTCATTCGGATGTTTTCGAGAATGCGCGCAATCACTTTCATCCCACTCTTCTACAAGAGAACTTTCTTTCAGAGGTTCCTAAGACTGTGTTTGAAAGCGCAGGCTTTTTGCTCCAGAATTGACTATACACCAAAATCCAAAGGATTGAGGTCGGGGAATTTGAATTTCAAAACTGCTTCGCCTCAAAAACCCGGAAGCGTGGTTTTACAACATTACAGCATTTTCTTGCGCTGTGAGCTGGTGCCCAATCCTGTGGAAGGTTCAGATGACGTTCATCGCGTTCCTTAACGCCCACACGATCACCGCTTCCTCCAGCCCAGAAGCCTATAAGTTGTGTTTTTTATTGCCCGTCACACTTCATGTGGGTCACCCTGTATATGAGGAGAAGGATTAGTAGTGCGCTAACATTCCATTCTCGACAACCTCGCACGCCACAAGAATAGTATTAATCATACAAAATTACACGGAATCTAAAGCAATAGGGAAGTCTAGACTTCCGGGCATTATCAATCCCGTTTGAGGGCGCCCCGCATCCGACACCCATTTAGGATCGTAGTGACGCATTGAATGCGTTCGTGGCTTACACAAAGACTTGCGGTGGCCAGCCAATATACAAGTCAGTGCTTTATCCTCCCAGAGGACTATGATATGCAAAAAGACGGTGAGGTCTTGAACTGGGATTCCCTCTCCAGACGTCTTCTTGGAATGTGGATAGAAGCCTAGAATCTTCTTCTTCTCCCTAGCGTTGATCCCGAGCCGTCGCAGGGTCCGCTATTCATGTCAACCGTCTCCATTTCTGTCGATCCACTACATCTTCTGCCGTTATTTAAGCTTCGGCGAGGTCCTCCTTGATCACGTCCGGCCATCTCTTCTTTGGGGCTTCTCGTGGTCGCTTATCCTGAGCTTCGAACTCCATTGCCACCTTTACCGTATGATTCTGTGGTCTTCTCAGCACTCGCCCGAACCATCGCAGTCGCTGCTCTCTCATCTTCAACTGGACTAGGGCTGTTTGCATAGCCGCCCTGACGTCTTCATTTCTAATCCGATCCAGTCGCGTCCAACCAAAGGCCCACCTGAGCTGTTTTTCATGGTTCCTACCCACCGGCCAACACTCGCTGCCGTAGAGCATCGTGGGCCTTACCACTGCCGATTCCTCTGAGAGTCCTGGAGTACCGACGGTCGCAGGGGGTACCGGAGGACTCCCTCCACTTCATCCATGCCGCGTTCATTCGAGCTTTTACACCCTGGTCCATTCACCATCAGCGGCTGGATCACTCCCCAGGTATCGGAAGTCCTGGATCTTTTCGATAGCTTCCCCGTGACCGTCGGTGATTGAATCCGTGCCGTGCTCCGAGCTGAGGGACTTGGTCTTTTTCACGTTCAGCAGGAGTCCATTATCCGCCAGCACTTTCTGCCATCTCTGGAGCTTGTCCTGGAGTTCTTCCTTGCTTTCTGCTATCAGAGCGATGTCATCAGCGTAGAGGATGGTCTTCAGTGGTCCATCCATGAGTTCCTGTAACGACGTCCATCGTGAGCAGGAAGAGGAACGGGCTCAGAGCTGATCCCTGGTGAACCCCAACACTGGCATCTATTGCTCCGGTTTGGCCGTGTGCAGTGCGTATTGTTGATCATGTGTTCTGGAACGTTTCGTTTTCGAAGCGCTCTCCAGAGGACTTGTCGCGGGAGACGGTCGAATGCCTTCTTCAGATCGAGGAAGACTAGGTAGCAGGTTCCACGCTTTTCTTTATACTTCTCCATAACTTCTCTGGCTATGAAGATGGCACCCGTTGTAGACCTTTCAGGCATGGAGTCGAACTGCTCCCACGAGACCTGGACCGATTCTCTCAATCTTGAGTCGACCAGCCGCCCGTACAGTTTCATCTATGAGCGGTCAACCTAATTCCCCTGCAATTGGAACACTTTATCGCGTTCCCCTTCTGCTTGAAGATGGGGACGATAGTACTGCTCCTCCACGCTTCTAGGATTCGTCCTTTAGTGGTCACCGTGTTCAAGAATCGGGTGAGCCACCTCATCATCTGTCCAGAGTTCGATGGGGCCAGCCGTTGCCTCTGATTGAGACGAATTCTTCATTTAGGAGCCTATCGAATATTCCTTCCATCTACGCCTGACCTCACCAGGCATCCTTTGGATGGCACCCTCGCTGTTCCTTATGGACTTCACCACCCCGATGTCTTAAGTAGCAAGGTGACGCGCTTTCGCTAGCCGGATGACGAACTTCTCTCCTTCTCGTCCCCAGAGTCTCTCATACAAGTGGTGGAAAGTAGATTTAAGCTCTAAGAAGCTTCGATTCCTGGAAAAGGGTCACTTCTTCAAGAGCTTCATCCTATTAAGTGTGAAGAAGCAAAAATTCGAAGTATAGACCCAGCTGGAAGAAAATCATTACAAGAAAAGATGTCACTTCAATTGAGCTGACGCTAACGGCTTAGAGCTGTGCATTACCATTCCGCGACCACCTGTAGCGCGACACGGCACCCAATCCCGTATTTGATTTGACCCGAACACTATCGAGACTTTATCCTTGCACCTTACTTACGAAATCCGACTTTTTCGCTTAAATGAATAGCCTACAAGAAGGATATACTGAGTCACATCTCCCTCTACTGCCGGTATTTATTCCCAGCTGCACACCTTTGAAATGCTGCTTTTTGCATCATAGTCTGAGGAATCACTGAACTATTTACCACGGCGACACCAAATTAATCCGTGGAAAACCGGAATTAACTACGACGGTCACGTACTCGGGGCCACTTCGATTGACCTACTTTTACGATCACACCTTTGCCAGAGTCGCTCCATTACCGGCAAACTACTGGCAACATTCCAGGTATGGCACAGATGTTGGAGCACCTGCGAGGAGATATACTCTGAGAATTGGATGGATATCAAAGAAATGAACAATAGTTTTATGAAATGAAGAAAAAACTTGATTTTATAGTAGAGTCATGGACACCAAGTGCTCCTTCGTATTCCAAAATGAGTAAGGGCATCTATATTATGAATTCTACGACATAATGCCACAGTGAGCTGCTTTGTATATAGAACACGAATGGAGACCTACCAAGTACAGCTTCAAAAAAATGAGTGCAGTTGCTACAATATAAATTTGATAGACTGACCCCACATGGTAACACACTTCTTCAATAGCTGCCCGAAACAAAAGAAATGTAGATGTGAAACTGGGCGCAACTCATCAAACGCACTGGACTTTGTCCACACTGAGAAGTGTTTATTCTGGAGCCTTGAACATTTCTCATATCAAAATTCCCCGCCCCGGAAATCCAGAACATCTGAGAAATACTGGTGAGGTGTTGACTATAACGTTATTTGGTATCATCTGGGCGTCTTCGAGATTTTATGTGAAACCCCAAGTTCGCTTCAATACGTTTCGAAATAATGCAAGCAACTGAAACGTGAACCATAATTTGTAGCATATCATCGCTAATGGAAGTACACCGTGGAAAAAAAATTCGCCAAAATTACTAGTGAGGAAAGTAGAGAAACTTGTGGAACAGCAAAATGCAGAACATCACAGAGTAGCGAATGTAATGAAAGCTTCATATTCGCTTCCCTATTCGTTGGATCTTCCCCTTCACTGCTTGAGTGACCGCACTGTCTAGAATTAGCACGAGGGTTGTGGACCTCGATGTATTTTAGTAAATCTTTCTGTCTTTATTGTTCACGGGTTCTCCAAAAACACGAAACTCTACAATTCTCGCATTTAATTTTGCGCGCGAAAAATGTAGCTCGGCAGCGAAGTGATTACTGAATGTCAAAGATTAGACATCGTTTGCATATAGCTCACGGAAGAAAAGAGTATTGGCGAAAAAAAAGGCCCAGGGAGAAAAAGGAGCAAAATAACTCGAAAAGAAATCGGCAAGATGTTTCCAACCTATTAGAATTTTACGTATTCGATTCGTGTGAGATGAACTGTTAGTTTGGCGAACCTTTCACCGCGTTCTCTCGTAATGAAAGTGACTGGCCAGGGCCGACCATCGTTAGTGTAATTCCTCAACATTTCCTTGATGATTTACGCACAGTCGCACCTTTGGAACTGAAATTCTTGGAGGAGCGGTTTTGTTCGCATTAGTTACATAAAATAAACAGCTGAAACCCGAGAAAGGTGAGGAGCTCGGATAAAATCAGAGGGGAGTTGTAAAGTGAAATAGAGAGTTTGCTATCTCTTCTACTCCGATAGGTAAACAGAAGAATTATCCAAATTCACAAAGTCATGTGATATGCCGTAATAGTCACTGCATGTAAGAGAATCGCAAGCAGTGAAACTCGAAAAGCGAGAAACGATTCGTGGCCCAAGAACAGAAAACGTCGCTCCTTGTTGAAAGAAAGTACAGAGAGGGCATGACGAGGGCTGAAAGTTCGTTCAAAGCACCCACTGCAACGATTATTGCGGGTTTGTCGAGCAGCATTCTAGAGGGAGCACCGAGGTTAGACGGGTCGTGAAAGAAGGGGTATAGTACCCACTCCCCTCGTAAAACTCATCAATGCTGAAAGCGAAGCGCTATAAGGGCGTTTTGATTCTTTGAGTTTTTGCACTTTTGATACATATTAATTTCATACCCGTAACAAGTTATTTTGTATTACTGCTTTCTTTCCATAATTAAACGATTATAGATCATTTGTGTGAGTTGAGGTTAGGACGGTGATCAATAGATGGTGTTACCCATACAGTAAGCTTAAGGCGACGCTGATGATGAGAACTGATTACAGGGAGGCAGCGACGCGGCGAGGAGATACAAAAGGGAATGGAAGAAGCAGCGAGGAAAACAACCGACCGGGCTCCCCGGAAGAGAAGAAGACGAGGACGACCACCACGGCTTCCCACCCCTCAGGTCCAAAGAGGTTTGCTTAGCACATCACGTCACAGTACCTGTTACTCGTCAACAGTTGTACATAGTACATCTGAAGGGGTGAGAACCCGGAGATAAAACACATTCCATCGCCAGTTATATCCTAGAAATGATTGTATGGAAGAAGGGCAACCAGAACAAGTTTTGCTGCAGATTATCAGAACTCTAGGAATGAGCTCCAGTTCGTGTTGGTTTTAATGTGGGCTGATCATTTGAGCTAGACACTTTTGCCTTTCACCCCGTCCCCTTCTCAGGCTTTCCTTGATAGGCACTTTACTAATTATTGCTGGAATTACTCAACAGATCCCAAGCGCTTAGGTGAACATAGCATCACTTCAGATAAAATGTTGAACTCCTTAATTCTGAAGAGAAGTTAGAAGAGTCGTGTTTCAAGGAAGATTCGGCTGCTGAACATACATTCCGTTTACTATCTTAATCAACTCATAAGAAGCTCTTCAGCGGGTTAGCTGCTGGCTGTTTCTCGCTCTTACCATTATTCGTTCGAATCTATTTTGGGATGTTTGTTGAGATGACCTCATTTCTACAGAGATTTCAAGATGTTCTCATGGATATTATCGGGATAGTTCATCACAATAAAAAATATGATGAAACTGAAGAGATCACGAGATCTATACCGATGAAAAAAATTGGCAAGAAATCTGACACTTTCTGACGAGGTTTAGGAAGCATTTCAATCAAAATGAGCGTCCGAGAAGAGTGACATGTAGTCACTGGGTCAATGAGGCGGCCCCGAACTGATACGACCATTCAAAAAGGACGGGTAAAAAACGTGGTCTCCTCGTCATGTCTTCCATTTTTCCTTCCCGCCAAGTTGGTTCTTCTTACTGTTGTGCCGTTCCACAGAAAGAAAGCAAATTTATTTGTAGCGTATCGCATCAGTACTCCTGCCTTTTGTCGTGCCCTTCTTATTTAGCTTTCGCTCGAAATTTGGCAGGTATCTTCAGAAGATATTCTGATTTTCGCATAAAATTATCCAAAACCAACTGCATCTGAACTTTCGCAGGGTCAGATGCAGTTGATTTGGACAATTTTATGCAAAAACCGGAATATGTTTTCTGTTTAGTTTGTTCAATAATCCCGACCTACTAAATGAAAGGTTTTGTAGTCCGTACCTGCCGCAGCCTCCATATAGTAGTTTGATCAAGAGTTTTGATAGGGTATTTTGGAAGTTCCTGATCTTTCGATTATTAATCAACAAGGCGGCTAGGCACGCTATTGCGTGCGCTAGGGGCTCTAGCCATGAGGAGCGGAACCACATGAGCTTCTGATTTTCAATATAGACCTTTGTCATCTGAGCCTCTTTCCTAACACTTCTGTAGCGGCCATCGTTTTTTTTGGGAAGTGAGATGGGGCCGTGTGTGGCCATAAAGAGTGCTCAATAATCTCAATGTAAGCCATTTTTAGTGCCAATCTCGTCCCCTTGTGGAATCTGACCACATTTGTTCTACTAAATTTTACCACTTTTCCCGCATCCCACAACGTTTCTAGATAGCTTTAAAATTTTGATCTAAGCCCCGGCCGCTCTAGTGCCAACCCGCCCACTTCTGGGATTTGACCTTATTTGATCTTTCACACCTTAATGTATTTTTGCCGCATTCCAGAACGTTTCTGAACAGAGTTATAAATTTTTGTCTTAGCCCCATCCACTTTAGTGCCAACTCCGCCCACTTTAGTGCCGGCCCCGCCCACTTTTGGGATTTGACCTTATTTGTTCTTTTACACCTTAAAACCTTTTTGCCGCATTCCAGAACGTTTCTGAACAGAGTTATACATTTTTGATCAAAGCTCCGCCCACTTTGGTGCCAGCCCCGCCCGCTTCGAGGGTTTGGCCACATTTGTTCCATGACCACCAATCACTTTTTTCCCGCATTCTGGAACGTTTCCGAACGAAGTTACACTCGTTTTTGAAAAGTAGCTTTCACCTTAACGCACGCCCCGCCCACCGTGGGCAGGGCTTCACTAAACTTACCCATGCCCAGCACGCATAAGGCCCTGCTCACTCTTTTTATTTTTTTTCTGGCCTCTGCGCCTTAATTGAATCGAGTTATGAATACATCTGAAAAGTACCGCCCATTTTGAGAAAACTCCGCCCACAACATGTGGGTCTCCACCATCTGGTTTCTTGACCCGATGTCCACCTTTGAACATTTTTCCCCGGTGTCTCGACTTTTTCGAAGCAAAAATAAGATGTTTGACTGTTGGCACCGCCCACTCCGGCGCTTGCCCCGCCCCCCGTGAGCGGAGTTTCACGAAGCTCGTATGTACTCTATTAATTTTGTCTTGGGCTCCACCCATCCCGAACTTGTCCCGACCTCTAAAGGTGATTTTTTAGGTAAAACCGGATTGTGTGACATACAAGCAAACATACATACATACATACATACATACATACATACATACATACATACATACATACATACATACATACATACATACATACATACATACATACATACATACATACATACATACATACATACATACAATACATACATACATACATACATACATACATACATACATACATACATACATACATACATACATACATACACATACATACATACATACAATACATACATACATACATACATACATACATACATAACATACATACATACATACATACATACATACATACATACATACATACATACATACATACATACATACATACATACATACATACATACATACATACATACATACATACATACATACATACATACATACATACATACATACATACATACATACATACATACATACAATACATACATACATACATACATACATACATACATACATACATACATACATACATACATACATACATACATACATACATACATACATACATACATACTACATACATACATACATACATACATACATACATACATACATACATACATACATACATACATACATACATACATACATACATACATACATACATACATACATACATACATACATACATACATACATACATACATACATACATACATACATACATACATACATACATACATACATACATACATACATACATACATACATACATACATACATACATACATACATACATACATACATACATACATACATACATACATACATACATACATACATACATACATACATACATACATACATACATACATACATACATACATACATACATACATACATACATACATACATACATACATACATACATACATACATACATACATACATACATACATACATACATACATACATACATACATACATACATACATACATACATACATACATACATACATACATACATACATACATACATACATACATACATACATACATACATACATACATACATACATACATACATACATACATACATACATACATACATACATACATACATACATACATACATACATACATACATACATACATACATACATACATACATACATACATACATACATACATACATACATACATACATACATACATACATACATACATACATACATACATACATACATACATACATACATACATACATACATACATACATACATACATACATACATACATACATACATACATACATACATACATACATACATACATACATACATACATACATACATACATACATACATACATACATACATACATACATACATACATACATACATACATACATACATACATACATACATACATACATACATACATACATACATACATACATACATACATACATACATACATACATACATACATACATACATACATACATACATACATACATACATACATACATACATACATACATACATACATACATACATACATACATACATACATACATACATACATACATACATACATACATACATACATACATACATACATACATACATACATACATACATACATACATACATACATACATACATACATACATACATACATACATACATACATACATACATACATACATACATACATACATACATACATACATACATACATACATACATACATACATACATACATACATACATACATACATACATACATACATACATACATACATACATACATACATACATACATACATACATACATACATACATACATACATACATACATACATACATACATACATACATACATACATACATACATACATACATACATACATACATACATACATACATACATACATACATACATACATACATACATACATACATACATACATACATACATACATACATACATACATACATACATACATACATACATACAGACATACATACATACATACATACAGACATACAGACACACCAAACTCGTGGATTATATATAGTAAGGATACTTTTTTGCAGCATCCCAGAACGTTACTGAATAGAGTTATAAATGCTTGATCTAAGCTCCGCCCACTTTAGTGCCGACCCCGCCCACTACTGGGATTTGACCACATTTCTTCTTTTGCACCTTAACACCTTTTTGCAGCATCCCAGAACGTTTCTGAATAGAGGTGTGGATTTTTGATCTAAGCCCCGCCCACTTTAGTGCCAACTCCGCCCACTTCTGGGATTTGACCACATTTTTTCTTTTACACCTTAATACCTTTTTGCCGCATTCCAGAACGTTTCTGAACGAAGTTACACTCATTTTTGAAAAGTAGCTTTCACCTTAACGCACGCCCCGCCCACCGTGGGCTTGGCTCCGCAGAGCTCGTATATGCTCTATTAATTTTGTCTTGGGCTCCACCCATCGCGAACTTGTCCCGACCTCTAAAGGTGATTTTTTAGGTAAAACCGGATTGTGTGACATACAAACAAACAAACATACATACATACATACATACATAGATACATACATACATACATACAAACAGACACACCAAGTTTGTACATTATATATAGTAAGAATATCAGCAATATACCATGTGTAGTGGTAGAACATTCTAAAACATTTTCCGTGATGAGGATATATACTAGACGCACTTCCTCCGTTAGCTTAAATCACAACGTCAATTCCACGATACTATGATCGATATATCGTCACCTACGAGCGGCACAACGGCACCGGAGCGGCGAGCAACAGTTCGCAACATCATTAGCGTATAGGCTGAGAAAAACACCCATTGGTACGGTCCATCGCTGATTCGCCCGCTACGAGGAAGGAGACAAAGGCTTCGAAGAAAAGCCTCGGTCGGAATGCTACCTCACCTTCGACGAATCCGTCATTCACGCGCCGTCAATGAGGATCCGGAATTCAACACCCGCAGTTTTGCGAAGAGGACTTGGGTGTGTCTGATCAACAGTCGTCGGTCGACTTCAGTCCCTTAGTTACAGAAAAGTGCTTTGGTTAGAAAAAAGTGCTGGCCCGATGGATACCTCATGTCTTGACCGGTAGCATGCGGTATCCATTTGACGTCTCTCCTTCTCCACCCACATCGCAAGGAGTTGCTGGAGGTCTAGTTACCGGAGATGGAAGCTGGATCCTCTACGGCGCTAACAAGCACCGCGCCCTCCGGCTACCGCGAGGAGAACAGCCGTCGGCGTAAGCCAAATCCGGCCTCCACCCCGAGAAGTGTCTCGTTTGCTGCTCCTGGGATTTGAAAGGAATGCAGTACAACGAACCGCTGAAGCAAGGCCACACCGTCACCGCTCCAGATTACGCTGGTCATCAGAAGAAACTTGCAGAAGCCTTTCGAGAAATCGGCCTGAACAATTTTTTTGCACCTCCTCCATGACAACGCTAGGCCACCCAAGAAGACGGAGAAGAAGATGACGGAGAAGAAGAAGACGGAGAAGAAGAGGACGGAGAAGAAGAAGACGGAGAAGAAGACGGAGAAGAAGAAGACGGAGAAGAAGAAAAGTCATCAGATGTAATAAACTCTCAATGTTGAGGAATGAAACTTTGGTTGTGCCCAAAATAACAGTCTGTTGATGGCCGGAGTGTGGTATGGTCGATAAGAAAAACCGGTATAGAATAGTTATTACCGTTTGTATTATTATTCACTTTGATTATAATTGGGACGGTTGTTGTATCAAATCGAATATTATTGCGCTGATAGTTAATCGATAGGCTATGAGTGAATTTGGGGATAACGTCGTTACCGAGAATGAACGGAGAAGAGCAAGCTGCGTCTGGTATAACAAAACATCTTCACAGTTTTGTCGCCTATTCCTAAAGAGAGGAGAACTTCACCTAAAAATGTTATTGTAGTCCCATTGGCTGCAACAGCTTGTGTAGTTGCAGTTGGTTGGACTTCGGCATTGGTTTTACGAGTTACTGATTCTGGATTTCTGGATTTCTTCGAGTTAAGGGCAAAGCCTGTACCCAAGAGTGTTATTATAGAAATGCCATTGAGTGTAATTTGAATGTAAATCATAGAGCAACTATGCTTATTTCGAATGCAGGAAACGCTTGGGAGGAAATTATGGAATTGTTGTGACTTTGATTTCTGCGACTTGCGCTCGGCTGGAGTGCGAGATGATGATTCGCTTGCAGATAATCATAGGTCATTCAAAGATATATCTATTGGAGGTAGCTGCATAGACACGCTCGCGCTTTCTCGACCTGTTGCGGATTCGTCAGTGTTTCGACATTGTTTCTTTAGCCGTACAGAAGGTTGGCTACTGTCGGGATTCGCCGATTCACTGCGCTGGTTGCGAGAATTTCGCTTGTTGCAGATTGAGGCAAAAACAAAGGATATTGCTACGGCCATTACTCTAAATATCTAATTAATAATTGTGCGCATGCAAAATGATTGGCAGTATTATATTGTCATTCCTATTATTATAGTATAAGACTACCAATAATTACGGGAACGATTGCCTTAACTACTTTAGGCAAACCTAAAGCCTGTAGAATCTTTTTCTTCTGGGACTGAATTATTGGTCCTGCGTTTTTACCAAGGAATGTTATTGACTGTTGCATATCGTTTTCAAAACTTTCGCATGTCAGGTCTGAACGACCCAGCGGTGCGATTTGTGAAATGGTGGGACAAAGTTCTGTATTTGACCCTTGACCTTTGACGACAGCACGCCTTTCTGCGTGTCTGCCGCGCGGGACAGGGGCGTTTTGCAGCTTTCCGTTTCCGCGGCTCAACGTTGAGCCGCGCTGTCCCACGGGTCACTCTTTTTTTTTGCGACAAGCTATTTTCACATTTCCCAGGATTATTTCTCTTCTTTAAGTTTCAAACAGCTGTAAATTAGGTAGGTATCAGTTTTCTACCCTTACCAATCCTGATTTTAAGCATATTATAGCTTTAGGAGTCAAAAATGGAACAGCCTGCTGTAGACGACTTGGAGACTGGTTTTGATAGATTATTAGTCGAGTCCGATGATGATATAGAGGAGACTTTGAGAAACGATTCCTTCCGCAATAACGCCATGGTATTGCCTACGGATAATGTATCTGATACGGAAAGTGAGACGTTATCAATATCAAACAGCGAGAGTGAGGACGAATGGATTAGCGATGCAGAAGTTCATGATGAATTCGTATTCTCTCAACAAGTTGGTCCGTATGATTGTGTACACAGTTGCCGCGAACCCATCGACTTTTACGAACTATACTTGAACGGGGAAATGCTTTCACTCATTGTCGGAGAAACGAATAGACAGGGTAAAGCAAAAGATTCTAATTTTCAAGACACTTGTCCTGCCGAAATTAAAAAGTTCATGGGATTATGCATACAGATGGGAGTAGTGCAGATGCCGAAGCTGAGAGATTGTTGGAGTACCAGACCTGCGATTGGTGGGCACTCGATTGCTGGAAAAGTGATGCCAAGGACCCGATTCGAGCAGTTACTGAACTCCCTTCACTTTGCTGACAATAATCAATTCGATGGCAACAGGCTTTGCAAGATCAATGATTTCCTGGAACTGTTCAACGCGAACTGCGAGAAAGCCTACAGACCCGAAAGGGAAGTTTGCATCGATGAATCATTAGTGCCATTTCGAGGCAGAATAGTTTTCAGGCAATACGTTCCTTTCAAGAGGCACAAATATGGAATTAAGCATTTCAAACTGTGTTGCAAAGGTGGTTACACGTGGAGGACCAAGATCTACGCAGGAAGACAGCCTTCAAGGAAGGATCCAGTAGCTGTACCTGTGGTCATGGAGTTAATGGACGGTCTTCTAGATCAAAGCAGACATCTCTGTACCGATAACTGGTATTCGAGCGTGCCCTTGGCTAACAGCTTATTGAAACGCAGCACACCCTTGTTCGGGACTCTGAGGAAAAATCGGAAAGGAATACCAACAAAAGTCAAGGACAGAAAGTTGAAAAGAGGGCAAGTGTACTACCAGCAAAATCAGAACGGAGTATTGGTTTTGAAGTGGAAGGATAAACGCGATTTATTCATGATTTCCACGAGACATGATGGGTCCATGACTCCTAACGGAAAACCGCAAGTCGTCGAAGATTACAACAAAGTTATGGGATTTGTCGATCAAAGCGAGCAAATGTCTGCATATACACCATTTGTGAGGAGAACTACTAAGTAGTATCTCAGGATTTTCTTCCATCTCATGACACAGACAGCGTTGGTAAATTCCTGGAAACTGTACAATGACGTGGTAGAGAAAATAAGGCTTAATGATTTCAAAATGAGTGTTATTGAATCACTTCTGGAAAATGAAAGAGTATGCGCGCCAACAACTAGTCACAGTCTGGAAGAATTGCTCGGACGGAAAACAGAAGTTCGTAAGAGATGTATAGGTTGTTACAAACAGTTATCTTGAGAATTCGGGCGCGTCTACGCTTCCAGCAACACAAGACGAGTCAATACTAGATGCAGTAAAAGTCATTGTAAAAGTCATTTTTGCATTGATTGTTTCCAAAAAACTCACAAAAAATGCGATTTTCAGCAAAATGATTGAATTTGTCAGAAGTTTGTTGAAACTAACAATGTATTTCTCGACCCACATCGTGTATATGATCATTTGAAGATTGTGAATCTAATAAAAACAAAAAACTTCAAAAAATGAACAACTAAAAAGATTAACCCTTGAAAAGAGTGCGGCTCAACGTTGAGCCGCGCTGTCCCACGCGACCAAAAAACCGTGGCACACCGTTGAGCCGCGCTGTCGTCAAAGGGTTAAGCGACTTTTGATAAGATAGATATCAGTGGAAGTTCGAGCGAGGTCTGAATTGAAAATTGGTGGGACACCGAAGATGAATTCTTGGCTTACGAAGCTGTTATGTAAGTTCAAATGAATACTTGATACTGGGGTGTATCCAGAAGATGATTTGTAATGATTGTTGCCATCGTTATAAATACCACTGCATACCATAAGCACATCTCCAGCCACTAGGCAAACACATCCTCTTTATTGAGGAGCATACGCGCCGCAT
The DNA here is from genome assembly GCA_000469685.2 of Haemonchus contortus. Classification (NCBI taxonomy): domain Eukaryota; kingdom Metazoa; phylum Nematoda; class Chromadorea; order Rhabditida; family Trichostrongylidae; genus Haemonchus; species Haemonchus contortus. Next base: position 34,817,568 of record LS997567.1, read on the forward strand.
TAGTTGGATTCCGAAGTGACATACTCTTTATGGTTTGAATTATGAAATTCGTAAGGGAACATAGCAGTCTATCAAAAAGTTGAAATCTTGTTGTATAATGCCCTCCATTTTCGATTCTAGAAACTGCATCTCAGTATTGAGTTCGGCATGGCGGTTATCTTGGCGCTGCTCCTGACCCAAAGATTGGTCATTATTCATGACGGTGAAATCTGGCTCTAAATTGGTGGCAATTTGTTTGGCAATATGTAATGACATGTTGGGTTAAATTCTGTTGAATGAGGATTTCTTGACGTCTGTTTCAGACCGCTTGGATTTCTTCAAGAAAGCAGCTAAAGCTCTGTTATTGCCCAGGTACGGTAGCTTATACGGAAGCTTGTCGCTTCTTAGGCCCTAGCCCTCTCATCTGATGAAATTTCTCCGGTGTTGACTCATTTTGATGAGTTTTGATTGCATAGTTACATAGCATTTTGAGATTTCGACTGATAGGATTATGAGTCTCATCTTTATGCTGTGGAGGGGGGGGGGGTCATTTTCGTCATCCACAGCTCTACGTGTAAGGTATCAGTCGATAAGGATCTTTCTGTTACTTTATCCACTTGTGTGAGTGTATTCACAAATTGTATTAACTGTGAGTTATAGAAGTGCTGCTGATTAATTGCCTCTGATACATCTGGGTGGTCCTAGAAAATGATACGTGGGTCGTAATCGTCAAGTTCTGGTAGAACTATAAAAACGCCATTGTCCATTGGCACAGCGTTGGTGTCTAAACACCATTAGCTCTTTTGAGACTGTGAATACGATATATTCTTATAGATCAACCCTGGTTGGATGTGGTGAGCACTACGTGGATTGGGGTTACCTATGCAACTCCTTGTGTGGCCAACACATATCGGCACAAGGTGAATTTAAAGGTGGTTAAGCCCATATTACTATTCCGTGGCTAATGAGGCATTGCGTTTTCGCAATGTTGCAATGGGCCATGTCCCCAAATTGACCAATAAGGTGGCTAGCGTGAAATGTTGTGATTTTTCCTTTTTCAAAATAAGCATTGGTAGTAATAGTGTTCTTCTCTGCGAAAAACCATGGATAGAAATAGTGAATTTGATAATCAGATCCATATACATTGGGTGATATAGGGTCCAAAGGAGTACCTTGATATTTTTAATTTCTGGTAACGATCGACAAAGAGCGGGGTCCACTGGAGTCATAAACTCTTCATCACTGTTTACGGAAAATTAAATGTGAAGATAAGAAGATGCGCAAATTCTCCTGGTTTTATTAAAACAATGAAATGCTTGGATTAAGAGTGGTTCAGTACGTTCGAAATAAATGTCTGCAAATGTTATTGGAACATCCGAAGCATTAGGAGAGCTATCGCACGTGAATGAGTCTGGAGAAGCAATCGGCCATCCAGACTTTCCAGCCGCACATAATTGATATTTAAGAGATAAAGAGGTTACTGGTTTCACCAAAAATGCAATGACTGCTGCAATTAAAAGAGGGATGTGAAGTGTGAAAAGTTTTGATGTGTTACATAGGGAAGTTGAATTGACCTCCTGTCGACGTTGTGCATGAGGACGTTGTACATCCCGTTCACTCGATGGTGTACGCCTTGTATTTTGTCTAAGGCGGGGGAATGGCGAAAATCTGCGAGGGCGTTAGTGTCGTTGCCCTGAATACTGGTATTCCTGAGGTCTCTGTCTACTTTGGTACCTTTGCCTTGGATAATGGTCGTGCTGAGTCCTGGAAGAACTTGCTTGCTTATATGGGGTTAGAGCGTTGAGTTGTCAACATTGGTTATAAGAAGATTATTAGTAGAAGAGTTAGTTTCTGTATTTGTAAGGTTCTACATCCTTTCAGCATCGTAAACGGGTGTATGTCGTTTGGCGCGGCTCTTCGCAGCCACTTTGCCATTGGGGCGCATGGGCTTCAATTGCCACCCATAGAGCGCAATTTCTACGTCGGTGACTTCGCCAAATCGGTCAGCCTCTCGAACTACGACCGGCTTTCTTCGCACAGAGGTGCGCAGCGACCCTGATAGGGAGTGAAGACTTAGGGGCCACCAAACTTTTCAGTCAATCTCATCAATCGAGTATAAAGAGAGGAAATTGTAAAACGATCCATGAGTTATCACTTCATCGATCTTTTTGTGCAAATTATAACAGTAACTTACATTTTGAGAATCACCTCATCAAAATCATCTATTACAAACTCGTTCATATTCATAGCACACAGTAGCACTGTAGCAACTGCTACCACACAGTGCTTATTAAAAAACCGCAAGCTCTACACTAACACTCTTTCGCCGAGGTGGGTCAACGCGCGCACCGACATGTGAAGATCAAGAAGTGAGTGTGATCTGACCTTTGACCTTTGGCCCGACCAGGGGTATAAATAGTCGGAGAGCTTCTTAGTCGATTCATTCTTGGACTTGGTGGTCCACAATCCGGCAATACCGTATCCGCAATATCCAATATCAATACTCAATACTCCGACACAATATCCGACACAATATCCGTCACAATACCCTACCACAATATCGGATTCCACGATACGCAGGAGAAGAAGAAATACTTGTTAGTCACTTTGTTGTATTAATAAAGTTTAACACCAAGCCGTGCACTCGAGCAGTTCAGAGGTATCTTCGTGGCAAATCTCATAGAGCAACTGGGCGAGCAACCTCACCACACTACACCTCACCAAAATCCGGTGCATCGGCAGTCTAAGGAGCCAGGTTAGTCAACTTCTTTCTTTACCGGAAAGCTAAGCGGTTGCCTTGGAATCTAAACCACAATCGCATTTTTTCTCTTTGATACTGCAATACTCTTCCAATATGGGTTCTGTTCTCAATACGGCTTCAATATCCACTATTTCATTATCTCGAGACAGAACTATATTCAATATTCCAATATCTTGGGAAACAATAAGAGAACTCAATCCTTTTAGCCATAGGTGCCATTAGGGACACTCAATATTTCTTGAACAAGGCTGTCTACCCTACTCAGCACCAAGAAACGTCTCTTGACGTCCAGTATCAATGAACTCGAGCTCATTCTCGATAACCTCAAGCAGAACAGACTTGAGGACACTTTTCTAGATCCCAATTTAACTCGAGATGTTCATCTTGAAAACATAAGCAAATTGGAAGAGAGTATCAAAGCCATTGAACTAGCAATGGCAAAGGTGGAAAATTCCCTCGACGCGTTAGCGTCATCATTTGATAGCACCAACCTTTCCGGTAATAAACCCAACGGTTTCGAAGAGTATGTCGGCAAAAGTGAGACCAGCTCAGCCTTGCATTTGACTACTCGATTCTTTTGCAAAAACGGCTTGGCGCTGTTAGATCGCTGGTCCAATATCTTCTGCAACAGAATCGAGTTCATTCTCATCAATACGTCATGCAAGAGTGAAGCCATTGGGGCTTCCGCTCATTCCAATACCCTCTTTCGGAGGGGACATTTGGGAATGGGACAGTTTTTAGGAGTTTTTCAATACCAATGTCCACTCCCAAGATATTGCGGATATGATCAAATTCAATTACTTACTGAATGCCCTCAAAGTGGAAGCCAAAGAATCTATAAGGGTACTCCAGGTCACAGGAGACAATTACAATAAAGCAATACAGGTTCTTCGCAATAAGTACTAAGTACAATAATAGAGATGTTTTGATCAATGATTTAGTGGAAAGAATGGATCACTGCTTCTTGAGGGGACAGTCTATCAAAGATCAGCGTCACCTCCTAGAACAACTCATCAGGGCATCGTGGCCCAGTCGGAGGAGAAGGGCGAGGAGGTCAAGAACTCCTGGCGGAACATAATGGAATTCCTAGATACTATCAGAATAGCAATAACATTGGAAGACCAAGAAAAATTGGTGCTAGCCTTTGTTGGAAGGAGTCCGGACAAGGTGGTGATTTTGGGCACCAATACTCTGGAATTGTTCAACTTAAAACTGCTGAAGAACCTTGAGGCGGAAAGGGAGCAGATAACCACTAGAAAAATTGTATGTGTAGGTGCTGAAGTTCCGATAGAAGTTGAAAGTCCTCATGATGAACCACAACAAGAAGAAAAAACGGCGTCAGGCAGAAGCTAATACTGTTGTTTGCAGGGCTACGACGATCGGTGACGATACAAGCCCGCTCGGCCTATTTTTCCACTGTCCAGCGAGGTATGGGCAAAATGATGATGGATACGTGTACTCCTGCTCTATTCGAGAGAAGACATTCAGAGACGTCGTCCCGACTGCATCAGAAGCAATAGGAAATATTCACTTCAATTCCATTTTCGCTTTAGCTCGCCTGATTTCTATATACGAACGCGAGAGAAGTGGAGAACGCAGGCGGTTTCTGATGTTAGATTCGAAATATTGTAGAATTAGCATTACAGGAGTGCAGAAGGCGTATCTATTTTGTAAGAAGTATTGTGATGACGTACTTCGAGCTTTAACCCACCATGACGGTTCGTTCCGATGCCTTACGCACGACCGCGAAAGTGGCCTATCGTTGGAAGAACTCAACCAGGCCACGAACGAGGGTGTTCGGTATGCCAAGGGCAACGATTGGGACGAGATGGTCGTAGATGAACGGATTAAGATCCTACTGATACTGCTCGACAGCTTCCGCGCCGTCAGCACTGCCTTCTCGGAAAGTCCAGATGTGGAACGGCGGTTATATGGTTCGCTCAACGACATCAGGAGACTTCTGGAAAGCTCTGCGGCTTGTATCTGTGTACTGGTCGGTCCGACGACAGAAGAGCTCATTCCCAAGCGCGAATGGTACAAGCTCGCGACATCACTCGCCACGGCAGCTCGTATGGATATAAAGATGATTGCCGTTGCTCCTCCTCGAGGAGACAACTCGTACGCAAAGAACCGAGCGGACATGATCGAAGCGATCGAAATGTAAAGTTGGCGGCAGTCACCATGAAGCAGGGATCGAGGTGTCTCATTCCAAGTATGGAATCGCCACAGGAACCCTCACACGGACCCGGAGCTCATCCAAGAAGGTTCAGCGCAGAAGCATATTCAAAAGAAGTCGTACAGGAACACTACGAAGCGCTGAGGATCTATGTGAAAGCAGAAGTAGATTTGCCTCCATTGCAACCTACTCCGAGAAGTCGTTCGTCTCGAGCTCGTACCTATTTCAAGCAGAATAAACAGGTCAATGGAGGAATCCAAAAAGGAAATATGAAACGCGGCTCTGGTTCATTCAGGAATGTTCAGCGCACGATGCAGCCTGATCCGATGATGATGGCCCAACAGATGTACACGCAGCATCTTCCAATGTTGCAGTACCTGCCATGGATGTTCGAGCCCACGGTGCCCAGGAGAAATTGTCAAGCTGGAGGACGACGCGGAGCGCGCCGCGGTTTTTCCCGACCCCATTAGGCCCCTGACCCTCCCGTTAGGCACTTAGCATAATAGCTCCTTTTTTATTGTCGTTGTCGTGAATTGTCAAGCTGATTTGATTCGGTAATTGCCATAAATATGAAGGACGAAGTAGTCTTGTTACTTTTGTTACGGCAGGGGCGCCGCTTCCCCTGGGGCGAGGCAAGTTACGGATGTTACGTTAGGTCGCCTCCGTGACCTACCCCTCTTTTGGCGGGAGTCCTCACCTAGGGCGGGGGGTCCCCTCCTATAAATAACCCCCCATTTGTGGTTACCAGTTAGTGAACTAGTCGGTTAGTTAGGGAGTTAGTCTCCCGCTCGCTATTTCTCTTCCTTTTGTGCTCGCTTTCTTCTTCTTGATTTAATAAACTCTTGCTATATTCGCCCCTTTTCCTGCCCTCCAAGGGAGCCGCAGAACTCAGTGCTTCCTTCCCCGTTGAGTCGGAAACTACTAGCAGTTTCCGGCTTAAACCCTGCCCGGTTCCGAGCTCGCTCGTTGATTCCGGGCAGGTGAGGTGGGGAAGTGAACGCTACTGCGCTCATAGTTTCCGACCAGGGCTACATGCTTGCAGATATACAAAAGCGCTCAAAAAAATTCGGCCAACTTTGGCTTGCCATAACTTTTTTCCCAATGGAGCGAATCACATGAAATTTTGTTATGTTTAGCTGGAGCATATTTTACACTGTCCAACACTACTTGACTGCAAAACAGCCATATCCACATACCAATGGGGAGGCGTTTGTAGACAGTACTGAAAGCGAGTTTGTGACGTCTGCAGTTCCGAAGTTGGAATCGTCGTTGCCGTGCGTGGGAGAAGTTGGTTGTTAGACGGTGAAGATGTGGCTGGACAGCTCACGGTGGTCGAATGGGAGAAAGCCGGGGGATCACCGGCTTTCTAATGCTTCAGCTCGGTCCGACTTGCGAATATAATATAATATAATATAATATCGAATACAAATCTACTATTATATTAATATATTATTATCAATATTATACTGAATCTTCGTGAACAGCTGCTGAACGTTGTATAGTGAAGGAAGGCTTATTATTTGTAAAACGTCTACCGGACCGGTTATCGGTTACCAGAAGTCTCGCCTCGGGATGTTCGATCTCGACTGGATACGAAGGGCTGAATAGCAGTCTCTTTGGTCTGCTCACTATGTGGTTCGCTAATTCTACGAGCCATCCACCGTATCCTGTTACAATGGGAAAATGAGTCCGTGCAATCGAAGGAATGCAATCGAGTCCTTATCTGATAATTATATCGGCGTTTATATGTAGAAATTGAACTATCGTTAGCTGCAATTTGTAGAATGTCCCTACCTTTTGAACTAGCTTCTAGACCAGAAGTTCAGATATAGGGTCGTGGTCATACAGTTCAATGGTTAACGATCATTGTCTGTCTTCTATAGGAAAAAAGGAAAAAATATACAAGAAAAAAACTTATATATATATATATATATATATATATACAATGGCATTGGGGATAAGGCTTCTACTTCTTTTTCTTCTTTTTGTGAAATGAGAGCACTTTCTCCATAACGCCTATTCTATTCTAATTATATGACTAATCAACTAAGTTTCAAATCATCTAGGAATTAGTTGTTGACCTTGCACTTCACGTGCTCTGCTGGACATTGTACGACCGCTGAACGCGTAAGATCAGCAGCAAGACGCTTTGCCTGGAGCTGTCCTTAAGAAGATTAATACGTACTCAAACTTCAACATCCCATTATTGAGTTCTTGACTTTTTTTTAAATACCCGGTCGGGTGGATGCCCTAATTTTGTTCGGAACTGGGATAAATAAAAGGAATGCTGAATGAATTGGAGTTCATAATTGTTAGCAATATCAACACCTTGAGGTTACCCAACTATGGGTTATATGTAGACAATATGGGTGGGCCGTGATATAAGGAAACTAGTGAACTCGTCGCCAGGACCATCTTGAACTACTTGTTGTATTTTAAATAAAATTACAGTCAAAAAGTGCTCTGAATGCACACCATTTTGACAAGCCTCTCGCCGGCTGTCTGCTGCCAAACCATCACCCAGGTAAACACAACTAGTGAGATTGCAATTACGGTAGCACGCGTAAGTGTTCAACAGGAATTTTCACTCACCAGAAAAGGCATGGAGTCACTCGCGAATCGTCTGAGTTCCGAGCGAGTTCTGCGAAATTTCACTTCTTCAAATACTTTATTTATAGAAAAAAACACAACAAGGTTATGATAAGTCTTCATTCACAAGAGATGATCTTAATATGGTCGAATGGTGTTCCTTCTTAACACTGCTGTCGGTGTTCGGACCAATTTAGTCCGGATGGCGTCACTAGCGTTTAACGAAACGACACCCTCACTTTCTCTATGTTCTTCGCTAGCTCGTTTGAATGCTAGAAATATCCGATATATGTATTGTCATTACATAGCGGGAGATTCAAAAACGGAAAGGAAGGAGGTTCACTTATGCTGCTAGTGCTAGTATTGTCACGTATGGGTGCAACGAGCTGAAGTAGAGTACCAATCTGGTCGTCAATCTGTTCATGGTTCTTCTCCTGCTCAGGGGTTGCTTCGAGTGACTTCTTTCGTCAAGAAGTAACGAGTTCGACTCGAGCTTTGAGCTCACAAGGATAATTACTGGGTTGTAACATAAGTTCGTAGAGTTTTGCGTTAGAGTTATTTTACAACGATTTATTTTGTTTTTTAGCAAAGTGAATACATACATTCGAAAGAGCTCTTTCTCTTCTACATATTGTTTTATTTGTTTTTAGGACAATTCAATTGTTCGTCTTTTTTTCGGGCTAAGAAATGGAATATCCAGAAAGAAAAAATTAGCACTCTCGACATCTGCTTTTCTTTGCTCTTCGTCAAGGTCAAAAAGCAGACGAAACCGCTCGGGACATATGCAGTGCGTACAAGGAAGGTGTCTTAGGTGTGTCTACTGAAAGGTGTGGGTGGCCTCAGGAAAGGCGCCGAAGCCGAGAGTCAAGCAAGATCTTCACCTAGAGAAGGTCATGATCTGCGTTTGGTGGGACTGGGTAGGCATGGTGCACCGGTAAACTGCAGAACGAAACGCCACTGTCAACAAGGAGATCTACTTTGCCCCATTGAACAGTGTAAATGAGGCTATTCGGCTGAAAAGACTTTATAGACGAAGTCAAGTCATCTTGCTCCACGACAACACCAGGCCCCATATTGCTCAAGTCGTCAAAACAGCACTCCAAGAGCTTGAATGAGAGGTTCTTCAGCATCCACCGCACTCTCAGGATCTTGCACCTGCCGACTATCACCTTTTCCGCTCTATATTAAACCAAATGAGGGGTGTTACCTTCGATGGCGAAGGGGATTTCAAAAACTGGCTCAACAAATTCTTCGACACTACAACGGCCGATTTTTGGCGAATCGCCATAAACGAATTGGTCGAGAGATGGGAGGAGGTCGTGAACAGTAACGAACGATACATCATTGGTTAATTTATTATTATAATCATTGTTTTTTGGTTCAAAGAAATCTTTGTGAAAAAACTCCACGAACTTATGTTACAACCCAATAATTTTCTAATAGTTTGTGATAAGCTACCGTAATCCCCACACCGACCACCAAGGTTATAACAGCTGCGCGCACTTTAGGGCACCCCACACTTAATAATATGTCTCAGAGACCCCAGGATAGCGAACTTATTATTACGATTGGTCGAAAGCAATATTACAATACAAATCTGACCCGGATATGAATAAGCCGGTGATCCCCCGGCTTTCTCCCATTCGACCACCGTGAGCTGTCTAGCCACATCTTCACCGTCTAACAACCAACTTCTCCCACGCACGGCAACGACGATTCCAACTTCGGCTCGGGCGAGTATTTTCCTTTTTATTTTTCTTTCGTTAATTCACTAACATTTTTCTTCTTTTTTCTTTCTTTTACCTTACTTTCCTTCCTTCTTTTCCACTAAGTGGTACTAATCAAGAAGGAATTTTTTTGCGGAAGCAGTCACGTTCAAAACAAAAAGAAGTACCCTATAATTCCGTAGTTCTATTAAGCAACATCGTATTTAAAGGAACTCATTGCCATTATCAGCCCTTTCTCAACTTGCCTGGTTATCATTCTACGAGTAATTCTGACCCTGACTAAAACAGTACTGGCGACGCACCCACCTTTCGTCTCGCTGAGAATAGAAACTCTGTCAAGCGTAATCCTCAATTTCGCAAACCTAAACTCTCACGTAAAAAGAGATCTAACTCACAACTAAACATACAAGTGCTATCACAAAAACCCGTTCAACAAGTTGACGTTCAAGAACAATCAGAACGCATTCGCTCTAAGTCTGAACCACCTAACCCAAGCTTTCTTGAACCCCTTGATCCAAGCCTTCTTAAACCTCTTCTGGGTTACCGTTGCTCTTCGGAAGAGAGCTTGAAACCAAAACCAACTGAAAGTACAGATGATGATCCTTCTGAAGTCTCTTTCCTGTCGCCATGTCTTAGGTGTACGAGCGCTAATGTCGAACCCAGAAGAGAAGAAAAACGTACATAAGGTCGGAATAACTGCAGACGTCACAAACTCGCTTTCAGCACTGTCTACAAACGCCTCCCCATTGGTATGTGGATATGGCTGTTTTGCAGTCAAGTAGTGTTGGACAGTGTAAAATATGCTCCAGCTAAACATAACAAATTTCATGTGATTCCACATAAAAAACTTAAAGTATAAAGTTGCCACAGAGATAGTCCGGAGCAGTCGTTTATTGCCAGACGCCCTTCGTGGTCCCTTGGAAAAAACTGAACCTTACCCTACTCTGGGAAGGCTCTATGAGAAAGATAATATACTGTAGCATTCTATAGATCACTGATCGTCGACTTCCTCGGAGAAGTAGAAGAACTTGAACAGTACCATAAAGTTGCCACAGAGATAGAGACCGGAGCAGTCGTTTATTGCCAGACGCCCTTCGTTTCCACATCCAAATGCTTCGACTTTGTCGCGGATTGAGTCGGTGTCCGCCGTGTAGGGGTTCTTGATATGTTTGATGATGAATCAGAACTGCTCGTGGATACTATGCGGCTTCGGACTGCACGGCTGGGACTTTTCCGCACTTCCGTTGAACCAGTTTCTTCCACCAAATCACTCAATTTCCCTGAGCGGCTGAAAACTTCGGAGTCTCTCCGAGTGGGCATCGGTGTTTTACAAGAGACTTTCTCCGCCAGCTCTTCACAGCGTTTCTGAGCCGCAACTCTTGCAGCCTCCGATTCCAGGAGCCGCTCATTCGCCACAGCAAGTTCTGCCAAAAGCCACTCAGAGGTGGAAGTCAAATCTGCCTGGGATCGAATAACTGCATAACACTTTTCGAGTTCTTCTTCCTGAGCAATCAACTTGGCATGGAGATCCTCCTTCTGCTTTACATAAGTTCTTATCTGAGTTGCAACTATGAACTCATAATCTTTGATGGTCTTCTCAGCATCTTCTTTTGCTCGCTCCAATTCGCTCAGTTTTTTATCAGCTTCTGCTAAGACAACGCCTTCTGCGACTAATTGCCCTTTGTACTTATCTAGTTTCTTACAAACAGCACATAGATTATCATGAAGCTCCGCTCTTTCTGCTTCCAACTTCGCCATGTTTATTGCCTTCTGTTCAACATTTGATGATGATTTTGAATTGAGGAGACGATCTTCTTCTTTGGCCAAGATTTTGACTTCTTTAATCAAGAATGAAATTTCGGAATCGTTCATATTGTATTTTCGATTCACTGGAAGAACTGGTGTTGAAGATTGCGAGCCAAAACTACTTGGCGCATTCGACGCGCGAGACGTGGCGCCTCCTCGGGATAAATCAGCAATTGGCGACAACGGCGACTTGTAGCCTTCTTTTCCTTTTGCTATCGCGTTTGTCGATTCGTGTTTTTCTTTTGAATCCTTCATCCGTTTTCTTGAGGATGATCTTCTTATTTCAACACTTTGTGGTGGAGTTGTTTGAGCTTTTACATTAGGTTCTTCTCTTTGCTTCTTCGCGCTTTCCATCTCAACAACGGTACGTTAGTAGACACAGCTCGAGTAGAACTGTTGTTTAGATCAACTGTGAGTTGAACAATCCAAAGTTGCCACAGAGATAGAGTCCGGAGCAGTCGTTTATTGCCAGACGCCCTTCGTGGTCCCTTGGAAAAAACTGAACCTTACCCTACTCTGGGAAGGCTCTATGAGAAAGATAATATACTGTATCATTCTATAGATCACTGATTAAGCGCCTTATCGCTACTTCTTTCTTATCTTCATATCCTCAACACTTTCTGCCATGTGCTCCACAATTTTCTTCATTATACAAACTAAACACTTTTATTTAACAAACAACAATGCAATTTAAAATACTTTAAAGTGAAATCGCGAATCATCCGCGATACATAACAAATTTCATGTGATTCGCTCCATTGAGAAAAAAAGTTATGGCAAGCTAAAGTTGGCCGAATTTTTTTGAGCGCTACTGTATATCTGCAAGCATGTAGCCCTGGTCGGAAACTATGAACGCAGTAGCGTTCACTTCCCCACCTCACCTGCCCGGAATCAACGAGCGAGCTCGGAACCGGGCAGGGTTTAAGCCGGAAACTGCTAGTAGTTTCCGACTCAAGGGGGAAGGAAGCACTGAATTCTGCGGCTCCCATGGTGGGCAGGAAAAGGGGCGAAGATAGCAAGAGTTTATTAAATCAAGAAGAAGAAAGCGAGCACAAAAGGGAAAGAAATAGCGAGCGGGAGACTAACTCCCTAACTAACCGACTAGTTCACTAACTGGTAACCACAAATGGGAGGATTATTTATAGGAGGGAACCCCCCGCCCTAGGTGAGGACTCCCGCCAAAAGAGGGGTAGGTCACGGAGGCGACCTAACGTAACATCCGTGACAGCGCTGTTTTGCTCTGCAGTCGTAAGGCTAGCACTAAAGCCTTGAATTAGGGTCATAATTTTGGTTTATTTGGCCTTGGTTGATTTTGGTTCACTTCATTTTGACCACTTCTCAACTGCGCGTCTATAAAGTGAGTGTATGCACAATGAGTTCCAGTTTAGCACACTTCTACCTCCGCCAACTGCTTGGCTTTTGACCGCTCCGTGGCTGTTGTCCAGTCTGGAAGTCTCAGCTGAACTAATACTGCTTGTATGATTTACAAATTTCGTTGCATTTGGAAACAGGGAAGAAGAGAAAAGGAGAAACATTTTGAAGTCAGTCACTGTCAAAGTCAAAATTGCTGGCAGGACTAGGACTTCGTAACATATGCGATCCTAATACATACTGCTACACATATAAGTTATTTCATGCCATAACTTATACACTATTACAAATTTGCTAGTTTTGCTAGTTGGTTATACAAGAAAAAATCGGCACAACATTCTTCGGCCTTCAACTCACGCTCTTTACCAAGTAACCATCGGGTGGAAATTAGTTGAGGGGGGGGGGGGTGCATTTCTAAAAGCGTTGGTATAGCAAGGATGGGCAGCGTTCATCTGTGCACTGTTATGCGGTTTTAGCCAGGGGATGCAGTTTTAATTGAGCATTAGGAGGGTAGGATCACAGGGGTAGGTGAGATGGTTACCTCATGCGGGAAGCTTAAAGCTTGCCCAGCCCGACGATTCTTCCCTCCTACGGTTGGGTATGGGTACATTCACCCCGAACTGGATGGACGCGGCAAACCGCGTGGCGAAATTCGTGGTGATTAAAACGGCCCTACTTTTCCTATTTGAGACCCGTGCCCCGATGATAGGCGCCGATGTCGTTTTAATCACCACGAATTTCGCCGCGCGGTTTGTCGCGGTCGCGCGGCTATCCAGTTTTGGGTGAGCGTTCCTCCCCCTACGGTTTAGGTGAAAATTTGCATGTCTGTGGTGTAAGACGGAGTAACAGGTAACTCTGTGTTAATTCCTTGATATGCTAACACACATAGTCCCCATTCACCACCATTCCACACAGCTTTACATTATAAAAGTGAAGCCATAATACAATATCTAATGGCAATTCAGACCCGCGGCGCATTTTTCACCTATTATAACCTCAATTTACGACTCCAGTGCTAGCTTTACGGCTGCAAAGCAAAGCAGCGCTAGTGGTTCCTGGGTGCATAGGTTTGATTGAACTTATTCGTTGCTATTTACGAATGTTTGTGTTTGTGTTTCGTTTTCTTGTTGCTTCTTATGGTGATTTTCTGGCTTTTCTTGCGTTTGCCTTAGCAACGTAATAAACATAACATAACATAACATAACGGACCACATGCTTACAGTTATGGTAACCAGGACTCCTTTTAGAATAGTTCGGTCAAGTTGAATCGAAGAGTTGAGCTGATCAACTAAAGCAAGTCTTCGAACACACGAAATCAACAAAACAATAGTCCTCGAAATTGAACAAAAGTAAGCGTGGGGTTACGGTAATTGCCATTAATACGCAAGTGCAGACTGCTACCCGTGTGTGAATAGGTAGCACCGGTGGCACTTTTCGAGCTCATTTCGAATCCTGGTGTTAAAGGACATGGATCTGGTGAGTTTATTGATTCTTCATCCCTACCGGCCATATGAAGAACTTTCACTTCATTTTAGGTGAATTGGCTAGAAAAGAAGTTAAGTGATGCAGGTGTGTGGTCGGGGCGCATGACTGCTTCCATATTATCTAGAGAAATGCTAGAAGAATTGGAAACCTGTTTCCAAGTACGTCACATGATTTGTTTTGATTAACTTTATCTCATACTAATTTACTAGCGCTTTAGGCTATCGATGCCCAAACAAAACTCAAAATCATTTCATGTATTCCTCACATGAATCCACGAAAACTAAGCATGGTAAAGAGATTTCATATATTTGTCGCGTTCCATTTACACAGCCTATCTTTTTCACAAACTTCTCCAAATTTTAGGTACATGCAGCTCTCCTCGCCTTACTTGATTTAGCTAGTAAGGATGCTGACGATTGGGTTGAAACTATTGCGGACATGTACAGGTGCTGGAAGTCTCGAAACGTTATTTGAACAATTTTTTCGTTGTGAATAATTTCTTTCTGATGAGCCGGCATCATTCTTCCAGAGACGTGCCATCAACTGGTGTGATCATACCTGTTTTTACTAACAAAGACTCCCATTTTGCAAAGACAATTGAAGATCTCACAAAATGCTGTACGTTATGGTATCGTCATTTTCTTCTTCGTTTGCTTAATGACCTTTGTGTTTTTAGTACAAAGACACCTTGAAAATGGCGAATTGAAATTAGCACCCGAAGGGTATAGTATTGTCAGCAACTCAGTTAACAAGGTAACTCTTGACCACACCAACTTTGTTCTTCTCCTTTTCGTAAACTTTGCATACTCATGAGTTCATCAGGCCAGTTTTGGACCACCGCCTGAAACGGAAAAGTGTTTCGTTCTTCGCAAGAAACCTAAGTCTTTCAATCTTATGAACGATATGATCAAGCGTTAGTTACTTTTTTTTTGTTGTCCCTGTTGTGACTGGTGTTTTCTTCGCGATAATTTTTTGATCTCTGTTATTCATTCTGTTTTACGTTGTTATGTAAATTTAGTTTACTTAACGGCTCACCACCCGGAAACCTGGGCATGTCAGTCACTAGTTCTTGCTAGATTTGCTAACTAGCGGTCTGTCCTCAACCGCAATACTGTAGTCGTTTTACACTTAGCGTGCAGTACTCGTGAAACCCAGTAAAAACGGACTCATTCATGGCTCAAGGTTTTTCCATTCTGTTTTGTCGCATGGGTTTCTTATTATAGAAACTCTTTATTAGGTTGACGTTCTGAACAACTCGTCGTCTGTTAAGAACTGATCCTGATCTTTGCTCACCCGACCAAGCGCACAAACGCGTTAGGTCAGCAGTAACAACTCTCAAAACTCGAACATCAAAAGGTCCCAGCTTAGAAACCAAACTTCTGAGGCCCCACCAGCGCTAGCGTCCACTCAGTTTTGTGATCAACAAGAGAACAGTAAGACACCTTGGCGGTCGTTAAATAAAAAAAGCACACGATAATCTCAAAGCCAAAAAGGAATGATGGAAGGAGAAGTTCACTTGTTGCGTTATTGCACTCTTTCGGTTGTTCGCTTAGAATTTCTCTCACGGACGTGCAGCGCCTCCAATATTTTTCTAACATCGATCTCATCCTCGCAGGCCAGGATTTTGCTTCTGATATCAAAACCAATGCCGTGTTTGTCTTCTACAGGGTGCGCCATAAATATGGTAACACTTTTCGGACGTCCATAATTTCCTTGTTTAGAGAATTTTTCCAAATCTGACCTCCTCTTATGTTTATGATATAACTTAGTCCACATATCTACTTTGGTATTCTCAATTTCTCAGATTTCGCAGACATGCACCAACCGTTCCGTCTTTGCGAGCATTTGGTGCTTCCTTTTCGGGTTCGTTCCTCGTTTCAACATTTTCCACATGACAGTCTCTTGAATCGCTTTGCGTAGACAGGACAATAACAAACCTCAACACGGTCGTCCTGTCTCAAATACGACCCCTTTTCCGAATACAATTGCTTGGGAAGGATTACTCTGCGGAACTTGCAGAAACACAAGGAAAATGACTGCTGGTTTGTTTGCATGTTCGAATCCGTTGGGAAGAGTTCACCCGCTGAATACCATTGTATCCAAATAAGATTCGAAAGCCTTATAAGCTTTTTGACTAGAAGAAGTTGAAGAGCAAAAACAAATGCCGTGCGCTAGGTGCGCGCGGCACGCGCTTCGACGCGCTTTTTTCCGACTAAAGGGTGTTCAGCGTGGAAGAAATGTTGAGATCTCAAAGTGTACGAATATTTCAAACTATGAGTGGTGAAGCCGTTGAGAAGGGTCGGATCGCCACGTAAAGCCATTTTTCCTTTTTTATGATAGTTAGGACTAGAATCTCTACCATAAGAGCGATATGGCAAATTTTGGTCGAGGATACCACAAAATTTGTTTCGAACCTCATTAAGAAGGGGTTTTCGGAAAGAAAGCAGCTGAGGGTCAGAGGTTTTTTTCAGAAATCCGATTTGAAAACTATGGCGCACTTGCTCACGAATGGATCTGCTGAGGAAGTGTTCGCGACTTTATCCCAGCCTCCAATCTTTCTACGAATTTCCCGGACCACAGTGTCATGGATCACTATATAGTCCATGCTGGAGAGGAAAGCCTGCGCTTCAAATAGCGCTTCAAATAGCACCACTGTGCTCCTAAGAACTTACTGAAAAAATTCCAGGCTAGTGTTTTTCAAGAAACTGCTTGCCACCGCCGATGAGTAGCCGAAGGCGTCTTCGAGCTATAATTAGTACAGGAGACGTGATATATTACAAGATGACCGTGCGTTCGTTTGGTAGTTGCGATGCATAGTACATAGTTCCCATAAATTTACTATGTATCAATATGAACTGCTGTTTCTGTAGCCAAATTATTTTGTTTCAATATTTATAGCGCACCCTTTACCGATGTCTCTCAAATGGCGTGATTTCGTTCCAGATTCCAAAGGCGTACGCCTATGAAAGCAGCCACTCGAATCTGATGGCTGCTTTCAGACCTCGACAACCGTCCGTCTGTCCGCCCGTCCGTCCGACGCGTGCGTGCTGCGATGGAGGCGCCTTACCGTTGTTGACAACACTGGATCACGTGTCAGCGCTGTCAACTCTACTCTAGCGACCGCCGTCGCAGCACGCACGCGTCGGAAGGACGGACGTACGGACGGACGTCGAGGTCTGGAAGCGGCCGATGGATCCTTCCACGAGCTGGAGGAATAACCATAGCCCCTCAAGGCTCCTTTCCAATAATATGAATACGGCAAAGAGTTGAAGATCTGAAGACAAATACATATATCCTTGCGATATCACGCATAGAAGGGGAGGCGAGTTATCTTCAGAAAATCATATCATGGCAAATTGAGTACGACGAATATGTGAGGAATAAATGAGATAAGTGAGTAAGAATAGCGATGGTCTGTAAAACAGGACTGGAATGAGACGTACGCTGTAGTGCATCCGATCCACCATTCGACCAAGATTCAGTTGTAAGCAAGGGGCAAGCGCCGCCCCAATCACTCGATCGCTCGCTCGCGGCCAAATCGTGGACTATGAAAGTAGCCAATGCTGCCGGGACGGCGCTCCGTGGGACGAGGCGACGAGGAGAAAGGCACACGGACGAAAGGATGACAAATTGATCAGTGCGGAGCCTGCTCGACAATGCTTCCAGCACTTTCCTCCATTTGTATGATTCAGCGGGCGACGGCCGTCGATTGGAGCACGGTTTCCTGGCGGTGCACTGCAGAACGTCGAGGGTCTCACGTAAGTCGCGACACTCCGGGCGCGAGACGTGATACGCCAACTATGGACAGCGATTGTACGGACGATGACGTGATCTGCGTGAGCCTCGGCGCTGACTTCCAATAATCGATGTGTTTCGCTAGCTCATTCGTTGTTGCAATTTGTTGTTGGCTGCGTGGAGACTTGAAAGCCTGTACGATGAGGCAGATGTAATATTGCTCTGCGTGAAGGTAGTCAAGGTCTGCTGGATTGGGTGCAACGGTTTCCTCGACAATCCAATCACGAACGGTGTTGTAGAAAGCGTGACGAAAAAGGCGTCTACCGTGACGATCTCTCGTGGCCAATAGAACGATGCCAAAGGTGTGGTCAAAGTTCGCTGCGATTATTAACGATTGAGCGATCTATAGGGACACTCGTTCCGATGGTGGGAGACTTTGGCCCTGGGAAACGTCGTCTGAAGCGAATGTCGAAGTTGCTTGTGTCGAAGCACAAAATGATCTCCTGCTGAGTCGAAATGCGGTGGTGTCGACGAGGTAGAGCAGAATTGGACGGATCCACGTCTTGTAGATGAACCACCTGACGATATCCGACTGGGTTAAACGAGTCAATATGCGATATTCCTTCCAAATGTGCATTGGCCAATGACAACAAGGAATCAAAGTCTTCAGCAAATGCTGACGACGAAGAACAAGGAATTGACGACGAGGTAATAAACTGCCTTACGTGTTTCGGTGGACTTGAAGTGGTACTTGATCGAGGGGTTTTCCATGTTGTCGGTATGTCCGATCAAATGGCATATGAAGCGAGTCAGTAGCATGAGAATCCTTGATTCAGAGTCCATACAGGTAACGCAAAGATATGGATGTTATCAAGGGAGCCGTGCGCTGAGAGTGTCGGACTTTCTGTCAAGAATAAATTCAAAGGGTTAACGGCAAAAAAAGAGACTAATTTCGGTAATGATGTCGTAGCGTCAGTTGATGGATTGTTCATTATCTCTTGGTCTGATATAACGGTGGGTAGCCTTAGCTGTTCGTGTCGGCTGGACACGTGAGGTATTGACTTCATGTTGACGGTATCCAAAAGCTGCTCGACAGCGCTTATTTCCAGGGGGTAGAGATGATTAATCGCCCTCTTGACGTGATTGCCGTTTGGCAAACGGACAGTAGCGCTTCTGGGCACGCGATTTCGGGTGTAGCTGAGGTAGGTAATGATCGCGTGAGTTCACTGACCACGAGGTGACTGTTTACCTCCTCTCCGACGTGTGGTTTACGTGCAGTTGTTCTTCCTTGACGGACGCGAGTCCTATGACGTCTGGCGTTGGCGTTGAGGTAGTCGTGAGACCACATATTCCAGAAATGATTCAAAACTGACAGTGTAGACGGTACCACTTGACGATCTGATGATGAGAGCGCTCGTAGTGACAGTTATCTGTAAGTTCCAACTGAAGTTGTGTGTGTGGTGAGATGAAGTCTGGAACGCAGAATTTTAGGTGACGATGTTATGTTCGAAGTGGATGCAGTTGGTCGTGAATTGACGATGGCTTCAATCTTTCATATGATGGTTTGGAACTGTGACAACAGGGGTTTAGAGAGTCCCATGGATTTGCGAAAAGAAAATTTGACAAGTCCAACATGTCGCTCGTAAAATCCTTCTTACGGAGATAGTGGCGTGATGAACCTCCATTGAATGTGACGGCTGGAGAGTAATTGGAGATGAGTTCCTGCAAAGTATGATCTGCTGCACAGAAGGTAGTAATATTGTCGCTTAAAACGAGGCTTGGGACTCCTCTTCGAGCGATGAAACGTCGTTGTGCGAGTAGGAACTCTTGAGTGGAGTTATCCAGTACGATCTCCAAATGGATTGCTCTGGTTTCCATACAGGGGACAGGGAAATCCATGGTATGGACGGAGGTGTAGCTTCCTTGTAATGAAGGGTCCAAGGTAGTCCAAACCGATGTTCTGGAAAGGGTCTTGTCGAACCCTCTCCGGCGAAAGACGGCATGTTCGGATAACGGTGAGGGAATCCATAGATCTTCTTGCAGATAACGCGGAGTCTGGAGACCTTCGTGACGGTGCTTCTGATAGATGGAATGAAGTAGGAGTGTCGAAGAGTGGCAATAGTGCCGAATGGAGTTGGGATAAATGGGTATGTTGAATAATAAGCGCCGTTAAGGGATGCGATGGAGTGAGAAGAATCGCTGATGAACTGTATGCGTGTTCCATGCGATGCTGACAACGAATAAGTCCATCCGTTGGTCATGGGCATTGAAACGGTGGATAAGCATGCGGCTCGAGATGGTTTCATCCTCGCGATAGTGTTCCATTATGAGGAATACTTCAGCAGCAGCGAATTCTGACGCGGAGATTTCCATGCTCAAGTTGAACGGAGTCACTTCGAAGCTTAGGTCAATTTGAACGGATTCACTTCGAAGCTGTAGAGGGTAGGCTTGATCTTGACGGCCAGATGAGCGATAAACTTCAAAGCGTAGACTGTATATCGAACGGGTCTAGGGTATCGGCTAATGCTGTGGAAACGAAGTAGTGACGTATACTGCGGCGTGTTTGACAGTGCGAATGTCTGGTACCCATCCTGTATTTGTTAGCATTTACTGGTGGTGTTGGGATGTCCTGACTTTCAGGCCAACGTGAAATAGGCAAGGAACGGGGGTCCGGACCACCAAGTGTGGTGTTTAGGGGGGCTAGCAGGAATTTCTCGAGGCGCACAGTCGGCTGGATTGTCTTGAGATCAACGTAGTAGAATTGAAGCAGAATATGTGACACGAAACTTTGTCCACAGTGGCTCGGATCTCCATTATCTTGTTCCTGACAAACGTGCGCAGTGGACGTGTCGAATGTATCCAATGGAGAACCATCTGCGAGTCCGAAAATACATGTCCAGTTGAGATCTTGAGACAGAGTTGCGTATGAACAAAAAGGACTAGTCGCAATCTGACAAGAATTACTATAATAGTAGCTCCATCCGAGGCATGGTGATCGAATTACCTGGTTCAACTTGGAGCTTAGCCATAAAAAGGCGGGTAGTCGTAGACGAATGACTGCGGCATAAGAGGTATACACAAGAAGCATAGAGACGTTTCGAAGCATCTCCAAAGATGCGGAGTTCATAGTCGACTGCCGGATCGGACGACGGTATAAGGTAACGAGGAACCGATGGAAGGGGATGTGCAAAGTCCCCGGCCAGTTCCTTCCAACGAGCGACATCTGCATCCTCAAACGGGTCGACCCATTAGTAAGATTTTATCCAAATGTCTTGCAGAAAAATCTTGAACGGTGCGAGAATGGCGGTAAAAAGCCTAAGGGATCGAATGTAGAAGCAAATGCCTTCAGCACAGTGCGCTTCGAAATATTCGTCTTGCGGAGAGTCCTAATTGGGATACGAGGATTAACCTCGGTAAAAGTCCCATTGAAGCCCTAACAACAGAACTGATGACGAATATTGCATACGATCTTGTATATTGATTGCACCATCAATGTAGGAAGATATAGAATAAATATTTAGAACGTTAGATAGAAATTGACGTAAGTTCATATTCATAGAAGTGAATTTGGCTCTGGAATCCTGATACTTACGAATCGCTTCTTCCCCGGTGAATGCTACCAGTGGTATGCTGTCAATGTACATGTTCTCTTCGATCTCCTTGTTGAGCTGCAAATTCGGGTCTATTCGTGGATAGTAAAGGATGGAAGCTGCGAGTAAGAAAGGGTTGACGCCGTAATTCCGAATGGGACTCGGGTGAATCGGAATATCCTAAGATTTGTCTCTGACGGCGGCGACATAGGGTCCATCCAATTTTAAGAATTGTGTAGCATCACTTTGACTGAGTTTAGAACCTTTGACTGAGTTTAGAACGATTTTGAAGAAAGGCTTCTCTACATCGGCAATGAGGGGATGGGTTTGAGACGGGATCGAAGAAGAATCCCAATGAGATCAGGGAGGATGGATGGACTGGGATGGAGGCGATCGTTGAGACTAGGGGCTCCTTTATAGCGGGAGGATGCGTCGAAGACGACTCCTAGGTTGGTGGTAGTAAGCGACTTCTTGATCGCTTCCTGATATTGTCTTCTGGTTCAGGATGAGCTGACTTCCACGAGAATTGCACATATGTATACCGTAGCGCTCAAAAGTCTTCGGTGAAACGGTTCTTCAGCCCCACTTTTCAGTCGTAACTCCTTTCCTACTGGATCTCATCATGCGAAATTTCTATATTTGGAGCGTGGATGTATTGTGAATACTTACCACTATTAGCTTGCAATCTGATCATGTTCCAGATATTTCGAAGAGCGTGAACTCAAAATCAACTGGAAATAGAGATGATGGCCCTTTCAGAAACTCTTTCCTTTCTGTCATGTCTAAAGTGTACGAGCGGTAATGCCGAACACAATAGATGAGAAAAACACATAAGGTGCGACTAAGCGTAGACGTCAACAACTTTTTTTTAGCAAAATCTGCTACCGCAACAAACACCTTGCTGTATCGGTGGATATTGCAGCTTCGCAGTCAAATAGTGTTGGGTAGGGTGAAATATGCTCTAGTTGAACATATCCAAATTTTACACGATTTGATCTACTTAAAAAAGTTATGAACGGAAAAGCGTCAAAGCATTTCACCGAAGACTTTTGAGCGCAACTGTAGGTATCCATCGATCTCTAAAGCAGTGTCCTGAATTTGTCGTAGGATAAGGGACTTTCTCGATCGAAAGAAGGATCGGATACCAGCGATACTACTGACGTCTAGACCATCTGAACGGGAGACGGGATCGGCTTCATCGGATGAGAGGGAATGAGATTAGTGTATGTGCCATGAAGAAATTTGGATCCGGAAATGATCTGACCGCGAAACACGTGTTTTAGTGGACCAGGCTTGGAAGGATCTGAGGGTAGTCCGAAGTGACGATACCCCGGGAGTAGTCGATTCCGATTAGGACGTGAGGTGTGATGGCTCGATTGATAGTAAGGGATTCAAGGCGGATGTTGTGCGATTGACGCAATTCCCATCTTCTGCAGTAAAGCTGACGCATGAACATGGGACAGTAAGGTGCTCCTAGGTACGAAGGATAAATTGGATTTGAAGCCCACATACCCGATGGCTCCGAGTACGCACTGCTCCGAATGAAATCGTAGTGAGCGGAGCGATGTGTGAAACCCTGATGTTAAGGAGGGCAACTGCATTCTACGAAATAAAGTCTTGGTGTGTACCTGTGTCTAACAGAAGAATCGCTGGAGTTGAGGCCTTGGTTTGATGATCGACAGCTAGTGCTTCCACGATCGTAAGACTGTACGGGGCGGAATAGTCCCGAGAGGTACGAAATTGCGTGTCGGACGGGTCGTTGAGATGTCGGATAAGATCATCGTGTTCTTCGTCTGAAGTAGGTGCGATGTAGACCGGTGAACGCCGATCCTGATGCCGTTCTCTCTCATTACTGAAGGCATGTTATCACGTACTGGAGGCTTAAATCGAAAGGGCGTTGTGCACGCTCATTCCTATGAAATCATAGGATCGTCTAGGTTAATAGGAACTGGAACGGGATGGCAATCGCGAATAGCTTCTATCATAAGATCGACTCCTTCCGTGACTACGTGACGAGCTTCTCGAACTAGAACGCGGAATAATAGAATAGCGATGAATAGTGATCTCTTCCTGGCGAAGGAGATTGATGACTTGGTCTAGCTGAACGCGAACAAAGCATGTGATGGTGATTGCCACTACAACAAGGACAATTGGCACGATCGCAGGAAGAACTGGTGTGTCCGTAACGAAGGCACTTCCAACAGAGTCGAAGAGCGTTAACGATAACACGACGACTTGCTGCAGGCATGTAATGGTGGCAGCGCGTAGAACGGTGATTACGCGAGTAACAGAAACAAGAAGCTCTTAGATCGTAAGATGGCTCCGGTGTTGGGGATTCTAGGCGAGGAGTAGAAACAGGGGCGATGTTGAATTCCGCTGTGGATTTGACTGAAACGTAGTCGTGCAACTTCTCGTATTCCTCAATGACTTCGTTTAATCCATCCAGGAGTTTCGGTAGGGTCCATTCTTACCCGATCATCTCATCTTGCTCACTTCCAACTGAGTTTCCTTCGGAAACTTCTTCCGAAGGAAACCCGGTTGGATGTAGCGATGTAATAGTCCCAGTTGTGGGCAGTAGAACCGATTACCCACACGAGGTGCTTGCTGAAAATACGCTTGTGAACCCACAGGTTAACCGAAAAATTGTGAACTGCTGCGAAAGTGCTTACGTTTCAGAGGGACGGAGGACGAGGGAATACCCGACCTCAAAACGTTCGTCTTGTCTCACATTATGGCATTTTTTCTGAATACAATTGTTCGGGAAGGTGTACGCTGCGGAGCTTGCAGAAAAACGAGAAAAATGACTACTGATTTGTTTGTATGTTCCACCACGATGAGAAGAGTGACTAGAGTAAATGCAATTGTGACCAGAGTAAATGCAATTGTATCTAGGTAGGATTCGGAAACCTTATAAGCTTTTTGACGAGAAGAAGTTGGAGAGAAAAAACAAATGTTGTGCGCTACTTGCGCGCGGCACGCGCTTCGACACACTGCCTAGAGGGTGTTCAGCGTAGAAGTGTTGGGATCCCAGACTATACGTATATTTCACACTACGAGTGCTAAAGCCACTGAAAAGAATCAGATCGCCTCTCATAGCCATTTTCCCTCTTTCATGACGGTTTGGGCCACAATCTCTACCATCATAGCGATATCGCAAATTTTGGTCGAGAAAAGTACAAAATTTAATCCGAACCTCTCTGAGAAGATTTTCCCGAAAGGATGCAGCTGAGGGTCGAAGATTTTTCCGGGGGAACAATTTGGAAACGACAGCGCACTTGCTCACGACTGGGAAAAGATCAAGACTGGTGCTGAGAAGTGTTCGCGACTGTATCTGAGCTTCCAATCTTCTTACGAATTTCGCGGGCCATAATGTGATGGGTCGCTGGATATAGTCCATAGTAGAGAGGAAGGCCTGCGCCTCAAAACGCACTACTGTTGCTACTAGAAAATCGTCGAAAAAGCTTGGGCTGAGGTTTCTCAAGTAACTCTGCGTTTCACCGTCGATGAGTAGTTGAAACGTCTTCGAGCTGTAATTTGTACAGGAGAAGCTGCTTTCATAGTCCATGATTTGGACTGACCTTTCGTGTTTTGTTCCGTAGCCATACAAGTTTGCAATCTCACATGTCCGCTTGCATGACTCATTCCTTTCCACGTCGCCTGTACACGCTCCTGTAGATGTTCTGCACATGTTACGATCTGCTGCACACTTCACAACCTCACGATGAGCAGACTGCATGGAGTAGGATGTTGTTCGAGCCGTCTTCTCAATGATTCCACACATTGCTTTTCGTTCAAAGATGTTTATGTGCGTCTTAAGATGAGGAAGCCTCCTTGCGGAACTCGAGGAGCCTGTTCGACGTGGTTTGTGAGCTTGACAACTCGTCAAGGTGATTAAACCCGACCATGCCAATTGACGCAAATAACTAGTAGCAAGAAGGTCCGCATTTCGTCGTCTAGTAGTAGTGGCGTCATCGATCGAGGGTATATCAGCTGGATGGGCAGTGGGTAGGCCGATTAGCATGGACGGGAATATGAATCGTCCGAATGAGTTGTCCAGCTCACAAACCGGCGCAATGGGAAGGGCCGCGCCAAACGACCGCCTATCGCCTAACGCGCTTGGGCGCTCGGTTGGGTAAGCCATAGATCAGGGGCTCCAAGCTACTTTCAGATTCTCGAGACGATGATTTGTTCGAAACGTCGACCTAATAAAGCAATTCTTTCATAACAAATCTGTACAGCAAAGCCCAGTTAAGACATGTAACATGCCTCTGTTTCGGAAACGCCGAACGTGGAAGTTACTGGCTCAAGGTTTTCTGATAAAGTAGCAATGTTTATGAATTCCGTTCAAGTTTCCAGTTTTTTATTTTCGGGTACTCACATTTAGGAATAATATATAAGTCGAGTAATTTGCCTCTTATCGATTCTTAAACACTTTCTGGTGCTTGGGGTCTGAAAGTGTCTACTTCCTTCGCTGTCTTACGTGATAATTTTTGCTTCGTGTAAGGTTTATTTCCAAAGTAGAAGCTCTAACATAAGGCATTCTGTCAGCGAATCTCCACTAATAGTTTATGCCGTAGCCTTTCATCTATTACTCACTTCAAACTAGCGAGCTTTTATGAGTCGTAATGTAGGTGATCCTCAGATTTCTCCAACACCTCTTTTGGGAAAACAACATCTTGCTTTTGCTTCTGAGAAGATTAGAACAAGCTCAGTGATTAACTGTCAGTGAAAAATAGGTGTGAGGGGAGTGGGAGACGGGCGTTAGGAACGATTTTGGGTAATCGATTTGCCGCACGCGGGTGTCGCGGACCACTCATTCGCCGTTATTACAGCTCTAGAGTTCTTCATACAGCTCAATCGATATGCGATCATTATTTTATGCATATATCTTCTATTAGTACTTCTGTTCTTGTATTTCTTACCTACTGCTGCATCCTGCTACAATCCTTCGCGCGCGACGCCCTTCTCACAGCGACGCGACCATTTCGTTCCTAACGCACCACACCCGAGGGGAGTGACTCTAGTCATTCTTGGAAAAGAAATATAGCGTCTTGCGAGCATGCAATGCTTTTACGCGGGACAGGTTTTCGATGATGGAACGTTTATTGCACCAGACAATCCGACGAGTTCCTCGTTCTCATTAGCTTGAAAATGTTCCGAAACGCGTGGAGTGTTACATGTTACTCTTGACGCCGACCACATCTCAGTTACTGCAACTTAGACTAACGAACTTAAAATTAGGTTGAATCCCAACAAGCCATTCACCAACACCGAGCAAATGCTCAACTTTGGAGATGGTAGAGCAACTGAGACTGCCCGCCGCTCATGCCCCATTGATAGGTCGTGGCTTAACGTGCATCGTTCTCACAAACGCCGTAGGATTTAAGGCAAGTTTTAAACGATGTTCATACACTCACTTCTATTGTATTTGCTTGGATTTCGGTGCCTGATTCGGAGTACTCCAAGGACGTTTCTAGCACCGAGCTTGATGCACACGACGCCACCATCTATTGTCAGAGCCTGGGCGGCTGGACAATCCCACTTGCTTTACCGTCCACAAAATTCTGCACTCGCTCGATGTGGCGGAAATGACTGAGGTGCTGTGATTCCAACTCACAAGGGAAGGATACTTGGTCGCAGATATCATTCAAGATGAGATCTACAAAGTGTCCCAAAATTATTGGCGCCGATCCATAGCAATATATTTGAAAACTCTCAGTGCGAAAGACGATGTAATTTCTATGCACGATAGCCAACATCATTTGCTACAACATGCAACAATCGCATTTCAAAATACCCCCCATTAGCGCGAATAGAGGCCCAATGTTTGCTCTCGACCTGATCGCATGCGGCACGCAGGTATCCTTTTCCATTTCTTCCCAGCCGTTCTTCAGTCTTCTTTCTGGGACTCCAAGCTGGGACTGCCAACTCGACAGGTCCTTCTAGTCAGGGATCATACGGGGGAGTCAAGTGATTCAAGCCCTGGAAAATGAGAATGCCATTACTTTTTACCGATGAAGTCGGGCAGCTGTCGTCGGCACCACTTGCGGGCAAGCTTGGCTCTGTGGGCTGGAGTACCGTCCTGCTGGAAGGACTACGAGATGTCTCAGAAAACGCAGTCGGGTCAGTGCTTCATTACATCCACCAGTACGCTGTTTGAGTGCTGGTCTTGGTCAATTTTCATGCACGGAAGAAATCATGAGCGTCTCACCCTTGCCAGTGATTTCTTCAAAAAACATCATTTTACTATTCTTATAGCAACCTTATTGTAGGAGATTGCACGCTGGATGTTTTTTTCTGGAATGCGTACGTTTTGGTTGCCGAGGGTGGTTTTATCGTGAAAAAAATTTTGGTAAGAGAAAACGGCGAAGGGTTGCGTGTAATCACTCAAATGGGTCTGCGACTTTTTGCATTTTTTGGCTCTGCAGTGTCTCTTGAGATTTAAATTGAAGCGAAATTCCTTCATACGATAGGAATGGCAATGAAGCTTCTGCATGACATCCTTCCATCGCGATAACTCCGGTAGGCCGTGCCCGTTGAATTCCCTTTGATGGTTCACCCAGGATCCCGACCGATTGGCAAATGGAACATTTTATTAGTACCATCTTTAGTATTCTACCTTTCTACCTTCCCTGGTTTGTCCCTGATTCAGTCTTGTTTTCTATATCGTTTGATAGCCTCCTATAGGGTTATTATAAAAACTCCAAGGAATTTCATAACGCCCTTCCACCTCTTGCGTGTCAATGATTGCAAGTGGCATTGAATGAGCCTCCTCCATCTAAGATATTGGGAGTTCCACATCAGTGCCCATGCATATTGCAAGGAAATCTTCTTATGCAACTAACAAGGGAAGGATACTTGGTCGCAGTGGTCATTCAAGATGAGATGTATATCCCCCTAGGTGGTTTCGAACGCTGATTTCAAATCTGTGTTCCAAATCTGCGAAACGAATCTGGGAACAAAGTTACGGGACCGAGGCCTCCCTGTGTATTACCACTGCACAGAACGGATCACCGAGCCGAGCAAATCGGGTGAATGTGCATCGGTGGGCTAGCGGATAGTGCGGTGGACTGGTAGGCATGATATCGGGGTTCGATTCCTTGACGCACATGTTCGATTTGCTTTTTCATCAAATGCGTTCTAAATGCTTGCAAAACGTTTCTGGGTTCAATATTGGGCATCTACAGGGCTCTCTCACAATTTGAGAACACTGGGAAGGTATTTCAAGGAAAGTTTTTTTTGCCCCTCACCGGCCGATTAAGGGTGGAGCTACATTCAAACGAAAGAGGAATTCAAAATATTAGCTCAAAATGAGCTTAAGAGGCTTCAAGAAGAAAGGTTTTTAGTGATTCATCGGATCAAACGCACTTCAACACGTTACCAGCGAATCCTCTGAACGAATGTGGTGTCATCATATTTGATGGAGGACTTTCGTTCATGTAGCATGACGTAGACCCCTTATAGGAAGACGCGGTAACGAATAGGTTTCGAACAGTGCTTATTGACTTTTGAGAACAAGCCTGTTATCCTTTGCGAGGAAGTCGAGTCCGTTAAAGGCGGTCACAATGATCCTCTGCAGTCGCCTGATGAGGACAGCGACTATGGACCCGTAATGAATGAAATTCACGGAAATTAAGAGGGCATGAGCTTTCGAATTAGTCTATTATTGACAACTTAAGATGTCTCATGTGGTCGTAACTATCAGGTGCAAAACAAGCGGGTCTATCTGCCTACCTATGGAGATTAGCGGATCAGCTAGGAAAGATGAGTTATCATAAAATTTATATAATAGTCCCATTGCACGAGAGCCATATCCACTGGATACCGCTTCAAATCAACAATGAAGGCCCATAGGGGGAAAACTCAAAACAATTCATAGGTGGATTCGGCGTTTTGAGAACAGCTGTGGTATCATGTCCCACCGCATCACCACTTTTACTTTATGGAAGGGCTTCTTGAAATGACGTTTACTTCAAGAATGAGCGGATAATCATATGTGCACACAAAGCAATAAACTATTGCTCTACAGTACTTCTACAATGCCAAATAACTTGCACCACCTCTTCGAGGGCGCGGGCAGTATTCCTAGTATGTTTGGACCGTATCCCTTCCAAAGAGAGCTCTGATTGGATGAATCATTAGACCGCAGTCGACTACTGCGACCTACCGTAAGTACAGGGAGCTGCCGAAGATTTCGAAACACCATCTTGACTGTTCGGGGTAGAGGGGCGTATATAATCGTTCGGTAGTGGTGAAAATTTTTTCATAGGATCACTATTTCCCGGAGTCCTAAATTGTGAGAGAGCCCTGTAGATGCCCAATATTGAACCCAAAAACGTTTTGCAAGCGTTTAGGACGCATATTATGGAAAAGCAAATCGAACATGTGCGTCAAGGAATCGAACCCCGATATCATGCCTACCAGTCCACCGCACTATCCGCCAGGCCACCGATGCACATCCAACTGCTTTGCTCGGCTCGGTGATCCGTTCGGTACAGTGATATAACACAGGGAGGCATCGGTCCCGTAACTTTGTTCCCACAATCGTTTCGCAGATTTGGAACACAGATTTGAGATCAGCGTTCGAAACCACCGAGGGGGATATACATCTCATCTTGGATGACCACTGCGACCAAGTATCCTTCCCTTGTAAGTAACAGCAGGTAAAGTGAATTTGATAGATTATTTCTACCTTAAGAAATTCTGTTGTCGCCAATAATTTTGGGACACCCTGTATACCGCAGTAGGTGGTTTCGAACGCTGATCTCAAATCTATGTTCCAAATCTGCTATACGATTCTAGGAACAATGTTACGGGACCAGCCCCTCCCTGTGTTATACCACTGCACTGAACGGATCACCGAGCCGAGCAAGGACCTTATCTGTACAACGGTGGCCTAGCGGATAGTGTGGTGGACTGTTAGGTATGACATCAAGGTTCGTTTACTTGATGCAAGCGCTCCTTTTGCTTTTCCATAAAATGTATCCTAAATGCTTGCAAAACATTTTTTGGTTCAAGATCGGCCATCTAGGGAGCTATCTAACATTTTAGGAACACTGGAAAGGTATTACAAGAGAAGTTTTTTTTGCTCCCACCGGCCCAATAATGTTGGAGCTCTACTCGAACAAAAGAGGAATTCGCTAGGAAGAGAGGAAGAACAATCGCTCAGAATGGGCTTCAGAGGCTTCAAGGAGAATGGTTCCAAGTGATTCAACGGATCAAACGCTCCTCAGCATGTTACCAGCGAAGTATTCTGGCCGAAGGTGGTGTCATCGCATTTGAAGGACCTTCGTAAATGCAGCATAACACGGGCGCCATTCAGGGAGAGGAGGTAAAATAGAGAGCTTTTGAACCGTACCACTCGATGCTATGAAAACAATCCCGCTATCCGCTGCGAGGAGTTTCAGTCCAAGGAGGGCGATCACAATGATTCTCTGCGGTCCCTGATGATGACAGCGACGATGGATCACTAACTTCGCGGAAGAAACCTCGTAGGTTTGTGGGAAACTGAGGTTCAGAAGTGAAACGTAGCCTCCAACTTCGTGACCCGGCCCATGAGCTCCATTTTTACGGCGGTGGTAGAAGAGTCCATAGCCATCTATAGTTCGAGCGTCATAAGAAGTCGCACTTCCTCGTACATAAACAACCCGTTTCGTATTATCACGACAGAGTGCCGTCTACTGAACTTTAGTGCATGTGTGAGAGGCCATGAGTTTTCAAATTAGTCTATCTTCGACAAAGTGTGTTGTCCTAGCTGGTCCTCACTATCAGGTGCAAACAAGTGGACCGATCTGTCTACCTATAGAGATTAGCGGATAAGTTGGAAAGATTTATCATAAAATTAATGTAGGGATCTCATTGCGAATCGATCTGGATGACGCTTCAAATCTACAATGAGCATCCATAGGGAGCAATTCAAAGCAAGTCGTAGGGAAATCCAGGGTTTTGAGTACAGCCGTCGTATCATGTCCCACCGCAGCACCATTTAACCTCATGGAAAAACTTTCTGGAAGGGCGTTCATCTTAAGAATTAGTGGATAATCATACGTGCACACAAAGCGATACACTATTGTTCTACAGTATTTCTTCAACAATGCCAGTTAACCTGCACCACCGCTTCAAAAGCGCAGACAGTATTCCTAGAATGTGTGAACCGTATCCCTCCCAAAGAGAACTGTGGTCGGATGAGTCAATCGACCGCCCTCTTTCGTAAGTGCAGGGAGCTGCCGAAGATTTCGTAACACCATCTTGACTGTATCATTGAGTTTACTGCTTTCTTGAACTCTTCACGAGGTTTTTAAATATTCTTTATTAGGCTGACGTTTCGGCGGAATCGCCTTCTTCAGAGCCTGAAAGGATCATAACAATCTGTGACTATCCGATCAAACGTCTCCACCAACCCCACTAAAGCTCGAGACCCCCAGGGCACGCAAGTGATTGAAAGGAGGACCACTCACCGTAGCTTTGTGGATTCTTCGAAACCACCCAGCGAGTGATGGTACCAACCGACCAGTGTCAGCTGGGGTATGTCCTCATTAAAGTCTCTGCGGGAAGGCCAGCCTTATATAAGGTCGTAGCTCACGCGTGATTGCGAGGCATTCTTCCCTACGATTCGGACTGGTGACCTGTATCCAAAATGCCTCGAGGGTTTTACGTGCGCACAATTGCGATTCCTGTGCTACGACCTCCACGGTGACCTCAAAAACGCCTCCGTTATGCTTCCGGATTCGGTGACTCCCCAAGGCGGTAGACTCTCGCGCGTGAGCTACGACCTTATATAAGGCTGGCCTTCCCGCAGAGACTTTAATGAGGACATACCCCAGCTGACACTGGTCGGTTGGTACCATCACTCGCTGGATGGTTTCGAAGAATCCACAAAGCTACGGTGAGTGGTCCTCCTTTCAATCACTTGCGTGCCCTTGGGGTCTCGAGCTTTAGTGGGGTTGGTGGAGACGTTTGATCGGATAGTCACAGATTGTTATGATCCTTTCAGGCTCTGAAGAAGGCGATTCCGCCGGAACGTCAGCCTAATATAGAATATTTAAAAACCTCGTGAAGAGTTCAAGAAAGCAGTAAACTCAATGATACAATTATGCTGAGGTTCATAGAAAGCCGTACATCTTGACTGGAACCATCTTGACTGTTCGGGGTAGAGGGGGTATATATTCGGATAGTAGAGGTGAAAAATTTTTTTGGTGTACTATTCACCGTTATCCTAAAATGTGAGTTCCTCCTTAGATAGCCAATATTGAGCCCAAAAACGTTTTGCAAGCGTTTAGGATACATTTTAGGAAAAGCAAAACGAGCGCACGCATCAGGGAAACGAACTTTGATGCCACACCTGTCGGTCCACCACACTGTCCGATAGGTCACCGTTGCACGGGGGACGAGCGATGCGTGCGATTCTGTGTGCGCGCGGCAAACTGCGCTGCGAAATTCGCGATGATTCAAACTACTCTGGCGTCTATCATTGGGCCACAAACTTGAAGTAGAGTACTTTAGTAGGGTCGGACAATCCTACTAACCTACTTTACTCCAAATTTGGGCCCAAATGATAAACGTTGCGGTCGTCCAAATCACACCGAATTTCGCCGCGCAATTTGTCGCGCGTACCCAAAATCGCACTAATCGCAACACTCCCCCGTTGCACAGATAAGGTCCCTGCTCGGTTCGGTGGTCCGTTCAGTGCAGTGGTATAACACAGGAAGGGGCTGGTCCCGTAAATTTATTCCCAGAATCGTATAACAGATTTGGAACACAGATTTGAGATCACCGTTCTAAACCACTTACTGCGGTGTAGATCGCATTTTGAATGGCCACTGCGACCAAGTATCCTTCCCTTGTTAGTTTGAACTGGGTTGCCACTAGTTATGAGTTTGTCTGGTCAAGCATTATAAGTAGGTAGCATTATAGGTAACACTCCGAAGTAGTCAGAGAGCGACGAACTTGAGTCGAATCGAGGCAAAATATATGCTTCACCGTTGAAATCTGGTCGGCACAGAAGCACTGTATACTCATGAATTAGCCGATGTACACCATTAAACAGAGCGAACATGGAAATATAGCTATATTTTGATTGCTGGGTGTAGGATGAACTTATCGTGTAGTTTAGTCGTGATTACGTGTAACTTTTATCTAAAACAATGACCGTCGGAAAAATCTAAAGAAAATCTTGTCAGTCCAATTGTGAGTAAATTTAAAATTGCTCATTACAGAATGCTCAAGATTGGTTGACGCAAATCGTGAAAAAAATAGCGGACTATGGAGTGCATCTGTACCCATTAAAATACGTTCGACCTTGAGAACAGGAAACAATGATCGTACGCCATTTATTTAGATTCTCTAGTCTTCTAACTAGAAATCTGATTCTTTTGCTAGAAAATAATAAGTGCCTGCGTCTCATTTTTAAGTGCCAATGAAAGGTATTCCCAACCAAAATCCATGCAAACTAAGTTCTGGATTCACATATGAGAAGAAATTCCAACGCCAACTTTCAAAGCGTGAAGGAGGTGCGAAGTTGTTAGGTTGGCGCTTGTACTTTTTGAAAGACTTATCAATTGCGTTGTATGAGAATTGCGATTACGATCCTCTACAGATATTTGCGAATTACCTCAATCTCTTAAAAAACGTCGACAAATGGAAATGGTTGAGGAAAGGAAGCGGAAACAAGAAGAGAAGGAAATGGCAAAAAGAAAAGCGCTAGAAGATAGAAAAGAAAGAGTAGGTTTTGTCAACTCTGGTGCGTTGATTGGTTATCCGGTGTGATAGTTGGGATGAGGAGCACGAGTTCCTCTATAGTGATGTTGAAGTACTTTGACGGGGTGTGGGCTGTACTGTGTTCAAGGTATGTCGTTGTGGGGATCTAGAGGCCAGAAATTACGACCAGGATCAACTGTCCCTTCAAGCTCAGTCATCACATTTCCTTTGGAAGTTTACGGGTCCTCGTATGGAGCAACGAATTCTAGGCAACTATTGACCAATGAGAGTTTACCCTGTACAACTTTATATCATACCTGGGCTTGTTGGATTTCTTCCACGAATAGGAACACATAAAAAGTAATACTCCTTTTTCAAATATGTTTACGAGATGGAAAACTTCTCGATTCAGGAAGCCAAAAAAGCTGCTCAAGATAAGATTCATGAGAATGCGAAAAGGCAATTCGAAAAGAAGTCTCGTACAGACATCGCGCGAGTCACTGAAGCAGGAGGCTTCTACGAGCAGGTATAACCTTTGTTTTTCCTACATTCTCATCTCATAATCAGTTCTTACAGATCAATGATCCTTATATATATAAAGCAGAAGAAGGGTCGTCTTCAGAGACGTCTTTGGCTCCTAGTAGGCATAATGAAAAGGTGTTTACACAACAGCAGGGAACGGAGCAACAGCTGGAAATGCGTCATAGTGCTGAGGATCCGCATTTGTCTAGAGAGCGGATTCAGCGGTTAACGCAGCGCGTTCACAATGACCATCAGCAGCAGCAGCAGCTACAAACAACAACAACAACAACAACAACAGCGACAGCATTTTGCAGAGCATCTTGTTCGACAGGTGAAATTTACTTAATCTATACAAGAAATTTTTCTGCCATCGCTAGGCTTTTACTAGTCAACTCAATGACTGAGTCGCTGAATTGAAGCGAGGCCCGTCCGCAGGATGTGAAGGGAAGGTTTGAGAACAATGTGAAAGAACGATAATTTAGTAGAATCACGAATGTATGTGCAATGAGTTCAGCTCTAAAAAGCGTTTGTTCAGGGATTAGGATGATGCTGTGTGTTTTGGTTGACTTTTTCGAAACAATGGAATCAAAACAGCTCCGCAGTCGTTGTGCAAAATAGTACGTTTTAATGAAATTATCTGCAAAAATGCAGTGTCGTCGGGGAAATAGGTTAAGGTGGTCATGTATTCCGCAGTCCTGTCTTGCCTTTTCAACTTTTTCTATCCCATTTTCTCCCCATCTATACGGTTGTCCCGTAAGGACTTCAAAAATCAAGGGCGCCGCATTTTGAATATCATGGTGTGAACGGTTAACCTATCTTTTTTCGGTCTTGTCTTGCATTGTGTAGGCTTCGATCCACTTTTCCCTAAGCATGTAAGTGTGGGTCTGTCATATCGGTTATTTACAACTTATTTTCAAAAAAAACTTCCTTATATTATATTGGGTTGATTGGAAAGTAAAAATGTTTTATGAGTGTCCCAAAAATTCCTTCTCTATATGAAACACCTCAATCACTGATATATACCCCATTTTATTCAATTACTTTTACGATCGTTCTGGTAATTTCATAGCTTATCGGATTTCTGTATCTCTCCGCCAAAGCTGGACCACATAAGGTTTGCTATTCTCGTCTTTGGCGAACGTCTCCTCATTCAAATAGTTTTGTGACCAAAATAAGTGGTGTTGAGATGGAGCGAGACCAGGGCTACATGGTCGATGCAGTACCAATTTTCAACTAAACTTTGATAATCTTTGCTGAGCAACAAAAATGCCTGTGGTCAGTCTCGTCTTATAAGGGAAGGATACTTGGTGGCAGTGGCCGTTCAAGATGAGATGTATACCGCAGTAGATGGTTTGGAACGGTGATCTCAAAGCTGTGTTACAGATCTGCTAAACGATTCTGGGAACAAAGTTACGGGGCCAGCCCCTCCCTTTGTTATACCACTGCACTGAACGAATCCCCGAGCCGAGCAAAGGTCTCATCTGTGCAACGGTGGCCTAGCGGATAGTATGATGGACTGATAGGCATGACATCAAGGTTCGTTTCTTGATGCGTGCTCGCTTTGCTTTTACATAAAATGTGTTCTAAACGATTGCAAAGCTTTTTTTGGGCTCAATATTGGCTATCTAAGGAGGAACTCACATTTTAGGATAACGGTGAATAGTATACCAAAAAAATTTTTCACCTCTACTATCCGAATGTATACCCCCCCCCTACCCTGAACAGTCAAGATGGTGTTACGAAATCTTTTTCAGCTCCCTGCACTTACGAAAGAGGGCGGTCGATTGACTCATCCGACCACAGCCCTCTTTGGGAGGGATACGGTCCACACATTCTAAGAATACTGTCCGCCCTTTTGAAGCGGTGGTGCCAGTTAACTGGCATTGTTGAAGAAATACTGTAGAACAATAGTGTATCGCTTTGTGTGCACGTATGATTATCCACTAATTCTTAAGATAAACGCCCTTTCAGGAAGTCCTTCCATGAGGTTAAGTGGTGCTGCGGTGGGACATGATACGACGGCTGTACTCAGAACCCTAGATTTGCCTACGACTTGCTTTGAATTGCCCCCTATGGATGCTCATTGCTGATTTGAAGCGTCATCCAGATCGATTCGCAATGAGATCCCTACATTAATTTTATGATAAATCTTTCCAACTTATCCGCTAATCTCTATAGGTAGACAGATCGGTCCATTTGTTTGCACCTGATAGTGACGGCTAGTTAAGACAACACAGTTTGTCGAAGATAGACTAGTTTGAAAACTCACCTCACTTTCCCACAAACCTTCGAGGTTTCTTCCGCGAAGTTACGGATCCACCGTCGGTGTCATCATCAGGCTACCGCAGAGGATCATTGTGATCGCCTTTCACGGACTCGACTTCCTCTCCGTGGATAACGGATTGATCCGATGAATCACTTGGAAATATTCTCTTTGAAGCCTCTGAAGCCCATTCTGAGCGATTGTTCTTCCTCTCTTCCTAGCGAATTCCTCTTTTGTTCGAGTAGAGCTCCAACTTTATTGGGCCGGTGGCGACAAAAGAACCTCTCCTGTAATACATTTCCAGCGTTCCTAAAATGTTAGATAGTTCCCTAGATGGCCGATATTGAGCCAGAAAACATTTTGAAAGCAATTAGGATACATTTTATGGAAAAGCAAAACGAGCGCACGCATCAGGGAAGCGAAAATTGATGCTACACCTGTCGGTCCACCACACTATCCGATAGGCCACCGTTGCACAGGTAAGGTCCTTGCTCGGCTCTGTGAGCCGTTCATTGCAGTGGTACTATAACACAGGGAGGGACTGGTCCCGTAACTTTGTTCCCAGAATCGTATAACAGATTTGGAACACAGATTTGAGATCAGCGTACGAAACCACCTACTGCGGTATACATCTCATCTTGAATGGCCACTGCGACCAAGTATCCTTCACTCGTTAGTTCATCACTACTCCTTTGCGACGCGCTATTCGGAGGCTTTTCCGATTTCGTCATCTAGTTCTAGTATGTAAGGTTCAAGTTAACATTCTGGTTTCTTAGTAGGACTTCAAACTGTATCTCACCTTTGTAATCCCTTCAGATTGGTGCCGTAATCTTCTTTCGTGAACATCAGCTTTACACCCCGTTTGAACATGTCCAACCGCTATGAACCATGATCTTTTGCGAGTAACATTGTCCTAAACATCCAATTATCGGCAGCCACCACTCCAAAAATGGGTGTTCTTCGGTGCGTTTGAAGTGCAACTCAGATGCTGGCTCGATGCGCCAAGTGAATCGCCTTCAGTTCATGTGGCACCCACATGAAGTTGACGGACAATAAAAAATCAACTTATGGGCTTCTGGGCTCGAGGATGCGGTGATCCCTTGGGCGGAAAGGAACGCGATGAACGTCAGCTAAACCTTTCACAGGATTGAGCACCAGCCCACAGGGCAAAGAACATGCTGCGTTGTGAAATCACGCTTCCAGGTTTTTGGGGCGGAGCAGATTTGACCTTCAAATCCCCCGATCTCAATCCTTGGATTTTGCTGTATCAACGATTTTGAGGCAAAAAGCCTCCGCTTTCAAACACGGGTTTTCGAACCCTCTGAAATAACTCTTTTGTAGAAGCGGGGGATGAAAGCGATTGCGCGCATTCTTTAAAGTTTCCGAAGGAGGTTTCATGAAAACGAAATATGGTCATTCTGCAAGCGAAATGTGATATGTTGTTTGCAATCTTGTGATGATTGTATAGGAGTAAATATTTCCTGTTCGGTTTGATTTGTATAATTTTGATGCTAGTTTTCTGCGTCACACTTCATGTGGGTCACCCTGTATTGCGATCACATGACAGCTTTGGTCAATGTCTACTGGTCAGTCGCTGAAGTGAAAATTTGTTAGAACGGAAACTTGTGAACTAGTTTTCAAATGTGTTCTGTGATTAGGCGTTGTCAACTTATGTTTTACATACATTGTGTGAAACGGCAACTCTTTTGCCACGATGAAGGTGAATGTGAAAAAGTAAAATGTGCCAAAAAACGCTCCACCCGACACTTCTGAAATTACGAATGGGAATGAAATTTGTTCAGTTTTTCTTTAAAAGAGTGCAAATATATACTTCTAATACATTATCAAATGGAGGACGTCTTCTACTTCTTCTTCTTCTTCTTCTTCTTCTTCTTCTTCTTCCTCTTCTTATTCTTTAGCGTTTGTCCCGCTTGTAGGCGGGGTCCGCTTTTCTGATATGTGGACGCCACTTCCCCCGATTGAACGCTTGATCGGGGTGGATGTTAACCACTTTAAGGTCTTTGTGCAACGTATCGAGCCACCGCTGCTTTGTACGTCCTCTAGGCCGCTTTCCAGACACGTCAAGGTTGAGACCGATCTTACGGACACTGTCATTCTTTGCGCGAAGAACATGACCATACTATCGTAGACGGGCTTCGCGCATTTTATCGACAATGGGCGCTAGACCGAATCGCTCCCTGATGGCGTCATTACTTATACGGTCTAGGCGTGTTACTCCAGCTGTCCAACGCAGCATTTTGATCTTCATCACACTGAGACGGGCTTCGACTTCTTTGGTTGCAGGCCAGCATTCAGCGCCATAAATTGCAACCCGCCGGATGACGGTTCTGTAGATAATGGATTTGAGACGCTCAGGGATGTTCTTATCGCAGAGTACGCCAGTCATTGAGCGCCACTTCAACCACGCTGCATGCACGCGAGAATTCGTTTCAAAACCCAAGCTGCCGTCAAACGCATTGCCGATCCAAGGTACTCGAGGGTTGTTCGTGTGAGCTCAGTGCCATTGATCTTGATAGAGCCTGGCTCGCTAGAATCAGTGGTCAAATACTCAGTCTTTTTGACGTTCAACCTGAGCCCAAAAATAGCCAGATGGTCTCACCAGGTCTGCACCTGTGACTGGAGCTCGCTTTTGTTTTCGCTGGCGAGCATCACGTCATCGGCATAAAGAAGCGTCCACGGAGCCGGCTTCTGGATGTCTTTTATAATGGCATCCAGGACGACAACAAAAAGTAGTGGGGATAACGCAGAGTCTTGGTGTACTCCGACGGAGATGGTAAAATCCGTCGATGTGCCCGCTGCCGTTGCACTCGGCTCTTTTGGCTAGTGTAAAGGATGCGCACTCACTCAATGAGCTCTTCGGGAACGCCATGCTGTCGTAAGGCATACCATATAACGTCACGTGGAGTGCGATCGAAAGCCTTCTCCAAGTCTAGAAAGTTAAGACGTACCGGTCTTTGTTTCTTGCGATGCTTTTCTACTAAAAGGGGTTGGCGTGTATGGCATCGATGGTGCTACGAAACCACACTGGTTAGTGGTCAGCTCGACGATATCACGGATACGGCTGTCTACAATCCGCTCAAAGATTTTAATGCTGTGCGAGAGAAAGCGAATTGGATGGTAGCAAGTACAGTCCCCAAGACTGCCCTTCTTCTGCCAGATAGGAACTGTCGTGCTCTTTTGCCAGCTCTCAGGCACCTTCTTCTCTGCGACGATCTGGTTGAATAAGTCCGTCAACCACCCTGCAGGATTCCAGCCTTTCGAATTTCACAAGTCCGCCGCTAATTCGTCAGGACCGGTGGCTTTGCCTGATTTATCTTCTTCAAAGCTGTAATGGTCTAATTCACGGTTATCTTCTGAACGGGACCGTGTACTGGCGGAGCGCAGGGGATGCGGGATGAGCGAATTCGACTGTTGAGATGTTTGCAAAAAACTGTCGCCAGCGTTTCAGTGTTTGCCTGCGGTCCGTTAAGAGGTGACCGTTCTCGTCATTTATGCCGAAGAACTTTTCTATATATTCGGTCTCGCGGTTGCGGGTCCTTGCGAGTCGGTAAACATACCGCTCACCATTACGAGACTCAAGTTTCCTATTAAGATCGGCATAATGAGCTGCCTTTTTAGAAGCAACGGCCTTATTCGCCTCTTTCTTTGCTATCTGATAGCGTTGCCAGGTGTCAGTCGTCTTTACGATGAGAAAAGCGTGGTACTGCTTTTCTTCCTCACAGACTTTATCCGTGATATGGTCCGTCCACAGCCATGTTTGCTTATCGAGCTTTCGCCGTCCAGGCTTGGTCATGCCGAGCTTCGACCGCGCAACCCGGGTTATCGCTTCTGCAGCTCCCTTCCAAGTTTCGTCGACAGTCGTTACCGCTGGTAACAGAATGTTGGAAACGACGGCCGCTTCTATCTCCTTCAGCCGCCACCACTTGATTCTCGCTGGCCCACACCTTTCTGCTGATTTCGGTTTCGGCGAGGCGATCTTTAACGAACAAATCAGTGGTCGGTGTTGTGTTGCGACCGTTTCATAGGGGACTGTCTTTGCGTCTGTTACGAGCCCCTGATCGCGGTGCCTGACAAGGACAAAATCAACTTGTGTTCTGTTCTCACCGCTATAGAAGGTGATGAGATGAGAGTCACGTTTGCGAAATCTCGTGTTTACAATGGCAAGATTATGCGAGTCTGCATATTCGAGAATTCGCTCGCCATCTGTGTTACGTGACTCATATCCAAAACCCCCATAGCAGCTATAACCGTCTTTCGTAGCGCCCATGTGACCGTTGAGGTCACCTGCGACAACTATGGCTTCTTGCAACGGTACTTCAGCTGTCTCTTCATCGAGCAGGTTCCAGCACGTGTCCTTGGTTTGCTCGGAGCATCCTGTCTGCGGAGCATACGCTGAGAAGAGATGGTGTTTTTTGGACGACTACCACGATCTTCATTAGGCGGTCATCGAAGCGCTCCACGCTTACTATCGAGTCACGGAACCGTTCAGAGACTATTATCCCGACGCCGTTGGTGGCTTCGGGGCTACCGCAAAGAACGGCTTTGAAGCCGAGGCCAATGTCCCTGGACTTGCAGCACGACCACTTCGTTCCCTGCACGGCACAGAAATCAATTCTTCGACGCTCTAGAGCTTCTGCTAGCTCGTACAAGCGTCCTGTTAACAGCCAACATTTGACGTCGCAGCGCGGGTCTTCCAAACGTTGCGTGGCTTTCGGACTAGCTTAGTTGCCCCCCGATGCCGTCCTTACACCGGAGACCCTCGCATGTTCGTAGGCCGGCCTGTCACCTGCATTCGAATGTTCGTGGTCAGCTCAGCCCTCAGTTTCCAGTGGCACCCCTTGGAGGAACGGGGAGAACATCCGTTGCGCGCGTCCGTCGGAAGTAGGTCGCCCCGCCCACTTCGCGCGCGGCGCACCCCACTGAGGCCTCAAGATGGCATTACAGTACCAACAAGTGTCAGTGGAGCGAACGATTTACATTTGTTCGTGTTATCTTCTTTCTGGCTGACTGCCGTGGACTAAGCGCAAATCATATGCTCCACTGACAACTGCGACGTCTGTCAAGTATTGCGTACTGACCCGCCGCATGCGACGGCTGCGGCGTGACCTAGTTTCGACGGACGCGCGCAACTAAGCGCACCCGAGGAACGGACATCGCCACTCAAATGGAAGAAGTCAATTTTTCGAAAACTTCTATAACACATGTTCGAGGAGATCGCATCCGAAAATCCTAATTGCTTTCCGAACAACCCAATAACAGCCTTGAATAATGAGCTTATGTTGCGTGGGACAAAAAACTGCAGATCAAGATTATTTGTTATGAATGATGTCTCAAAATTACGACCGCCATAATTCAGTAGCTTTCAAGGCGGAAAAAATTCATTAACTTCATTTTATTCGTTGTCAGTTTCTTCGCAGTAGGCATAGTATTATAGTTGAAGTAAGACACCCGATATCTTTTAGATGATGAAGGCTCTTTCAATGCCACCTGCAATCGTTTGCATAAGAGGCGGAAGAGCATAGTAAAACTTTTGTTTCAAGTAATGGCCAAACAGAAGGCTATCAAACAATACAGGAAAGCAGAGTCAACCAATCAAGAATTAAGCCGAGTAGGGTAGAAAGGCCATTGTTCTCAAAGGTAAGACTATGAAAATGGTCCGTTTGCTAGTTGATCGTGATCCTGAGTCACCCATCGAAAGAACGGCAACACAACAGGACTTTATAAAAGCTATCACTGGGGAGTATTGTCGTGCAGGAGCTTCATTCCCATTCGTATGCAGAAATGCCATCTCATTTCCTATCTCAACAGACAAGGTAGGGGCAGAAAATGCAGATGATTGCCACTCACTTAAGTGGAAACACGCTCCCTTTCATCGTTTTCTATGACGAGAAAGCCAATCCTCAACAAATAAAACTATTGCGTTCCATACAAAAACACTAAAAATGCATTCTTTCGCGAAAAGTTATAATTGGATCAGCAAAGTAATGTCCATTGATGGAGTCACGCACAAGGGTTTTGTCGGTGCCGGCGTGAAAATTAACAAAGACTGTAACGAGAGCTGTACTGAGTTCTTTCCCTAGGAATACTCAATGGTCCCCAGGGGTAATAGAAAGTACCCTATCGCGCTCAAAAATTCGACGATTAGGGCATAGTGGAAGCATGTTCCCGGCTCGCGCTGCCTTCCCGCCCCTCGATCGATGTCACGTCACACGAGTGCCGAGGCGGTACAGATTGCAATTTTTTGCTCTAGGACCCACACACAATCAGTTGATCGCCGAGTAATGACGCGATTTTATCTTGTTGTTTTGTTCTCTATTATCCTTTTTGCTGTTGCGATCCCTAATTCAATTTTCTACCCCAAGAAGCTGAAAAAGGTGGGATATTTCTGCTGTTATTAAGAGTTTTTTGTTAAC
The DNA here is from genome assembly GCA_000469685.2 of Haemonchus contortus. Lineage (NCBI taxonomy): Eukaryota > Metazoa > Nematoda > Chromadorea > Rhabditida > Trichostrongylidae > Haemonchus > Haemonchus contortus. The sequence goes on from LS997567.1 coordinate 34,860,702, forward strand.
TTCGCTCGTGGAAGATTGAATTTTCGCCTACACAGTAGTCAGTCATTCGCACCTGGACCCATACGTACGCACTGACACACATTGTATAGCTCGTCCAAACGCCCCATTCTTCATTTTTCTGGTCTAACTGTCATTCACCCCCATTTTAAACTATTCTTCGAGGCCTTTTTTTTCACTTTGAGAACACCGATTCACGCAGTTTCTTCGCTTTAATCGCACTTTTTCCATCTCATCTTCCATTTTTCGTCATAATTTGGATTGCCCACAACTATCGTGAACCGTGCCTTTAAAGGGCATGCTGGAGCCTGACCAGACGTCGCTGCCTGAAGCAGGCTGTAGTGCTTTCAGCAGAGCGGTACTCCAGCTCACAGAGCCAAGCTCTTCTGAGTGTGGTGCTGACGCCAAGTGCCCGACTTCATTAGCATGGAGGAATGGCCATCCTGTTCTGCGGGCGTCGACTCTCTTGACTCAATATGCAATAATTTCCACAGCAACCCCGGCCAACAGGTGCATACCCTGTATAAACGTGTAAATTCCTACAAATACCCGAAGAAGCTTTCCTTTCAAACTTGGTGTTCATGGCCACACCCAGCCCAAACTACACAGGGTTTCTTCGACTATATGGACTGCAGATGTATTTGATCTGGATACATCGGAGTACTCTTCATGGCCACACTCAACCCCATTTCACACCCCAAAAATAATGATGGCCGCTACAGAAGTGTTAGAGAAGAGGCTCAGATGACAAAGGTCTATACTGAAAATCAAAAGCTCATGTGGCTCCGTTCCTTATGGCTATAGCCCCCAGCGCACGCAATAGCGTGCGTAGCCGCCTGGTATATGAAATTTTAGAAACTTAACTCACCACACTGCCACTTTCGAGGGATTGCATGCTAATTGTGGGTTTGACTGCATATAACTCTTTAAACCAAAGTTAAAGAGTGTTCTTATCATTGTACAGGAACACATCAATGACTAAGTTTGAAGAAAATGGCATTCAAAATGGGTCGCATTAGTACAAAATTTAATGTGCATCGACGTTCACAGGGTTCCTGAAATAAAAAATATTTACATGCAATATTTTACTCAAAGTATCTTAATGCTTTCATGAACATTCCATGGAAAAAACCTAACAATACGCTATTACGAAAAATTTGGTTTTAATTATCACAACATAGCCGTAACTTCATGGAAAAAAGTAATTTTCCAATTCAAATACATGAAACATTCGCATGATCCTTTCGATGACGGCTGAGAAAAATTAATTAGAGCAGAACAGAGTAGGATAATAGTCGAATAGTACGAATACAGTCGAGTATTATTACCAGTAGGAGACGGTCGGTCGATCAGCTGATCGACTTTTCGCTATCGTTGCTCCAATGCGAAAGTGGTGAGCATTAGATTTCGTAATCAGCCTAGCGAGGGGCGGAGGCTTACCGTGCCTCAATCTCCGGCCCTTTATTGTGTCCAGAACGGTTTTCGACCTCATTCCGGCACATGTATTAGGTTGATGCATAATTACTGCGGATTTTTTCGCGGCTTTTTTTCTCTCGATAGAATTTGAATATTGAGTTCGGGTTTTCTCTAGAAATGATCTACTTGATTTCCTCTACAAGAATATACTCAAAAAACCATCCGCATATTCGCAAAATTAGGCTTAACTACTTCGAGAAAGATTGGAAGGTGGCACAGTCATTCGCGATCTCAGTAACTTTTCGGCGATCGAACAATCAGCCAGAGCCAACCAAGAAATGGGATCTGCCTCTAAATCTGCCATATTCGCCAGCAGGAACTTTTATGGATTATCTCGTCAACCGTTGCCAACCGTTCATCGAAAAAATGGCTAGAGAATAGAAGTTACGTCGATTGGATGACTTGATGGCCGATGTCAAGGCGTGGATCGCCCGTAAGGATCAAAACTTCTTCGCTTTTGGGATTCGACTAACTAATTAATGGGAAGCAGTGCTTGACGTAGATGGTGTACAAGTTCCGGAGTAATTATTTGAATATGTCGTTGCTTAGTATTTCTATAGTTTCTTTAAGAAAAATTTGCTGGAAAAAATCCGCAATAGTTATGCATCAACCTAATATTTAGGGGCAGGTAAAATGCAGGGGAAATAGAAAATATCAAAATAACCGTGTTTTGACCGCCAGGAAGTCATGTGTACTTCCACTAGATCACCTAATGAACGATCGCCGAAAAGTTACTGAGATCGCGGAATGACTACGCCACCTTCCAATCTTTTTCGAAGTAGTAAAGCCTAATTTAGCGAATATGCTATGGTTTTTTGAGTATATTCTGGTAGAGGAAATCAAGTAGATCATTTTTAGAAGAAAGCCAAACTCAATATTCAAATTCATCGAGAGAAAAAAAGCCGCGAAAAAATCCGCAATAATTATGCATCAACCTAATAATATCGGAGGGGGCCTCGAAATCATACCATGTGCAAATCTCCGAAAACATTTTTGTCGTGAACCGTGCCTTTAAGCATGAATTTTCTAATCTATTAGGGTGTTCGAAACGTTTTCAGGAATTCAGTCGGTTTCTTTCAACGCAAAATAAACCACACTCTTGTCACCTGTATCCATCTTGTCTTCTCAACTTCGCTATTCCAGCAAGCGGACTATGGGCCATTCATTCCGATCCTGCGCACGTCTTTCCATTTTTGGCCAGGCATATTCACCATAATATCGGCACACCTCAATTTAGGCCTTTCCGGCGCTTGCTTATGATCCAATGGGGTCCAATTCGTTAGTCGAAAGGTCTATCGGTTGTCTTTCAATCGTGCCACATGACCTGCCCATTCTCTTTTACGTTTATACATTTCCTGGACAACATCAACAAGGCCACTTCGTCTTCGCACCTCTGTATTTGTGATATGTTTACGAAGTGACAGTTGCAAATTCTACGTTCCATTGATCTTTGCATCACAGCGAATTTCTCTTCGTCCGCCTTCGTAGACGGCCAGCATTCTGTGCCGTACAACAAAGGGTATCACCGTCGAGTAAAACAAGGACGCTTTTACTTCTATTGTGAGGCCTTCGTCTAGTAAAAACTTTGGGATTTTGTTGAAGCTAGACCTAGCTGTTTTCCTGCGCCTGCTGTACTCTCCGGTGCTGCCTTCTGTGGAGCTGAGCTGACGTGCGAGGTACTTGAAGCACTTTACTTCCTCGATGGTTTCGCCATTTATTTTGGCAGTCGCTGTGGGACTGAACTGATTGTGCATCCACTGCGTTTTTGACAAATTCGTTTCAAGTCCGATTTCGCTCGATTTCATCTGTAGTTGCATAGGTTTCTCTTGGAGCTCTGTTTCGACCGAGTCGAATGCTTTTCTGTAGTCGACAAACGCCACGCATGAGGGAATCCGATACTCTCCATATTTTTCGATACGTGAACGTGAAGATGGTACAACGTGAAGATCTTCAAGTGTGGAATACCCACTTCGAAATCCCGCTTGCTGTCGCTCATGGCCATGTCCAGGTCTCCGAATATACGATTCAGAACTATTCTTTTGAATGTCTATAGACTAGAGACAGCAATGTGGTGGATCTGTAATTGTCCAGACTTTCAGGGATCGCCTTTTTTCATTAGCAGCATAGTCCGTGATTTCTTCCATCAAGCCGGAATCTTCTCACTGCCGTATCTACTGAAGCATTCTGCTAGCGCTTTGAGTAGAGGTAATCCACCTGCTTTCAGGTATTCGGGACGTATGTTCCTGCAACCTGGGCTTTTTCCCGCCTTAATCTGTTTTACTGCATGCTCCATTTCTTCCCATATGACATCTGGGACCGGTTCTTCTGCAGTTACTTTTTTATGCTAAGCAATAATGGAGTTGGTTTATGTCGTCGTTAGTTTATAGTCGAGGAGCTTCTGTCACACACTTGGTCGCCTTTGACGTTACTCAGTCAAGGAGTGGGCGATATTTGCAAAGAGCTCTGCTTTGAAAGATTTTTGCGTAGAATGTCGATCGTGATAATGATCATGGATTTGAGATAGAGATCGTCTTTTCCGTTTCCTGACACTTTGAGAAGGATCTGTCTGATAGGAGTCCAGAACAGTGTCGGTATTTGAGGACAATGGACGTTCGATTAGACGGAATTCGTCGCAGCAAATCTCTTCTCAGAGAGAGCGACGTGCCACTGACGGTAGGTGACAAGAAAGGGTACACTGCTGCCCATCAGTCTCCATATCTCGTTCTTAGCCTGAGTGTCGAAGCGATCAGTTCCGTAATGATGTAGCAAAAATACCGATCAGCTATAGCATTGATCTATCAACAATATGTCCTTACCCTGCTATCAAATCTATAGTCCTTCTCAAGCGCGCTCGGGGGCAACATGCAATCATAGATGAGCATAGTTATCTCAAAACCTGGGCACGCTAATGAAATACGGCTACTTTCGTAGATGTAAAGATCGCGGTGCTCCACGTTAATCTCGCGCCGTTCACTCGAAATTGAATTCTTCCAATTCTTCACGACACTTTCTATGAGATTCGTCGCACTGTCAAATAAATGTCAATATCGACTACAACAACTGAGGTCAACTGCAGGACTTCTGCTGCTATGATCGCAAAACCCTTGTGAATCACAGCTTTATACTAACGCCCGGGAGACCATTAGTTAGGTTGATTCTTAGTTCAGAGTCTACAGGCTATTTTGGAGGCCAATTCCTTTGAAGACTTCTCCAAGTTTCTGAATTATTTCTACCTGAAGGTATACGTTTTCCCAAGCACGAACGTAGAAGCGGCTTTGACGAATCAATTTGACAGTCTACTGCGTCTGCTCATTCAATTCCCAATGCAGTATCAACGAGTCGTTACGACCGTTGTTCATCGATAAACGCCTAGGACGCTGAAAATTACGTTTTTCATTTTTTTTTGCTTCCCGATTCTGCTGTTTTGTGCCTTAGAGTTTCTAACCCTAAATTTTCTATCTACTCTTTCGTCGTTTTTCCGAGATTTTTTTATTAGTTTGAAGAACTCATTTTCACTCATTCGTCTTGTTTTTCTCAGCCATGTGGCAATCGAAGTTTGGCCACGGCGATGGAATCGTAGTTTTGCGCTTCTAATAAAACTTGTTTAAACCTTCACTCCTTGGCCCTTCCAGCCTTCTACGCTTCATCGACTTCCAACTTATTCTGGTGCTGTTGTGGTGGCAACTCATGTGCGAGAACAGCGCACGCCGGTGCAGAGAGTAAGTGAAGCGATGTCTTCGATGTGTTTCTGCTTCCATTGTTTTCGGTTTTATTCAAGTTTCTATTGTTTTATTAGGCTCGCGAGGCAGCAATAATGAACCAATGTAACGAAATGCTGCGCAACGCTAATTCCTTGGATCAGAATGGTAGACAGCTAGTAATAGCATTTATGACTGGAAACAAATGTGAGTAGATTACAGCAAACCAACTATTCCTACATCGGTGATCGCTGAGTAGTTTCAGACTGTTCAGCTGTGGCTGTGTAACCGTATTATAACACTTTTTCAGTGTCTTCTTTATATTAGCGCAAAATACGATAATTTGCAGGTAATCCTCGTCCTGAACTTGGGCATATAATTACGATGAAACTTTCGGAGACAATTGAAGACGGCCTGGCAGATAATCAGATCTGTAAGATGAAGGTAGAAACTTTTTTTCAGGTCCGTTTTGTTCGAATAATTAGCAATTTTTTTGGAGTCTTTAATGTCTTAAAATAAGAAGCTCGCGAAGCAAATCAATGCTACGTAATACCGTCTTGTTGATCTTTCTGTCTGGCTTCTAACTCGTTTCGTCTGTATATCTACAAGAACTTGGCAAGAACAATGTACACGGCGATTCTTAAATAAAGGCGCAGTTCACGATAATTTTAGGGTATCCGGTTTCCAACGATTAATGAAACTAACAGCTGAGAATAGTGCAAAGGTAAAGAAACGTGAAAACGGTGAGGAATGTAAAGCTTCAGAAAAGGGCTAAAATTAGGGGTTGGACGAGAGTGTGACCACAAAGGTTGCATGAAAGGGGAACTTGGTATCGTTGCGTACACCTAAATACAGTAAGCTAACAATGTTCAAAATCGTTTCCATTGTAATGAGAGAATAGTCTAAAGTATTATAACATAAGTCAACGGTGATCAGTTGATTGATTTTTTACCAAAGTTGCTCCAATGCGGACAGTGGTGCCCGTCAATTAGCCTTCATAGCCAGCCTATCGGTGGTGTGGCATTCACACGATGCAATATCTGGCCCCCGCAGGTATGGAGCAAGGGGGGGGGGGGGGGCTCGAATGCACTTATCGTGAACTGTGCCTTTGAATGCTGGAGACAATCAGGAGTTCCCTTCACAGTCACTCTTGGCTGTATGCCGTTCTCTTTAGGTTTACTGTGCTTATACCACATACAGTACACTTTAGGCACTTTCAAAGTTGAACGACGCGCTTTGAAAACACAGCTTTGCCAGACACATGTAGACAGAGCTGTACACGTCTTTACAACGTTTCTCGCTTGGCGGAAGGCTGCTGAAGACGTCCCATCCACCTTTGACTGCCATTGCGCTGCAGCATGTTGTTTTCCAAGCGGTGAGCGAATCCGTCGGAAGCTGCGCAGACGTCGTCAACAGATTTGCGCCCAGTAACTAACGTTGCAGAGCCCTGTCAGCTTGTGCCTAACAAAGCTGCGTCATCAAGGCACGTCCTTAAACTCTGAAAGCGTCCTCTGGCTTACATCATTTACGGTATAGAAGGCTGTTTGAAGATGGATTACCAAAGTGGGGAGTGGAAGCGACTTCGCAAATGTCGATTACTTCAACCACATGAGTTGGAAAACAACAGTGAGCAGTACATGTATATTTCCAATGAGGATTATCATAACCAAGTGCAACAGCAACCGACGTAACAAGCGCATGTGACAGTTGTTCTCATCTTTTTAATTGTTGTGGTTTCACAAAGTTAAGCCTCGAAACTAGCAATGAGGAACTTCGTCATATAGTCTGCACTCTATTTTACCTAATCATTAAGCTAATCGTGCTGCTTACATCTGCTGATTGTAAATTTACGGGTTTCACCGCTTTTGTAGTGAATGTTTGGAAACGTTTTTGTTGATTATTGCTTGGAAGTCAACTCATTTGTGTTTTCCTATGTATAAAGATAGGTCTTTTCCCCTTTAGGTGTGTTTCAATTATTCATTCATTAACGGTTTTCCGTTGTAGCTGGAAAGAATTTAAAGAAGTCACTCTTTATACTGTATATATTATAAAGGTGTTATTTGCAGAAAAATGCTATCTCACTCACAAGCTAGGCTTCTCAGCAGACCCCTTCGTTTATCGTGTTATCCCCTATTAATGATTTTCATATTGTTTTTACGATGCGAGCAGTTTCTGTCCGATATGTTTCATATTGTTCACTATCACTGATATAATCCCCAATCACTTTGGACTCCTGAATGTACCCCTGATATGGTCGTCGTGAAGTGATAATGGTGATGTCATAAATAAATCTCCTTGATAAACTTGATGGAAGAAAAATAGTAAGCGATATTCTCGTCGAGAGGCTCTACGAAACTACTTATCACTGGTGCTAAATAAAACTGCCGCACATTGTATTACCCTGTTTTCATGTCATGCTTGTTTTATTGGAGGGCAAGACGGAATGAGGTCTGGTCATAGGGCTCATTGAGTATGTAGTACTATGTATTCTGTTCACAGCGAGCTTGGCGCAGGTTGTCCCTCCGTTCCGTTACTGCGCCGAAATTATGTAACCGCGTGAGGCGACCACTCAGACAATTACAGGGCTCGAAGGTGAAGTGACTTCGACTTTCTGTCGTATTTTCCACGTCTTGTTTTATAGACAACTCCCTTTCAAGAGGATAGAACCTGAATGGATAGCTGGCGATTCCTCAGTGGCCGCTACCATAATGCTCAGCGTGGGGAGGTCTCGAGAAAATGACTGTGAAGGGCGCTAAAACTCAAACATTTGTGTTGCAATGTGTCAGGTAATTGACGTTAGGGGGTACATCGCTTTTCGAATTGATAGAGTAGATCTCGCAAGGAAGGTGGAGCTCCACTTCAGAAATCACTCCAACAAATTAGGGGAGAACTAAACCCTAGGTAAAGAAATATTCTAAACATACAGAATTCCTATATATCCCCGATATTATGGCATTCGTGCAGGTGATATGTGGAATATGTATTAAAGCAGAGTATCCGCTCATCTTCAAGGAAGCTTGCAGAACGATAAAAACGATGGGTATTGTGGGTGCTCGTTGTTGGAAAGTCCACCAAACGCCCTTTAGGGGGCCCTTTTAATCATTTTACACGTTTTACAGGACATTTTCCCAGACATTTATTTCACGTCACGAAAACCCCGAAATTTTGTTAATGCACTTCTCCCCAAGTCCGTTGCATACTGCGTCTATTTCAACCAATGATATATTTGTTGTTTAGATACATGTTTTTCACATTGGACGACGAACTTTTATGCAGTTGCTATCACTAAAAGCCTTTAATTTTTGAAATTTCACTCGATCAATGAAGATGTGTGAACTGAATGTTGAAAGTGATGTTCGCCTTACGCACTCAGGTGCAGAAGGGTTCTTCCCGCTTCATTTCGCACCCTTGGACGTTTTGGCTCAAAAATGAAGGGCAAAACGAGTAGACGGAACACGATTACAACTGCATCACTCGACCGCTCCTAGTTCAAGACCAAGTAGTGAGAGCTCACCAAGGAAAGCTCCAAATTCCCATGGAACTTTGGATAGAGATCTAGGTGTACCGGTAGAGTTTTTAAATCTATTATCTAATTTAGAAAAAGCTGCTAAATGGGTCTAGACAAGAAGTTGTGAGCGTTCAAAATTGCTCGCTCAACATAGAGAGGTAGTGTCAATTGAAGTGAGCACTTGCCCGCAACGACCGTTAGGGTCACTGATCGCGCATTGCCAGTGCTCTTCTTCTTCAGGCGAGCGAGGTTTGTTTGCTTCTCGACGCCACGCCGGTTTCTGCAAAATATGCTTTTTTCCGCATGAATGCCCTTATACCGTTTTTTGTAACTGATTGAAGCCAGCGCCTCGTCTCGGTTATCATTTGTTATCAGCCTACTTTTTGAAAAGGCTTCTTCACGTTCCTTCATTTCTTTACTGTCCATTACTCACTACTTCAAACTATTCACCGACGTCCCTATTTCTGGCGTGGCACGATCTTCCAGCCTTTATCTTCAGAAGGGGACTGAACAGGATCCAAAGTGGCAGAGAACTGTTCGTTATGAATTTTTCCGTTGATCTTCCGCTCATTAGGTAGACGTTGACCGTTAGCCAAAAAAACATGATTCTAATGCTCAGGCAAGATTGAATTGAGCAGCTTTGTGGTTCTTCCTTGACCGGAGAACAGTACAACAATTAACAAGAAGAGAAGTACTGATCAATAACATCACATTATTCGATTAAAGGCACTGTTCACGAGAAAATGGTTTCGGATAGATGCACATAGTTTGAATTCGATGCCCCCTCTGATACCATTCGTGCAGGAATTAGGTCGGAAAACGGTCTGGATAGGCACAATAAGGGCAGGAACATTGGGGGACGTCAGGCCTCCGCCCCTCGCTAGGCTGACTACGAGTTCGAATTTTCCTTCACCACTTTCGCATTGGAGCGAAGTTGGTGAAAAATAGATACGCTGATTGGCAAATTGCCAGGAATGGTCAGCTGGTCGACCGCCTCGTAGTTATTTCTATTATTCTACTATTATTCTGCGCTATTCTCTTATATAATATTGTCTGCCTGCCGTCGTCGAATGGATGAGGTAAGTATTTCGTGTATTTGAATAGGAATAAATGTTTTTTGCATTAAGTTTCAGTAAACTTATGACAACTAAAATTGAGTTTTTTTTATTCGCGTATTGTTTGATTTTTTTGTTATGAGTTTTTTTGTTATGAGTAGCATTCTTTAACTATTCTCGTAAGTTTATTGAAGATTTTAACATATTTTGTTTAGATTATTGCATGCAAATGTTTTTTTATTTCAGAAACTCCGTTCATTTCGATGTATAATAAGTTTTATATTAATGGTGCCCCTATTATATTGCATGTTCTTCAAGCGAAGTCATCGATGTGTTCTTGTACAATGCTAAGAACACTCTCTGACTTTGGTTTGAAGAAATATATGTAGTCTGGACCCACAATCAGCATGCAAACCCTTGAAAATGGCAGTGCGGTGAGTTTAATTTACAAAATTTCATATATTACTCTTTTTCTTTTAAAATAATTCAGCTATATATTCGTGGATATAGTAATGTTTAATGTATATATCATAATGTTTATGTGTTTTGCAAACGTATGTTGCTTTTTATGTTTATTTAGCGCGTGAAATTCAAAAAAAGTAAGTGTGGTGAATAATTTTTGATTTTTTACTCTGTTGCTTTTTTATTTTTCCCTACATCGTAACAATTAATACGTAGAAGCAGTACAGTATGTTGTTAATGACAATGTTTAACTTTGTTGTGTATCATTTTGTTTCATTGTAGATAAATATTGCACGTGGAACCAGCAGTTATCGCTGAAATGCAGGCGGGGTAAGTTATTTCTTTCATTGCTTGGACAATTAATTAATCTTTTCTTTTTATCCAATGTTAGGAATACATATATACGTTTATTAAGTATGTTAGGAACCTTTTAATGATTTGATTACATGTGTTTTGTTTCATTACATATCGATATTGCATGTTAAACCCCCACTTAACGCTAAAATTCAGGCGCGATGAGTTCCTTTTGGATTTGAATGTTCGAATTCTTCTGTATATTCGATTCGCCGAATCGGAAAGGTAAATGAACTCGCTTATATCCATGTTTTTACGATTAAATGTACTTGTTTTTGCTTATATTGCGTTGTATTATGAATTTCACGCAAGGATTTCCCTTTTTTTTGAATTGCAATGCTTGTTCTTCATTTGGGGTAAGTGATGTGTTCTTGTACAATGTTAAGATCACTCTCTGACTTTCTTTTGAAGAATTATGCTTATTTGCAACATATAGTTGGTGTGCCAACCCCGTTCTTTCCCACTTCCCTCTGGAAATGTGAGTGTGGTGAGGTGTGGTGAGTTTCTTTTTATAATTACTCATTATAAATATAAAAAATATAAATATAAATACAGGCTTTGTGAGTACCCCTTGGATGTTAGCTACATTACTTCTTGTTATTTTACTTATTTATTATTGTTTTATCGTTGAGATGTTACTGTATTTTGTTAGAGGCATTCCCTTGATGAATGTTGACATCATTCGATTGTTTGTAGTTTGTTGTGTTTGTTGTTGTTTGTTTGTTGTTGTTTTTTGTAGTTTGTTTGTTTGTAGTTATTTTATTGTTATTGTTAGTTATAACTGTTTTTTGAATAAACAGTTTCTTAAAAGGCTTGAGCTATGCTAGTTACTCATGCAATATCAATGTATTAATAACGTTTCCTGAGCAAAACATACTGAACGCATGATAATAACATTATACAAAGTAATACCTACGAACATATAGGTGGAGAAGTTTAAAACAAAAATAGTAACACACGAAATTATCAAAAAGAAACTCACCACACTCACATTTTAAGGGGGAAGCGGCAAAGAGTATGTTGCAATTAAGCATAATTCTTCAAAAGAAAGTCAGAGAGTGTTCTTAACAATGAACAAGAACACATAACTGACCCCTAATGAAGAACAAGCATTGCAATTCAAAAAAAAAGGAAATCCTTGCGTGAATAGTTTCAAGAATGTAGTCTGAATCAGCTGTTTGGGTGTTTTGTGTGCCAATGCACACATGGCGTCGCATTCGTGTACTTCCGCGAAAATTCACTTAACTTTTCCCATTATGAAACTCGTCCAACCACTTTTTCCTCTTTTTTTCGGCCGTTCATTTTTCTTTTTTTTCGCTGTTTTTAGCGTTTTATGCTTTACCATTGTCCTAGTGTAGGCCTTACCTATCACTATCTCTGAAATACCGGATACTCATAAATTATCCTGAACTGTGCCTTTAAGTAAATGTTCTCTGCTAGGAGAAAGCAATTATCTTTCTACTTAACCGTGATGCTTACACTTGTCCATTATTTGGAAAAATCTCGCTATTTCCTTCCGAAACCAGATACATTCCACTAGAGCTTTGAAAAAATGAAAAATCTGCAAGGAACTTCTTGATAAATTACTACTCGGCCACTATATCAAGAAGTTCCTTGCAGATTTTTCTCACCCTCTGCAGTAAGGTAATAAAGCCCTTATTATGTATTATAACGCGTGCATAGCCCAAGTGGTAATTTATATCAAGAAGTTCCCTACAGATTGCAGACTGCAGATATGTCGACGACCTCTTGTCTACGATGGAGCCATTCAGCAGAATGTTGGATTATCAGAGTAAGATAGTCCTCTCTAGATTTAACGCTGAACTGTTGAGAGTATCACGTTCGACATATTAGGTTGTTCGGAAAGGAATGCGCGTTGACTTTGTCCATATATTTCTCCACTACTAAAGAAGATTTTGCTGAACAGTTTTGTCTATCAGAAAGAGCTTCTCATTGCGCATCTTTTGATATATTTTTGGCTATGTCTACTTTGTTTTTTTCTCAGAAAAAAAGTTGAAAAGGTGCTCGGCCAAAAATCCCTTTTGCGTCCTTCCATGTGGTACAACTTCAAGCAAGGAAAATCGGCTGCTGAATCTCATCGTGCCATATCTGAAGTATACGGCGACGAAGCCCTGTTAGAAAGCCAGGGTCGACGATGGTATCAGCGTTTCAAAAACGGTAATGAAAGCTTGGAGGACGAAGAACATGGAAGTCGGCCTCAATTCGTCGATAACCAAGTCTTGAAGACCGTCATCAAATTGGATCCACACTAAACCACTAGAGGACTTTCAGTACACTTTGGCTGCTCGAACTCTACCATCCATGAGCATTCGATGGCGATTGGGAAGACGAACAGGTGCGGGAAATGGGTGCCGCCTCAGCTGAGCGACGCCAACAAGGCAACACGAGTGGCAATGGCAGGAATCCTTCTTCGTCGGTCAAAGAACAGTGGTTTTTTCAACTCTATTACTACTTATGATGAAAAGTGGATCTGTTTCGGCAATACAACACGAAAAAGACAGTGGTTAGATGCCGGTGACACTCCAAAACCCACTCCGAAATTGGATATACACGGCAGAAAAGTAGTGCTCTGTGTTTGGTGGAACAGCAAAGGTTGAGTTTAGTTTGAAGTCTTGAATTCGGGTCAAACGGTTACGGCGGACATTTTCGAAGATCAGAGGAACCGCGTGGATCAAGCACTGCGTCGTCAAGGTGTCGAAACGACGTCGACAAAATTCCTCCTCTCCAACGCTCCTCCACATGATGCGAAAACCACCTTGGAAAAAAATGGACGAATTGGGCTGGGAAGTACTGCCTCATCCGCCATACAGCCCAGGTTTCGCACCATCCGATTACCATTTGTTCCGGTCAATGCAGCACTCCTTGGCCGTGAGAAAATTCAAAACCCGCGAAAAAGTCCAACTCAGGGTGTTCAACTACTTTGAGTTGCAGCCGGGCGAGTTCTTCAGAAGAAGAATCCATTCTTTGCGTAAACGTAGGCAACAAGTCATTGGTAGTAATGGAAAATATCTTTTGAATTGATCTTGTTTAGTTTCGTTTTTATAATGAAAAATTTTTTGAGCTCAAACGAGCATTCCTTTCCGAACAACCTAATATTTCATTTTATATTAGTGGTTGATTATAGCTCCGTCCACTACAAAAACTTGGCCACCCTTTTTTAAGTGCTCCGAACCATTTTGTCCTCATTCTAGAAAGTTTTTGAAGAGATGAGTTTTTAGACCTAGCCCCGCTTTCCTGTGCCAGCTCCGCCCACTTCGAGGACCAAATCACATTTGTTTCGATACCTTTAACCACTTCTTTCCCGTGTCTGGAACGATTCTGAAGGAATTTATGGAATTTTGATCCTAGCTCCACCCACTTTTATGCCAATCCCGCCCGCTTCGAGGATTTGACCACATTTGTTCCATTACCTCTAACAACTTTTTTCCCGCATTCTAAAACTTTTCCGAATGAAGTTACATTCATTGTAAAAAGTAGCTTTCACCTCAACGCATGCCCCACCCATCGTGGGCGGGGCTTCGCTATGCCTACGCATGCCCTCCACCCAGATCTTGCTCACCCTTTTTATTTTTCTTTTGCTGGCCTCCGCCTTCGTTGGATCGAGTTATGAATCTCCGTAGAAAGTACGCTCAATGCGAGAACGCTCCGCCCATCCCCGGTAAGTTTCCTCTATTTTAATTGATGACCTGTCACTCACCTTTGCCCATTTTTTCTCGTCGGCGCGTTATGAAACCTAGTTAATAACCTTTTGCTCATGACACCGCCCACTCGTGTCATGCCCCGCCCCTTCAGGGCGGAGCTCCGTTGAGCTCACATGTGCTCTGTTGGTCTTTTCCCATGCCCAACCCATCACGATTCTTACCCGAGTTCTGCAGGTGCTTCTTCAATTATTATCGAATCCTACTTACTATAAAGCGCCTAGTCTGTCTGTCTGTCTGTCTGTCTGTCTGTCTGTCTATCTGTCTGCCTGCCTGTCTGTCTGTCTGTCTGTCTGTCTGTCTGTCTGTCTGTCTGTCTGTCTGTCTGTCTGTCTGTCAGAGTTCCCATCTCCCTTCCAGATTTCACGCTCTAACTTCAAAGGCGCCACTACCGCGCATGCTACACTTTCAATGGGCAAAATTCAGTCCTGGTACCTCCCATTATTGTTCCCATCCTGCGACTTGTGCTCCATCAAAATTTCTACATTCTATCTCTGAACTAGACAATTGTTCAGATCCATTGGACGGAATTCAGTCCTCTCACCTGCCAGCAGAATTCTCATCTCATTTTCGGATTTCACTCTCGAACCTCAAAGGCGCCATTTTCGGAAACCCTACACCTCCGTTGGGCAGAATTCAGTCCTGTCATCTCCCATTATTGTTCCCATCCTACGACTTGCACTCCATCAATATTTCTACATTCTATCTCTGAACTAACAAATTGTTCACATCCCCAACAAGGTTCTACATTCTCTCCATGAACTAACAAACTATTCACGTCCGCAAGGCAGAATTCACTCCTGGCATCTACCAGTAGAGTTCCCATCTCCCATCTCGATTTCACTCTCTAAAATCAAAGGCACCACTACCGCGCACGCTTCACCTCCTCCGGGCAGAATTCAGTCCTGCCACCTCCTACTATTGTTCCCATCCTGCGACTTGTACTCCAACAAATTTCTACATTCTCTCCCTGAAGTAACAAACTATTCACGTCCGCAAGGCAGAATTCATTCCTTCACCTACCAGTAGAGTTCCCATCTCCCATCTGGATTTCACTCTCTAACCTCAAAGGCACCACTACCGCGCTCGCTACATCTCCTCTGGCCAGAATTCAATCCTGTCACCTCCAATTATTGTCTACATCCTGCGACTTGTGCTTCATCAAAATTTCTACATCCTATCTCTGCAGGATCAATTCTGCGCACGCTACACCTCCTCTAGGCAGAATTCAGTTATGTCTCCTCCCATTATTGTTCCCATCCTGCGACTTGTACTCCAACAAAGTTTCTACATTCTATCTCAGAACTAACAAATTGTTCACATCCGTAGGGCAGAATTCAATCCTGTCACCTCCCGTTATTGTTCGCATCCTGCAACTTGTGCTCCATCAAAATTTCTAAATTCTATCCCTGAACTAGCAACTGTTCACATCCGTTGAGCAGATTTCAATCCTGTCACCTAAGAGTCGAGTTCCCATCTCCCTTCCATATTTCACGCTCTAACTTCAAAGGCGCCACTACCGCGCATGCTACAATTTCAATGGGCAAAATTCAGTCCTGGTACCTCCCATTATTGTTCCCATCCTGCGACTTGTACTCCATCACAATTTCTACATTATATCCCTGAACTAGCAATTGTTCACATCCGTTGAGCAGATTTCAATCCTGTCACCTAAGAGTCGAGTTCCCATCTCCCTTCCAGATTTTACGCTCTAACTTCGAAGGCGCCACTACCGCGCATGCTACACCTCCTCTGGTCAAAATTCTATCCTGTCACCTCCCATTATTATTCCCATCCTGCGGCTTGTACTCCAACAAAGTTTCTACATCCTGTCTCTGAACTAACAAATTGTTCACATCCGTAGGGCAGAATTCAGTCCTGTCACCTCCCATTATTGTTCCCATCCTGCGATTTGTGCTCCATAAAAATTTCTACATTCTATCTCTGAACTAGATAACTGTTCACATCCGTTGAGCAGATTTCAATCCTGTCACCTAAGAGTCGAGTTCCCATCTCCCTTCTGGATTTCACTCTCTAACCTCAAAAGCGCCACTATCGCCACGCTACACCTCCTCCGGGCAGAATTCAGTCCTGCCACCTCCCACTATTGTTCACATCCTGCTACTTGTGCTTCATCAAAATTTCTACATTCTATCTCTGCAGGATCAATTTTGCGCACGCTACACCTCCTCTAGGCAGAATTCAGTTATGTCTCCTCCCATTATTGTTTACATCCTGCGACTTGTACTCCATCAGAATTTCTACATTCTATCTCTGAACTAACAAACTATTCACGTCCGCAAGCCAGAATTCACTCCTTCACCTACCAGTAGAGTTCCCATCTCCCTTCCAGATTTCACGCTCTAACTTCAAAGGCGCCACTACCGCGCATGCACCACTTTCAATGGGCAAAATTCGGTCCCGCCCCCCCCCCCCGATATTGTTCCCATCCTGCGATTTGTGCTCCATAAAAATTTCTACCTTCTATCTCTGAACTAGATAACTGTTCACATCCGTTGAGCAGATTTCAATCCTGTCACCTAGGAGTCGAGTTCCCATCTCCCTTCTGGATTTCACTCTCTAACCTCAAAAGCGCCACTATCGCCACGCTACATCTCTTCTGGGCAGAATTCAATCTTGTCACCTCCCATTATTGTTCTCATCCTGCGACTTGTGCTCCATCAAAATTTCTACATTCTGTCTCTGAACTAGACAATTGTTCATATCCATTGGGCGAAATTCAGTCCTGTCACCTGCAAGCAGAGTTCTCATCTCATTTTCGGATTTCACTCTCGAACCTCAAAGGCGCCACTACCGCGCATGCTACAGCTCCTCTGGGCAAAATTCTATCCTGTCACCTCCCATTATTGTTCCCATCCTGCGACTTGTACTCCATCAGAATTTCTACATTCTATCTCTGAACTAACAAACTATTCACGTCCGCAAGGCAGAATTCACTCCTTCACCCACCAGTAGAGTTCCCATCTCCCTTCCAGATTTCACGCTCTAACTTCAAAGGCGCCACTACCGCGCATGCACCACTTTTATTGGGCAAAATTCAGTCCTGGTACCTCCCATTATTGTTCCCATCCTGCGATTTGTGCTCCATAAAAATTTCTACCTTCTATCTCTGAACTAGATAACTGTTCACATCCGTTGAGCAGATTTCAATCCTGTCTCCTAGGAGTCGAGTTCCCATCTCCCTTCTGGATTTCACTCTCTAACCTCAAAAGCGCCACTATCGCCACGCTACATCTCTTCTGGGCAGAATTCAATCTTGTCACCTCCCATTATTGTTCTCATCCTGCGACTTGTGCTCCATCAAAATTTCTACATTCTGTCTCTGAACTAGACAATTGTTCATATCCATTGGGCGAAATTCAGTCCTGTCACCTGCAAGCAGAGTTCTCATCTCATTTTCGGATTTCACTCTCTAACCTCAAAAGCGCCACTATCGCCACGCTACATCTCTTCTGGGCAGAATTCAATCTTGTCACCTCCCATTATTGTTCTCATCCTGCGACTTGTGCTCCATCAAAATTTCTACATTCTATCTCTGAACTAACAAACTATTCACGTCCGCAAGGCAGAATTCACTCCTTCACCTACCAGTAGAGTTCCCATCTCCCTTCCAGATTTCACGCTCTAACTTCAAAGGCGCCACTACCGCGCACGCTACACCTCCTCTAGGCAGAATCCATTTATGTCTCCTCCCATTATTGTTTACATCCTGCGACTTGTACTCCATCGGAATCTCTTCATTCTATCTCTGAACCCTACGGATCTCCTTCACTGAGGGTTCTCTCTCACTGAAGGATCCCAGCCGGTTAGTGACGAGGCTACGTAGGGCGTCCCCAGGTGACGAATGAGGGAATAAATCGCCGAGCAAAAGTCACCGGTACTTGCCCAGAGACGCAGGTGGATCCAGCGGATGGACTCCTTGATTCTGCTGTGCTGGTCGATATACCTTCTGTTCTTCGCAGGCGATCCACGCATACGTGTGTGGATAGTCTGTGGGTGCAGTTGGTATCCTGCCCATCGACTCGGCCAAAAGCTTGCATTCTGGTGACGAACAAGTCACGCTGGGAAGTATTTGGGAGGCGATTCGGGGCCGCCTCCAAAAACAAAGCCCCTTGTCCACTTCGGAATAGCCTGGCAAGCCCCCGGAGTCAATAGCCCCCACGTCAGAGCCTGGCAAGCCGCACGTTGGGTATTTTCACGCCAAAAACAGTAACAGAAATGGGCCTCATTCCCCTGAACCTGAGGGAGCCCCCAATACGGCAGCGTTGGGTAGGACCGCTCGGGAGAGGCTGCTAAAATCTCACGGCCAAAACAGGCTGCCCAAAAGGAGAAGGACTAAGATGGCGATCTGTACTTTCAACGCACGGACGCTTGCATCGGAAGCGTGTATAGAAGACCTGATGATGCAAGCTAGGAAGATCAAGTACGACGTCATCGGACTGACCGAGACGAGAAGGCATCGCCCGCTGCACGCTGTGTTTGAGACTGGAGAAGAACTGTTCCTGGGAACATGCGACAGTAGAGGCGTCGGCGGCGTAGGTGTCCTCGTCAACACGCACTTGGCCATGAACATCGATTCGTACGAAAGCTTAACAACCCGAATCGGACGTTTGCGATTAAGAAGATGTGGTCCAATCCCAGCTCTAACCATCTTCGTTGCTTACGCACCAACATCGAGCTACGAGGAAGAGGAGTTGGAAGCGTTTTATATGGATCTGGAGAGGCTCTACAGAGAAGACCACACTTTCTTCAAGGTCATCGTCGGTGATTTTAACGCCAAGATTGGCCCCAGAAGAACGACTGAAGAACTTCACATCGGGACTCACGGAGTAGAATGGAATGAGCAGGGTGAAAGGCTGTCCGAGTTTATCATGTCGACCCACACCATCCATGGTAACTCGCAGTTTCAGAAGCCCTCTCATTTAAGATGGACATGGGAGTCACCTGGTGGACAGTTCCATAATGAAATAGACCACATCATCTTCAATCGAAGATTTTGCCTGACCGACGTCGCTGTTGTTCCGAAGTTCTACACGGGATCGGACCATCGTCTCCTCCGCGCTAGATTCCGCTTCTCAGTGCGTGGGGAGAGAGCTATGAAGTTTCGGAAACGAAGCCCCAAGACCTCCATCAACTGGGACCACTTCGCTTCCCTTGCGAGTAAGTGGGAGGATTCCGTTATCGACAACATCGACGAAGAATACAACCGGCTCGTCGAACATCTTCACGATAGTGCTACGAAAGCAGAGAGTCTACAAGAAGCCAAGAGACGACTCTCCTCGAAGACTCTCGAGCTGATACGCCAGCGTGGAATCGCGCGAGCCACAGGCAATTATCAACAAACGTCCGAACTTGCGAAGCTATGCAGAGAAGCGATAAAGGAAGATCTGAAAGAGAGAAGAGCAGCAGTCATGGACGAAGCCGCCGAGGCCGGAAAGAGCATACGCAAAGCCCGACGGAGCTTCGCCAATTACAAGACCAAGATGACCTCCCTTCGTCGTCCTGACGGAACCGTTACTGCATCACGGAGGGCAATGGAGAAGGTCATCTACGACTTCTACTCGGATCTCTTCGACAGCCACGTCTACCTGCCTACTCACCATCTTAGGCAAGACGAATATATCGCTCCTTCGGTTCTCCCTTCCGAAATACGACATGCCATCACGTCGATGAAGAACTGTACAGCGCCCGGTCCCGATAGGATCAAACCAGAACATCTGAAGAGTATGCCTCCGGTCATCATCAAAACTCTGGCTAGGCTCTTCACACGGTACCTGTCGGAATGCAAAGTGCCCACATCGTGGAAAACTAGCAAGACTGTGTTGCTGTACAAAAAGGGAGATCCAGACGATATTGGCAACTATCGCCCAATCTGCCTGCTGTCCGTAATCTACAAGCTTTTCACTCGTGTCATCCTAAACAGGATCGGCAGAACGTTAGATGAAGGACAGCCATGCGAGCAAGCAGGGTTTCGGAGAGGGTTCAGTACAATCGATCATATCCACACCCTAACAAGGCTCATTGAAGTATCGCGAGAGTACAAAATGCCGCTATGTCTTACGTTCATCGATTTAAAGAAAGCCTTTGATACCGTCGAGACAGAAGCGGTAATTGAAGCCCTCAGTAACCAGGGTGTTCCTACGCAATACATAAGGATGCTTCGTGAGCTCTACGATAACTTCACGACCAGGATTTCACCATTCTATAAGGAAGTCATTGTCAACGTGAAGAGAGGTGTTCGGCAAGGCGATACTATTTCGCCCAAACTTTTTAGTGCCGCCCTCGAGAATATCATGCGTCATTTGGAATGGGAAGACTTGGGAGTGAAGGTCGACGGCCGCTTCCTACATCACCTCCGCTTTGCAGACGACATCGTGCTTATAACACCGAACATCGAGCAGGCGGAACGAATGCTGGCCGAGTTTGATAGTGCTTGTGGAAAGATCGGCTTGAGGCTGAACCTAACGAAGACGATGTTCATGAGAAACGGACTGGTACCTGATGCTCCTTTCACGTTAAACGGAACGAATATCTCCGAATGCTCTAGCTATGTGTATCTAGGTCGGGAAGTCAACATGATGAACGACCTAGCTCCAGAGCTGTGCAGAAGGAAACGCGCCGCGTGGGGAGCATTTAAGAATATCGAGGGAGTAGTGAAGAAGACAAAGAACATCCGGCTCCGCGCTCACCTTTTCGACACTGCTGTCCTTCCTGCTTTGACGTACGCCTCGGAGACCTGGACTCTACGAAAGCAGGATGAGCATGCTGTCAGCGTTCAAGGCGCTTTGGAAAGAACGATGCTCGGAATTTCCCTATACACGCAAGTGCAGAAGGGAATCCGGAGTTCTGAGCTCCGTCACCGAACGAAGATCAGGGATGCCGTTGATTACGCCAAGAAATCGAAGATCAGGTGGGCCGGACACGTTATGCGATATAGTGATGACCGTTGGACCAGGGCGGTTACTGACTGGATCCCTCGGGACATCAAACGAACTCCAGGAAGGCCGCCAACGAGTTGGTCAGACTTCTTCACGAAAGCTCTAAACGAAAGGAATGTTGCACCTCGTGTCCCTGAAGCGAGAACGATTCACTGGACCACTCTGGCTCGTGACAGGGACGAATGGAGACGTTACTGGCGCCCGCTCGAGGAAGTCGATGATCAACGGGACGACAGGTGATACAGGTGATCTCTGAACTAACAAACTATTCACGTCCGCAAAGCAGAATTCACTCCTTCACCTACCAGTAGAGTTCCCATCTCCCTTCCAGATTTCACGCTCTAACTTCAAAGGCGCCACTACCGCGCATGCTACACCCCCTCTGGGCAAAATTCTATCCTGTCACCTCCCATTATTGTTCCCATCCTGCAACTTGTGCTCTGTCAAAATTTTTACATTCTATTTCTGAACTAGATAACTGTTCACATCCGTTGAGCAGATTTCAATCCTGTCACCTAGGAGTCGAGTTCCCATCTCCCTTCTGGATTTCACTCTCTAACCTCAAAAGCGCCACTATCGCCACGCTACACCTCCTCTGGGCAAAATTCTATCCTGTCACCTCCCATTATTGTTCCCATCCTGCAACTTGTGCTCTGTCAAAATTTTTACATTCTATTTCTGAACTAGATAACTGTTCACATCCGTTGAGCAGATTTCATTCCTGTCAAATACCAGTAGAGTTCCCATCTCCCTTCCAGATTTCACGCTTTAACTTCGAAGGCGCCACTACCGCGCCTGCTACACCTCCTCTGGGCAAAATTCTATCCTGTCACCTCCCATTATTGTTCACATCCTACGACTTCCACTCCATCGTATTTCTACATTCTATCTCTGAACTAACACATTGTTACCATCCGTAGGGCAGAATTCTATCCTGTCACCTCCCATTATTGTTCACATCCTGCGACTTGTGCTTCATCAAAATTTCTACATTCTATCTCTGCAGGATCAATTTTGCGCACGCTACACCTCCTCTAGGCAGAATCCAGTTATGTCTCCTCCCATTATTGTTTACATCCTGCGACTTGTACTCCATCGGAATTTCTACATTCTATCTCTGAACTAACAAACTATTCACGTCCGCAAGGCAGAATTCATTCCTGTCACCTGCTAGCAGAGTTCCGTGGAGGGAAAGAAACGGAAATAGATCATGTGCTGGTAAGAAGATCGTCCCTCAAAACTGTAAAAGACATCAAGGTACTGCCCGGAGAAGACTTGGCACCACAGCACAGACCTCTACTAGCAGACATAGCCATCGATCTTCCCAAGAAATCGAGGACAAGAACGGAACGGAGGATCCGGTGGTGGAAGTTGCACCAGTCCGAAAGAGAACACCTCAAAGAAAAGATACTGGAAGCTGGACTTCCAAATCCCGAAGGGCCGATCCAGCAGACTTGGAGCAACGCTGTGGAGGTCATCCTGCGATGTGCAAAGGAAACGCTGGGGGAAACTCGAGGTGGTTTCCGAGGGGACAAGGAAGCATGGTTCTGGAATGATGAAGTCCAACGAGTTGTGAGGCAGAAGAAATCGGCTTACAAGCGCTGGCAAAAGACACGAGCTCCAGAGGACCTAGCTGCCTACAGAACTTCCAAGAGGCTCGCCAAGGCTGCTGTCGCGAAGGCGAAGAACACGGAAATGGACGCCTTGTATGAGAAACTCGACAGTCGAGAAGGAGAGAAGTTCGTCTTCCGCCTGGCGAAAGCGCGTCACCGCGCCACTCGGGACATCGGGGTAGTGAAGTCCGTCAGGAACAGCGAGGGTGCCATACTGAGGAAGCCTGGCGAGGTCAGGCGTAGGTGGGAGGAATACTTCGACGGACTCCTCAACGAAGAATTCGCCCGCCAGAACAGCTCCCAATTAGAGGCAACGGCTGGCCCAATCAATCTCTGGACGGAGAATGAGGTGCGTAGAGCAATGGGAAAGATGAAGGTTGGGAAGGCAACTGGCCCGGATGGAGTACCGATCGAGGCATGGAAAGCGCTCGGAGAGTACGGGGTAAAGTGGCTCACCCGATTCCTGAACACTGTCACCGCTGAAGGAAGAATCCCAGATGCATGGAGGAAAAGTACCATCGTTCCAATCTTCAAGCAGAAGGGGGACGCGATGGAGTGTTCCAACTACCGGGGAATCAGGTTGACTGCTCACACGATGAAGCTGTACGAGCGGCTGGTCGACTCAAGATTGAGAGAATTGGTCCCAATCTCACAGAAGCAGTTCGGCTTCATGCCTGAAAGGTCTACAACGGACGCCATCTTCATAGCTAGACAAGTTATGGAGAAGTATCGAGAAAAGCGTAGACCCTGCTACATAGCCTTCCTCGATCTGGAGAAGGCTTTCGACCGTCTCCCGCGACAAGTCCTCTGGAGAGCGCTCCGAAAACGAAAGGTTCCAGAACACCTGATCTCTCTGGTGAAGGACATGTACGATGGCTCCACCACAACAATACGCACCCCACACGGCCAAACCGGAGCAATAGATGTCACGGTTGGAGTACACCAGGGATCAGCTCTAAGCCCGTTCCTCTTCCTGCTCACGATGGACGTCATCACAGAAGAACTCATGGATGGACCACTGAAGACCATCCTCTACGCTGATGACATCGCTCTGATAGCGGAGAACAAGGATGAACTCCAGGATAAACTCCAGAATTGGCAAAGGGTATTGGCGGAGAGTGGACTCCGGCTGAACGTGAAGAAGACCAAGTTTCTCAGCTCCGAGGAGGGCACGGAGTCAATCGTCGACGGTCGCGGGGAAGCCATCGAAAAGGTCCAGGACTTCCGCTATCTGGGGAGTGATCTAGCCGCTGATGGTAGCGTGGACCAAGCCGTGAAATCCCGAATAAATGCGGCATGGATGAAGTGGAGGGAGTCCACCGGTATCCTCTGCGACCGTCGGTGCTCCAGGACCCTGAAAGGAAAGGTGTATCGGGCAGTGGTAAGGCCCACGATGCTCTACGGCAGCGAGTGTTGGCCCGTGAGTAAATTCCACGAAGGACAACTCCACTCCGCTGAAATGAGAATGCTCAGATGGGCCTGCGGCTGGACGCGGCTGGATCGGGTCAGAAATGAAGACGTCAGGACGGCTATGCAAACAGCTCCAATTCAACTGAAGATGAGAGAGCAGCGCCTGCGATGGTTCGGGCATGTGCTAAGAAGACCACAGAGCCATCCGATAAGGGAAGCAATGGAATTCGAGGCTCAAGGTAAGCGACCACGAGAAGCCCCAAAGAAGAGATGGCCGGACGTGATCAAGGAGGACCTCGCCGAAACCAAGGTGACGGCAGAAGATGCCGTAGATAGAATGAAATGGAGACGGCTGACAAGAACAGCGGACCCTGCGACGGCGCGGGATTAACGCTAGGGAGAAGAAGAAGAAGAAGAAGACCTGCTAGCAGAGTTCCCATCTCCCTTCCAGATTTCACGCTCTAACTTCAAAGGCGCCACTACCGCGCATGCTACACCTCCTCTGGGCAAAATTCTATCCTGTCACCTCCCATTATTGTTCCCATCCTGCAACTTGTGCTCTATCAAAATTTTTACATTCTATCTCTGAACTAGATAACTGTTCACATCCGTTGAGCAGATTTCATTCCTGTCAAATACCAGTAGAGTTCCCATCTCCCTTCCAGATTTCACGCTCTAACTTCAAAGGCGCCACTACCGCGCATGCTACACCTCCTCTGGGCAAAATTCTATCCTGTCACCTCCCGTTATTGTTCCCATCCTGTAACTTGTGCTCTATCAAAATTTTTACATTCTATCTCTGAACTAACACATTGTTACCATCCGTAGGGCAGAATTCTATCCTGTCACCTCCCATTATTGTTCCCATCCTGCAACTTGTGCTCTATCAAAATTTTTACATTCTATCTCTGAACTAGATAACTGTTCACATCCGTTGAGCAGATTTCATTCCTGTCAAATACCAGTAGAGTTCCCGTCTCCCTTCCAGATTTCACGCTCTAACTTCGAAGGCGCCACTACCGCGCATGCTACACCTCCTCAGGGCAAAATTCTATCCTGTCACCTCCCATTATTGTTCACATCCTGCGACTTGTGCTTCATCAAAATTTCGACATTCTATCTCTGCAGGATCAATTTTGCGCACGCTACACCTCCTCTAGGCAGAATCCAGTCAACGTTTGCAGGTAAAGTAGTGTTGTCTATTATATATAATGGTTGTGCTAAAGGAAACTGCTTTTTAGAGAAACAACAATAGACAGACGGAAATGTTGGAGGTAGGGTATGGTCCCTACCACGGGATTTGCGTGGAGCTGGTTAATCCAAGGAACGAACCAACTACACCACCCGCGTCCCCTGTTGGCGTGGTAGGTTCACGAGCCCCAAAAGAGTAGTTTGTTTTCCTTTGGGAATAAAATTTGTGAACGATGTGGGTTTTTTGTGAAATGTAGGTAATTGAAACCATGATATTTTGCGAAATTGGGTTCTGTTTGTTTTGTGTTGTTGTGCTAGTATGTAGTGGAATAGATATGTCAACTTACGTGGACGGAAGCAGTTCCATGCCGTGATGTCGCGGGACACTATGGTATGTTGTGGTAAGATAATTGTCAATTAGACGGTAAATTATTAGATATTTGCAGCCGCCTCGCTGTATGATGTGCCTACCGCGGGCAGTGTCAGTAAGTTTGCGCATTGTTGAACATCAAGCAAGCGACAGATGGAGAAGAAACTTGTGCAAGGCAAACGTAACTGATGCCCCGGCGAAACCGCGCTCTGAAAGAGCGGCTGGAAACTATCTACAAGCTCGTTCAAATGGAAAAGGAAGAAAAAGAGGTAAGAGAAGAAAAATTATTTCGAGTATTTTAATTGGTGACTTTTTGTATTTTCAGCACTCGAAGATGCTCAACAATAGTCAGTGGAGTCGTGAGCTTATTGTTCACCAGCCGAACTTTGAGGCCAGTTAGGAGATAATGAGAAGATTGGATGCTACAAGCGAAACCGCTAGACCAGATACCCAATAACTGTTTTGTAACCTGAATTGTGTTTATCCATGTTTCACAAATGAAATGTAGTAAAATGATCAAATAAATGTTTTGCAAGCTGAAGTTGTATCGATCTCTGTGTTGCACAAGTAAAATTGAAGGATAGAATCCTTAGTGTTCATCAAACTCTGTCTAAGGGATGTCGGGCATTGATCCGAGACCTGAACTTCAGACCGAGCGGGTTATGTAGTACTCTACGTGCCACTACACGACCACCGCCCTGTGTCACATGAAGAAAATGGTAGAGTGACTACATCGGAAACCAGCTCATGAGATATCACAATCTGTGCAACTGGTTGGGTAAATGCCACAATCTGTGCAATTGGTTGGATGAATGGATATTTGTTCTAATGATGTTCTCAGTAATAGAAAATCGTCTAAGCGGAGACGTGGGCAGTTACCGTATGCTAGATCCTATGTGATGTTAGGTGCGCGCATAATTAATAGGTTTGTAGCAAGAGAGTGTCAATTACTAATGAGGGCAACTGCTGCCGGTTGATCCTCGCCGACAGTTGATAGGATACTAATCGTATCTTGAACCAAAAAGGGAGGATTAGCGATTTGTGGATGCTCGGCTTGGTGTGACTATTGCGTATCATGGGCAATAGAGGGTGTTTTTCCGGAAAAGTAGAGAGTAAAAGAGAGATCTCAGTGGCGACTGGGTCCTTTAATATGAATCGCGATCAATAATTTCAAGTAATAATATGAATTATGAGTAGTGATGTTATGTAATACATTAATCATGATTAGTAGTGTATGTAATAATATGGCTCATGATGAGTAATCTTATGTAATATATGAATCATGAGTAGTATTGTGTGTAATAATATGAAGTATCACAAGGTTGGCGATTTGTGGACAAAACTTCAGCCTTGGACGGGACTTGAACCCGTACTTGTCCTTTCCGGGGACCGTGCTCTTATCCCTTACACTACCGAGGCCCCGCTTGCCCTCGCCTTCTTAATGGCTTATATGCCATACCTTATCAGCACTCACACGTACAACGTGTTGAGCCGGTCGGCCAATATCAGCACAGAACCGTTGAGCTGTAAGCTTTACATGGTAGTACTTGTTTTTTTGACTTGATGTTTTGTTAACTGCTTTTATTTCGCCGCAGTACGCGATCCGAAAGTCTCACAAGGTTGGCGATTTGTGGACAAAACTTCAGCCTCGGACGGGACTTGAACCCGTACTTGTCCTTTCCGGATCGCCAACCTTGTGAGACTTTCGGATCGCGTACTGCGGCGAAATAACAGCAGTTAACAAAACATCAAGTCAAAACAAGTACTACCATTTAAAGCTTACAGCTCAACGGTTCTGTGCTGATATTGGCCGACCGGCTCAACACGTTGTACGTGTGAGTGCTGACAAGCTATGGCATATAAGCCATTAAGAAGGCGAGGGCAAGCGGGGCCTCGGTAGTGTAAGGGATAAGAGCACGGTCCCCGGAAAGGACAAGTACGGGTTCAAGTCCCGTCCGAGGCTGAAGTTTTGTCCACAAATCGCCAACCTTGTGAGACTTTCGGATCGCGTACTGCGGCGAAATAACAGCAGTTAACAAAACATCAAGTCAAAACAAGTACTACCATGTAAAGCTTACAGCTCAACGGTTCTGTGCTGATATTGGCCGACCGGCTCAACACGTTGTACGTGC
Source organism: Haemonchus contortus (assembly GCA_000469685.2). Taxonomy (NCBI): domain Eukaryota; kingdom Metazoa; phylum Nematoda; class Chromadorea; order Rhabditida; family Trichostrongylidae; genus Haemonchus; species Haemonchus contortus. The sequence goes on from LS997567.1 coordinate 34,888,646, forward strand.
GAGTGCTGATAAGCTATGGCATATAAGCCATTAAGAAGGCGAGGGCAAGCGGGGCCTCGGTAGTGTAAGGGATAAGAGCACGGTCCCCGGAAAGGACAAGTACGGGTTCAAGTCCCGTCCAAGGCTGAAGTTTTGTCCACAAATCGCCAACCTTGTGAGACTTTCGGATCGCGTACTGCGGCGAAACAACAGCAGTTAACAAAACATCAAGTCAAAACAAATATGAAGTATGATTGGTAGTTGTATGTAATATATGAATCATTTTTTAGAGTCCTGTGGGGTTATCGTGGACGTCCGAAATAACACCCTATGTTGTGGGATCCGGGAGATTAACTTAATGTGTTACGCGATTGTGACACGTTAACCTCGTTTTTATGGGGAAAAATAAATTTTCCTAGTACTATAATAGGGTTATATACACGTGATAGGTAATTTTGAATAAAGGGGACCGTCGCCAGGACCGAAGTTTACTAATTTTGTTACCATTAGTAAAGAAGTGCGTGCTGGCACTTTTAACCCTTAATGTATACGCGACCGTATACCTGTATACGCGACCGTATACTTATTATCATATTGTTTCCCAGTAGTAGGAAAAAGAATGATGGCTGAAAGATGTCATTCGAAAAGCCTAATTTGCTACTACTGAGTAGAATATGATTGAACTTACTGTACTTTGTCGTCATCTCGTCCATGTCCATGTTGTCTTGAACAGCCCTGGATATCGCGACGACATCTGCAGTAGTCGAGCGAGTAGGACATGAGGAGAAAATGGGAAGGAAGGGGGGGGGGGGTAGGAAGGTGGGTGATTACAGTAAAAAAATTAGCTATAGCTCAATTTACCCTTCTCCCAAAAAAAAATCATCTTCCCGGAACCTCCATATCAAGTTATAGGATGATCGGGCCTATATCTGATGTGTAGCGGATCTAGGAATACTTCTGTATAGAAGATCTATATATGTTTATTATATGAGCAAATAACAAAAGAAGATATAGGGGGGACAGGACGAGAGGGCAGGTGATAACATAGACAAAGGGTCGGGTTAGCCTGGAGGCTAAGCTGACATCCGAGAGACGACGACCTCGACTCCATTAGGCGGCTCCTTTTATACTGAGGTTTCTACCTCAGTATTATGAAATAGTGACGAGGTGCGTCGGCGGAGCTGATGAAACCTCGGTGTCTGTCTCGAGCTGGCGCATGACTCAGCATAGCTGGCCCATGACTCGACAGAATCGACGAAAATCCTACCACATACCCGCACCTTGGTACTTAAAAAGAAAAGAAAGGCACGAATCACATACTTTGATAGATAAGTCCATTGAAAGCTTTCCATAACACCAGTTCGGTGACGATGGCATAGCCTCATAGCATTGATTCACTTGTAAAAGACTTGTAATCAATCGATACTCGTCGTGGGATATATAACGAACGAGCCACCAGAAAGCGATGCATTCACGATAGCGCTCCACAAAGACGGGTTTAGTCGGGAGGCGGTCGTTTGGCGCGGCCCTTCGCAGCCAATTCGCCATTGGGGCGCATGGGCTTCAATGACATCTCTCATAGTCCACGACCAGTCGCGCGACTGGTCGCTCGACTGATCGCGCCACTGGTCGCTCGATCGGTCGAGGAGGCCGCGCTAGTTATGAGTGCTGCCGTGGACGGTCCCGAGCAGATCGCGCGATCACTCGAGCGATCAGTCGAGCGACCAGTCGAGCGACTGGTCGTAGACTATGAAAGATGCCATTGCCACTGCGAAGAACTTAAACAACAAAATCAGACAAACCCTGCGTGTGGGCGGTTGCATCGCGGTTTCGCGCTAGAGCCCATTATTTTGGGGTGTCCTGGCACTGCGGGAGGGCCTTGATGACAGAAGATATCCTCCTTCGTAACCTTGCTTATTGGCGGTTGCGTAGAGCGTTCGAGCAAGTTATTCTAAGGTGATTACCAATTGTAGGAAGTAACTTTCTACAATCAATGAGCTGTTAAATCATAGTTTGGTAATGTATATCTCTTTTACTGCATCCTTCCTCGTTCATGCTTCTTCCAAGACCATTGATGGGTAGTTGCCCTCCTCTAGTGAATGGCTAGTGAATACTGTTATGTGTTTCTATTTTTATTGCATGCTTCTTGGTTTGTGTTTCTTCTGAGACAACTGCAGAGTAACGACCTTCAGTGATAGAGTGTTGAACCCTGATTTAGGGGTATGTCAACTTCTGTACAATTGAAGACCAATCTTGATTAGGTGTGCTGTCTGCATATCTTTATCAAGCGAGTGAATGATAGAAGACTGAAGAAAATTGCAACAGTAAGAAGGTGAAGTATCATGAGAAAAATTATGGACTGGAAAAGTTTTAATAGTGCTGGTTAGGAATTGTGTTTTTGTGCACGGGTGAAAGGTGAAATGCGAAACCAATGCATTTTACAGAGCTATGAACCACGACTTTACTGCTTTTTTTATTTGGCACAAAATCAACACTTTTAGCCAGTTGTAATGGGAAGTTTGCTGCTGAAAAATCAGATCTTTTTTATTGAAGCTTTGGCTTTTCACTGCTGTTATTCTCTTCACTCAATAACTTTCACTTGCTGCATATAGATAGGCGAGCAGCGCAGTGATCATGGAGTTTCCACACCTATTTAAGATCGCCTCGCGCCCTCATGCCTTGCCTTTGCTTCATTCTCCATCTAATCAGCTTAATCAGCTTCTCTGTTTTATCAGATTATAGGTTCGCGAGGCATACATCTGATGGAGTAGCGGGAACGGGTGTTCTTCTGTGATACTATAGTCTTGCCTATATATTATTACTAATACAACATTATAAACAGAACAAGGGGAACGGGTCAGGACGAGGAGGCCATACGGCCAGGGCGATGTTCCACGGCAGCGGAGGAGAGCAATTCGACGTAGCTGTCTCGAACCGGCAGCTTTTATATCGGTCTTATGCGACGTTGCTTAAGTGATTGATGGCGAGCACATGGTGCGGCGGTAGCGAGGCGAGTTCTCGACAGGCGGTAGCGAAGCGAGGACTTGACATCTCCGTTCATTCCTTACAGTAAGCTCGTCCTCGAGCTTCGATCGTGCTTCCGGTGTGGCACAGGCATTCTCATAAAGCGTGAAGCTACATGAAACAGATGAGATGCATAGAACAACATTTGTGCCATAAACGAACATTGTAGTAAGAATGTTAAGTCAGAAGCAAGGAAAGGCGGCCCAAATTGTGCCGGTGAATGCATCGTATTGAATAGAATGAATTGTGAGTTTGGAACGGCTAGGACGATAGATTTCGATGGATTGCGGCTAGGTTTCGCCATTCTTTTGAAAAATAGGCTCGTCCTCGAGCCAGAAGTGGTAAGGCGTGAAGAAGAGGAAGGGGGAGGGGCATCTTCATGATCGTAAATTGATGTCTAGCAAAGGATACAATGTGAACATGATTTTTACTGGTTTTACAATTATAACTATGATCATGAAAATGTGGTTTAAGCACTTTTCTCTTTTTTCCGATTAACATAGACGAATATGGAATCGTAGAGCTACTGATAATACTATGATGATAATATGAGTACGTGTTATCCGTCATATTGAACGAATAGCACCATTGTGATACGTAATATTAGTCTATTTGAGCCTAGGGTGCCTAATATACGAACAAATTGGGAATACTGTGATTCGAGTACTAGTCTATTGACGGCACACTAGTGTCGACTAGTACAGGGGCGTGATTATGGGTTTTGGTGTAATTGAATAGAGTGAGTACGCTGCGAAAAGGAATTCTTTGAACCGCCTATTCAAAGAATTTTGGAAATATTCGCGATATTGCGGCGAAAAGAAGAAAGGAGACTAAACTTACCAATGGAGACTATTCATGGACCTGATAGTCTCTATCATTATTCGTAGCGACGTGTCACATGAACTCGTTTTCCTGAAGACGATGAGAACGACGTAGAGTTGGTCGTTCTATGTCGTTTGATGCTTCCGAGATTTGTGGTAAGGGTGGTGGTGTTTAGTTTGTGGTGGAATGATCAACAGACATAGAACGCGAAGAATAAATCTTAAGGCGATCAATGTGAACGATTTTTCGCGTTGGGCGACCTACTAGATTTTCAATAGTCGCATTAGAACGATTGACTTCTTTAAATATGAAAGAGCCTTTCCATTGGTTAGTCAGTTTTGGACGACCCGTGTCGTCATGCAAAAGAACTAGGTTGCCAATGGAAATGTCCTTTGAGTACACCTTGTTGTATAGGTCGTATTCCAGTTTGTACTGTGCCGTCTTCGAAGCGATTTCTCTGCCGACATCCATAGTGACGCCTTTCATGCTGGTCACAAATTGAACAGCGACGATGTCGGATGCCCTCGAGCTATTGGAAGGAAGTTCATGGAGAATGTCACCCCATGTTATTGGAAATCTTCCGCGTACGATGAAGTATGGGCTATTAGGTGTGTGCATTAATTTCCGCCGTTTTTCGCATGCAAAAACATACTTATTACAAAATTAAAACTAAATATACATTAACCAATGTATTGCCCATCGTTAGGTACAACTTCTTGCCATCTTTCTGGTATCTTGTTGACTCCGGGTCTAAAAAAGTCTTCATCTTTTGAGGCAATCCAGTCATCCATCCATTTTCGCACTTCATCGGCATTCCGGAAGCGTGTATCTGCTAAACTGACTTGCATGGACCGGAACAGGTGGTAATCAAAAGGAGCAAGTTCCGGAGAGTATGCGGGCTGAACAAGCTGATTCCATTCAACAACTGCAATTTTTTTAAAGGACATTCTTCGCAACATGGGTTCCGGCATTTTCGTGGTGGAACAGCACCTCATGATATTTTCTTGCGATTAACGGCCGCTTGTAGGTGAAAGCATTCTACAAACTGTCAAGTTGGTGTTCATAGCGGTCAGCAGTAACAGTTTCCTTCGGGCTCAGCAACTCACAGTACACAAAACCCTTTTGATCCCACCACCAAATGCACACACAGCATTACTTTTTGCTTTCCGCTTTCCCTGCAAATTCTCGAGTAAAGAGAAACCATCTCAGGAGGTTTATTCAAAAAGAGCTTGTCCTCCATTAGTATTAAAAAGCATCGGGTGGGCTTCAATGCCGTTTTCCTTGAAAATAAACAGCAGGAGAAGGGCGCCCCGGGAAAACGGTTTATCATGTTCCATGACGAATCAGTCTGGGAGCAACGGGATTTTGGGAAAAAACTGATCTGTCTGCACTTAAGTAGGTAGCTAATACCCTATCGTACAGAATATGACAGAATACACTGGTGAACCTCTAACATGGTTCGCGCAACGACCCTTTGAAGACGGCGGCGGAAATTAATGCACACACCTAATATATCCTGTGATATCCTGTGGTTTTATTTATGCTGGAATTGTATGCAAAAACAATGGGTTGTAAATAATAAGATCATAAATCGCGAACATTGGAGCAATACGCAGTGAAAGTAACAGTTATTACCTTGACAAGTCTCTCAGCTTGTCCGTTTGCTTTATGGTTATAACTAGTGATGAAACAATTACTGATTCCTAGTGATTTATTGATTTTTGCAAAGGCTGCGCTAGTATTTCGATCCACGATCAGCGATGAGTTCTTTTGGAATACCGTGAAAGGTTCAATTACTGATCCTGTTGTATGCTCTGATAGCGGAGTACACATCACGAATTTACTAAAAGTGCATAATGATATTGATATAAACTTACTCCCATACATACATTGCGGTAAAGGTCCAATGACATCTGTGTGGATTCGTTGGAACTGTCGTTGTGGAGTTGGGAAACTCCCATTCCAATAATGTGAGTTAAGGGTGTTTTATCCTTTTGGCATACTGGACATATGTTTATGTATGTCGTTACGTGTTGTAGATAGAGAACCGTTCAGCGGTGTTCTCAAACTCTTGAGGAAATTCCTCAGGATCTTTGGTGAGAAATCTCAATACGAGACCGTATTTTGAGTTTCTCTGACTCTCTTGAATTTGCTCGAGAGACGGAAAAGATTGCGCCACGGAATTCACGTTCGATTGGGAAAGTTTGCTCAAATAATCGCAGAATGTATTATGCTTCCCTGCGCGGTACTAGATTGTTAGATCGTAAGATTGGATTGTTACTTGATATTTCGCCAGGCGTCCTACCAAATCCGATCTTTACATTAACGATTTAAGGGGCGCATGATCCGTGATGAGGGTGATTCGCGCATTCGCTATATATGGGTAAAATTGTTTGAGCACGAACACTAAAGCGCTGCTAAAGCCTCTGATTCAATTACTGCGTAGCTCTTCTAATGTTTATTCAGAGATAGACTAGCACATGCATTGGGTTATTCTCCCTGGGTTTGTGCATTAGCCTGTAAGAGACATGCGCCTAACCCACGTGTACCTTGGTGGACGCTTCATTATGAATGATATAGGGTTGTCCGATGTAGGAGAAATCAAAAGAGGCGCCTCCACAAGCGCTTTTTTCATCGAACTGAACGCCTGATTATGAGCATCTGTCCAATCAAACGCGGCTTTTTCAAGCATGAGAATGTGGATGGGTGTAGCAATAATGGAAAAACGTGGTATATAGCGACAAAAATAAGAAGCGGCTCCAACAAATGGCTTTACTGCTTTGACATTTTTCGGGCGTGGTATATTGGCTATGCCGATTACCTTATCGGAGTTTGGTCGAGTAGTACTTCTACCAATAAGAGCGCTTAAGTATTTTACTTCAGTTTCGAAGAAAAAACATTTTTTCTGGTGTTAATTTCACTCCAAACGCTCGATTGCGTTGGAATACTTCTTATAGCTCTCTAAAGTGCTGATCGACTGACTGATGACTTGCAATGATTACGTCATCGAAATGTGCAAGCGACAAGCTCGTAGTCCTCTTATGAGACAAGTGGCTACACCTTGAAATATTGCTGGAGCTCCTCTGAGACCTTGCGCCATTACTGTGAAGTTATGTAACCCAAGGGAGGAAGAGAAAGTTGTTTGCTATTTAGTGATAGGGGTATTTGAAAAAAACCACTTTTGGAATCAAGAACTGTGTATAGTTCTTTCCCACTGACTAGAATTCTGCACATATGGTAGGTCTCTGTTTCCGTAATTGCATTGATTTGCCGGTATCTACTGTGAACCTCCATTGGTCCTTATTGGGACCTTCCTTAACTAGCACTATTGGAGACGCAAATTTGCTAGTACTTGGTTCGATAAGATTTGTTCGTAACATTTGCTTTATCTGACGTTATATTTTCTGACGTTTCTCTAAGGGTACCCGGCAAGGATGTTGCTTCGGTATCTTTGGGTGGGGTACAAAATTGATATTGTGAGTGATGGGACGTAGTAAGGACCTAGGTGTCCATTATTATCTACAAAACAGTCACTGTAGTCACGAAGGAGTTGTTGGAATTGTTGGAGTTTTTCTGTTTTCAAAACGGACGGATTTAGTGTCGCACGATTGTAAATTGATAGGGTTTTGGGAAAAGAATGGTAGTTCCTTTGCGAAATCCGCCTCGGATGGAACGTACTCGACTATTTGATTTTGGTTCGGTCATTTATCCGTATATACCGAAAAAATGGGTTTCCATGGGGCGTTCATTCCCACTACCGTCGCTGTGGCTACTTGAGTATTTTTGGTAGTGCTATATGGGTGGGATTAGCAATGAATATGCGAATAGTGACTGTACCCTCAGTGTTCGGGCAAGATAGAGCTTTGCCCACGAAAACACCTCTGGGTAGAGTTTCGTAAATCGTCGGAGGTAAAGAGATCCCAATACTGAGGAAACGAGGTTTTGGTTGTTTCCCCTGTGACATGGTCAGTCAACGGTTGGAGAGTCATTTCTTCAAGAAGAAGGACTGCCATTGGAAGGTTATTATTATTTGTGTCCCACTTCGTGATCATGAATGGGACGGAGCTGTGATCGAACGAAACGGTTCGTTGTGGGTAATTAAATGATAAAATATCTCCGAATAGAGGAATCACGTCGTTGCCAAGGATAAATGAGGGAGGGCAGACTGCGTCTGAGGCGACGAAACAAGTTATAGACAGAGTTCTGCCATTCATACTTAAGAAGGAGATTGCCTCGCCTAAGAATATGATAGCAGATCCGTTAGCGGCAATTCCTTGCCGCTGTCGGATCTGCTATCATATTCTTAGGCGGGTGATATTGTGGCTTTTATAATGTGAACTATGGCTTCGGAAATTATGATTAAAGCCGAGAAGGTCTATGATCGGCATATCATTGCATGAAATGGGTATGTAAACATTTGACTACTTTGAGTCTTTCGTATGGACGAAACAGTTGGGAGGAAATTATGAAACTGACGTGGTCTGGACTTGGGAGCCTGTTCGGGACGCATAAGTAGTACATTAGATAAAGGAATATCCATTGAGGGTATTTGTATTAAAACGTTCATTGGTTCTTAACTTCGTGTAGGGTCCTCAGAGTTTCGACGTCGTGATGTTGCTCTTACAATGAGTCGAAAAATCTCTGGCTGTTGCTGAGCCAGATTTGGGCGTAGGATGATTGACTTTGCTACAAAAATAGATGGCGACAAAGGATATACCAACAGCAATAATTCTAAAGATGTAATCAAAGGTTGTGCGTACGCAGAACGATTGATAGTCTGCGATTAGTATTATCAAAGTGATAGAAGGTGATGATATGAAAATGACAGTTTAACTAATCTGTGGAGACCCACTTTCTCTAGAATCTTTTCTTTTTGAGATCGTATAACCTGCCCAGCGCTTTCTTCTACATAGATGCGTTACTAATTGAGTGATTTTGGATTGAAGATTTTCGAAAGTTACTCTTAGAGTTACCGATGGTTTGACGTGGTTGGTGGCAGAATACGCTAAAAAATAAGCTAAAATTTTTTCGATAAGATAAATATCTGTGGAGGTTTCGGGTAAATCTGAGTGGAATATCGGCGGCGCCTTAAAGATGATATCTTGATTAACAGAGTCGTTGGGTAAATTTAAATGAATATTTGATACTTGGGTATAGCCTGCGGGTGATTTATTATGGTTAGTACCATCATTGTGGATTCCGAACTTTAGGTGATAACAGTCAGCCTTGGGGCTAGGTTTAATGTGGCAGATTGGAGTGTTATTCATGGAGGTGAAATCTGGTTCGAGGTTGGTGGCAATGTGGTGGGCTATGCAAACAGATATGTTTAGGGCGGATGTGTCTAGAGATGATTCTGTGATTTTTAGAATCGATGGCTTGGGCTTAGTTGGTAGGGTCGTTAAAGCTTTATAGTTGTTGGTACTAATTTTCGTCTGCCGTTTTTGAAGTTTTTGTCGTAAGAATTGAAAGAATTCCTAAGGCAGGAGTTTGTTTTCGAAAGATTGGGTTGCCCAGTTATACAGCAACTTGATTTTTTTATTAGTAAGACTAAATGTCCGCTCACTGTCAGCGGCAATGGGTGCAAATCTTTGTCGTCTGATTCTGCGGATCTATGTGAATGAACACCTGAGGGTTGTCTTGAGGATTGGTCAATATGGGTGAGTGTATCTACGAATTGGACTAACTGGGACTTGTAAAAGTGTTGTTGATTAATAGTTCGTACCACGTCTGGGTTTCGGGAGAATACGGATCGAGGGTCATAATTTCTTAATTCCGGCAGTTCTATGAATACACCATTGTCGTGGCGTTAGAATTCAAACACCAAGCACTCTTTTGGGAGGGTGGTAGTGATATACAGTAGCGCCCAAAATTGTTCAGTCAAACGCTTTCGCGCTTTTTCATTCATAAATTTTTTCTTAGTGGAGCGAATAGCGCTAAATTTTGATATGTTTAACTAAGGCATATTTTACACTATCCAACACTATTTGACTGCAAACCTGCAATATCCACATAATTAGTATAAGATGTTTATGCCGCAGCAGATTTCGCTAAAAGCAAAGTTATTGACGTCTGCAGCTATTCGAACCTTGTGTGCGTTTTTCTAATCTACTATGTTCGGCATTAGCGCTCGTACACTTTGGACATGACGAAAAGGAAAGAAGTCCCAAAATGACCAATGTTTGTATTTCCAGTTCATTTTGAGTGCAAGCCCTTCGGAATATCTGGAACATGACCAGATTGCAGGTTAATAGTGGTAAATATTCACAATACACCCACGCTCAAAATATAAAAATTTCGCATTATTGGATCCAGTACTTAAGGAGTTACGACTGAAAAGTATGACTGAAGAAGCATTCCACCGAAGACTTTTGAGCGCTACTGTATTTGTATACGTAGACGCCGATCGAATAGCATTAAGTATTACATGAGTGGGTGTTACGTATGCGATTTCCTGTATGGCTCCAATATATTGACATATGGGTGGTGAACGTGGTGGTTTGCCCCACATGACAGTACCGTGTCTATGATGGCACTGCGTATTCTACAATGTTCCACGTCTCCAAACTGTCCGGTCAGGCGACTCCCGTCAAAAGTTGCAATGTTCCCTTTTTTTTCGAAGTAGATATGAGTGGTACTGGCGCATTTCTCCCCGAAAAACCACGGGTAAGAGTAATGGATTTGGTTATCGGAACAATATACATTGGGTGATAAGGGCTCTAGGGGAATGTTTTCATATTTCTTAGTTTCTGTTATATATTTGCACAGAGTTGGGTCAATTTGTGTCATAAATTTTTCGTCATTAATGACAAAGAATGATAAATGAAGATAGGGTGATGCACATACTTTTCTGGTTGTGTTGAAACAATGATATGCTGTCATAGAAGGAGGTTCTGTACGTTCAACCTAAACGTTAGCAACGGTTATAATAACGTCCGATACGTTAGGTGCGCTGACGCACTCTGTAGAATAAAACTCAACCGCTACAAGTAAACTGTTGTTCTCTTGTAACAATTCAAGCTGAATTATTGTACTTTGTACTCGATTATTAATCACATGTTGATGCAGATAAAGTTTTTGTTTCTGGAGACTTATGCTATACCGTAATCCGAACTCGCGTAGGTACAAGACTAAAAGTTGGCAGCTGGCGCGAGACGACCAAGTGCTAATGAGCGCAGCTGCCACTGGTCGCCTACATTGAGTTTCGAGTGGTCCGGTACGATAAATGATGTGCGCCGTTACTCATTAATGTCGTTTGCGAGTGAGTCGGGCATATGTTCTGCTCGGGATTAGAGTGATCAGTGATCAGGTGATCATTAATCTCGAGATGCGGAATGTCGCCACAGGATTAGTGATCTCGGTTGGAGTTTCCGAGTGACAAATGGCAGACGTTGGTGAGCTATGAATAGCTTACCGTATGCAATGATCCGCAAGAGTTGAGATTGTTGAAATCTCGAAGTGCACTAAAATAAAGAAGTCCGTTATGGTCTCATTCCTACAGAGAGTAGAAGTGGGCAATGGTACTTCTGAGTTCCGTATAAAAGAAAGACGTAAAAAATAGCGACTGAGTCCATTGTTTTATTAGTAACGGCTGGTATAAATGCAACATTTCTATCTTACTAGACTAGATCCTAGACTAGTAATAACTTTACTTGATGGTATAGTGACTAAGTATAAATATAAATATAATGTAACCTAGAACGCACTTGGAGCGGCAGCAAGACACACTGCTTGAAGCCGTTCGTCGAAACTTGTACTATAGTTTCGTCTTTTTTTGTTGTTTTTTTCATTTTTTTCTTACCTGGTAAAAATTCGATGTTGTTCGAACCCGAATAGAGGTGCTAGAAAAGAAGTGATGACGTTCTTAACAATTAGCAACACCTCGAGGTGACCTTATTGTGGGCTATTGATGCGGATGGGCCGTAATAAACTTAGGAACTCGTCGCCTGGACTACATTAGTGATACTTGATCACCACATATCTCGGAGTATACTGTGCTCTGGATGCACACAGTAACTCCAACCCTAAAAATATGAAGGTAGAATGTATAGTGCCGCTACCCATTGAAAAATGGCTAGGACGCACCGAAAAAAGCGTTTTTCCGGTCAACGTCTGTTCCATTTTGTGTATATACATATTTAAATGGACGACTTAACTGACATCGCTGCTGAAGTCCTTGTCCAGTATTGAATCCATTCCATGTCGATGTAGTTGTTTCCATTCGAACAGGCGAAGGGATAGGGAGGGAAAGTGGTTGGTGTAAGATTTATATGTTACCATACAGAAAAATAGGGGGGGGGGGAGAGAATTCAGTTAGTATTATGCCCCCTAAATTATAGAGGAAAAAATCTCACTGGAACCTCCATATCAGATTATAGGTTCGCGAGACCTTCATCTGATGGTGTAGCGGGAACGGGTGTTCTTCTGTGATACTATAGTCTTGCCTATATATGTTTATTACTAATACAAAATTATAAATAGAACAAGGGGAACGGGTCAGGACGAGGAGGCCATACGGCCAAGGCGATGTTCCACGGCAGCGGAGGAGAGCAAGTCGACCTGGCTGTCTCGAACCGGCAGCTTTTATATCGGTCTTGTGCGACGTTGCTTAAGTGATTGATGGCGAGCACATGGTGCGGCGGTAGCGAAGCGAGGTCTCGACAGTTTTCCGCACAGTCCTGGCGATTACACACAACATGAGGGTGTTCTTCGAACCTCTCTTCGGCTTGAATATCGTCATCCATAGCCTCTTTTGATTGGATGAGTTGTATCAATCAATCGTACAGACGTTAGCATACCCCTAAATAAGGTTTCAACACTCTATCAGTGAAGGTCATTACTCGGCAGTTATCTCAGAAGAAACAAAAACCAAGAAGCCTGCAATAGGAATAGAAACACATATCAGTGTTCACTTGCCATTCACTAGGGTAGGGTAACTACCGATCAATGGTCTTGGAAGAAGCATGAACGAGGAAGCATGCAGGAAAAGAGACATACATCACCAAACTATAGTCAACAGCCCGCTGATCGTAGAAAATTACTTCTTACAATTAGTAATCACCTTAGAATAACGTGCTCGAACGCTACGCAACCGCCAATAAGCATAGTTACGAAAGAGGAAATCTCATCTGTCACCAAGGCCTTTCCACGTTGCCTCCCTAAAATAACGTGCTATAGCGCGAACCGCAACGCGACCGCTCACACGTAGGGTTCGTCTGGTTTTGTTGTTAAGTTTTTCTACAACAGAATTTCCAGCTAACCCATTTCGATTTTGAACTATTCTTTCATACTAATTTTAAGCGGCACAGATCAATTTCAGAAGGAAGTGTGTCAGAACAACGGTTGAGTTAGTTTTTAGTTCGTTTTCTTGCCATATGCTTGTGCTGTACCTCTAAATCACTGGCACCTGGCAACATGAAGAAGTAGGTTGAAGCAAGATCTGCTGTCGACGTGGCTTCAGGATCAGCATAGTGTAATTAGAATTAATGTAGTCCTAGGTCGCCACCAAAAGATGAAAGGCAGGAGCACACCGCTTTACCTCACCAGACATTTATTGTCTCAAATTGGCTTTCAAATACACTGCGGTCATGAATGAATGTTGATTACCTGGCCCGTTGTTAAACGGTGTCGTGCGCTCCACTTCCCTTTTCAACCTAATAACCATGCCAGGCTTTTAGAAAATGGCATCCGATTGCATTAAGAGAAGGGCTTACAAAAAGAGTGCCATTTCATTCAAATACCATTTAAATGGAGTTATACCATTAGATCGAAAGAAAGCATGCACGTCTTTCCCATTACTAAAGAAGAGGCCTTTTAGAATAAGTAAGGTTGTAATTGAAATTCTGTCTTTAAGTTTCTTTCAATTGATGAGCCTTTTCCGAGTCCAGTCTTGGTTTCGAACATCACTCCACTTCAGTCAAACGTTTTATGGTTGCATACTCTTACTGGATATGTTATTAACATTAATGTAATGTAATCGAAATCAGTGCATTGTGTATGTCCACACACTGAACCGTTGGGAAACGGTTCTAGGTTACTGGTTGTGTGACATCTCAAAAGGAGGCACAAAAGTTCTCGAAAAAAGTTCTGTTCTAGAGAAAGTGTATCCTTGTTGCACAAAGAAACGAGCAGCTGAGTAAAATTTGAAGTGAAATGGAAATACCGTTCCGGATCCCCGTTTCTACATTCATCGGGAAAAGCTCTTCGTAAAGCTCTCCTCTTCCTACATTCGTCTCTTCTTTTCAAAATTTTCCTCCAAAGATTTCATGTAATCTCTTTTAAACAACGTATAATGCCATCTTTCCCTTTACATCCGGATATTTCATGGGTGCGGACACTCATAACATCACTTCTTCCAATAGCAATTCAAACGAAATGTCGAAATGAAGTGCTGTTTTAGTAAACAAGCGGTCATGTAATTTCTTCTCGCAGAGTATGACCTGAATCTAATTATAAAGCTGTGATTTACTCGCTATCTCCCTAGTGGTTGTTGTTACAGGGTAACAATGTTGTTGCCGATATTTTTGTTATGGGTATCCATATCAAAAGTGTATGGAAATTTGCTGAGTGCCGGCATTCTCACTGAAACTGTTTCCCTTCGACCAAAAAATGTAGGTACATTTATGGTTGTGATTCTTTACTTATGTAAACAATTCCATTACTTTGGGAAGATGTTCAGCCTTCCTTTTCTGTCGTTTTTTCCTGTACTACAATACTTCCTACAATAGCTGGCTTAGAGCTTTTTACAATACCAAAGAGAATCAGCAGTCTTCTCTGTTTACTCATTCCAAGCCCCTCTTAAAGAGACTAGCTCGTCCTTTTCAATGTATGTATGAAGTTGGCAACTGAGTGACTGCGTGTTTTGAAGTACTTCTAGCTTCGTTACCTTCTCCAGAATTTGCTGGAGAGATAGATATAAACGGTATTCGTTGAGCTAACAGTTGAGAAGTTTTAATACATCGCTGATGTTGATCGTTCTTTCCTATTATTTTCATACCGTGTTGACCATGAGTATGGGTTTGAGCAGTCCAGAAGGCAAATAATAACCGTTAGTTTGTATCTGCCCTGTATCGAGTTTTGGTGGTCCAAAGCCCAGCTAACAGCAAAGAAATAGCATGCTATCAGGTTAACTCAGCTACTCCTCTGGCGTATCACAGTTTTACCATAGCTGAAGATATAAGAACAGGAAGCTGAAGTAGAAACGATTGGCATGTACAGTCGCAATACCCTTGCCGTAGTATCTGCTTTTTATTAGTAGCCCTGATCGCTCATTTCCAAAAAGTAGCAAAATAGTAAGTGTTGTTGCTAAGGTTCGGCTCTTAATTTTTTGAGTTACAGTATCAGATGATTGGCTTCGCCCAGTCTGCTTTGAATCAGACCCAAATTGAAATACGGCTGGCATGTGTGAATGAGAATGAGGATATGGATTTCCAGGTTATTCACGAGTATTAGTTTTATTTCGCCTCATAGCATTTTCTCTAGAACCAAAAGTACATAGAGCGATTTTAGGTCCAGTATGCTCTTCGCTCATCGCCATGCGACAAGGAATTTTTCGATGCGAAAAGGGCTGAGAATTTAAAGAAGTTATTGGTGAGATAACTAAATTCTTCAAGCATTTACATTTGATTTCGATGTATGAGTGAAGGCTGCTTACTTTAACTAATCGCCGGTATCACCTGACATTCCGTTGATCATCGACGTCCTCGAGCGGGCGCCAGTAACGCCTCCATTCGTCGCTGTCACGAACCAGAGTGGTCCAGTGAATCGTCCACGCTCCAGGTATACCAGGTTCCACGTTCCCTTCGTTCAGAGCTTTCGTGAAGAAATCTGCCCATCTCGTTGGCGGCGGTCTTGGAGTTCGTTTGATGCCCCGAGGGATCCAGTCAATAACCGCCCTGGTCCAACGGTCATCACTATGTCGAATAACGTGTGCAGCCTAACTGATCTTCGATTTCTTGGCGTAATCAACGGCATCCCTGATCTTCGTTCGTTGATGGAGCACGGAACTCCGGATTCCTTTCTGCACTTGCGTCTATAGGGAAATTCCGAGCACCGTTCTTTCCAAAGCGCCTTGAACGCTGCCAGCATGCTCATCTGGCTTTCGTAGAGTCCAAGTCTCTGAGGCGTAGGTCAAAGCAGGAAGAACAGCAGTGTCAAAAAGGTGAGCGCGGAGCCGGATGTTCTTTGTTTTCTTCACTACTCCCTCGATATTCTTAAATGCTCCCCACGCGGCGCGTTTCCTTCTGCACAGCTCTGGAGCTAGGTCGTTCATCATGTTGACTTCCCGACCGAGATGTACATAGCTAGAGCAATCGGAGATAATCGTTCCGTCTAGCGTGAAGGGAGCATCAGGTACCAATCCGTTTTTCATGAAAATCGTCTTCGTTAAGTTCAGTCTCGAGCCGGTCTTTCCGCAAGCACTGTCCAACTCAGCCAGCATTCGTTCCGCCTGCTCGATGTTCGGTGTTATGAGCACGATGTCGTCTGCGAAGCAAAGGTAATGTAAGTAGCCGCACTTGACCTTCACTCCCAAGTCTTCGCATTCCAAATGACGCATGATATCCTCGAGAGCGGCACTGAAAAGTTGGAGAAATGGTATCGCCCCGCCAGACACCTCCCTTCACGTTGACAATGACTTCCTTGTATAATGGTGGAATCCTAGTCGTGAAGTTGTCGTAGAGCTAACGAAAAACCTTATATATTGAGTAGGAACACCCTGGTTGCCCAGGGCTTCAATTACCCCTTCTCTCTCAACGGTCAAAGGCTTCCTTCAAATCGATGAACGTATGACGTAACGGCATTTTATACTCTCGCGGTGCGTCAATGAGTCTTCTAAGAGTGTGTATATGATCGATTGTGCTGAACCCTCTCCGGAACCCTGCTTGCTCGCGTGGCTGACCTTCATCTAGTATTCTGCCAATCCTGTTCAGGACTATGCAAAGGAAAAGCTTGTAGATTACAGACAGCGGGCAGATTGGGCGATGATTGCCAATGTCATCTGGGTCTCCCTTTTTGTACAGCAACACAGTCTTGCTAGTTTTTTACGACGTGGCCACTTTGCATTCCGACAGGTGCCGCGTGAAGAGCCTAGCCAGTGTTCTGACGTTAACTGGTGGAAGACTCTCCAGGTGTTCTGGTTTGATCTTATTGGGACCGGGCGCCGTACACTTCATCATCGACGTGATGGCATGTCGTATTTTGGAAGGGAGAACCGAAGGAGCGATATATTTGTCTTGCCTAAGATGGTGGGTAAGCAGTTAGACGTGGCTGTCGAAGAGATGCGAGTAGGAGCCGTAGATGACCTTCTCCATTGCCCTTCGAGATGCAGTAACTGTTCCGTCAGGACAACGAAAGGAAGTCAACATGGTCTTGTAGTTGGTGAAACTTCGTCGGGCTTTGCGAGTGCTCTTTCCTGCCTCGGCGGCTTCGTCCATGATTGTTGCTCTTCTCTCTTTCCGATCTTCCTTTATCACTTCTCTGCATAGCTTCGCGAGTTCGGACGTTTGTTGATGATTGCCTGTAGCTCGCGCGATTCCACGCCGGCGTATCAGCACGAGAGTCTTCGAAGAGAGTCATCTCTCGGCTAACTGTAGACTCTCTGCTTTCCTAGCGCTATCGTGAAGATGTTCGGCGAGCCGGTTGCATTCTTCGTCAGTGTTGTCGAATGGGATCTTTCCATTCACTCGCAAAAGAAGGGAAGTGGTCCCAATTGATGGAGGTCTTGGGGTTTCGTTTCCTAAACTTCATAGCTCTCTCCGCGCACTAAGAAGCAGAATCTATCGCGGAGGAGACCATGGTCTGATCCCTTGTAGAACTTTGGAACAACAGCGACGTCAGTCAGGCGAAATCTCTGATTGAAGAAGACGTGGTATATATCATTATGGAACTGTCCACCAGGTGACTCCCATGTCTATCGCAAAAGAGAGGGCTAGTGGAACTGCGAGTTACCATGGATGATGTGGGTCGACATAATAAACTCGGGCAGCCTTTCACGCTGCTCATTCCATTTCATTCCATGGGTCCCAATGTGGAGCTCTTCAGCCGCTTCTAGGGCCAATCTTGGCGTAAAAATCACCGACGATGACCTTGAATAAAGTGTTGTCTTCTCTGTAGAACCTCTCCAGATCCATATAAAACGCCTTCAACTCCTCTTCTTCGCAGCTCGTTGTTGGTGCATAGCCAACGAAGATAGTTAGAGCTGGGGTTGAGCCACATCTTCTTAATCGCAAATGTCCGATTCGAGTTGTTAAGCTTTCGTACGAATCGATGTTCATGGCCAAGTGCGCACTGACGAGGACGCCTACGCCGCCCATGCCTCTGCTGTCGCATATTCAGAGGAACAGTTCTTCTCCAGTCTCAAATACAGCGTGCAGCGCGCGATGCCTTCTCGTCTCGGTCAGTCCGATGACGTCGTATTTGATCTTCCTAGCTTGCATCAACAGTCTTCTACACACGTTTCCGATGCAAGCATCCGTGCGTTGAAAGTACAGATCGTCATCTTAGTCGTTCTCTTTTTGGGCAGACTGTTTTGGCCCTGAGATTTTAGCAGCCTTTCCCGAGCGGTCGTACCTGACGCTACCGTATCAAGGGCTCCCTCAGGTTCAGAGGAATGAAGCCCATTTCTATTACTGTTTTTAACGAGTAGACACCTAACGTGCAGTCTGCCAGGCTCTGACGTGGGGCTAGGTTGACTCCGGGACTTGCCAGGCTATCCTGAAGTGGAAGCGGACAAGGGGCTTTGTTTTTAGAGGCGGCCCCGAATCGCCTTCCAAATACTTCCCAGTCACTCGGATGCAAGCTTTTGGCTGAGTCGATGGGCAGGATACCAACCCCACTCACAGACTCTCCACACACGTATGTGTGGATACGCCTGCGAGAAACAGAAGGTATATCGACCAGCACAGCAGAATCAAGGAGTCCATCCGCTGGATCCACCTGCGTCTCTGGGCAAGTACCGGTGACTTTTGCTCGGCGATTTATTCCCTCATTCGTCACCTGGGGGCGCCCTACGTAGCCTCGTCACTAACCGGCCGGGGATCCTTCATTGGAAAAGAACCCCTAAGTGAAGGAGATCCGTAGACTTAAAGTAATATATTATAATATCAATTTGCTGCTTTCATAATATTCAACGGTAATTGAGCTTTTTTAGTCCTTCTACTTCGATGATCCAAACCACATTCCGGACAACTACGATTACGATAAAATAGTATTCTACAAATCCAAAAATCTCAACTTCTCGTGTAAGGTATGGTTATAAGTTTTTTTCTTTATTATTATTTCACTATCGTCTGACATTTCAACGCGTTCAGTGAGAGGCGTTCCTCATTTGCTTCTGTATCAAGTTTCTCAGCTTGCACCCCTGCAATGTTTGTAAAACGTCACGATATATTTTCTTCTACTTTTTCTTGATATTACCTTATGATTAGCTTCAAATATTTAGAGTGTGTTTGATTTGTGTGCACGAGTCTTGCTCACAATCTTGAAATTTACGGGAGAATGTATTTGATATAGTTACAGCTTAAAGTTATCGTAATGTGAGTCGTTGCTCTAGGATTCCCATGGTTCCATAATTTTCTCTGAGCCAGAGCCTCATCCAATGACTGTCCAAAATGTCACAGGTTTGGTGAGTTAATAATATTCCCGGCGGTTCTCTTCCCTTCTTCATCATTCCTATATCTTAGTTTCCATTTCGTTATAAGAGAAGTGCAGCAGGCAGTCTTGGCCCTTCGTTGTCGTGAGTTATACTTTTTGGTTCAATAGTTCATGCGAGGCATTGTGCCAGCTCAATTTCTTGTAGCTCTTGGAGCCCAGCACAGACAATACCGAGTGACGGAATATATTTTCTGGTCATGAAGGTGTGTCATTCTCTTTTTTTGCTTTCTTCTTGTTGAATGAAATTTCTTGTGATTAATGGGATATTTAAAGGTTATCGGAATTCGATATCCGCGAACATCTTACAGTGATGAGTATAACATCACGATCACGGTGAAGTGGAGGCAACCACATGGATTTCTTAGTGCCATCGACTATCCTTTGCTCAGGTATTTATCTTAACACATATGGAGTATATGATTGCTCACTGTCGCCTGGGTCCTGTTTGATCACGGCGCAAGTCCGGCTGTCACTTGAAAGCGAACGGGCAAGAAAGGCAGAGTGAATACATCCTTATTCTTCCTCTCTCCCATGCGTAGGCTCCATCTTACTCCGCTGCCAGTTTTAGACACTAACTGACCGAGATCTTGCACAGGTGCGGTTCCAGGCGCATGATCTCAGCTTCAATAATCATTCTCTGTTTTTAATTCTTACGCACTCCTTCGTGCACTTATTAGGTTGGAAGGAAAGTCCTGCAACACTTTGAACATGTTTCTTCAGGAAAAATCCAAAGCCTTTTTCAAAAGTTTTCGCGCCTCATTGCTGTAGTGTTCCCGAAGGATTTCGAATATGGACACAAAAGGGCTTCATGAAGATTCTTGGGCCATTAGACTCAATTATGGATCAAGCTATCATCCGACCTATTGTCTACCACGAATTCCTGCAGGGACACTCTGCGAGAGCTGCCGCGGCTAACATCTGCGCTGCCCTCAAGAAGGAAGTTATTCACTATTCGACAGTGTCCCGATGGTTCAAGCGCTTCGCCGCCGGAGAAATTTCGTCCGAGGACAAACCCTATAGTGGTCGCCCATCGAAATGGAATGATGAGCATTTACTCAGCGCCCTTCGGATACAGCCGAATGCGACCAGCCACGAATTGGCGACGACGATAGGATGCACTCATACGACAGTTATTGAACATCTTCACGAGCTTGGCTACAGGTCAATATTCTCACGATGGGTTCCTCATGAGCAACGCCTGTCTGACAGGGCGAACAGGTGCCCGTGGCTGAGTCTCTTCTGCTCCGTCCCCACTGAAAGGATCTATTGCGGGACATGTACTATTGTGTTGCTGGTGGGACTGCGGTGGAATGTTCTACTGGGAGCTGCTTGACAGTGGCACCACCGTGCCACCGTGACGGCTACAGTCTACGCTAACCAGCTGTAAAAAGTGGCCGACGTTATGCGAGAGCTGCGTCCGAAAAGACTCAATGTTTTTCTACTTCACGATAACGCGCGCCCGCATGTGGCTAGGGAAGCGCGTCAAAAAATGATGGAACTCGGATGGGAAGTACTGCCGCATCCGGCGTATTCTCCGGACCTAGCGCCTTCTCACTACCACCTATTCAGAGCCCTGAAGAACCATCTGAGCGGCAAAAAATTTGATGATTGTAGTGAACTCGAAAATGAAATCGACCACTTTTTTTGTCGCGGCCACCGGAATTCTGGAAAAGAGGGATCGAGAAGCTGCCCAAAAAATGGGAACTTGTCTTAGATAATAATGGTGATTATATTGTAGATTGAGGGTTTCGTTCAATAAAGAAATATTAAATTCAAAAACTTGACCAAAGTGTTGCAAGACTTATCTTCCAACCTAATAGATTTCGGCTCATCTTGCTGCAAATGGTTGATGAAAGAATTTGTGAGCAGTGCGCACACCTAACCACCAGCTTTTTTATATTATTGCTGCTTACGGTTTATAAACCAATTTTCCTCTTCTTCTCCCTAGCGTTAATCCTGTGCCGTCGCAGGACCCGCTATTCTTGTCCTTCTATCTACGGCATCTTCTGCCATGACTTTTCCTTCGGCTGTAGACGCTGCTCTCCCATATTCTGCTGAACAGAGGCTGTTTATAAATCAATTTCAATTCATATTTCATATGGCCAGCATTTATAAAGTGTTCTGTACTTTTTTCGCGGCTGTGTGGACGTAACCAATTGTGGTTTTAGAATATTCCTAACTAAAGAAATTGTTGATTCCCAGAAAGCTTTCTAGCGGTTTTTCTTGCATAAATAAAGTGATATGGGATGTATAGTAGTAAAAGGAATATTTGTAGGTTCTATGTACTTATGTGCGTCTTCTATGGTACGCTAGCTTTCATCTGGATGGTACTTTGCATTAAATACTACAAAGACATTTTACGAATTCAATATTGGATAGGTATGTACTTTGGTTCAGAATTCGATGGGAATTCATGTTGAACAGTTAAGAGTTTACCATTGACTTGATTCTTTAGGAGCTGTAATAATACTCGGAATGATTGAGAAAGCATTTTTCTTAGCTGAGTATTCAACAATGAACAACAGTGGTCGAAGTGTAGAAGGCGTGCTTGAGGCAAGCGTTCATCTCATTTATTTCTTCAGCCATCATGTTGGATTCATTTTATTGAAAATTCATTCAATTTATCTAGTTTATACAGTGATCATACGGAAATTTTCAGCTCGCTGAGTTGGTTTCCTGTGCAAAACGAACAATGTCTCGTGTTCTAGTGATTATTGTCACAGTTGGTTACGGTGTCGTGAAACCTCGTCTCGGTAATACACTCAGTCAGGTAGTTCTGCTAGAAGTTTCTTCTGCTGGGTTTTTGTCAGATAAAAAAGTAGTCTTTACACATTTTTAGTGTTGTAGGATTATTCGTTGATTGAAGTCACTCACTTTTACCATATTTCTTGGTTCACTCCATTTAGCCTCAGTGTTGTCACTTCTTCTCCTCGTTCAAAGTTAGAGTATTGATCAAAATCTGCACAAAAGGATCGTAATTTGTTTCCTCGAAAAAGGCCCGCAACGGACAGTGGCTCGAAGAATTTTGGATTTGGGAGGGGAGGTTCCTTGTGTTAAAGTTGTTGCATGTGCCTTCTTTCATATACATCCCACTACCCCCTTCCCCGTATGAGGTTGAGGAGTCACTCCCACCGACTGAGATTTTTCATCATGCTTGACCATGCCAGTATTGCCAGAGTTGTATAAATTGAGACCTACTAGTTCAGGTTGCCGGCGTAGGATTGGTGTATTTCGTATTTTGTGCGATTGAAGGATTAGCACGGGTATCAAAGGTGAGCTTTACCTGATTTTGTATTAAATCGGAGCTTTTGATATCTTCGAGATCGCTGAGGATTCAACTGCTATTATAGTTACCAGTAGATTTTTCTGAGGCCCACTTCTCTAGTAATGTTTTCGTACCGTTACGAGAATCAATTGCAAAAAGCAGTTCTGTTTTTCAGTGTATTAGCGATTTAGTTCTGTTTTCTCTTGACCGTCAACATGACTGAAACCTCCATTTGAGTTTTCAAATGCCTTTGCCCACATCTTTGCTTTTATGGGATGTTTGAACGGATGGGTTAATGCTCATGCAATGAATTCAATCTCATCTAATCGCCCCATCGTTAGGTTGGCCTCTAACTCTAACCAGTAAGTACGAGCATGCTGTACCATTTTAATTACAGAATCACGTTGAAGCTGCAAAACAGAAGCAGTTCGCTGCACTTCCTTTAGTGATCACGGAGATGGTGATATTCTACTGGATTTTCACTTCGCTTGGTTCAACTATGCGAACGCTCAAATTGAGGAGGAATGAGGTGAATAGTGTCACTCTGCGCTTAAATCATCTCGAGCATAACATGTTTTGTTCATTATATTGTAATATATGGTAAGAATACCGCATTTTGGTCCCATTATTCGATTGTAGCAGAATTTCGTTACTCGCGTAAAATTTCAGGTAAAACTTACCGTTTATCGTCATTTTATGAACACCTTGGTATTCGCAGCTATCGCATCTGTGATCTTTATGATGTGGAGTTTGTTGTACCATATCTTCCCAACATGTCTCAAGGACTGGAAAGAACTGTACGTTGATAGTTTTTATATGTTCTCCGTTCCTGAAAGGTTCTGTTTCGATTGCGTTCAGAACATTTCTATGCTTTTTTCATGACGTAAACGTGTTGACGACAATGCATCGCAACTCGATGCATAAATTCAAAAGCCTGAGCAATGTATCACAAATGTAGAGTAGAATATAAAAAAGTATAACAGTAAAGAAGCAAGACGAAAAGACGAAAGAACGAGAGCGAAAGGGACTTCTCTCTTGAGCGCTTTTGTATTTATTTCCTTGCCCCAAAAAAAAAAACAAATTTCCTTCGTTGTTTGTTATCTGAATTGCGGAATCATATATTATCATATATCATATATGACGATTGCGCGTATGTCTAACTCAGATCACAAGACTTATGATATGTCCGTGAAAATGTAAACTGATCCATTGCTATTTTTAGTATGAGCAAATAGAATGCGGGTAGAGGAGGGCTCCGATCTGATTGTTTGCCAAATTGAGAATCATATGAGGTCACATCCAATGCTCAAATAGCCTGAAGAAAATCTCACGAAGTAGTGAATCATCATCAGGACTACTACATGGTCGTAAAATCGGCACATGAATTCATCTATGGTTTTCGAACTGAGTGTTTGAAATAGCGATCAAGGTAGCCAACAGAGTAGCTGGGTGGTACGAAGTTGTATTAGCTCGGTTAGTAGTAAGTGATGGTCCTGCGCATCAGAGAAATACCAGTGCTCTCGCATTTGAGATGAGAGTTGCTGAAAGCTGTCTTGATGAAAAAGATATTCACCCAAGAAGTACTCAATAAAAATCTTCTCGAATTCGGACGAAGATTTTCATTGAGTACTCTTAGGTGAATAACTTTTTCATCAAGGTGGACAGAAATATGTTACAATAGACTATCTATTGTATGTAAGTCGCCTTTTCTTGGTGTGAAATGAGCCTGTAGTTTGACAATCGAAGTGAAGTTTCCGGATCTGTAAGAAATGTCTGAAAACAGATTTAGCCAGTCCCTAGTTTGTTTATTTTTGATGGTTTCTTTCGATGCCTGTTAACGTATCCCAGAACTTATTTCGGTAGCAGATTTAGCTAAAAGTAAAGTTGTTGACGTCTGCACTTATTTGCACCTTATATGCGTTTTTCTCATCTACAGGGTGACCCACATGAAGTGTGACGGGCTATAAAAAATCGATTTCTGGGCTTCTCGTTTACTTCTTTCGCTATATTATGGGGTTATTTGATTTTCCCGCATTTTTTGAACCTAATGTGGGCAGTCTTCTTTGCTATTCATTTGTAAAAATGGTTTCGCTTGACGATCGTTCAGCAGTAGTCGCGATGTACAGACGCGGATCATCGGTATCCGAGATTTCCAAGATGCTCAAACTCCATCGAGAGCAAGTACATCGCGTCATTAAGCGATTTGAAGAGACTGGAAAGATTGAAAATCGTCCAAGAGGAAGACCAGAAAGAACTGCAAGGACCTCTGCCCTTCGGAAGGCCGTCAAAGACAAGCTGCGCCGAGATCCTGAAAGAAGCATGAGAAAACTGGCCAAGGAACACAATGTGAGCAACTCAACCATGCAAAGATTGGTCAAGGAGGACATCGGGTTATATCCTTACAAAATTGCGAAGGGACAACGCCTCACCGAAGAAATGAAGGCTTCAAGATTGGAAAAATGCAAGAAGATGAAAACCCTTGCGCGCGGTGAGAACCTTGGACGAATCCTCTTCACGGACGAGAAAATATTCACCGTTGAACCGTTCCGGAACCCGCAGAATCAAAGGATATTGCTCCCAAAAGGATCGCCAAGAGAAGTCATGGTCGAAAAATCTCATTTTCCACAGTCGGTGATGGTGTGGGCTGGAATATCGGGCCTAGGCAAGACTAAGCTGGTTTTTGTGGAAAAAGGAGTGAAAATTAATGCTGAAATATATCGAAAGCAGATTTTGGAGGATGCGGTGATCCCTTGGGCCGAGAGCAACGCGAAAAACCTTAACTGGACCTTTCAGCAGGATTGGGCACCGGCCCACAGCGCGAAGAAGACCCTGCAGTGGTGTGAGACCATGCTTCCGGATTTTTGGACGAAGGAGGTTTGGCCTTCAAACTCCCCCGACCTCAATCCTATGGATTTTGCTGTGTGGTCGATTCTGGAGCAGAAAGCCTGCACTATCAAACACCGGTCTTTGGAATCTCTGAAAAAAGCTCTTTTGGAAGCGTGGGATGAAATTTCGCCGGAAATGATTGCGCGCATTCTTAGAAACTTCCGAAAGAGGTTGGACGCTTGCATCAAAGCGAAAGGAGGACATTTTGAGTTCGAGATGTGATATTATGTTTACAATTTTGTGATGTTTGTATAGGAGTAAATTTATCTTAATTGATTTGATTTGAACAATTTTGTTGTTAGTTTTCTGTGTCACACTTCATGTGGGTCACCCTGTATATGTTCGGCATTACCGCTCGTACACTTCAGACATGACAATAAGGAAAGAGATTCTATAAGAGCCATCACCTGTATCTCCAGTCGATTTTGAGTTCATGCTCTTTGGAATATCTGGAACATGATCAGAGTGCAGGGTAATAGTGGTAAATATTCACAACACACCCATGCTACACATATTGAAATTTCGCTCGATTAGATCCAGTAGGAAAGAAGTTACGACTGAAAAGTACGGCTGGAGAAGCATTTCACCGAAGACTCTTGAGCGCTACTGTATATGGAATGCGTGGAGTGGGCATTATAGTTTTTCTCTTTTCTGTTCACAAGATCTGTAACTTTATAGCGGTGATATGTGGGAAGTCTCAAAATGTTCCAAGGCATCTTACTGTAATTCTAAGTAGCTTTTCATAGAGGTAGCACTCGATTGCTTTTAGCGAACTTTCTTACTTTTCAGATGGGTAGACACTGCATTCTGGCATGTACTGTTTTGCTTCATACTTGTTGTTATTGTGGTTCTTTGGCGTCCATCAGTGAATAATCAACGCTACGCCTTCACCCCCCTTTTGGATGACAGTGAAGATGAGAACGATCAAGGTCGGCTAATCAATCGTATGTGATTCTAGAGCAGTATTCAGATTTTGCCGTACTCTATCTTACTTAAGATGAAATTTTCAATGCATCCGCTCCTGGTTTTGAAATGCTCAAACAGCGTGAATCTGGAAGTGGTGCCGAGGTTCGTCGTCAAAGGGAAAAGGAACGTGAGGATCAGAAAATCCAGGTGAACGCGCTGATATCATTTTTCTGCTCTTCAAAACGAACGGTGCAGCAAGCAGAATGCATCGTTTTGGTATTGGTATGCAGTGGCGGCCTTGACGAAAATAAATATTCCCATGGTGATTCATTCTGACTATACAACTCGGGAATGCGTGGAGCTGTAAACATATAGGTCCGTGTAGGTTCCCCAAATCGTTCTATTTGGAAATTCTGAAAAAAAGTAGATGCCAAATCCCCCTTATAAATCTTTATTTCAAGGATGACCTGCGGTGGATCGAAGATCACATTCCCTCGTCGCTTGCAGAACACCTCATCATGGACGAAGAAGAGGATAAAGAAGCACGAGAATTGGAAATCAGTAAAATGTTGTGACGGTCTGGAACTGTGGCGGCGTCTTAGTAATATAATCATTGTGATGTCTGACACTGGTGTAGCTATTTACCAACGACTTTATTCGAAGTGTAAGTTGGTTATGCTTGATCATCATGTGTTTGCTGTTGTTACTGTAAATCTGCGTAGAAATGACCACACCAGTGATCCATACCAATCAGAACTACATGAGTTTTTTGCGGTTATTCTCTTTTCCTTTCCATTTTCCTCTGATTTGTGCGAGGCAGAAGGCTCATCTTCAGATTCTCTATGAATATGAGGAAAACGTGGGAATTGGTTAGGAAAAAATCGACTTTTGTAGTGAATTTTACTTTTACATTTTCAGAATACTGGTGATGTTATTTCGAATGTTGATATGTCTGCTTTTGATTATTATTTTGAATGCTGCATAGATCTTATCAGCGATTGTGTCACTCAAGCATATGTGGGCAAGCAAATTTTAAAGTTTCACGTCATATTAATTAATAAAAGAATGGAAAAAATCTGACTTGTTAGTATAAATTGATTTCATGCTAGATGTCATTCTAAGACTTCAGTAGGTTCAGTCAATCCCCCTAATCCTTTAATAAAGCGGGATATTTGTTGCTACTATGGCTTTTAATAAGGATTTGTATTCGAAATGTCTTTTTCTTCTTCTTCTTGAAATAAACTATGAGTGTTTTTTCAAAGCTGTTTTGAAATGGATATTTTCAGAGGTTTCATAAAGCCCTCATTGTAGACCACTTGTTGAACTTATGAGCAGAGTTTTGAAAGTGGAAATTCTAGATGTAGAGTGGCAAAATCCATAGCATCAAGTCAAAAAGTCCAGCCAGAATAGGCATCAATTAAAGTAATATGGCTTGCCTATTCCTCGAGTGTGTTATAACGGGAAACTGCCATATTTGCTAATAATAAATAATATTTTACTATAGCCGTGACAGTCGGCGGTGGTAATGAGGGCAGCCAAAAGACGGGAGTGTTTGAGTGTTTAGTCACCAGTGGCATAGGTAGTCGATACGGGCGTTAGGAACGATTTTGGGTAATCGATTTGACGCACTCGGCTGTCGCGGACCACTCATGCGCCGTTATTACAGCTCTAGCGTTCTTCATACAGCTCAATCGATATGCGATCATTATTTTATGCATAATTCTACTATTGATACTTTTGTTCTTGTATTTCTTACCTACTGCTGCATCCTGCTACATTTCTTCGCGCGCGACGCCCTCTCACCGCTACGCGACCATTTCGTTCCTAACGCACCACACCCGCGTTCCGCTCCATTGAGCCCATTTTGCGGGAGTTTTCACCCAGGCGGAGGTTACTGTCTTTTGTGCTGTTTTAAGCCTTTCCGATATTCACAACTATATCCAGCTTACGTTTCGGCCTCTTCGCCTTTTTCAGAGCCTGAAAGCCGAAAAAGGAATTGTAATTGATTCTCACGTAAGTCTAGACAATACTGGAGACACTCCTCTAAACTAGTAGATCCCCTTGGACTCGATCAATAGGTGTTAAAGGGCTTACCTTGAACTCAGAGGCCAACCACTAGGACGACCACACAAGAACGAACCTTCTGCGTCAACCCATCTCCTTCCTGACTTCGCCGTAATTTAAAATTTGCAGAGGTCGAGGAAGGGCGCGAGGTCACGGATTATTGCCACACACACACTTCTTTTCTATTTCTGTATTTTAGAGTTGAAGCGATTTTACAGCATTGAAGTTTCTGGAAGAAACTGCAATTCGGACGGTCTGATCGCAGGCCAGGGTGACATGGCAGAAGGATCAACCGAATGAAGGACGGATGGTAAGAGGAGTGGTGTACGATGCTACCTGAACCTCTACGAAGTCACATCAGTCTCAACCAGGAAAACCAGGAAAATTACTCGATATTATTGTATGCAGAATATTCATATGGATGCAGTAGAAACGAACCAGTTAAGAAACTGCTCGACATTGTTCTCCTCAGCTTTTAATCAACAGGCAGATGTTTCAAATTACCACGAAGCATCGAATGATTGTAGGCTGTTAGGTGAGTCGAGCTCTCCGGTGTGAACCAGATTTAACTGGTACATAAAAGGACGGGAAGGGTATGAAATGTCAGTAAGGGTTACCTTTCATCCCTCAATTTACAATGTTTCCATACAGTTATTGCAATTTGATTTCTTTCTCAGAAGTTTTTGTCTGAAGTTTGTGTCAAGATCGTACCTCGAAGGTTGCTTCCGTCCCTTTTTCAACATCCATGAGAATGCAAAAGCTCATTCACCAACCGGCAACCAATCAGACATGGTTCTGATTTTTTTTTGATAAGAAATAGCTGTAGTGAGCTAGTGAAAAAGACTGAAGTGGACTGATCGGTGGCTCTGACCTATCCAAATGCCTGGCTGCCTGGGTGGCCAATCACTCTATGCGTTCTGCGCCTTATCCTTTTATTTTATTCGAAATTCATGATTTCATCATAGTTTTCGGTCTTCATTTGAGTGGATGTTTTCCACTTCCCACTTTCTGAGTAAATGTTAGTCGCTTTCCATGTTATTAATAGCGGAGTTGCTTTGGTCTACTGTATTTCGAATGATTTTGACCTCTAAAAACTTGCCTGTTAGATACAAAAAGTAATTTAGGTTTTCATATTTGCGAAGTTCAGGATCTACCGATTTCTTTAGGCCCTCCTTCAAAACTTCATGCGAATTCGAAGCACCTCCCTAGCTGGAGTCGTGGAGACACTTAGGTGAATTTTTCTCAGCTGCTATTTTCCGTCAAGGTAAGGAACGAAGAGCACAAGGCCCCGAAAGCACGAGTACACGAGTAGGGAATGGAGTCCCGTCTAATCGTTTTACTAGTAACTCGCCATCCTTTTTATGATGAACATATATTCATCGAACTGACCAATAGTCCTACCCATGTGTGAGTCGGAGTTAATATCTGTGAACAAGAATTTCACTCCAATAAACTGACGAGAAGAGGGACTTCATCGGTGGTAGTTATAGTCCCCCGCTTGATCGCACGGATCATACAAACACACTCGATACTTCTTACCACTGTGTTGTCCATCTGGGTGAGCATGGCTGGGAGGTTGAAGTTAAAATGACCAAAAAACTACCTGTTGGATGGGGAGACCGAGAGGGATTGCGGAAGAATGTAGTTGTGGATAAAATGCGATTCCCTCTCCGCGATCGTTAGCTCCATTTCTACGCCCTTGGACTTCACTAGTTTTCCCGCCATCTAGGCACTGAACATCTGAAAACTACAGCTGGTTCGCTACGAACTAATGTTATTTCCTTTTACATGGAGTTTAAGATGTAAGCATTCGATGTTGTTCAGAGTTCCAGTAAATGCTTAACTGCTCGGAAAGTGTCTCCTTCTCCTATGGTGTCAAGTACATGTCGTAAAAAAACACATCTACCTAACCACTTGAGTGAAAACCACAGAACGACCATCGATTCTTCAGAAATCCGTCAAGTTCATCGAAGGCGGTCGGTGGCAGCATGTTGACGAGGTGGGCGGGCGCCGCATCGCGTGCCTCACACGCGACGCGTTTCATCGTACTCAGCTGATTGCTGTCATGGAGGAAGAGACGTGCTCGCTCGTTTACAAGCTCGAGCAAAAGTACCTGGATGATGACGACGCCTACATGGATCAAGATCTTGTGCTCACAAATTTTGTAAGTTCTACTGATGCTTTACATATGTGTATCAGTAGAATTGATCCCATGAAACGCTTTATCTCCATGTTCAATCAGCCTGATCAGCTTGTTTTATGTTCTCCAGCTCTTTTCGTACTTAGCCTTATTTTCTTGTGAAAAATAGAACTAGATTGAATTGACTAATGAGCTTTTAATTGCCATTGAGGCTTTGACGCCTGCGCGGCGCACCTATAAGATGCCGCCATCATGTCTGACTCAATTCTTGCTAATTAGATCTTCTAACTAGTTTTACATATTTGATCCGAACTGGAGATAAAGCCCAATAACATGTTTGTTGCGAAAGTGCCAACGGGTTAGACTGAAACCATTGTTAGCAGCTCTAACTGAGCATATTGTGGCCCGGAGAATCCCTCCACGTGACATCGTTCTCAACAATGAAAGCAAAATCTTCAGACGGGAAGTTCACCATGTAAAATGGCGAGTAAACGTGCCCTCGAACTGGTCGTATTGAATAATGCTAATATTTCACATTTGGGTGATGTTACACAGGTATCGACGCTCATGCAGCATGTTGCCGAAGTATGTCATATTTTCAACTGGAAACTTCTCCTTATGCTTATGTTACTTTCATGCTATATTTACTTTTCGACCGTTTCAGGTTGATCTTGCCTGGAATCGTATTCGATGGGATTGTGTGGTGGCTTTGCTCAAACATCTACCACGGTTACGTACGCTAAATCTCAGTTATAACCCTTTGGATGGTGAGGTGAATGTGCAGATTGATCTTCAGTCTTCCGACTTATCTTTTCTTTCTCTCCACTCCTCCTGATTGCTATTCTGTCTTAGCGAGTAATATCGTTTCCTGGCTTCCTACAGAGCGTTTAATTACGCACTTGCACTTGTGCGCCAGCTTTTTTTTCGGCTACATTTGGTAATGAAGCCTGCAGTGGTCTAGAATTTTGTTTTTTGGAAGCTAACTACAGCCGGATTAAAATGTGTTGAAGCACTGCAGTACGAGTGGGAATAGAAAAAGACTTTTCGTCTGCCTCTAAGAAACAGGAATTCGGTCTAGGCATTCTATGAAGGGTGACTTATTGTTAGCAAAAGTTGAAGTTATCGTGACGGTGGGAACGGTCTGGTCTAAAGGGCTAAGGGAAGGAAGGTCGTTCTCACTTCACTATGGGGGTATGACGGAAGAGGGAGGTAGATAAGATTATGGCTTCTCTCGTAAACTAGACCGGTTGGTTATTACGGAGTGTCACGCTTTAGAAAGGCGCAACTCATTAAACTGAGCGCCTGAAGATGCCCTTTCCCTGCCACCGAATGGTATGATAGTGCAGGCGGCCTCCCATGTGACTTAAGAAAATTGGTTGAAACAAATGCTTGTAAGTGGAAGTAGTAAAGTTTGTAGATTACAAGTCAGCTTCAGTAGTCAATTTTGACTCACAAATCGCTTTTTTACTCTACAATTCTCAAAAACGTAGACAGAAGTTCTACTTTCCTTCGTTTTTCAATGTCTATCCCACTCAGGGAACTATTCACTCACAAACTGGATTTTTTTCCATGTTTTCTTTTAGATTGCCGTGGATTTGCCACATGCTCCGCTATTACACACATTGATTTTGAATGGAACAAATCTGTCACTGGACTCATTGTGGTTAATTCTAAAAAACACGCCTTCACTCCAGGAATTACATTTATCAGACAATAAACTCGATCTTTCATCTAACGATGACATGTCACCGATGAACGAGACCGTGAAGACAATCCACTTAAACAGGTAACTTATGATACCGGTTCGTTGCGCACTTCTCTCGCTTCTTCTCTCATTGTTTTTCCTCATCTAATTTCCTGTTACACATATTGAGAATATGTGTCACAGGAGATCTCGTCCAAATTTCGGCTGTTATGATGTTTAGATAGAGAGAGCGAGAGCGAGAATTATTGCTTTGTTGGATTGCAGGTGTCGCATTGATGATTGGAATTTAATTGTCCGTCTGATGCATCGATTTCCCAGCCGTAAGACGGTATTTCTATGTGAAAACCCTATAAAGAAGGTGGCACATCAAACCTCGAACGATGAACTCAAGACACTCGAATCATTGAATCTCGCCAAGGTAAATACACATCGTTTCTGTTTGCCTAGAAGCATCACGTATCATGACTGTCGCTCAGAAAACAATTCGTTCCAAACCAATTCGCATATCGTTGATCACTGGAAAGGTTCGAGACTTCAAGGAACTCCTGCAGTTTCAGTCAATTGAGTAACATGAATTGAGCGATTCTGAGAAATTCCCAGAGTGTCTGGTGTTCTCTGGTCATTAGTCACCGGGTTCGCCCCGGATCACAGCCCAGGAGTACATTGCGTGACTATTCCGATTTACGCTTGAACTTAATTCATATCAGTCGTATATATTCATCAGTATCATCGGATATGGCCTTTGTTCCATTTACCGGTTTTCGTCGCTTTTATAAGCTTCATTTCGATTTCCGGTTTTCGGTTTCAAAAAGCTGGACTCTCGTCCTTTTTCAAATACGGCATGTACCAAAACGATGGTTATCAGGGACATCAATGACAGAGTAGATAAAAATTCAAGGTTCAGTTAGAAGTGTGACCTTCCTCGTGTTTATTAGGATTCTCCCAGACACCTTTACGATATCTCTTATCAGTTCCACCAAGTTGTACAAGACGTCACGTGAATGAGCCAAAACGGACGGTATACTATTTCAGACAGAAATCTCCGATTGGGAAAGCATTGACAATTTGGATCGGTTGCCATCATTGACGGATTTGCGAGTTCTTGCTATTCCTTTACTGGAATCGTTAACCGAAGAAGAACGAACCCATCTGGTCATTGCCCGAGTTCGTAATCTTCGTGTTCTAAACGGTTCGATCATTACACCCGAACAACGGGAGCAATCTGAACGTTACTTCATACGCTATTATCAGGTTTGCCTTTTGTTTACCCACAGGACTCGCCCAGATGGCCTTTGTCGGATTCTTTTGATATGGTCGGAAAGCATCTTGTCGTCATCTTACAACCATTACAGGATCGAGACGATAAACCGCATCATTACAAGCGTCTCATCGAAAAGCATGGTCATGTGGAGCGACTGGCCAAAGTAGATCTCACGCCAAAATCGACGGCTCATGTACAGGTGCTTTGTGAGGAAACCAACTATCAGGCCAAGCTTCGTATCAACCTTAACAAAAGTGTCGGACAACTGATGAAGTAAGTACGCGGGGCTCTGAGCCCAATACACGGCCTGAATTGTTTATGAAGCGGTCTGTTCGAGGCTGAAGAACGAGGACGTTCAATAAAAAGTGAAAGAGTGGTATAGGATGTAAGGAATGGGCGAAAACATGCATGCATGATGAAGTTTTGCAGAGGCTTGGCAGCTCAAGGAGATTCCTGTGACAGGATACAACGGCAGAGAATCGAACACGTACTGCTAAGGGGAAGGGGGGGGGGGAATCTGAAGTGAATGGGAAGGAAGCACAAAAAGGTCCATGGAAGCTATACAAGTTCTTCTGTTGAGCTGTAAACTAGTAATTTGTAGGCCTCTCTTCTGACACTACTGCTAGCTACTACTACATGACTATTCTACATATTACATTACTATTCAAAGTCAAAGCGCTTACCACATTTGACGAATGTTGATTTATTCATTATTGTCGTTAGCCATAATGGCATGCACTGAAATTTACTTATTGTTCTGAACGTTTCGACCTGGCCACCAAATTATGCAATGTGAGCAACTGGGGCTACCGGTAATGACCCACCCAGTTTGACTTATTTTGAACCCAAAGATAAAACCCATTGCAATTACAGCAGTCGCTGCACCTGACTGCTGTAATTGCAATGGGTTTGTTTGGCTGCTGCCAGCGCTGCTCTATTTCTTTTGATAGATTACATAGAAAAAGTACGAGGAGGGATACTCTTTAGTGATGTATTAATTCCATGGATATCCGCTGTCCGGATATAAGTGCAGTTGGCTGACCTTACTGAGTTGCTTAGAGGGTGTTGCCTAGGAGACCGATTCCCTTTTTTAATATAGCTTTTGATAAATTTTGTATTTCTTAAGGGTTTTGTAACGATTCTATCTTATAATTTTTAATTGTTTATAGATCGCTGGAAAAACAATGTGGTATACCGTATTCACGCCTGCGAATGTTTCTCACGACGAAGGACGGCTGGGTTGAAGAGTTCCGATATCCGGGCATGTCATTACACAGCTATCGTATCGAAGACGATGACGTTCTCAATTTACAGGTACGTTGCGTCTCATCTTTGTTGTTATGGTCCGATTATGCTTCCGTGAGAAAGCGGAAGGGCCTTTGGCAAACATTGTTCAGATTGCGTTTATGTATAAGCCAATATTAGAGAAGCAACGTGAAGCGACACAAGCACAATGCTTTCGAATGTCATTCACCTCGCCCAACGACGACTTGAGAATTATCGAGGACGAATCGAGCGTTTTTCGTAGGGATGTGCCCCTCTCGTGAGGAATTTATGCTGCCCATCATCCCTACGCTCTTCCTCCCATCTGCGCTGATTTGTACGCCACCCTCGCCATTCAAGTGTATTTTGCCGTAGCGACCGGATACACACATAGGGCATGTGTATATGACTTGTTGAGTCGGCTATGGCTTTTATGGAGGGACGGTCACCTCATGCGTCTGAGGACGCGCGCGGCAAATTGCGCGGCGAAGTTCGTGGCGATTCAAACGACTCTGACGCCTATTATTGGGCCACAAACTTGAAGTAGAATAGTTGGGTTTGGTCAGCTGATCCTACTAATCTACTCTACTTCAAGTACCCAAATGATAAACGCAGCAGGCGTCCAAATCGCCACGAACTTCGCTGCGCATTTTGCCGCGCGCGGCCTCGGACGCACGAGGTGACACACATCCGGCTTTTATGACATGTTGCACGCGGAAGCCAACTCGATCCCACCTGTCATTGCCCTTTGAAACCGGTCTTGTCTCTGGATATTTTGGAGCTGACATCGCAGTCCACGTACTGTCCGCTGGCGCTCAAAGTGCGCCCTTCTGTAGGACCAGAAAACCTGTTGCTCTCGAGCAAATATTATTGGGCGGTTCGGAATCATTGGCTTCGTTCGAGAGCGCAAGATTTAATAATAGGGACTGGCCCGCGTCGAGCGCTCGATGTCAGCTCGAGTAGTAAACTTGTTGCTCTGCCTGAATAATGTGTAGGGTGTTGTTTTTATAGCAGTGAGGCGATTATGAAAACAGAATGAATGGTAACCTTTCAATACAGCGCGATTGCATGGAGCAGAAATTGCTTATCGATCTATGTACTATTATTACTACTATTTATCATCTGCTTTTATTCGGTACTTCCTTTGCACATATGATCTCAAAGTGCAGTGTATCTGTCTTTCACTCAAATACCATATGTGCTAAAAGCATCCGTTCGAGAGAAAAATTCGTTCGTGAGAATCATGCGGTTGTGGGAGGAGGGTAGGGGGACGAGGGAGGAAATCTTTGCGCTAATGAGATGGGCGAATTCAGAACGTCGAGGGTGTAGAGAAAAACAAATGAGGACGCGTAGGAAAGCATGCCGTCGTTCAGCACTGTCATTATTTATGTCAATTTCGTATGCATGCGGGTGTGGACGTATACTGATGGGCCTACCGAGTAGAGAATCGCATGGAAATATGCCAAGTTCCCTACAAAATTTTTTTTGAAAAGCTCCTTTATTGAAAAAACGCTCAGTTTCATCTTGACTGGAACAGGAAAAATCATGAGAAGATTTCTTGGTGCATTGTTGATAGTTCATTAGGGGTACATTAGGGGGCCCATCGACTTGGGATGAGTAAGCGTCAAAGGTCACTCTTTGTTCCTCACAAATTGTTCACGCGGCATAAAATCTTCCATCTTCTTACATGTTTATCCACTCGTTTTCAAGAGAGATTTGTGGAGGGGGGAGGGAAGTGGGGTAGTGGAGTTGGGGGTTGGGGGGAGGAGGGAGGAGGGAGTGGGGGGGGGGCAGTGGGGTATGAGGAGAAGGTGGGGAGGAAGTCCTCTTTGAAGACAGAAAAGTTCTCGTTGAATTCTAGTAAACGGGCAAGGAAAAAGAGAAAGAGGGAAGTAATTCATCCCCTTCCTAACTAATTTCAAGACTACTGTGGATTTATTTCTTTGTGGCAGAGATGCATGAATGTTTGAAAGTTTACTCGTTCCTTGGGAAGTCTGTGCCCTCCCCCCAGTCTTGAATGCTCGCCAAAATTTCATTCACTCTGAATAAACGGCTTGTTTTTCACGAGACTCGTTCGCTAGCATTTCTGATGTAAGTACAACCACGAGAATCCCTTGAGTTGGCATTTTTTCAAGCCGTTCACAACATTGTTGCCTAAAGATGAACCGGTCAGCAAATAGCACAGAAATTCCTAGTATGGCTGGACAAAAATGAAAAAAAAACATAGAGGGTTTGCTTG
This sequence comes from Haemonchus contortus, assembly GCA_000469685.2. Lineage (NCBI taxonomy): Eukaryota > Metazoa > Nematoda > Chromadorea > Rhabditida > Trichostrongylidae > Haemonchus > Haemonchus contortus. The sequence goes on from LS997567.1 coordinate 34,925,848, forward strand.
GGTAACAATACCGGTCTGTGTGTCAGTACTGTTTGTTTATTGCTGTTTTTATGCTCCTCTGACTTCAATTTGTTTCACTTTTTTTATTGGCCAAGTCTTACCCAGTGTCATTGGCGGAAACTTTGAGGTAGTAGGAAAGCACTTTGGAAGCTGGCTCCATTTATGCAGGGTAATGGGGACTAGCTAAATGTGTTGAAGTGGCATTTTCTTCTTTTTTAGAGCGCAAAGTTCAGCAATGTTTTATCCAAGTCTAAGATTCTCATAACTCCAAAAAGACCAGTAAAGGCTTTTTGACGTGAAAACATGAAGAGTTTGCGCTTGCACCAATTTCTTTTGACCCTCAGAGCTCCACAAATTTGAGCCACCAGATTTATGGGATTTTCGATCTCTTAGTATACTTTTTGTTTGGCTCGTCAATCCAAAATAGGCGGTCGCTGTTCGGTCCTTCCTCGAGGATACAATGGGAAAAAGCCAGACCTAGTCATGAGACGTTTTCTGTTCAAAATAGGCATTCCGAAAATAAATGGGCAATCAGCATTGTTGATTCGTGTCATCCATTTATTTTCAGGAATATTAATGATCTCACGATGATATTGTTATTATTGTTTGTATAAGTAATCGATACCTAATGGTCAAGTATTATGTTTCAATGTCAACCAGGTGTCATGCGATCATCAGAGAGAGAGAAAGTAATTTGTCTTGCTTTCAGTCGAAGATCGTCTCTACACGTCGCAGGCCATTACACAAGACTGGCTCGTGAAAAGGTATGGGTACATTCACCCAGAACTGGATGGACGCGGCAAACCGCGCGGCGGAATTCGTGATGATTAAAACGGCTTTGGCGCCTATCATTGGGGCACGGGTTTCAAATAGATTGGATAAGTAGGGTCAGTTGATGCTATTTATCTATCCCACTTCAAAGTTGTGCCCCAAAGTTAGGCGCCAGAGTCGTTTTAATTAGCACAAATTTCGCCGCGCGATTTGCCGCGTCCATCCAGTTCTGGGTGAATGTTCCGTCCCCCCTCGTGAAATGATGTGATGTGTGCAATTGTGCGTGGAATATGTAAATGCAAAAGGAAAGTTCAACGTCATTACAGTCATCATAATCATCAGCTGATAGTCATCATGGAGCCAAAATACTCCTATTGCCTCGAAATTTCCATTTACTCAGGGATTTGTACAGGATTTATTGCGTGTAATTGTCATACTAGTAATTCTCTTTATTGCTTCCAGTCTCGCGTTCACACCTCCTCCTGCTTAGATCGTCATATTAAACGGCGATTTGGTTCCCCTAAACAGCCTTGTCTATTCTACTTTTTAGTGTAGAGAACCAGTCTGTGATGTGATAGCGAGCCTAGTGTCTTTCTTTCCAGTCGACGATGTTTTTTTTCTTTCTGTAACTACTGGTTTCGATGCGACATTTCAGCAAGATTGTCACACAAGGTCACCTATTTGATCATCTCTGTGTACAGAAATAGCGTAATATCGAACTTGTACTAGTAGCAATGATTTGTCGTCATTTTGTACATAAGATTATATCTAAATACGTCTGCACTTGGTTACGCCAGGATTTTGATTTTGCCCGGTATTCATGTGTTCATTACCAATTCTCTTAATCTCGTCATTATTTCACGTGTATATATGACCAAATTTGTAAAGACTATTTCTTCAATGAAGATTCGTACCAGTTTTTTTCTTGGTAATTACGTTGAAGTACTGCATATAAAGAGTAGTACACTGCCGTTTGCTGATGATGAACAATGAAAACGACGCCGACCAACCTTCTAGAACGCGCCACGTTCTCGTATTTCGGAACGATATGCATATTCCGTCTACGGCGACGATCCCCACAACTATCTCGTCGTCTCACTGTCTAAGACGACTCACCCTAGCTAAACCCACGCCCCTTAAAGGCGCAGGTTCAAACGGCCCCTCACTTCTTGCTAAAACAACGTCCAGGGCAAGAGTAGGTTGTGTTGTTAGGTAAAGAATTATATCCCATTATTCTACTCTTTCATTGCGGTAAGGTCCGCACTTATTATTACATTTACTGTGTTTTTACTCCGTTATCACCGGAGTTATTAGTATAAAACCACTGAACCGCCAGCACATATTCGTCTTTATCTATGGCAGGATTTTTCGTTAACGTAGGGATTTTGTAGTGTTGTTATTGCTAAGGTCATTGTCACTTGAGGAAGCTTGCACCTTTAAACCCAGCCAAGAGGAACAAGAGGGCTCAATCGATTGGGTGGGAATGAGTCTACAGCTGTGGAAGGACGACCATCCTTGTCAGCACATCACCTCACTCGACCCATGTTTGAATAAGTAGTGATCAGAAATAGATGTTCGGAGCGAACCCATCGAGAGGGACTTCTATTGCAGTCTATGAAGAAGGTCTATTTCTGTGGAGCTAGCGATCGATAGGCATACTTGACGCATTATTCCACCGAGAGCAAATGGTCAGTGAGGCGCATTCATGCAGCAAAAAGGGCAATAGCTCTATTTGCTGGCTGCTTCCCATGATAGCGTTTGTATGCTGCCCTTTATGGCCAAGGGAAGTATCAAACAACCACTAACTGATGTCGAGCAGCAACACAATTCAATACTGACAACCACGATTGGAATTTCAAAAAGCTTACCGTAATCTGAAATAAACACATTAAAGGCACAGTTCACGATAATTTTGGGTAACCCAGATTATGGAGCAAAATGGAAGATGAAAAATAGTGCAATGGAGGCGAAGGAACTGCACCGGACGGAGTTTCCAAAGTGAAAAAAAGCTTTGAAAAATCGTTAAAAAGGGGGCTGGACGAGAATGGGACCAGAAGAATGAAGAAGAATGGGGCGTTTGAACGAGCTACGCCCAACGCGTCATTGCGTACGTGCGTATCCTGGTGCAAATATCTGGCTACGGTAAATAAAAATTCATCCACTTTTAAGCATAAGTTAACAAAAAACCTAGTTGCAGCAGAAATGGCTTACCTTTTTCAGCCTTTTGGGGTAGGAAATTAAAGAAGGGATCGCGGCAGCAGAAAGGATTACGGAGGAAGAAAGAATGGGAGAAAAGCATCGCCTCATCACTCGGCGATCAGCTGATTGTGTGTGGGTCCTAGAACGAATATTCAAAATCTGTATTGCCTCGACACTTGTCTGACGTGACATCAATCGAGGGGCGGAAAAGCCAATTACGGCAGCAACAGGACTTCCACTATGCCCTATCCGCCGAGATTATGAGAGCAAGAGGGACCCATCTACCATCCATGGGGCCACTGAGTATTCCTAAGGGAAGAACTCAGTAGCCATTTCTATCGTGAACCGCGCCTTTAATCAATTATTCCACCTAACAATCTCGCAAGGTATAAGAATATTTTAAATCGTAAACAAATACGCCGAGGTTAAAGCAAGAGAAAAATTGGAGACTATCTGATTTGAGTGTTAGGATGGGGTCATGCCAGCGCATTCCTCAAATGTGTATTAGGAGCACAAAGTTTTTCTGACTTCACTGAAGATGATTAGGGGTGCAAGTGTTTCTGAGCTCTAGTATTATGCAAAAATAAGTTGAAGAGTTAAGACCAACATACCACCTGCAAACACATCAGCTATGGTAGAAATGTATGAATGTATACCCATCTACATTTGTACGGCCCCTGGGCTATTTTTATTATATTTCCTTTCTTCCTTTTTACTTTTTTTTATTACACTCCTTTTTAGTACAGGCGATTTCCATGGCAACAAATCTTGAGGAAAGAGCAGAAAGAGTTCAATTTCAACCGTTGCCTATAGGGTGTCGGGGACGTATTGATATTTCAAGAAGGAATGGAGTGGAGGGAAGGGCGAGAGGGAGGTGGCAGTTGAAAAAGGGATGAAGAGAAAACTTCGCTTTGATCGTTATTTGTGTAAATTTTGAGTTAGAATACTGCAAGTCCATTTGCGCTGATCTGCGACATGATTGAATTCGTTCCATTATAGGTGTTTCAATCTAAGATCCAAGGTGCAAAGGAAGTTCATCCCTAGTGAATAAGCAGACATAATTGTTTTAGCTTTTTCATTTATCTATCCAAATATAACTGATTGTTTCCACAGATCACGGAAGCAGAGACTGTATGGTTAACGACCACATTTGCTATATGAAAGAAAAAGAAGGATTGAAAAAGGAAGCATATCAAACTGCGTCCAAAAGCAATAACATAAACGATAAACAAATAAAACTAAGTATAACTTCTAATTCTCACATTCAGCAGTGCATTCACCTTTAGAACAGAAAAGTTTTCGCAAGGAAGCTGTTCCCATGCAGTAACTTAGAAAGCGTCTACAAGATACCCTGGATCGAAAAAAGAGAATCCACCGCAGGTGGATATCTGCACAGGTTTCATTAAATAAGAAACACCACGACGTGTGTTCCCCACCGACAGGCCCATTTCCCCTTTCCCCCAACATTTCCGGTTGACCTGGTATGATTCGATGTGTTTTATATTATAACTGATAGTGACAGATTGTATGCAGCAATGTATTGTAAATAATTAAGGTCTGACGAAGGCATTATATGCCGAAAGCTCACCAATAAAAGTGAAGAGCAAAAAGCTTCGAAAAGTACACAAAACGACAACGATGGTGAAATAGTTTATCCCAGTTTCGGAAGGCTCCACACTACGTCCGATAGTGTTAAACACGAAATTGCGATAACACTTGTGTACAAAAAAATCCGCGATTGTTTATTTGGTTTACTCCATCCTTCGTGATCAAGCTCCCTAAAGAAGTATGACATGTGTCAACGAATAATTGTGTTGAAATAGCTAAAAATTGGTGAACTTCCATTCATTCTTATTATATCTGCTAGGAAAAATTTCTAGAGGGAATAATGACTGGGTCGCATGTCCTGAACTTGATTATTTTTTGGCTCCATTACAGAATGTCGTAATTGGGACTAGTTCAATCAATTTTTTCAGAGCCATTCGAAGGGGGGTAATTTGAGCTAGGAAGTGCATTGAACAAGTGTTGTGTTCAAATCGAAGAAGGGAACGGAACTTGAGTATAGCTCCAGAAAGTGCTTCTGTGCTTGATCATATACTGTATAAGAGAGTACTAGTTCCCCAGCCCCGAGGATATCCCGTCCAACTACATTTGCTTACTTTACTTATACGAGTTTGAGAGGAGAAGCCAATGATTCAAGATGTAATCCTTAACATAAGCAATTTATTACAATCTTTTTTCAACCCATAGTGTTTCTCAGGGGTACCAGAGAAGGCATTCGTAATGGATTTAGGCAGTCTCTTCTTGTTATAAACTAGACAAATCTTTTTCTTAGGCGTCCTGTTTACCAGTGAAAATCAAGGAGCGAAGCCGATTACGCTTCATTCACGAAGGTAATGTCATTTCCTACCACAATCCTTCCGCCAAATTAAATTGTACTCTTTTTTTACGAAAAGAGGCTTTTTAGAAGGGTTCTTTTACCTACTACTAAGAAGAACAAATTCGAGACCAGTTAGGAAATACTTTTTGGTTTTAGTCATTTCTTATCCCGTTTCATACATTCCAGTTGTGGATTTAAATTACCACGATGACGAACTGTCATCCAGTTTGCACGAAGATCCTCGGCTCAGAAAGAAAGCAATGCTACAGAATCGCATTAACATGAACAAAAATCGACTATTTTTTTCAAATTTAATTTAATTGGAACTTATTTGTTTATCATCTTCGAGGACGATTCGAAAAAGATCCGTGGAACTGGTGGAGGTCACTTTGAAGCATATTCATTGGCGCACGCTGGGATTTTTTGCTTTCATATAGCTTGTCTGGAAAGTGAAGGCAATTTTCGAGCCACAATCCTCTATGAGGGAAATTCCGGGAGCGTATGTAACTATCAACAACATAAGCCCCCCACTTTTGAGGGCGTCTGTAAACCTACATATTGTCATAGACTACCAAGAGAAAACACTCGCTTCGAAAGCAAGAGTTCATTCCAAGTTTGATGGAAATCCTCGCGTATGTAGCTCATTGTCGTTGAAGAAAATTCGAAGGTTGTCATGAGATCCAGTACAGGGGACCTTCAAGTTCACGTGTATTACGTACGAACATAGCTTAGCTACATATTTAGAGAAGATAGTCCTTTTGTTCGATAGTGTTGATAGTTGAGCTGCTCCAGAATTTGCTCTGCTCCAAAAAAGGGTTCTAGGGAGCAAGCCAAACTTTGAGCTTCATTTGAAGAAATCCTACCATGGTTCCCATGAGACAGGACCAAGTCACATCATTTTCCTTGATTAATGTTAATGATTGGCTCATATGGCTCTGAAAGGCTTTGGTCTGCTGTGGTATGCCTACCTCCCAGGCCGTTTCGAAGCAAACTAACGTGAACCTCTCCGAGACTAAGTTGCGGCACGGCATTCTGCTGGTGCGAAGCAGTTCTCCTCAGTCTTCTCCTACTTCTGAACGAGGCTTTTTGCAAAAAATCGTTTTTATTCGTTCAGCCATGTAAATTTATTGGAGTTGCAAACCTTTGGCAAGAGGACTTCACATTACTCTCAAGCTCTGGCTGTTTTCAGCCCTGATATCTCATGCTATTCAGTGATTCTTCAAGGAACTCAATCCTATGGATCACAATTAGGGAATGTCTTCAGAAAACGTCTCAAAAAAGATCATGAGAAAGTGAGAATCCTTGAGGTTAACGTATATGAAGGCTTCTTTGGATTCTCTCAAAACCGAAATTCATGGATAAAAAGTCGCCTTTTTTTCAGAGCAATGAGGCAAACATCAGAACTTTTCAGTAATCTCCTGCAAGATATTTTGTTAGCTTTCAGCTTAGCAATAGATTTTAAGTGAGTGCTTTCAATGTTGTTCCGACGGATTGGTCAGGCTTCATATCGGATTGCTATCTTCACCGGGTCATTTCACATTATCGAATTTACAGCACGCTGCAGAGGATTCCAGCGAAATTAGTAATTCGATAAGTCAAAATTCTGCAGGCTTGCAACGGATTGCTTCACATCTAGGAGGTATCGGGCTCACCCATGTCTGCGCTTTGACTTCTGAGCTAGACGCTTAAGAAACTTTTCAGATTTCCATCATTTACTTAATCGCAGAACTCCAAAGCAGCGCTATTTTGATGTTCCGAAAATGTGAAGTCAAAAGTAGCAGTCACTGGATCGTCAAAAGGAACTGTCCTTCTTCAATATAACAAATTTGCTCGGAGCAAACTTGTTATTCGGTTAAAGATGAACACACTCGCTGTTGACAATTGTGATGGCATGTTTTCGCGTCAGATCGGATCATTGGAATATGAAAAAACCCATGAAAACATAAGTGTTAGTGGGTGAGGCTAGTTCACAGAAACGAAGTGATTGTGGGAATTCGTGAGTTGTATCAGAGAAAGATTATTGCGGTTTCGGAGAGGGCACGAGACAATGGGCTACTTGTTGGTTGCTCAGGAAATGAGGGACTGTCCAGGACCGTCTTGCCAATCCTAGAGGCAAGTGAAGGACAAGTTATTCATGATATCAATGTGTCATGTGCCATCTGTTCGCCGATAATCCCATTTTTCGATATTGCCTCCTTCAATTTCCTGTTACCATGATTTGTTAAAGATTCAAGGTTCGTTGAAAAGCTAGCACAGCGACGATTGAATCCAGCCACAGCTGAATGGTCGGTTTCAATCCAAGTGACCCACATTCGACTCCTATCATAGTTGAATTGCTACTAACAGTATAATCTATTTCGATTAATAAAGAGGGAGGTGATGTCGAGGGAAGTGGCGCACCAGCATGCACGTATGGTCACGGGTTCGAATCCCGGATCAATATCCGCCTAGCCCAACTATGTGCCACGTACGCATTCAAGACGCCCTACGATTCTTAATGGAACTCAGATGCGGGGGCTCAACCAGAAAAAGGGAATGATTATGCCAAATAAATTTCAATTCCCTTGATTTTCAGCATGACCGGTGAGCACTCAATTTTTCTTTCTTCCAAGACGAAGCAGAAGACGCGGTGTGCGTGAGTATAGATATCCACTCTTAATTTATAATTCTTATTGGCATTATAACCCTCAAATAAAGTGGAAGAAGGATGAGACCTTTATATGACTGAATCTTTCGAAATTCGTACCTAATAAGTCAAGCAATAATTTAGTAATCTGTACATAGAACGATTTGCTGTTGTATTGCATGTCAACAGCGATGAGGTAAACTATGTAAGTTCTAACAAGTAATTTAGCAATGATGGCAACTTTTTGGACACTTCGTCCTCATGTATTCTTTAAACATCTGCTGTGCACACATTCCACTGCTTGCCCATCGCTCACACCATAATCTAAATGGAACTTTGAAAAAGTGTCGATCACAAATGTTGATAAGGCTTGAGTAACTGTACCGTGAGTCTTCACAGTTTGACGGAGTAGGAGTTGCACTGGATAGGGATTTATCACAGGTATCGCAACTCTTGGCACAATATTTCCGCATAAAATTTTCGCTAAATTTGGATTGGCAGTGACCGGCACGGGAAAGGAACTCGCAGTCGGTACGCCTGTAATGTGCTATATCAACGAATGAGCAGAAGTTGCAACAACTAGACTGAGAGTCCTTAATCTTAACTTCAAATAAAAACGTGATACCTTTGCGGGCTCTATCGCATATACGCCACACACTCGGGTTTCAACCGGGAAAGTTGTAGATGTGTCGTAGTGTCTAGCCCCGTCATACCCATGCGGAGATTAACAGTTGTTACGTTAGTGTTCTGTATTTCGGATGAAGGTGGTGCCGGCTTATCGACTCAAAAAAGTCCAGCTCATACGAGTCGGCAGGCAGCACAAATAGTGGCTAGGTCCTCTACTGCTACAACAACTCCGTCGCAGCAATACAATCTGGCAGGCTATCGCAAAACATGCGTATCCGATACGAAGCATGAAGTTCCTTGCCTGAGTTTTGGAGTTACCTTTCAGCAGTGATCAAGGGTGATACGATAGTAGTCTCCAATTTCATCTGGTCTCTGATGAAAAAGAAGGCATTGCTCTTCGTGTTCACCTCCTTTTATTCAACATTATCCTCATGAGTACGGCAACTCTACTATAGCCATTATCGGAACCACCAGCTATGTCCAAATGTCAACAGATTATGGTAAATTTCCGAGGTGAAAGGTCAATCATACCGTTACCCTGATAGTGATAATGGTAATAATATAATAATAATAATGTTATTATTCTTCTGTGCCACACAGGTTTTTTGATAGTGGAATTTTTATTCGCCTGACGTTTCGACAAAATCGTCGTTTTCAAAGGCCTAAAAGCGTATCGAAACTTCAGGGTGCTAACTATCACGCTTGACGTAGACCAGTTCTTAACTAGTTGCAACTCAGACCGTTGAACTTACAACTAAGTGGAAATCCCAACAAGTCACGTCAATTCCACCGACACCGAACAATTGCCCAACTTTAGAGACGATAGAGCAATTAAGACAGCCCGGTCAACCACGACTTTTTAATAGTATCGTGGCATGACATGTATCAGTCTCTATATCAGAGCTCGCATAGAGGGATGAAAGGCAAGAGGTCACCAGTTATGTTGATGCACCCGTTCTTGTTATTTATGCTTGGATTTCGGTGTCTTATCCAGAAAGTTCCAGTCTAGAGTTTTTCTGGCACCAATACTGTCTTCGTAGGCCAAAATCGTGCATTAAAGTCAAAGTCACAACCAGCATGACCTTCTCTTCTGTGCTTCCCAAGCGGTGCAATCGAGCAAGACCTTCGTTAGCTAGCTAAATGTTCTTTCGCACAAACGTATAACTGTCTCCCAGTTTCTCCAATATAGAAAGCATTACATGTCAAACCCTGAAGTTGGTAAACTACAGCTTTATCATTATAGTAATATTACTAATAATCATTATTTTAATACTAATACTAATACTAATACTAATACTAATACTAATAATAATAATAATAATAATAATAATAATAATAATAATAATAATAATAATAATAACAACAATAATAATAATGATAATATAATAATAACATTAATAATAAGTACAATTTGATAGGGACGTAATATTAATATTAATAATAGTAATTTAATAATGATTAAGTAATATTACTAATATCAATAACCATGATCGGTGTGACTGTTGTTATATCGTCGCAGTTCGCGATGCGAATGTCTCATAACAAAGGCGGGTCAAGCGCAATAGTGATAATGATAATGATAATGATAATAATAATAATAATAATAATAATAATAATAATAATAATAATAATAATAATAATAATAATAATAATAATAATAATAATAATAATAATAATAATAACAATAGCATTAATCATTATTACTATAACAATAAAAGAAAAAAAACAAGAGAGGAGTTGAGAACTAATAATAAAATAATAATGATAATAATAATTGTTATTATTATTGTGATACCACTAATTACTGGCTATTGCTCATAATTCCCAATCCATTTGACTTGTCCCGAAATAAAGTTACTTCCACCATTTGTATGCTTAACTCTCTCATCACAATCCCGAACATCAAGGTGGCTGTGCGAACACAAAATTTGCAATTAGGGTTTCTCAGGCCGTCTGTGTTTCAATTCGGCTCACAAACATTCAGCGGAACATCAAACGTTCTCTGGATATTTTGGAAAGTCCCTCCAAATCAACAACAAACCAGTGGAAGGGGGGGGGGGGAGGGGGAGCTTAAGTTGAGGTTTTTGGAGAAATTAAACAATTGTACCGTAGAAAAGGCAGAAGAGTAGACTTGCATATTATATGTACCTGTCAGAACACGTCTTCGTGAGTATGAGAAGCAATTCGCTTTCAGGTGAAACTGTAGAATCGGTTGTTAGGAGGTCATTATCAGTGTCACTTGGCTCCGTTGTCGTCGTTGTAGTTGACGAATCTGCACCTGATTTTGTACCGACCATAGACTTCTCCAAAGAGCTCGGAGTTGTTTCTGAAAAAAAAGAACTTCCAGTTAAACTCTATCAAATCTTGTTAGCACATATACGTATGTACACTTATATATCAATGATAATGATCAATGGTAATATACAATTAGCTAACCGGATTGCGGACAGTTGTATAACTTGTTGATTTTGTACAAATCCAACTCGCTAAAACCATGGCGTTGACCAATTTCGACCCCCTTTTTTCGCGGTTCAATAGTTGGCTTTCCATTCTAAGAACCTTCATTTACTGGTTTACAACTTTACCTTACTGGATAAGCTCACCTTACTGAATGCAGTAGGTGCATAGTGCATTACTGATCCGTAATCATAATTGGTATCAAGATGATTCACCATGTTCAAAGAGTATTTGTCAAATTGATCTGTATTAAAAACATTACAAGCAGGTTTGGTGAGTTCCGAAATTCTTGCAAACCTTGAAGGCCTGATTCCACATTGTTCCAATTGATAATTACGTGGTCATCACGATCTGCACGACCTGAACTCAGTACGGTCAGAGGAACCATAAGAAGGTATGAGTTCTTCTTACAAATCGTCATGGATACCGCAGGTTACCATTTAGTAGACTCGCTGTCGAAGTCTACGGCGCCGGATGACCTCAATGGGGCGGACGAGAGTCAACAGCGTCATGATCATGAAAGTCCCAGGAAATAGTTCAAGAACCAAATATAAAGTCTTTAGCGTTAGTGATCATTCCCTTTTTCGGGGTGAGTCCCTTCATTCGACTTCCATTCAGGATCCTAGTGGCGTTAAGAATACGAATGTGGCTTATGCAATGACTTGAGATGAGCAGCCACTATGTAAAACAGCAACTTTGCCCTCACAGAAGAGTCACCAATCTAATGACCCAAAGCTATGGAGACTTAGTTCGCCAGGGCGAGTATCGATTCGATCCCCCGACTATGCGACTGTGATAGTGCGCTTTTGCCCACACGTCCGCCTTTTTTGATTGAAAAAACGGAGAGAAGCTGTTTTCCGAGAAATACGGTGAGGGCGTTTGAATCACAACAGATTCCATCAAATTCACATTCTGTTCCTGACTTTTACAGCACAAAAGGGCAAGAGCCTACTTTGTTCGTGAAAGAATCCAACAGCATGCATGAGCTCGTGAATGATGATTCCTTTCTGTATACAGCCATCACCGAGGCTGACTGGTTGCTTTCCTCCTGAACTTTCACAATTTCACTATATATCTCATATAACATTGACATAGCGGGTTTCAGAGGACATTTTGCGGGGAAACCAGGCAAAATCTAGTTTTGTGTGGCTTCGACCGGTAGCCATTTTCATTGGAATAATTGGTTCCCTCAAAGATCGAATAACAACAACCAGTGTTGCAGAAACAGAAGGCGAATTCGATTGGTCTATTCCTTACAAGTTAAATAAGTTGAACAAGAAACCCCTCAATGGTAGCTTGTATTGAGTCAAGAAAGGCAACTGACCTATTCTGCCGACAAGGGAATAGCATCCGTCATCCGGCACAATATGTATGTAGTCCTGGTCAGCGGCACTTTTTGGAGAAAAGTCAATACAGGTCTTCTTTCGATATTCCTCAATTGCTTCCGCTATCTTCGATCGGCTGTAAGTGAAAGCCTCTACTAGGGTAGGCAAGAGGGCTTGGAGTGCATGTATGTATATGTAGTGTATTGTACAGGACTACTTGTGTTGTAACTCTTTCCATTCAAAACCATTTCCTTAGTAATAGTGAAGCCATCGTATAAAGAGCATCTTACCGCCTTGTACAGCAGGATCTCGACCTTTTGGGGTGGATTTGGAACAACTTTCAAATCCTCCCCAGATGAAGGCTTCCGAGAGCGACATGCCGAACTTTTTTTTCGAGAACGATTATTTCACAGAAATATGTATTGGTTAAGACCGTCTCAAAGATTACCAGTAACCACCCAGAAGGTTACTGTCAAAACATCTTCAAATCAACCATCCTCAATGACTAAAAACTTCACGCGAAACATTCAGAAGAGCATTTTTGCCCACCAATATTAGTCTCATAATGGGAAGACAAGGAGTACAAAATGAGGGCAATCATAAGAGGGGTCTTGTAGATCGGTTATCGTAAAATTCAGTCGGAACCGAATATAAGTTTTGTATTGATAAAGAAAAAACAGAGTATCGCATTTCAGTGTGTTATCAAAGAACGTTGGCTGATTCATATGTTTGACTTTCCAACATGTCCATATGATCAGAGGAAAGGAAGGGAAGTAATCGTAATCGCGTGAGTGTGACTTTGAAAATAATGGAACTAAAATGGTATAAAAAATGTAATAAGTGTTCTTGAAATGCCTTGGCCAAGGTTCACCGACACGGAATAAAAAGTGTTCCATGTAGGTGAACCAAAGGGTTTGTTCCTTCATTCGAATCCTACCATCTGACTCAATTTCATCAAATTCACATGCAGCGTATTCTGATCTTAAAAAATACAAAAAGGTGTAAGTGATTTACAAGTCCAGAATACCAGTAAGTATCTACAAACTTGTCAGTACTCGCAAGAAAAAGCACTTGTCATTTGGCCTTTTATTCTAATGTCGAGTTACGAGTTGTAGAGTTTATCAGAAATTGCATTTTAATTTAAGGGTTTATGGGAAGATCGAAGTAGTTAGTTGGTAGGAGCAAGATTTGCGCCTTTAACAAACACAGCTTCAGAAAGAATAAGGTATTTTTTTTAGCGGAGCATGGGTCAATTTGAAGTCTGTTGAATTAATTTTTAGATCAAGAAAGAAGGATTAAAGGTTTTCTACACACTGCACAATCCTTAATCATGTGTCACTACTGAAGAGCCATTGCGCAAAGGTGAGGAGGTGCTAGGGAATAATCAGTGGGAATTTCCGGTCTCTATCAGAACTAGAAAAAAAACTTCATGTTTCTTTTTAAGATTTTCTAAACATTCACACACCCTCTTTCTCTTCTCAAAATACTTCGTATAAAGTATGGTAATATACCTGTATGAAGAGTACTGAGAGCTAATCGTATAAGGAATGCGACCGTCCGCCCATTTCAGGTAGGTTTGTCGCACGGCATTCCTTTGGATTCCATTAAAGGTCACCGAAAACGACTCGCCATATAGACTGCCTTTTCGAGTGTTGTGAGGTTCATTAACTAAATTGCGAAATATGCTAAATGAATAAGAAAAACGAAATAATCGACAGACTAATATCCCCTTCGAATCGGTTCCCATTGTACATAGCCGAGTCGTTGATAAGCCTGCCTTCCTGACTATTCAGTAATCGAGCCCTATACATGTCGAGTGGGTTCAACCACGTCTCTTCATCTGGCACGGTTTTGTCGAAATACTGAAATGTACGTCTTTAGGGCCCAGAAGCCTCCCGAGTTGTGAATGATTTGGAGTGCCTGTAGGACAAGCAATAGTTCTACGATACCATATCTGAACTGCCATAGCGCCTGAACTTCATAAGAGGTTTTCGATGATAATCGGAAGTTCTCAAACTAACGCATTTGAGTAATCCGGATGTTAAGGACGGCTCAGGTGCACGCCCAGTAAGTACTGATGGGTATCATGGACTTCTTTGGTAATGACTGGGACTTATTTTAAACTTGATTAATTTGATTTGGAGGATATCAGTATATGAACTGCCCTTTCTCGAGAGCAGTAGAATACGACAATACCCTGGCTTGGACTCACACTATGGGACCCTCGGCCCTAATAGCTGATACAAGTCAGCTTTCTGTCAGGGAACCTTCTTCCATCAACCACTTCAAGCTCTAGCAGAACCTTACACTAACTCGTTAATTCCATAGTACTCTACAGTAAGTAGCAAAAGGGCTTTATAATGCCGTTTGTCGTTAACATCAAATGAATACCTATCTAAAAATGTCATATTTAAAAATGGATTTTTAAAATTGCTATCAAATTTCCAAACCCCAAAACTTTAATAGTGAAATGTATGACATGAAAATGAAGAAAAAGTGTCAAAACAAGGGAACGAACCAAATTTTGTGTTCTCACGATTGAGATCAGACAAAGCAAGACGAAAAGCATAGAGTGAAAGTGATTGGCCAAGTGGGCGGGATGAAACTCACACCATGCGAGTCGCAAACAAGAATAAAAGCTGAAGAAATAGGAGCTGCTGAAGAATAAATTAAACAAATATAAAAATATAGAACAATTTTTGTTCATTGTTCTTTGATAGAATATCCACAGAGTAACAAAAAGGGATGACGAGCGGTCTGTTGGGCAACCTTTCAATCAGCTATCCTATACACCCGAAACCAGTTGGCGAAGCCTTTGTTGGAGTGACTGCCCTCGGAATGAAACGTTTTGGACCTCTGCTGATGATATTTTATTATGGGATGAAATCTGTGAGGAAAACTACTGCGCTTTACTGGTACATGTTCTTTAGTTTGAAGTACATAATATGTGGTTACGTCCTGACTGTAAAGTGTGAGGTATCTTAAAAGTCCTTATGTTTCCTCTGCCTTCCATGTGTGTTCCTCATATACTGAACTCTTTTTGGGGTATTCAAGTAATGGTCCCACACTGTTAGATTCCTGGGAAGCAAAGTAGCCGCTGATATCTTTTGTGAAGAACGGAATCCTTTCAGTTGATTCCTATCTAACAAATTCATGTAGCCCAAACTAAAGCAACAGTTGGTCCTAGAGGAACTGAACTCGAAACTTCATGCGACTTCACGTCTGATTTTCTACGCCTTTGTTATGACGCTTCTTTTCCATAAATTGAGATGCCGGTTGATGTTTCTTGAAGTTTTTGAGAATCACTTACAGAGAAACTCCTACTATTAAAAAGATTTTCCCGTTTTTGACAGCGGTGAACAGCTTTGTATCGACAATAGTTTCTCCTGGGTGGCCGCCAACGCGTCCTAATGTAACGTTACTTGATGAGAATGCTATTTACAGCAACAAAAGACAACGTTTAAGGCTATGACTCCTTCTGGAAAATGAACGAATTTTTTCTTTTTTCTGGAAGAAAAATTTCACATGTTGGTAACTTAAGCGCATTTTTGGCTAGCGTTTAGGTATCAGATACTAGCTCTTGAACAGTAATACATGAATGATTGGCGGACCGGTTTCACGGCAATTCCAGCCGATTGACCATCAAATAGGTGACACTCGGGCGTCCAGGCCATTGTCCTTATGTTTGCTAAGCGAATGAGGAGAAAGAAAAACGTTGACGAGTCGGGATCAACGCGGTTAATGCCTTAATGAGAATTTATAACAAATGCGGCTTTATCTCGCCTCTCAGAATATTACCATTTCCCGTTCTGACGATATTCTACAAAAAGCTAGTGCTCACTGCCAAATCGGAAGGTTGTAAAACGATGTGGTCAAACGATTACGATATCATGAAAGCTTCTCATATGGTATGCGCATGTAAATGAGTAGTAATTGTTTTTTAGTATTTCCACGGAAACTGCAAAGAAATCCGGAGAGAGGCCATTGTGAAATTTCCTGCAGTTACACATGGTCCGAGGTCGATACGCGCCCAGGTCAATCAAGCCTTTATCCCTCCGGTTGAATGGTGCCAGACTCGTCTGGGTGGATCAGAGCACTGACTTGTACAACGGCTGGCCACCGCAAATCATTGTATAGGCCACATACGCGCATCCCTCAGACGGGATTGGTTAACGCCCCAAGACTTCATCCTTTACTTTTACTTCCCAGACAGCCTCATGGATATTCAGTGCTCCTTAATTCCCCTGGTCTCGACGTGGACCCTTGAGAATGAAACTAGTTTGAACTTTCTGGTTCCCTGGTCCCATTTCTTGACCTGCCGTTCCTGTCCCAGGACAAGGAAAAAGAGCAGTTTTAAGGGCGAAAGTTCGTTTGTATAGTTTTATGCACATCTAGCACATTCATAAAATTCTGAAGCATTTTTATTGTTTTCTTGCTACAGCATTTGTGTCATCCTTCGAGAAACCATATCTTTTTCAAACACTAGAGTAATGAAATACCGCCAAAAAACTGTTTGAATAATTTAATTCAATGCAAATTTTATATCAGACCATTAAAATTTAAACGAATTTCGACGAATTATCACGATATAACAAGCATCATTATGGATTTATTTAGCACCACCACAGTAAGGGAGCAAAAGATTTAACTGTGCAGACAGCGAGCTCGAGCTGAAGCCTATGGCATCTCATACAATATTCGGAGAAAGGAAAGAATTTTTGATGGTTACAAAAATCGCTCAATTAGAGTACGACTAGATCGACCTTCTTGAGAGTAAGTGCTGCTACTTTGCAAAAATACTAAAGCTTGTGAAACGTGAATGTAGACAAAATGCTACACTCGGCTAAGGGCGTTCGCTTCAGGACGCACTAAATGCATGTGGGTTGCGCAACGAAAACAAAGGTGGGGTCATTGAACTGAAACCACAAGGCTTGCTTGACTTTAGAAAATACTGGTGAACACAATGACACGATGCTCGGATCTCAGAATTGTCCCAACAACAGCACACTAGAAAAATTTCCTCATCTGGAATTGAAAAGACTCTAGCACTAGCAGAACCATCATATTGGTTGCTAGACCTCATTACTTCTTCTGAAGCCGACTGGGAGGCTTCTTCGTCGGAGTGGACGCACCGTTAGCCTTTTTAAGGGCTTGTTTATCGGATTTCTCTGGTGTTTTTCCTGTTTTACCGTCTTTCGCAATAACGTCCTGAACGTTGTTCATATAGTAAACATATGCAACAAACAGAATTACTTCTCAAAAGGAAGGTGCACAAAAAGGGCCGTGCCGCAAGTGGTAGTCTCTGCAGCGATTTTTAAATTGAGACTCTTGCAGCACCCTTACAGCAAGAGATATTTGGAAAACTGCACACGGGCATTTTCTCACGTACTATATTGTCGCGATAAGGTCTCAACTAAACAACTGTGAGTCTACAACTTTATAAATGTCTGTATCTATTGGGTGTGGTAACTTCCCCCGAAAATCGCGTGGCGCTCGCCGCACAAGTTCACGCGCTGTGAAGAGAAAGTTTTGACCTTCTAGAGGAGGGATACGGTATTCGCCACGGGACCACTGCCGCTCGTCGTGGGTATTCGGAGAAAAGTACCGCCACCTGTACCTGCCTTTGGCTAGATAGTGCTGCATACCGTTCCAAGAGTCTTTCTAGGGTCGCGAGCCAGAAATGGGTCACCGCGCGCGGCTACGCAGTGGAACTTTTGCAAATTCTCTACATTCCCGCCCCTTTGTCCCAGGTTTCTTGCAGCGACTTAAGTGGAATTCGTCCCATACACAATCCTGGTCTTCATTTCCAACTCCGTTAGTGATGTTATCGTCCGCTCCCGTCTCGTTCGCTCACACAACGCTGTCGATAAACCTTAGTTCCCTAAAGTCGCAGCGCATGGAAGCGGTAGGTTTTCTCGCGCTTAGCTCACTGACAGAAAACGAAACCTGGCACCGGGACTTTAGCACTTCGTTTAATTTTTTAGATTCTAGCGGACCCCATTTCCATCTTTCAGATGAACCCGATCATCGTGCTCAATGTCTTTGAAGAATCAAACCTTCGAGTTAGTTCTTTCTCTATCCCAGAACTGTCTCAGCTGCCTGCGGAGCACCTTTCCACAGATACTTCGTGGGATTTCAGGAACAAAGAACACTCCACCGCGAAGTTCTTTGAACGTCGGTATTTTTCCTAGAAATATCTAGTCACTTTAGTCAATAAACGATCAATGCTTTCAAATTTACATTTCCGTCAAATAATTATGACGAAAATAATTCAATAATAATTAAATAATGATAATAAAATGAAAATAATCAAATAATTAACCTGAGACATATTGCCTAACTTCAGCTGATGACAGTAGAGGAAATGCTGGATTTTTCACAACAAAAGCTGCCGGCACCTGCTGGTAAAATAAGAATAGTCAAAGAAGTGACTGCGAGATGCTGTAAGCCCTTCTAGTTGGCTTAAATACGAAACTGTTCCTTCGCATACCTCACCAGAGACATGGTCTTGCCTTCCTACAACAGCACAGTCATCAATCCCTGGATGACCCCTCAGGGTTAACTCAACCTCTGACGGGCAAACCTAAAACGTATTTCGCATATAAATGGACCTAAAATTCCCTTTTACTTCTCGAATTTTTAAGCTTCTCGCACTTTTAGTTCGGTCAGCTTTAACAGTTGGATCACTTACTAGCGTTCCCTTGTACTTGATTATGTCCTTCATACGGTCCAACACGTAAATGTTACCAGTTTCATCATAAAACGCTGCGTCACCTACAACTTCTTGGCTACATAGAAGAAAAAGTTGCTGGAAAAATATCTATACCTGTTTTCACATATCCGTTTGAGTCAATTATTTCAGCTGTCGCTTTAGCATTTTTGTAGTAGCATGGAGCTACTTGTGGTCCGTTTACTAGTAAGTGACCTGGCGTCCTTGGTGGGCAGAGCTGTTTGGTTTCATAATTGACTATCTAAAGAGAGGCAGCAGGATGAGTAGAAGTGAGAAAATCAAAATGGAAATAGAGAATGTTCCGGTTCGATTCGAAGTTTTTGGGCCTTTTGAGGGTACCGGAAATTCAATGAGGTGTGCACTAATTCTACAGTACTTTCCACGAAAAAGTAGAGTTCTGGGAATTGAGCAATCCAACGAGGTTCGTACAATACAATTCGAATAGAGTATTTGAATTATGGCTAAATTATTGGATATTCGATGTGTTGCTAGTTTTGAAATGTTTCAATTTGTAAAGTAGTCAGCTCACGTACACTAATTTCTGACGGATAAAAAGCATCAACAACGCAGGAACAAAGTGAGACCACCATTTTATGTATCAAAGTCAATGCTATTGTACAATTACTTTTTCATCGCCTCAAGGACACAAGCTTAAACAGCGCAAAGCGCGTGAAATCTGAATAAGTATTGTGAGACAGATCTTGAAAACTTAGTAGGTTACATAAATCATAATGAAATAGCTTTAGAAATCGTCCTGAGGAAACCCAGGCGAGAAAGCTTACGGGAATGGTCGCCCCCAAATTACTCCTTAGGTCGGATCCTGATCCGGATATTGTTAAGCACTGTTCAGGCTCAGGATAACAGTATCGACAGTTTGAAGTTAAATATTCTGACCTTGAAAAACCAGTGCTGTCACTGTCCTAAACTGTTCTTGAGGGCTGTGACTACTCAAAAAAAAAGAGTTTCCAAAGTTTTGCAATCTTTGAAGTTTCCTGTTCTACAAAGTTTTGACGTTCACTGAACGAATGATTTTTGATCTCATATCATGTAGAACTTCCCTTGAAAAGCATTCCTGGAAGCGGCGCTCCAACACTTTCGATCTTGTCTGATTCATAAGGAGACAACGTACATAAGCCACCAAGCTCCGTCATTCCATAAGCTGAAAGATAGGCTCAGAAACTTTCTAATCAACATTTACCAATCATCACCACCGATCGTAACTATTGCTTAAAGGCACAGTTCACGATAAAATTGGTTACTGAGTTCTTCCTTCAGGAATACCTAGTGACCCCCAAGGGTAATAAGAAGAACCCTCTTGCGCCTAGAAACTGGACGGTTCGGGCATAGTGGAAGCCCCGTTCCCGGCTCGCGCGGCCTCCCTCGGCCGATCTCACGTCAGACGAGTATCCAGGCGATGCTGGTCGCAAGTATTCACGTCAGGACTCACACACAATCAGATGATCGCTGAGTGATGAGGCGACGTTTTTCTCCCATTCTTTTTTCTGTGTTGTTTTTTTTGCTGCTGCGATCCTCATTCTAGTTCTCTACCTGAAGACGCTGAAAAGTCGGCTATTTTTGCTGTTACTAGGGTTTTTTTGTTAACTTATGCTTATGAATGGATGAATTTTCCCTTGCCGTAGTCAGGACTTCGCACCAGGAGCCACACGTACGCAATGACGTACAGTGTACAGCTCATCCGAACGCCCCATTCTTCTTCATTTTTCTGGACTCATTATTGTGCAGCCCCCTTTCAAACGACTTTTCGAAGCTTTTTTCCCTTTGGAAACACCGATTCATGCAGGTTTTTCGCATTAATCGCACTATTTTCCATTTTTCGTCATAATCTGGGTTACCCAAAACCATCGTGAACTGTGCCTTCGAAGATTGGAAGAATCGTAGAACTTACACTGTCTCAAATCCTTCAAATGCATTTTTCGTTTGGCATGATTGGCCAGATTTGCATCGATTGGTGCACCAGCCACTAATATCGAACGAAGGCTGTTTATTTGTTGTGTTTCTAAGGTAATATCCATAGCTAGCCACATGACCATTGCTGGCGTGATATGTGAGACATTGATCTTAAATCAGAATGAAAGTTAGAGGCAGCTGATTTTACAAATGAACTTACGTTCAGATTTAATAGATTGTCTACGAGAGCTTTTGGTGACGCTTTTGCCATCATGTAAACAGTGGCACCATTGACCAAAGCATAGTAAGCTGATATAGCTCCGAATACGTGAGAAAGCGCAAGTGGTAGAAGAAAACGTTCCCGCGGTTGAACAGGACCATAGAGCGGTAGGCCGATTTGTTGAAGGTTGATGATCAGTGATCGATGACTGAATTCAGCTGCCTGGAACGTTGGTAAAATAAATTGTAGGCAAATTGCCCTATGATTTCTCCTTACTACAATGAGGTGGATTTCCGCTTTGGAAAGTTCATATTTGTCCATTCTTGATTCATGATCTGGTGAAGATGTAGACTAAGGGATGGCGGAACTTCTCCCCGAAATCCCACGGCCAGCAGCAGTGGTTCCGCGGTGTCCGCTGTACCCTTCCAGTGGGAATTCATATCTTTCCCTTCATAGAGCGCAATCGAGGGTATGTTTAGGGGCACCCCTCTTTTCTAACCTTGATCGCTAGTGCGCAGAGAATGAGGGGAAGCCGACTTAACTTATGCGCAGAGATGGTTCTCAGCCAAAGCAGCATACTTTTTATCTCAGCGTTAGGAGGGGTGGAGCACGACTGGGTGATATGATAACCTCGTGCAAAAAGCTGGAATGGGTAGGACTTGAGCATTCAATTTACTTACCATCCCTTTGCTCTTGCTCTCATAATGTTAGGGTAAAAGAAGCTATAGCCTCTCTGCCAGAAAACGTTCC
Organism: Haemonchus contortus; assembly: GCA_000469685.2. Classification (NCBI taxonomy): domain Eukaryota; kingdom Metazoa; phylum Nematoda; class Chromadorea; order Rhabditida; family Trichostrongylidae; genus Haemonchus; species Haemonchus contortus. The sequence continues at coordinate 34,947,841 of LS997567.1, forward strand.
TAACCTTCTTGTGGGCTCTGGCGTTCAATTCTGGTGAAGTGCTGCTTCCTCCCCCAACGGCATTTTCACCCATGATCCATGGGTTTCTATGAGCGATTGGAGCTACATCAACTAGTTGTAATATTACCATAGGATTGAGTACGAGTTCGGGGCGAAATATTCGAATTGTTTAAGCCTGAATGTTTTAATCTCTGCTTTTGTTCAGAGCTCTGAAGATTATGAATTCTCTGCTTCATTGTGTTCTTTGTAATCTCGAAACCCAGGAAGCCGCCAAAAAGTAAGGCAAACCACCGAAAAGGGTGACGACAGTCAACCAAACATCGCGTCTTTTGAAATCAGAACCCCTTAAAGCTCCCTTTTCCGATATTGCAAACACGCCGTACTGTTGTGAAAAGGTTGTTTCAAGGTAGATTTCGAAGAAACCCTGGCCCAAAGGCAAGGAGAACCACCCTGAGGGTTCACATCAAACATGAGCCTTACTCTTCTTTCTGTGCTTTTATTGGTCCTATGGTCCGATTCTGTCTCATTGTCAGAAGCAGTGTGACTGAAGCAGCAGCGTCGCCCTTATATACTATTTGTGGATGGGCGGAGCCTATTTGGAGCCGCGCGCGCGAGAGAGGGATAGTATAATACATAGTAAGGATAGTCCTCTTTGAACCTTTCAAGTTTGAACAATTTATTAGGCCAACGTTTCGGCTGCTTCGCCTTCGTCAGGGCCTGAAGTAGTGCAAAGCATTGTGTGGCATGCTCGCCCAAAAGCCTCAACAAAACCGCAACAAAACCTCAAGTAGACCAGCTTACCCCCAGAGGTACTGATCGAATGAGGCATGGATTACTCATCTTGGAGTCCGCCGCTAACACAGGAGGACGACCACCCTCGTAATAACTGTTGTTTAAAATAACCAGTAACACCTCCCACTGACCTCATCGTAGATCAAAGATTACTCAGGTCAAGGGAGGGTGCGAGTTCACGGGATATCCCTGCTCTGGGTCAACATGACGGAGGTATTTCTCCACACCGACAGTCCGGGAAAGAACACGATCTGACAGGAGTCATTCCAAACAAACAAGTCTAAAGAACATAAAAAAGAAAGAGAAACAGAAAAAACAAAACTTTTCAAGAAAAAAAAAAGGGGGTCGTCGAATAATGTTAGTCGATTATCGATTGGCGGGAGGCGGGCCGAGTGCGGTAATTGAAGTTTAAAGCCGTGGGTCAACTAAAAAAGATTGTCCGCGTGCAGCATGTGGAATAGGGGAGAAGTTCCGTCACCCGAGAATCTACCTCGCCTTTAGTTGTTGGCAGATAAGGCCCTCGTACAATTTATGTATGATGTAACGATACTAATCCTGTCTATCATGTGATTTCTTTTTACTACATTCCTAATTTTTACTATATCCAGGCGGCTACGCACGCAATCGCGTGCACTGGGGGCTCTAGCCATGAGGGACGGAGCCACATAAGCTTCTGATTTTCATTTTAAACCTTTATCAGCCTCTTCTCTGACACTTCTGTAGCGACCATCATAATTTTGGGGTGTGAAATAGGGCTGTGGCTGGACATGAAGAGTACTCCGATGTATACAAATCAAATATGTACCTCCGCAGTCCATGTAGTCGAAGCAACTCTGTGTAGTTTGGGCTGTATGTGGCCATGAACACTAACTTTGGAAGGACAGCCCCTCTGGGTAGTTGTAGGGATTTCCTCTAGTTGTTCACCTATGTGGTCAGGGTTAGTGCGAAGGATAAATGTATAAATCCTTGATCTCAGCCCCGCCCTTTTTTTGCAAACCCCACCCACTTCAGACTTCGAACCACATTACTTTTACTACCTTCAGACACCTTTTTCCCGCGTTCTATTATACAACGCATCTGAAAAAACCCAATGAATTTCATGTAAACCCCGCCCAATTCTGTGCCAATCCCGCCCACTTGGGGGGTCTGACAACATTTCTACTACTACAACCTACCACTTTTTCCACAACGTTTCTGAATAGAGTTATAAATTTTTGATCTAAGCTCCGCCCACTCTAGTGGCAATCCCGCCCACTTCGAGGATTTGACCACATTTGTTCCATTACCTCTACCACTTTTTTGCCGCATTCTAGAACGTTTCTAAGCAAAGTTGCATTCATTTTTGAAAAACGGCTTTCGTCTCAACGCACGCCCGCCCATCGTGGGCGGGGCTTCGTCAAGCTTACGCATGTCCAGCACGCATAAGGTCTTGCCCACTCTTTTCTTCCTGGCCCCTGCGCCCCAATTGAATCGAATTGGGAATACACCTGAAAAGCACCGCCCATTTTGATAAAGCTCCGCCCACAGCATGTGGGCGTCTTCCGTCTGGTTCGTTGACCCAATCCTCACCTTTGAACATTTTTCCCCGGTGTCTGGACTTTTTCGAAGCAAAAATAAGATGTTTGACTGTTGGCACCGCCCATTCGGCACTTGCCCCCCCCCATGGACGGAGCTCCGCAGAGCTCATATGTGCTCTGTTAATCTTGTCCCAGGATCCACCCATTCCAAACTTGTCCCGACTTGTAAAGGTGTTTCTGTGGTAAAACCGGACTACAATACCCACCCTAATTATTCAAAAAAGGCGAAAAAGACGCGGATTCATGTCTTTTTCGACTTTTCTCTATAACTAGGTAGTTCAAAATTTGGAAAACTTCAATTTCTAAGTCCTCGGCCCACCGAAGTTCCTGGGGGTACGTCATTAGCGGTGACGCTCGCCATAATTATAATCAGAAGGTATTCTCCTCCATTGAAAGTGTTCAGTGAGTTGTAGGGCAGCTGCCATATTTCAAACTAAGCAGAAAGTAGACCTTAGCATTATTCATGCTTTACTGATCATTTTGATACCATTTTTTCCGAAATAGACGAATTCAATCGTGCACCACTCTTGAACGATGACGACTTTTTAATTTGAGAGATAGCAAATATGAGTTGGTTCCCAATGCTAGTAAATGATCTACCTACTCTTCAGAAATAGCGCTTCCCTACAGTATGCATATTGTATGCACGAGTTCAATAGTAAAGGCGTTTTTATCGTCCAAATTCCGGTTTGTGGCATATTTTCGCACAAAGCACACGTTTTCTTGCGTTTTTAAGTAGGATTTTCGACGTTCATGAGGAAGTTACGCCTATCATCGAAAGTATTCATATTAACTTTTTGTGAACAACCACGGATATGAAGAATAGTTACTTGTTTGGATCCCCAGGCTTCATGAATAGCTTCCGATCTCAGCATAAAGCACAGGAGACTGAACCACATATTTTTTATTTGAAGAAAACATATGAAATCCTACACCGTTGAAATCCACTTCCAAAAAACTATTCAGCGGTATAAAAATCACTCAACGAATCACACTTCGAATTAACACTTTTAGCACCATATTTCCATTCTACTCCGCCACTCGACCACTCGAATAGGCATGTGGCTCGAGTGGCCGAGGCAGCATATTGATTGATTGCCTGTTTGCTCTGATGTGCGCCATCAATCGAACATTCTTAGAAATTTGCTCTTGTGATTGAATGTGCACAATTCTGACACACTCTATGTATGTACATACATTCTAACACACACACACTTTTTGGAAATGGATTTCAACGGTGTAGGATTTCATACGTTTACTTCAAATAAAAAATATGTGGTTCAGACTCCTGTGTTTTGAGCTGAGATCGGAAGCTATTTTTGAAGCCTGAGGATCCAAACAAGTAACTATCCATCACATCCATGGTTGTAGCGTAACTTCCTCATAAACATCGAAAATCCTACTTGAAAACGCAAGAAAACGTGTGTTTTGTGCGAAAATATGCCGCAAACCGAAATTTGGACGATAAAACGCTTTTACTATTGAACTCGTGCATACAATATGCATACTGTAGGGAAGCGCTATTACTGAAGAATAGGTAGATCATTTACTAGCATTGGGAACCAACTCATATTTGCTATCTCTCAAATTAAAAAGTCGCTATCGTTCAAGAAAGGTGCACGACTGATTTCGTCCATCTCGGAAAAAAATGGTATCAAAATGATCAGTAAAGCATGAATAAAGCAAAGGTCTACTTTCTGCTTAGTTTTGAAATATGACAGCTGCCCTACAACTCACTGAATACTTTCAATGGAGGAGAATGCCTTCTGGTTATAATTATGGCGAGCGTCGCCGCTAATGACGTACCCCCAGGAACTTCGGTGGGCCGAGGACATTAAAATTGAAGTTTTCCAAATTTTAAACTCACCATTTTATAGACCTCGACGAGCTGAGTCTAACTATATGACTTAATACATGAAAAAAGGGTGAACTCACCTAGTTATAGAGAATAGACGAAAAAGACGCGAATCCGCGCCTTTTTCGCCTTTTTTTGAATAATTAGGGTGGGTATTGTATGTGACACACGCACAAAAATACATACATACATACATACATACATACATACATACATACATACATACATACATACATACATACATCATACTACATACATACATACATACATACAATACATACAATACATACATACATTACATACATACATACATACATACATACATACATAACATACATACATACATACATACATACATACATAACCATACATACATACATACATACATACATACATACATACATACCATACATACATACATTACATTACATACATATCATACATACATACAATACATACATACATACATACATACATACATACATACCATACATACAATAAAATACATACATACATACATACATACAATACATACATACATACATACATACATACATACATACATACATACATACATACATACAATACATACATAATACATACATCATACATAACATACATACATACATACATACATACATACATACATACATACATACATACATACATTACATACATACATACATACATACATACATACATTAGAAAAACATACATACATACATACATACATACATACAATACATACATACAATACATACATACATACATACATACATACATACATACATACATACATACATACATACATACATACATACATACATACATACATACATACATACATACATACATACATACATACATACATACATACATACATACATACATACATACATACATACATACATACATACATACATACATACATACATACATACATACATACATACATACATACATACATACATACATACATACATACATACATACATACATACATACATACATACATACATACATACATACATACATACATACATACATACATACATACATACATACATACATACATACATACATACATACATACATACATACATACATACATACATACATACATACATACATACATACATACATACATACATACATACATACATACATACATACATACATACATACATACATACATACATACATACATACATACATACATACATACATACATACATACATACATACATACATACATACATACATACATACATACATACATACATACATACATACATACATACATACATACATACATACATACATACATACATACATACATACATACATACATACATACATACATACATACATACATACATACATACATACATACATACATACATACATACATACATACATACATACATACATACATACATACATACATACATACATACATACATACATACATACATACATACATACATACATACATACATACATACATACATACATACATACATACATACATACATACATACATACATACATACATACATACATACATACATACATACATACATACATACATACATACATACATACATACATACATACATACATACATACATACATACATACATACATACATACATACATACATACATACATACATACATACATACATACATACATACATACATACATACATACATACATACATACATACATACATACATACATACATACATACATACATACATACATACATACATACATACATACATACATACATACATACATACATACATACATACATACATACATACATACATACATACATACATACATACATACATACATACATACATACATACATACATACATACATACATACATACATACATACATACATACATACATACATACATACATACATACATACATACATACATACATACATACATACATACATACATACATACATACATACATACATACATACATACATACATACATACATACATACATACATACATACATACATACATACATACATACATACATACATACATACATACATACATACATACATACATACATACATACATACATACATACATACATACATACATACATACATACATACATACATACATACATACATACATACATACATACATACATACATACATACATACATACATACATACATACATACATACATACATACATACATACATACATACATACATACATACATACATACATACATACATACATACATACATACATACATACATACATACATACATACATACATACATACATACATACATACATACATACATACATACATACATACATACATACATACATACATACATACATACATACATACATACATACATACATACATACATACATACATACATACATACATACATACATACATACATACATACATACATACATACATACATACATACATACATACATACATACATACATACATACATACATACATACATACATACATACATACATACATACATACATACATACATACATACATACATACATACATACATACATACATACATACATACATACATACATACATACATACATACATACATACATACATACATACATACATACATACATACATACATACATACATACATACATACATACATACATACATACATACATACATACATACATACATACATACATACATACATACATACATACATACATACATACATACATACATACATACATACATACATACATACATACATACATACATACATACATACATACATACATACATACATACATACATACATACATACATACATACATACATACATACATACATACATACATACATACATACATACATACATACATACATACATACATACATACATACATACATACATACATACATACATACATACATACATACATACATACATACATACATACATACATACATACATACATACATACATACATACATACATACATACATACATACATACATACATACATACATACATACATACATACATACATACATACATACATACATACATACATACATACATACATACATACATACATACATACATACATACATACATACATACATACATACATACATACATACATACATACATACATACATACATACATACATACATACATACATACATACATACATACATACATACATACATACATACATACATACATACATACATACATACATACATACATACATACATACATACATACATACATACATACATACATACATACATACATACATACATACATACATACATACATACATACATACATACATACATACATACATACATACATACATACATACATACATACATACATACATACATACATACATACATACATACATACATACATACATACATACATACATACATACATACATACATACATACATACATACATACATACATACATACATACATACATACATACATACATACATACATACATACATACATACATACATACATACATACATACATACATACATACATACATACATACATACATACATACATACATACATACATACATACATACATACATACATACATACATACATACATACATACATACATACATACATACATACATACATACATACATACATACATACATACATACATACATACATACATACATACATACATACATACATACATACATACATACATACATACATACATACATACATACATACATACATACATACATACATACATACATACATACATACATACATACATACATACATACATACATACATACATACATACATACATACATACATACATACATACATACATACATACATACATACATACATACATACATACATACATACATACATACATACATACATACATACATACATACATACATACATACATACATACATACATACATACATACATACATACATACATACATACATACATACATACATACATACATACATACATACATACATACATACATACATACATACATACATACATACATACATACATACATACATACATACATACATACATACATACATACATACATACATACATACATACATACATACATACATACATACATACATACATACATACATACATACATACATACATACATACATACATACATACATACATACATACATACATACATACATACATACATACATACATACATACATACATACATACATACATACATACATACATACATACATACATACATACATACATACATACATACATACATACATACATACATACATACATACATACATACATACATACATACATACATACATACATACATACATACATACATACATACATACATACATACATACATACATACATACATACATACATACATACATACATACATACATACATACATACATACATACATACATACATACATACATACATACATACATACATACATACATACATACATACATACATACATACATACATACATACATACATACATACATACATACATACATACATACATACATACATACATACATACATACATACATACATACATACATACATACATACATACATACATACATACATACATACATACATACATACATACATACATACATACATACATACATACATACATACATACATACATACATACATACATACATACATACATACATACATACATACATACATACATACATACATACATACATACATACATACATACATACATACATACATACATACATACATACATACATACATACATACATACATACATACATACATACATACATACATACATACATACATACATACATACATACATACATACATACATACATACATACATACATACATACATACATACATACATACATACATACATACATACATACATACATACATACATACATACATACATACATACATACATACATACATACATACATACATACATACATACATACATACATACATACATACATACATACATACATACATACATACATACATACATACATACATACATACATACATACATACATACATACATACATACATACATACATACATACATACATACATACATACATACATACATACATACATACATACATACATACATACATACATACATACATACATACATACATACATACATACATACATACATACATACATACATACATACATACATACATACATACATACATACATACATACATACATACATACATACATACATACATACATACATACATACATACATACATACATACATACATACATACATACATACATACATACATACATACATACATACATACATACATACATACATACATACATACATACATACATACATACATACATACATACATACATACATACATACATACATACATACATACATACATACATACATACATACATACATACATACATACATACATACATACATACATACATACATACATACATACATACATACATACATACATACATACATACATACATACATACATACATACATACATACATACATACATACATACATACATACATACATACATACATACATACATACATACATACATACATACATACATACATACATACATACATACATACATACATACATACATACATACATACATACATACATACATACATACATACATACATACATACATACATACATACATACATACATACATACATACATACATACATACATACATACATACATACATACATACATACATACATACATACATACATACATACATACATACATACATACATACATACATACATACATACATACATACATACATACATACATACATACATACATACATACATACATACATACATACATACATACATACATACATACATACATACATACATACATACATACATACATACATACATACATACATACATACATACATACATACATACATACATACATACATACATACATACATACATACATACATACATACATACATACATACATACATACATACATACATACATACATACATACATACATACATACATACATACATACATACATACATACATACATACATACATACATACATACATACATACATACATACATACATACATACATACATACATACATACATACATACATACATACATACATACATACATACATACATACATACATACATACATACATACATACATACATACATACATACATACATACATACATACATACATACATACATACATACATACATACATACATACATACATACATACATACATACATACATACATACATACATACATACATACATACATACATACATACATACATACATACATACATACATACATACATACATACATACATACATACATACATACATACATACATACATACATACATACATACATACATACATACATACATACATACATACATACATATACATACATACATACATACATACATACATACATACATACATACATACATACATACATACATACATACATACATACATACATACATACATACATACATACATACATACATACATACATACATACATACATACATACATACATACATACATACATACATACATACATACATACATACATACATACATACATACATACATACATACATACATACATACATACATACATACATACATACATACATACATACATACATACATACATACATACATACATACATACATACATACATACATACATACATACATACATACATACATACATACATACATACATACATACATACATACATACATACATACATACATACATACATACATACATACATACATACATACATACATACATACATACATACATACATACATACATACATACATACATACATACATACATACATACATACATACATACATACATACATACATACATACATACATACATACATACATACATACATACATACATACATACATACATACATACATACATACATACATACATACATACATACATACATACATACATACATACATACATACATACATACATACATACATACATACATACATACATACATACATACATACATACATACATACATACATACATACATACATACATACATACATACATACATACATACATACATCATACATACATACATACATACATACATACATACATACATACATACATACATACATACATACATACATACATACATACATACATACATACATACATACATACATACATACATACATACATACATACATACATACATACATACATACATACATACATACATACATACATACATACATACATACATACATACATACATACATACATACATACATACATACATACATACATACATACATACATACATACATACATACATACATACATACATACATACATACATACATACATACATACATACATACATACATACATACATACATACATACATACATACATACATACATACATACATACATACATACATACATACATACATACATACATACATACATACATACATACATACATACATACATACATACATACATACATACATACATACATACATACATACATACATACATACATACATACATACATACATACATACATACATACATACATACATACATACATACATACATACATACATACATACATACATACATACATACATACATACATACATACATACATACATACATACATACATACATACATACATACATACATACATACATACATACATACATACATACATACATACAT